>OY720199.1:5000-1205000 GCA_963082885.1 Parascotia fuliginaria | reverse complement strand
GCTGAATCAAGACCCCTTTTGATGATAATAAAATTCGCTTAAAACTGTCAAACTAGTAAGATCTATCGTTTTTAATGCACTTAGGACTTTTTAAATACTAGGGCCTAGGGTAACAACAGTGTACTCAGTAAAATGTCAGTGTCTAATAAAATGTTATCAAGCACGTTGCAAAAGAAATCTGTCATCAGGCGAATTTCGACCTACTTTGACAGTACCTACGGTACGCACATCACCATTCAAATACACCTGCAATATTATTTATACCAATTACCTATTTACCAAATGTAATTCGTATCTACTTAACGCACTTTTCTTAAATTGTTACACAGCAAGTCATGCAGTCTAAATAAATTAGTTAAAATGTCGTCAAGAGAGATTCTCTTGCCGTAGGCACATAATAAAGGCAATTTTAACAGCAGATGCACCAAATAGTATTTTAAATGTTTTTTTATGATAAAATGGTAATAAAAATGTACAATTTTTTTGGAATTTTTTAATCCACATCCAAAAAGAGATTTGTGCCCAACGTGGGCTCGAACCCACGACTCCAAAAATAAGAGTCTCATGCTCTACCGACTGAGCCGTGTCGTGTCATGGGTTCAATCAATATCTTTACACAAAACGCACGTGTATACCTACAGTTGTGCAACGTGAACAACTGTTTTTCCAGTAAGAATTAATCACGGACTAAGTAATGTGTTATGCAGCCGTCCTGACATTGCCCTGACAATTTCGGTACCTACCTATCTACTTCCATTAAGTTAGTGTTATTGATGACTAGGCGACCGAGGTAGCAGGCAGGAAGGACGTATTACTCATATTATTAGCTTATTTTATTGTACCTACTTACCTACATGCAATTCCGTTCATGATAGATTCTTTGTGCTAATAATTTCTTGTACACATAATACTTATTACTGGGCATGTAGGTAGGTACTTACTGCCCGTATTAGGTATAATGAATTTGATGTATTATTATTAAATTTATTACTTTCTCAGTGCTTGTGCAATAATGGGTGTACTGAGTTTACCTGAGTTTTGTGCGCAAATATGTAGGGTATTTAGTTGCAGGTTAGACAATGCAGTACCTAATAATTTTTTTAGTTAGAAACATAACTACATAAGTAAGACAACGAACAATTCGATAGCAATGTTAATCAAGTAAGCATGTAGGTAGGTATTGTGTTGTTAGGTAGGTCTTATCTAGGTGTTCTTGAGAAGATATTTAAAATTACCTACCCAATTACTTAACTTTCGGTCGCCATGGTAACTGTGTTTTGTAACCAACATGTTTGTGATTTCCTTTCATAACGATGTAGGTATTAGAGAAAAATAATGTAATTATTTGTGTTAGAACATTTAGCTCATTTCGAGTGTTAAACCGTAACTAACTAGGAGATACTTTTATCAGTAATAATAAGAGCGTAGCTGTTTAGATTAAATAGGTACCTACCTACCTTTTGTTGAAATTTTACACACTTACTTATTTACTAGTTCGACGTTAAGGGAGTTCTTATTATTAATACTGAAATAAAGTTTTATGATATGAATTGTTGCGTTAGTTTGTTGCTCTAATAATTGTTTTTTTTTTCTTGAACTGTCTTGAACAGAAATAATTAGATTAGATTAGATTTAATTTAGTTGTAAGCTAGACAGGTAGGACATCTAGGACCTACTAGACGTATTAGACAGTAACAGAATAAAGATAGCGCGCGTAAGGATTATTCGATAACGTTGGTACTTACCTACCTAATGAAAGTAAGAAATAATTTGTATCCAAGTACCTACTATAAGTTGTTATGTGCTTACCTAGATGTACTTGAGAAGATGTTCAAAGTGATCACCTCCTCTTTGCACGCAGAGTTCAGCACGGCGTTGGTGATTATGTTTTACACGCTGTGTTTCACACTCATGTTCGTAAACGAGTCTTTTGATTTCTCTCCGTATAAAGATATCTAAGGGAGTCAAATCAGGCGAGCGCGGTGGCCTCGCCACGGGAACGCCACGCCCTATCCATCGCGCTCCGAACTTGCGGTCTAGGTAGGCACGAACGTCGCGCTGGAAATGAGGCGGAGCACCATCGTGCTGATAATACAGCTCATTGAGGAACCGTATGAGTACTTCTTCTAATTGTTCCTCTACGACGTGCTCCAACATTCGTAAGTAGTTTGCCCCGTTTACCCTGCCTTCAATAAAATATGGACCGATAATGGTCGTGTTTAATATGCCACCCCACACGTTTACTGCGAAACGATTTTATTTTTTATTTATTAAACTTCACAACACAATACACACACAGTCACTGAATCCAACCACGAGCGTCACGGTTTGAAAGTCTACGGAGAGATGAATTTTACGTCACACTTGAAAGTAGTGAAATTCGTAACTGATAGAAAATAAAAAATTGCACTCTGACCCACACACTCACACACACACCTAATGCACACGCACACCGCGCCTTGGGTCGCCGAGTCGCCGGCGCAACCTATCAGGAAGCAGGAGCGCGCCTGGCGGTATTTATTTCATTTCAATAGAACTGCGAAGTAGCCTACATCTGAGGTGCCGCGCGCCGCCACACGGCTTGCGCGGTGCATTTATTCAATAATAGGTTTATCAATGAATGCCGCGCGTAGGTAATACTATCGTCTTGATGGTATACAGCGGCCAAACGTTGTTGATTTGCGCGCAATATTAATTAACAATTATTAAAATGTAATATTTTTTTAGTATGATTTAATTTTTTATTTGTTTGTTTGAGACTTTATTTACGTAGATATAATGTTTTAAATCGTTTTTAAAAAAATAATTTTGATAACATTAATTTTCAATTTTATGGTCCATAAGTACTTGGTACTATGTATAGAATCTCAGGTTAAAAGGATGCTAATGAATTCAGAATCACCCTGTATATGAGTTAGTAGTAATTACGCTTGGTAAATTAGGGTGCCGTGATATTAAGTTCTGAAAATTGTGAACAAGTCGTTTAAGAGAGTCTCGAGGTAGAAATAAAGGTTTTAATTAATTTCCAAAAATCTGAGATCAAAATATCGCCATCGTTTTCATAATAATGGGTCTTTCATTAAGCGTGTCCTATTTTTAAATTTAAATAAAACAAAGTGTGTGAGATATTATCGAAATTATTTATTTAAGATGTAGTAATGCCAATATGTGTGAAATATGACATCATTCAAATGTCCGCCACGGCTTCTCTGGATGGAGCGCATACGAGATATCCAATTTTCCATGAATTGCGCATAAATCAGGCTGAATTTGACCTATGGCATAGGTTATGTTGGCTTTGAGGGCCGCTGTGGTTTGTGGTTCATTCGCATAGACCTGCGACTTAAGAAAACCCCACAAGAAAAAGTCTAGCGGGGTTAAGCCACAAGATCTCGGTGGCCAGTTCACATCAGCTCCACGTAAGATGACCATGCCCTCAAATGTCTCATGCAGAATATTCAATGTGGCATGAGCTGTGTGGCACGTAGCGCCATCTTGTTGATTGAAACCACATGTCGTTGGTGTTCAGATGATCCTGTTCATGCCAAAAAAAGTTGGTAATCATCGACCTATAGCGCTCGCCGTTGACAGTGATGGCCTGGCCAACGTTGTTCTCAAAGAAATATGGCCCGATGACGCCGCCAGCCCAAATCCCACACCAAACTGTAACTTTTCTGGGATGCATTGGACGCTCTTGGATTTCATGTGGATTGGTATCGTCCCAAATTCGACAATTTTGTTTGTTTACGTACCCATTCATCCAGAAATGGGCCTCATCGCTGAAGATAATTTTTCTGTGAAAATGACGGTCAGTTGCTAACTGCTCCAGTGCCCATTCAGCGACCACGCGTCGTTGTCTATGGTCGTTTACCTTCAATTCCTGGGTGAGTTGAATTTTATACGGGTGCAGGCCCAAGTCACGACGCAAAATTCGCCAAGTGCAGTGCTACAATTTGAGCCGCTTGTTCGGACGAAGTATCCATATTATGGTTCAAAAACTCTCGATGAGTTAAAAAACTAACCCAACAATTCTGCTGGTAACAATAATTCAATTGACAAAAGAATAAAAAATCAATGCGAATCAATTTAAAACTTTGCTTTAAATAACACGCAAATCTGATACTACGAGTAAATTTTTTTTTCCCGGCTTATTCATTTGTTTTACTGCAGTTCTATTTTTAATTTTTTAAAGATTCGCTCCTTTATAAGTAGCGGCACGTAAGTTTAGCGCTGAGTGAAATGTTGAAGGGATAGCTGCGCATGGGTACTGTCGCGTACGCAATACAATTATAACTTTAATTAAATAATATAAAGAACATAATTTAAATGTGCTCTATGTCATATAGTAATTATAACACTGAGCGAAATGTGGCGGATGTTAGGTAACTGAGCATGGGTACTGTCGTGCGCGCAAAAATTAGTACATTTTTAATGTTAAAGTATTCCAAAACTTGTTGTAAATGAAAACATCCATACTAAGTTGATCATGTGACAGAGTGATTAAGTTTATGAGGAGTAGAAACAAAAAATCGGATTTGACAATTTTTATTTCAGTTACAAGAAACAAGTTTTCTGTACAAGACAAGAACATTTCTTACACATTTGTCTTTAGTCTGAATCAGATAATGGTGTTACCCCTTCCATTAATTCAGCGTGTGTTACAGCAATAGAGCTGCCTCGACGGGGCCTTTTGGACGTTGAGGGCCCGGGCTCAGGGCTGCTTCGGTCATCGTCACTAGCAGCGTCATCAATGTCTTCATCATCCGAATCTCCAAGGTCCTCCCCTGAGCTGTCTTCATCAACGCGAATAATAAACTCTTCTGTTACCATATCCACGACATGGTCACTCTTTGCATATTCCTCTTCTCTATCCTTCACCTTCTTACATAACTTTTGCCAATCCCATGCACCCATCAGTAAAACTTTTTCTTGAATCAGGTCTACATATTTATTAATATTCCATTTCACATTTTTGCTGGCTACATATTGTTTTATGTCAGACCACGCCATCTCGATTGGGTTGAGATCCGGGTAGTACGGTGGCAATCTGAGCACTTCATGGCCTTGTTCGGCTAGGATTCGGTCAATTGAAAATATTTTAAATCTGTCCTTGTTTATATTGATCAGATCGTATAACTGAGGTTTTAGTAACGTTTCGTCGTAATATATTCCTTTCTCAGTAAGCCAAGCCTGCATGTCAGCTTTCTTTGAGTTTGAGCTTGGTGCGCGATCCCACTGTTTGTTGTGGTAGGATGCGTTGTCGACTACCACGACGGAATTAGGTGGTAAATTGGGGACTAATTGAGTTCTAAGCCATTTCTCATAGTTTTCAAAATTCATATTGTCGTGGTAGTCGCCTGATTTGGTACCTGCTTTAAATGTCAGTAGCGCATTCGGTACAAACCCTGTTTCTGAACCCGCATGAACAATTACTACTCGCTGTCCTTTAGAAATGGGTTTTTTTAGGCCCTTTGTACAGCCGTCGGTCCAGGCTTTTGGCGCAGAGTGCGTTGAATCTATGTACGATTCGTCCGTATAGACAATAAACCGCCCCTCTTGGCGATATTTTTTAATTTTTTGTAAATATTCATTTCGTTGTAGACGAATATTTGAAGTCTCAATAAGCAATTTTCGATTGTTTTCAGTTTTTTTTCCATTGAAACCCCAAACTTTTGATTATTCGTCGAAGACTTCGTTCGGAGCCTTTAAAATTTATGTCTTCTTCTAGCTTCTGTTTTAGCTTGCCGACGGTGGGAAGCTCATTATTTATTGTGTGATAGTTATGTATACACCTCTTAATTACCCCTTGGTCGAAGTTATCAATGTCTGTGACGGTTTTAGCTCTGGATCGTTTTTTGCCAGGTGTTCTAAAAACTGTTATAAATTCGGAGCTGTTAGCTTGAGTGGTAATATTTCTTACCGTCTCAACAGACGTATTTGTGGCCTCTGCTGTCCGTTTTTGGATTTTACCGAAACAACTGATTATATTATTTATTTTCATGTTCTCCGTCTTAATAATCTCTGCAGTTTGCCCTATTGTACTGTCATTGGAATGGCTAAGCAAAATACTCGTTGCTTTAGCAAACTCACTTTTTATTTGCTTTAAAGAATCAATCAACTCATCGGTTTCTTTTTTAACAAAACAGTGCACGTCATACACCATTTTTCGAGTCTGTCTTTTCAAAACAGTATTTCTTCTAGGCATATTCACAAAGAAATTGTTTCAACAAAATGTTTAACGTCACAAACTTAATAAAAAACGAACAATAACAAACAAACTCAAACTTAACAAACAACAATAACAATGAACGGCAATAACAATAGATTTTAGATCGCGACTGTACACTCAGAAGTCCCGGAGCGTCGTAACGGGCCGGG
Source organism: Parascotia fuliginaria (assembly GCA_963082885.1). NCBI lineage: Eukaryota > Metazoa > Arthropoda > Insecta > Lepidoptera > Erebidae > Parascotia > Parascotia fuliginaria. Next base: position 1,198,622 of record OY720199.1, on the reverse strand, counting down.
GGACGGAGTACGACTGGCCAGCCAATCGGCATTACGCACGCGCACCCTTCGTCCCTCTATCCCCCCTGAGAGACCTAATTATTGACTTCTGCGCATTAACGGAGAGAGTAACGCGCTAGAGTTTCGTGCCGCTACCTGTACCTGGGGTCGTCTTGCCGTCGTTTCCTCCTTTGGTTTCACCGGTATTGATTTCGGGTTGGTTCTCCATAATCAAAGCTGGAATATAATTGTTGAGTAATGATCACTGGTACAAATAAATGTAACAGCTGGGTGACTTAGGATAACTAGTATAAGAGCCAGTCTCTCCATATTTATATAATTTAATCTAAAAAAAAAATAATTTCAAAGTAATCCTGAACTTTGATGCAGTTTATGAGTCCCGTCAGTTTATTTTGCCGTAAGATGTTTAAAATATGTGTAGTTTCGTTTAAATATATGTAATAACAATAAATACTTACCAAGACTTTTCTTTCCTCTGACTGTTATTTTATTATGAATCGTATGTACTTTCATATGCTAAGAAAAAAGCTGTTATTTTGACGTGACAAACAGACACTCCAATTTTATTTATTTGTATGTATCATATTGTTATATATTGCACTACAATAAAACCAATATTTTTGAATGTTATAATTATTTATTGTAAAAAAAGTAAAAGTAAAAAACATAGAAATAAAAAAAAAGTGTAAAAAATATAGAAATAAAAAAAAGTGTAAAAAGAACCTAAATTTCGTCTAGGGTCTGGTATTCACGCCAGCATTCCCCGACGCAAAGAAAAACGTCACACACACCACAAACTATTGACGCGTTTTTTCTTATTTTCTTTGCAGCACAGCGGATGCAGCGACCTCTTTTCACCTTATCTTGCTTTTTTGACGTGCGTTCTGTTTCAACCTCCCTTTGCTCTGGGAAGTGTCCCAGAGCAAGGTCTAGCCGTACAGAACGCACGCCCATCGGTTGCCGCGGCACTATACCCGTTTCAAAACGGCCAATAATTGTTTCGGCTAAAACATAACGAAACTGTCTGTGTGATATTTTTTTTTGCTGCGAAGTTTCAGCATTCGCGCAATGGATGACGTGAGCATTTAATACACTAAGGCTATGGTCTCCTATTTTATGCTGTACGCGGCGTCTGACGTTAGCGTCAACGTTCAATTCCGTTCCGACCTACGTCTAAACGCAACGCACAGCGTCGGTGGTCAATACGTTCCGCGTCAAGAATCAAGATTAGTCGCTGCTCGCGAGCGGTCACGTGAGGTTGTTTTTTTGCAATCATGAATGTTCTGAAACTTTTAATGGTGTATTTGTTACTAGAAGAAGAGGCACAAGACGACCGTATAAGGAGAAAATTGCGGGCAACACGGCATCGGTTGTTTTTGAAGCGGAAGAAAGAAGGATGTTTCAAGATTTTGATAGAGAAACACTCTTAAAAGACAACGACTCAAAATTTACTGAATATCTTCGTGTTAATCAAGGGCAATTTAAATATATTGTAGGTTTAGTGCAGAGAGGTATAAAAAAATTGCCGTCAAGAAGACATCCTAAACCCATATCAGTTGAGGAAAAAGTTGCTGTTACACTGAGGTAAAATAATCTTTTATTTTAGAAGTAATAATTACTACAAGTATCTTCAGGCATAGTCATTAGAATAACAAAATATAAAAATTAATGTGAATTATGTTGTGTTCTGCACAAGTAATACTTAATCACTACAAAAATCTTTAGGCATAGTTTTTACAATAACCAAATACACAAATCAAATATTAATTATGTTCTGCTCTTCACAAGTTAAAATAGTCACTATTCCAAGAATCGTCTGGCATAGGAGTCATTGCTGAAGTAAGTTTTATCTCTGTATCGGACACTAGCTTACAAACTTTCATTCTGATGGAAGCTTGTTCACGGGGCGGAAAAGTCTCCACTACTTCAGCCATTGACTCGAAAAACTTTTTAATTGCTGACTGCGGTTTAACTTGCGATTGATTGTTTGTTGTTGCATTATTTACTAGTGTTTCTAGTAATTTCAGCCTCTCGCTTTCCCGTTTGTCTAATGTTTGTTGTAATGTACTCGTCTTCCGTCTCTTGGGGGTTGGTGAAGCTTGATAAGAATCATCAATGTTATTTTGCATTGTTCGTTCGTTTTCGGTTATATTAAACTCAGGAGTGCCGGTATTAATCTCTGTATCAGCATCAGTGCCAGTATTTAACTCTGTATCAGCATCGGTGCCAGTATTTACCTCTGTATTACTTGTCTGCGAATCATTTTCAGTAGTTCTTTCTGAGTGAACATTAGTCATAGAAGCACTGAAATAATAAAAAAATGCTTTAATAACCGAACCACTGTGAAAATACTAGTTTTTAAATAATTATATGCTTGTACTATACCGTCTCTCTGGAGCGTCCGACAAAAAGGATAATAGCTCCATATATTCCCAATTGTTATTTGTTCTACCTGAACCTGTACCGCCGCCATCTTTTATCTTCTTATTATATTGGTCTCGTAGACTCTTGAAACGCTTTTTACATTCTGGAACTAACAAAATTATCATTTATTTTTCAGGTACTTAGCAACTCGAGAGTCTGTGCGATCACTTGCTTTTCAATTCCGTATATCGCATAATTATATATCACTGATCATCAAAATAACTTTAAAAGCAATGTGCAAACATCTCGTTCCTTTATATTTACCAAACATTACAAAAGACATTTTAAAGAAATCAGCACATGGATTTCTTACCAAATGGAACTTTCCATGCTGTGCGGCAATGGATGGTAAACATGTCCGAATCAGAAATATACCTAATTCCGGCTCTTTATACTTCAATTACAAGAAATATTTCTCTATTGTACTGATGGCTGTTACTGATCCAGATTGCAGATTTTTATGCGTTGACATTGGTTCCTATGGTAAAGAAAGTGACAGCGGAATTTTTGCCAAATCCATTATAGACAAGCAAATACAAGACGGAACTTTTCCATTTCCATCAGACGTTCAATTACCTGGTACGGATATATTTTTACCGCAATTTATTATTGGTGATGGTGGATTTAAGTTAATGCCACGTCTTATGAAACCCTATCCATTTGCTCAGAGTCAAGGGTTGTTGAGAAAAGACAATTTAACTACAGACTGAGCAGAGCTCGACGAACTGTCGAAAGTGCATTCGGAATTTTGGCTAATGTTTTTAGAGTTTTTCATACACCAATATACATGAACCCTGCTTCCATAGACTACCTAATATTGACAGCATGTTGTTTACATAATATGTTAATAGATGGGAAAAATCATCAATTGAGATACGACCTAAACGAAATACCATTACCGTCTGATAATTTTAGACCCCTCAGACGAGCGGGAGGTGCAGAAATTACATCAGCTGTAAATATTCGAAATGAACTTAAGACATACATATGCTCGTCGCAAGGACGGTTAACATGGCTAAATAATTAAAAGGTAAAATTAAAACTTACCAGGAGATCCGACTGTATCACTAATTTTTCCCAACATTGATGCTTATAAATATTGTTTTTATGATTCTTGTCACTTTTATCGTACACTTTTTTTTTTTTTTTTCGTGGGAAACGCATTACGCGTACGCACCCGCCTGGGCGAGGCGGGGGTTATGTCGGACTCTCCGGCCACAATGAGACAGCGGCCGGCATACCGACTAAAACCCACGGTGTTCCTCCAGACGGCCAGAGTGCCGGGGTCACGGGAGACGCTCGCGCATTCATCCGCGACCCCGACGGGCAACGGCCCGCTCAACGTGAGCGGGCCCCGTCTGATTTGGGGGGCCTAGCCCCCCTTCCTCCATCGAGAGGCGTTCGTGGAACACGTACGCCGCCTTCTCGGGCCTGTGCTGTTCGAGCGGCGATTGCCCAATCGCCGCCCGCAGGCATCCTCCTACGGTGGCTGGAGATCCCGGAGCGCCCCACGGCGACGCCCGGGGCGGGCGCGACGGGCGGGGAGCAAGGTCGTCAGCTCCCTCTCCCGCTCGGCCGCCTCCTTGGCGAGCATCTATAATAAAATAGTAAAAATACAACGGCCACGAACACGAAACGTAAGACGGAACAGGCCAGTCCTTCGGGACACCCCCCCTCAAGCGCTTCAGCTGGTCCAGCCCACACGGACGTACGCGCAGGTCTGTTGGACAGTCAATGACGTCCAGGATCCCACTATCCAAGATAGAGCTGTATTCCACCTGAAACGGCGTGGGTAGAACACCGCTACGGACTGACGTGCTGTATTTAGACCTAGTTCTTTCTCCTGTCATTGGTCTCCAGGTCCCGTAGGTTCGAGGACCTTCTCCTTGGTCTTCTCCAACACCTCCTTGACCACGTCGGTGTGCTCTTTTGGGACTAGATCTTTGACTGCCTGGCTGATCAGGTGGCTGGTCCCTGCTACCACCGCGCCCGTTGGACCTCCCGACATGAAACCCAGCACCGCCGATAGCGCTGGGTACAACAGGTAGTTTTTTGCGGCGGTAATGATGGAGTCGAGAGATATAGGGTCAGGATATTGGATATCCGTAATTCTAAAGGCGGTCATTTCATGGTTGGTGGCTTCCATGCGAGAATACAGAACATATAATCGTCGTGGTTCTATGATTTCGGTAGCCAAAGACTGGGTTGTGATGGCAGGTGTTCCACTGGCAAGCACCGTCTTTGGTTGCGCGGCGTGAGCGCCGGTCATGTGGTTAGTGATGTGGGCATCACACTCCACCCACATACCCAATGAACGCAAACGTTCGTTATCCTCGTCGGGATATATGATGATGGGAGCATATCGGGCGAAGTCAACTGTCGAGATGGTTTCTAACTTTGACGCAGATTTGTCCGTCCGCATCTGGGATGCTTAACTTGCGGGACCAGTGGGTCGTCAACATACAGGGCACCGGATGGAACGATAACCAATTGGAATCCTCGAAGGGATCCATACCATAATACTCAGCTGTGCAGTCTTCATCCCACGCCTGCCATGGTTCAATCATTGCGGGAATGTCGATGCATCCACATAAGCCGTTGGTTGCCATGCGTATCAGCTATGTATAGGTGTTCCTAGTGGTTAAGTCATTAGCTACCGCTTCGTAACCCACCCAAACTCGCAAGTACAAATCTGAGCGTGCGAATAACACCGCCGTCTGCAGTGTTATCGCCATGCTCAACATACGGAACCACCCTCTAGTACCTTCAGCCGATGTGAAACCGTTTTGGATGTCTTCGGTTATCACCAGACCCATATAAGTCGCGACTCTGGACATCGAATCCATGGTCTTTAAGGTCATAGCTGGTGCGTGTACAGCAGGTTTGTATGTAGCCCATCGCCTGCCACGATGTTGGGGGAATACCACAGAGTCAACGCCCTCGGTGTTTGCAGCACCGGAATATGGTCGAGCTAGGGGACTAACTGCCCCAAAATTGAATCCGACCATTAGACGTCGAGTCTCGGTCGTATCACCCCCGGATAGCGCGCGAGACGCTTGGTACTCCGAATTTGGGTATAGTTGGGGTAAAGGCTCGCCGTCCATAACCCATGCTCCGTGAAGTGGGGCATTAACTTGGTAAGCAGTACCCTCGGATGGAATCATGATAGATGGGTACTGTGCGCCGTGGAGCTCAGCAGCGACACTGCTCGCCCGTTTTGCAACTCCATCGATCGCTAGCTTACTTTCGATCTCGTTTATAGCTGTCACCAAGTCTGACCCCCTTGCCGCAGCCTGAAATATCACATCCGAGCGCGCTTGTCCCACTCTCGTAGGGACCGACGGGTAACTGCGGTTTGCTTATCAAGCTTCCTCTCAGTTCCCTCCTTGGCGAGCATTACTTGCTCGCAAAAGGAGGCGACTTCCTCCCAAGTCCTCTCGCTGCGGACCATGGACAGAACCACGGCCGGCAGCGAGAGTTGGGCCGTCGCGAGCGCCGCAACCAGGTCGCGGCGCTGGTCCGCCCACGCCGGACAACTCCACAAGCGTGTGGAGCGCCGTGTCGCGCGGGCATACCCCGCAATGACTTTTATCGTACACTGCATTAAAAGATTTAACTGATTCTATCAACAATTCGTCTTTTTCTTTATTAAACCTCATCATTTTGTGTGACGCGAGAGACGACCTTCACGTTGCAATGGTTCGAAATGACTAGAGACGCGGCGGATAGCGTTTAGATGCCGCGTACGACGTCAAGACGCCAACGTCGACGTGTGAAAGAGACCACAACAGTACATCTCTATAGTAAGCATTGTGACGCAGCGTACGACGTAACGAGACGCCGCGTACAGCATAAAGTAGGAGACCATAGCCTAACATTTAGGTGGCGCCGTAAAACTTTGATGTACCATTTTGGACCCCGCTTATTTCTAAAAGGTACATCGAAAGTTTCTGATCTTTTAAATCGACGCCTCCCATATGCTGGTTGTAGTCGTGTACTACAACCAGGGGTTTGACGCAATCCCTCCCTGCACGTTGCCCCATGGTTGTTTGGTTACTGTGGTAAGTGGACAAAGTGGTGACCAGCTTTACATCTTTCCAAGACGTAGTAGCTACATCACCACAATGAACACTTACCACATGGCCCCGGGGTACACGTTTTTCATCGATATCCTTTATAACCTGTGGTGTCCCTACCCGGCGCCGCTTTATGGGACCAAACATCATCATTTTAAAAATAATATATTTTTCGTAAAAAAATGACAAAGATAAAGAAAGTTATACGAAATTACATACAAAAAATTATACAGTTATAATAAAATAGCAATAAAAGTTACACTTTTGCTTAAAATAAGTTTAAAACTAAATTATTATTATTATTAAACAGACATGCTATAAAATTACATGATAAAAAAATTTAAAAAAAAATAAAAAACTTTCTATTTCCAACAATTCTTTAGCTTCGTCAAACAATTCTTTGGATATAAGAAAACTGGGTTTATTTAAGCTAGATATATAAGGATCAGATGTATATAACAAAATATGCAGAACGTCTTCGTTTGTTGCTCATCTGGAACACTTCCTAGCGTGATGTAAACTATATTTCTTGTAATCTTTATTTCGGGCTTCCTGGGCATCTTCGGATAATTGTCCTATAGGCAAAACTGCGTAATGCTCTATTATTTTAGCACCATGTATAAGTACTTTATGGACCGAAGATGTCATGTAGTACCAGTTATATTTGCTTACGTATAATTGCGCGGTTATCAATGTATACTGGCCGAATTTTGTTTAAGTTTAAGTTTGAAGAATTACATATAATTTCTTGATTAATTCTTCATCAATTCCGGTTATTCCTGCAGAACATTGGTAATTTTGGAAAAATCTCCTTGCCGTATTTCCGTCATTGCTATTACCGGAACCTTGATGTGGTTTATCAATGTGCAAACCAAGCACTTCTCGGAATCGTTTTTGGACATACTTTTTCTTGTCTTCTTTAAGTTGCTTGTTTTCTGGAGTTGTTGCTGACCACTTCTCAAAACCTAAATTGTAAGAAATATGGAGGATCATCTCCATAAACCTTATCCATGCATGTAGTGTCGACAATCCGTATTTAAACGCATCTTCATTTTCAACTCTCGTTGTAACTTTTGAAAGATCATTCATTTGTCTGGAAGTTGCTCCACAAACAGTGCAGGTAGCACTGGATGATGTGTTCGTTAACACTTGAGCAACTTTCCCATCAATCATTATCATAAAAAGTTCATGTTTAATTTCGATGACTTTGTCGTCTATTGCCACAAGAGTTGGAATCAATTGATTAATTTTGGCTTCAATTTCACTGACAACCGCTGTAGTTTTTTCGGGTGTTTGTTTCTTTTGCAAATTCTAATGAAATGGGTCTGCAATATCTAACAGATGAGCAAGTGAGGTTCTGCCATATAACTGCAGAAGTTTCTTCGTCTACTAGTCGCAGTGGTACAAGGGACACTATAAACAAATTAGCATCCGATATTTGTTCGTTTTCTTTCGGTAGAGTTTGTTTATATTCACTTTGCCCAGAGGATCCATCACATCCCCATTTAGTGAACAGCTTAAGACAATTGTGATTTATCGATCCTGACTTGTATCTTTATAATACGGCGGACTGTATGGTCTAAGAGATCTTGCAGATTGATTTTTGCGCTTATATTTGTCACCGTTATGCTGGATGCTGGCGGATAGCAAGCCTTTTTTGCTTCATTTAGTATTTGATACGAAGGCAATACAGCACTTAAATTCTTATTAACAAGCCTTTTTCTTAGGTACGCATATTGGGCTTTGGTTAGATCTGTTTCAATACACATACTCAATGCCTCCTCTTTTGTAAAGGAAAGTGCATTATCTGGATTGAGTATGTTTTGTGGAATTACTTTTTCTCTTCTTTTTCCTTATTTCTGATAATAGTCACAATCGATGCTTCGTCATTTCACCCATGGATCGTAAACCTTGCACATAGGCGTTACGGACATGTCCCATTCCATATTCCTGGACCAGTTCCATATTTTGTGTTTTCCGAACACTCTTCATATGGTTTTCTTGGTCTACCACGATCACCAGAAGTTTTCAAGCCAGTTTTCAGATGTTGAGGTACTGCAAGAATTCAATGGTACTTTAAACTAACCATTTAACCAATTTGAGTATAAACTCTCGAACCTGTCTGGCTTTCTTTGAGCTTTCGTCCATTTCTGGTTGCAACTTGATGTTAGATTTTTTTGAATACAGTAAAATCTCTTTATTCGCGGGGTATATGTTCCATAAATATGCCGCGAATACAGAAACCGTGAATACAGAATGGTAATTTATATGGGTTTATACGTTCCTAGGTCCCAAAATAAAAAACACAAATATATAAGAAAATCAATTTTATTGATGTTATTGAACATTTTGATTAATCAATATCCTCAGGCTTAGGCAATGGTTTGAAGAATTTTGTTATTTTCTCTTGCTTGGCAGTTTTTAATAGCTCCGACAAAAAGAGCTCAGACTGATACTCAGCAGTCGCATTAGCAATTTGCCTCTTAAAATTTTATTAAGACTTCGTTCCATAGATGGATCAATGTTCACAAAGAAATCGCAAAGCTCATTTGCCATTCTTAAACCTTTACTAAGATTTTTCAGAGTAAATGTCACATTTTCAGTGCTAGTGGAAGCCTCTTCTTCAATGGGCTGTGAATTTAACATTTCCTCCAAGTCGGTTTCAGTCAAATCTTCATCTTGCGATTTAAGCAATTCCTGAATGTCACTTGATTCTATCTGTTCGAACCCATCTCGTCCTATTCCATTTGCTTTTTCGGCTATGTTTGCAGTCAAAGTTTGAACTTGCACGGATTCTTCGTCATTTTCCGCAATCAGAGCAGGCCATAGTTTTTTCCAGCATGACTTCAATGTGTATGGTTTCAGTTCTTCCAATGATTCTTTTATGTTTACGATGCATTTTGCTATGTCAAATTTCTTCCAGCATTCCATAACATTCATATCAGGATTACACTCCATATTATCCAATACGATTTTGAAGGTTCGTCTAATGTAATAGAGCTTAAAGGCCTGGATTATTCCTTGGTCCATAGGTTGAAGCAAAGCCGTCGTGTTTGAAGGTAAAAATGTCACTTTTATATTTGGATGCATAGCTTCAAGTTCGCGAGGATGACCTGGTGCATTGTCCAAAACTAGAAGTGCCTTAAAGTCTAAATTCTTTTTTTTCAAGTAAATTTCAACTTCCTTAACAAAACAATTCCGAAACCAGTCACAAAATACAGCGCTTGTTACCCACGCTTTCTTATTAGTACGTCAAAACACTGGCAGGTTGTTCTTGTTTTGATTTTTTAAAGCACGTTAGCGATCTGTAAAGCATCAGTGGCTTAATGACACAATCTCCAGATGCATTAGAACATAGCAGCAGTGTAACTTTATCCTTTGCTGCCTTAAATCCAGGAGCAGACTTTTCGCTTTTAGAAATGAATGTTTTGTTCGGCATTCTCTTCCAAAACAGTGCAGTTTCGTCTGCATTAAATACTTGCTCAGGTTTGTATCCTCCATCAGCTACTAGGTTTGCAAAGTCTTCTGCAAACTATCTGCTGATGCAGCTTCTCCTACAATTTTAATGTTATGCAATGATTGTCTTACTTTAAATTTATTGAACCAACCTTTCGATGCCTGAAATCCTCCATCTGTACATTCACCACTACAACTACCATCAGGTTCTTTAAAATGAGCGTAAAGACGCTTTGCCTTCTCCCGGATCAATGGACCACTCAGGGGAACCCTTTTTTGGTTGCGGTCTTCTATCCATAATGACAACGCCACTTCCATTTTTTCTATTGCTGGATCACGAACAATTTTCGCCGACAATGAAGTTGAAGCTACAGATGATCTTATTTTATCTTCGGATTTTTTTATTGATCGTACAGTTGATTCGTTGACATTGAATGAGCGTGATATGGATGCAAATGACTCTCCAAGGCGTAAACGATCAAGCATTTCTATTATCACTTTAAGCGGTAACACAGGTTATTCCCAGTTGTCCCCACTCTCAACGCCACCACTGGTGACAAATGGGATTTCTTTTCATAAAATGTCCCATTTGCCACCAGTGGTGTCGTTACCAGTGGTGGCAATTGGGAATGGCCACTCTTTTTGTTCCCAGTTGCCACCAGTGGTGACAAATGGGAAAATGAAATTGATACGCCTCCATACTAGTACGGTACACAAAACGAGAGAAATAAAACATTGCACCGACTAATCAACGGTTTATTCACAATAATTCACATAAAGATGAATACTAAAGATGTCACAGATTTACACTTATGTAAACAATTACACAATAATTTACTTCAAATTTTCTAATTTACATCAAATAAATCGACAAGTCCAATTTTTTTAACACGTAATCCTGTATATCCTAGGGTTTCATCACAGTTACAAGCTTCAATGATCAACTTTCTTATTATTATTTATCACAGATCAGTATATTATTCACAATAATTGACGTTTTTTATTATTCTAACTTACCAACTATTATTTTACTCAGTTGTTTTCCAAGATCGTCTATCACAGATTAATCAATGCAGTATTTATAATAAATTATATTTCTTTTTTTTTCATATCACAGATCAACTTATTTATATACAATAATAACCTTAACATATTTTTTCGATTTAGGTATTTTTATCCAAAATTAGCGCCTTAAAGTTTCTAAACAATGGCCCACTGACATATTTCCATGCAAAAACTCCATTTGAATATCTTGGATGAATTCATCATTGAGTACATATTTTTTCTTCCTTGTTTTAATTTTATTTGAAATCATATTCTTACAGACACTATAATATGCCGAATCCTTAACCAAGGTGTTTAGAAAATGTATGATGTTAGGTTTTTTTTTTCCTACTGCTTGGTTTAATTTATGATGCCACGATTCTAAAAAGTTAGTTGTTCGATGCTGTTCACCGTATACACACCACACATGAATGAACTCGTCTATCATCCATTGTGTTTCCATGTAAGCTCTAAACTTTTTAATGTCGGCTTCTTGTGTATTCTTACGAGTTATATACTTCCACCCATTTTGAATTTCATTCGGCGGCAATAGTGGCAAAACTGCACTTAATGCCACTTCTCATATCTTATTTTCATCATTCGATTAGTTATTCCAAGCTTACGACTCTTCTCCCAAATGGATTTATTGTAATGATAATAGCATCCACTTATATTTACAGATGGAAACACAGTCCTTATAGCACTCATTGCTGCTCTTTCATAATCGGTTTTATATTTCTTTGGATTCCACTCAGGTATTTGGGATTTAATTATAGAAAATAAAATAATGTATGAATTCATCTTCTTATCACTCATTAGTGCGTACACAAGCGGTACTATATTTGTGTTGTTCACAGTACTTCCCAAGTCTCCATGAATACTGTATAGTTGCACAAATGGCGAGGGGCAACTTTTAAAAGTTCCATCGCTATAGAAATCATTAACTTCGGTCATCATCTTTTTTGCCTTTTTGTTGCAAAATACTATTATACGGTTGTCATCATCACTATAATCGGCCAATACAAAATCATCAAATTTCGGGGGGATTTGAACTTTCACTCCTCTTGATTTTAGTAGTGTTACTCCAGCTGCTGTATTTCTAAATCTAAAAAGAGATGATTTTACACTTTGAAAGCTCGGTACTTTACATATCAAATCCAATCCGGAAGACTGAAATGAGCCCACCATATCAATGTAAGCTTGCGGTACAGCTTGGTAATTTTCTTTAGTAATTTGTTGTTTGCAGCCATATAGTCGCTCATCTACTTCATTTTTAAAAAAATCTGGGGTACAGGAGTGTCTAGTTTCATGAAGAACATTGTTGTCCTAAAATACAGAAAAAATTAAGTGTATCGAAATATTTATTTTAGTTGCAAAATAAATAAAAAACAATTCTTTGACTTGTCAAAATTAACATTAACAAAAAATTACAAATGTGAACAAATGGCCGTCTGTTTTCTTTTTCGTATTGGAACGAGTTTATTCATTTATTTTTATTACAATTTGAAAGAAAGAAAGAAAATACATTTGTAAAAGAAAAATTAAAATAACAAAAATAATAGAAAAATAAAAACAAGGATACTGCTCTGGCCCTGTATTATGCCAGAATGGGCCCCATCTCAGTATAATGCTGCAACCTCACATAAGGCTTCAGCGCTGGTATTCTGATGGAGTCCGTATAAAAATATATATATACTAGCTGGTCCCGCGCGGTTTCACCCGCGTTTACTATAAACCATTTATCTTGACGCCGGCTATGTATGAAACTTCTTCTATGAGAGGGGTCAAGCCATATCTCATAAACTACCCAACCGATATAGATAAAACATACCTCAGTTTATAAGTTTATATTTTTAATAGTTGAGGGTATTTAGTTATAAATCTGAGCGCGTTTAAAAGAGTATTGATTGTTTTTCCATAATTTATACATCGTTTGACAACATAAATATACTCTTAAAAACTATGTTACAAATAATAAAACAAAAGTTGTAAACTTACTTTGATCTTAATAATTCCTTTACAGATGTTTTTTCGTTTAGTGCATTCCCATACTGTTAATCCACTTTTGTGTTTCCTTTTGGTATGATATTGGAATCCTGCGCGAAGTAGTATAATTCCATGACGTCTTTTTATGTAAACTAACGAAAATGCACCAGAACTGCACGACGCACTTGACCCTGACATTGTTGGAAATATACTGCTAAATGTACGTCACTGATCTATGAACTAAGAAGTTACGGTAATTTTTTAAACTATATAAAATCAAACAAATATGCAAAGTCAATTATTGTAAAATAAATTTAAGATCTGTGATATTATATTAGGGAAGTAGGTACCTATATATTTTGTAACTTATCGTAATCGATCTTTGAAACGAATAGTTGGATCTGTGATAAATAATAATAAGAAAGTTGATCATTGAAACTTGTAGCTCTGTGGTTAAAACCCTAGAAAAATACAGGATAACGTATTTAAAAAATTGAACTTGTCGATTTATTTGATGTAAATTAGAAAATTTGAAGTAAATTATTGTGTAATTGTTTACATAAGTGTAAATCTGTGACATCTTTAGTATTCATCTTTATGTGAAATGAATTATTGTGAATAAACCGTTGATTAGTCGGTGCATGTTTTATTTCTCTCGTTTTGTGTACCGTACTAGTATGGAGGCGTATCAATTTCATTTTCCCATTTGTCACCACTGGTGGCAACTGGGAACAAAAAGAGTGGCCATTCCCAATTGCCACCACTGGTAACGACACCACTGGTGGCAAATGGGACATTTTATGAAAAGAAATCCCATTTGTCACCAGTGGTGGCGTTGAGAGTTGGGACAAATGGGAATAACCCATTTTTTTCGTGTCGAAACGCGTTTCTCAATTTTTTTAGTTGACATTATTAATTACGAAGAACGAAGAGAGCAGTAGAGACGTGTTACTCGATCACAATTTTTGTAACGAATGTGAAAGATAAAACAATAAAATAGGCAAAGCGGCTTTTACCAAAGAACGGAACAGCAACATTTAAAAATATACTTTATTCCTTCAGAAATAAGGTTGCTTTCTTCTGTTTGTTTACATTTTCAAAAACGCCGACCGCGGTGTTTACGGCAAATGCGACAAAGGCGCCTTAGGTCAAAGTGCTCGGCGTATTTGACGGCATTTGCAAAAGATATTGCGTTAAACACCTATTGGAATTTTGTATGCAATTTTAGATCCGCGAATAAAGAAATTTTTTGCCTTGAATAAAGAAATTGGGTTGCATTTTTTTAATCCGCGAATAGTGAAAACGCGAATGACGGAAGAGCGAATATTGAGCTATTACAATTATTAAAATTTTTGTAAGTTACAATTTCAAGTAGCATGCAAAGTGACACAGGCAATACACTTAACTCTATAGGTAATAATTACAGCTTTCTATGTTGTAAAGAAAAATAAAAAGTAAAATGTGTGCTTTACAGGCTGCCTCAATTTGCATATTGCTACAAAATGTAAAGGCAACATGTGAACTGTGGTAAATGTTTCTATGTAGGTATTATATAAACTGTTAATATTTGTTAAGTTAAGTATAAAGTAAGATGAACTTAATTTAATTTACCACAGGAGTTCACAATGTACCTCTATTTCACAAATCACAATGTATAATTTTAACAATACTAAGTATACAATTTTAACAAAACAATACAAAATGTGTACTTAACTGTTCAATTATGACTCAGGCATCATGTAATATATATTAAAAAAAAAAAAACATTTTATATATTATTTATTATTTCAAAATGTATCAATAAATTAATGTCAAAAAATTATTTGAATAAAGCATGTCATTCTTACTAATTATAAAAAATGTCATTCATAGAATAATTATGATAAATATGTCATTAAAATTAAGAGTAAAATTAATTTACTCCTTCGTCAAGCGAGCATCCCATGACTTTTTATCATTTAGATACTCATTAACAGTGTAGTGACCCTTAAGTATTAAATGTTTTTTGACAATTTGTTTAAATTTGTCTAAGGGTTTATCCATTATGTCGATAGGTAATTTATTATATAAGCGTACACCAAGTCCCGTGAACGAATTATGGACTTTATGTAAGCGATAGTGTGAGCCAACCAGTTTATGCTTACCCCTGGTGTTAATCTCATGCACATCGCAATTCCTCGTATATAAACCAATGTTACTCTTAACATAAACAACATTAGCATATATATATTGGGATACAACTGTCAATATACCTATCTCTTTGAATCGCTCTCTCAGGGAGACTCGTGAACCTAGGTTGTAGATAGAAAGTATAGCTCGTTTTTTAATAACAAAAATGGTTTCAATGTCAGCAGCCCTACCCCACAATAATATGCCGTAGGACATGACGCTGTGAAAATAACTAAAGTAGACTAGTCTAGCGGTTTCCACATCAGTAAGTTGCCTAACTTTCCTGATAGCAAAAGCCGCTGAGCTGAGTTTATCTGCGAGACACGAAATATGGGCTTCCCACTGAAGTTTGCAATCTAAAGTTAAGCCCAAGAAAACTGTGGACTCTACGATTGAAACTGATTCATTATTTAAAACCAGGTTTGTACCTGCACTTTTGACATTTGGCATAGAAAATTTAATACATTTTGTCTTCTTGGAATTAAGTAAAAGATTGTTTACCGTGAACCAGTTCAGGACTTGCGCGAGCGAACCATTTACAACGTCGAAATTTGGGTCTTTACGATTAACTTTAAAAATAAGAGACGTATCGTCTGCAAATAGCACTATATCGCAGAAATCCTGCACAAAGTACGGCAAATCATTTACATACACCAAAAATAGAAAAGGACCAAGAATAGAGCCCTGTGGGACGCCCATAGCAACAGGTAACCCTGAAGACCTATTTCCATTTACATCAACGTATTGCACTCTATCACTTAGGTGGAAACTAGATTAAGTGCAACATCCCTGATCCCATAGTGACTGAGTTTCCTCAAGAGCGTATTGTGCTCGACGCAGTCAAACGCTTTAGAGAGATCACAAAAAACGCCAATAGCATCCATTTTATTTTCCCAGGCGTTAAACATATGTTTTATTAGTGTAACGCCTGCATCTGTAGTTGAGCGACCTTTCGTAAAACCATACTGCTCATTATGTAGTAATTTATGAAAGTTAAAATGGCGCTCTAATTGCTGCAATATAATTTTCTCAAAAATTTTACTAATAGCTGGCAGTATAGATATTGGTCTAAAATTACTAGGGTCACTCTTAGAGCCGTTTTTAAACAAAGGTACTATCTTACTATGTTTCATTAAATCAGGAAATACTCCTACATCACCTACTCCTACTTTTATTAAAGATAGCAGCTAGATATGGAGCTATATTAATAATTATACTCTCAACTAATTTAACTGAAATACCCCACAAGTCAGCAGTGTTTTTTGAATGTAGTTACTTGAACACTTTTACGATGTCTTTGGGGTTAACATATTTAAAATTAAAAAGGACGTCACACTCTTTCACATTTCCCCTAAGTAAGTGCTCAGCTTTGATTGGGCAAGAATTTAAGGAGCTGGTTGTCTTTACTGGTATGTTAACAAAGTAGTCGTTAAAAATGTGGACTAGATCTGTATTGTTTGAAATAATATTGTCCTTAATGTTTAACTCGTACAAAAAAAAAAAAAAAGGAAAAGATCGTTGAACTGCCTCGTTTCAACGATTGCAAGTGAGCAGGAAAGTTCTCGTGCTGCACAGGAAGAAGCACGTTATATTTTCGATATCAAGGCTTAAACATGCTCTCAAGATGAGCCAGATACCTGGTAAATATGACGTGTTTAGCATAACAGTAGTCAATTCTTCTCACCATATCATTTAGATTACCACTGTTTCTTAAGTGAAGAGTAGGAACGTCATGAATAATTTGAAACTTATGTATATTATCGTTTAATAACCAGACATCTTTTGATGGTTCAACGTCGCCTCCTATAACGTGAAATTCAATAAATTTACCGAACGTGATGGTCGTTTCGCTTGAGTTGTTTGAGTTAAGAGTGATGGTGAATGGATCAGGTGTTTTAACTACCTTATCGCTAACGACGATCTCACGTGGTAAGTACCAATCAAGAACAATTTTCCTGGCAGCATCTCGTTCTGAATATAAAGTAAACAGTAAATCACCACGTGATAGATGGGTTCTCCATTGATTCATGGGCATTCGAGTGACCTGTCCAACATGTTCATTACTCAGGATAATACCTTTAGCTATTCTTGATTCTCTGCTGCGAGAAGGCATTTCATACGGCTGCAAAGTATACGCTACGCTGTTAGTGGCACCAAACCATTCGGGTTCATCAAAGAAGTTCGCGAACATGCTAGCATACGCTACAGAGTGAGGCGTAGAATAAGTCGCATCAGCGATATTCTCGAAAGCACTGAGAAAATTAACGTAATCTTGTGAGATTGCCAGACGTAAATATGAAGTTAAACCACCGGTTAATTCATCAGTAATAATTTTGAATGAATCGCGTAATGAAACAATGCGTGACAGATCAAGTCGAGTAATCATTGCTCTGTGCTGCCTAAACATCTCTATTAACATCGACACTTGAACTAGCATGTCCGATTCTGATGAAAGCTGACTGGGAACATCGTACAGTGATTTGAAAATATTTGGGAGATGCAAAAAATATAAGAAAACACTTTTTAAAGATATCGTCATCCTTATAGGGGGACCATGCAACCCACCAGCGTGCTCATGCAAGTGGCACACCACGCGCGTGGGCAGTCGTAAACCATGCTCATAGAAAGATCGAACAAAAGAAGATACTCTTATTAAATATGTTGCGTATCGTTCCTGATAAGCAGAAAGAAAAGATGAGAAGTTTTCCCTTTCAAATGTTGCAATATTAGTACACATACGGAAAATGATATGCCACATTTGTGGTAAAACAGCGATTAACTCTTCGTTAACAATTTGGAATTCCGAAGGAATGATTGGACGTTCCATCCCATATACTGGCGCATTGACAACATCATCATATAGTGGATTTTCGATTCTAGTTTCAGCTGGGCACTGATGGTTTAACCATCCAGCGCCTTCATTGATGTTCGTGGCTAAACTGAGTGAATCATTATTAATTCTCCCCTTATAGGTCATACCAGTTCTAGTCCTAGGTGTGTTGGTCAGATTGAAGCTGTGCGAGTTATCGACTAGGTAATCATCCAGAAGCTGAGCCTGATCCTCTGATATATTACCAAAAGTTCGAGAACATAAATAATAATTTTGCTAGTAAAACAGCAAAAACGCGCAATTTGGGTGAGACATTATTAAGTGAGGTAAAAGTCGAAGTCAAGAACTACTTGCGAGGGATTCAATATAGAGTAAAAGATCTTTTCGAAATCACCTTGAGCCTCACTAGTCAAAGGCATAGACATGAGATCCTTTATCACAGATGAACGTGCAGAACTAATATTTAATGAAGAAGAAAGATCTGTTGGTGGAATTGTCATCTCAGCTTGCATTTGAGTGAAAGACATGCATCCAACGACCGATATAAAATTCGAAAGCGGAAAGCGTTCTAAAAGCCTTGGAAGTCCACTACTCCTATGCTCTAGTAACGAAGCACAAGCTATATCAGGTAGTCCAGGTTCACTATGTTGTAAGATCAAACCGCGTCGCCTGCAAAACGCTATGAATCTATCCCTATGTGCTCTGTAGGCAGCTGAATTGGTAAGCGAGACGTGAGTTTCAACACACTCTTCAGCAAAACGACGTCTTATTTCCAGCAAAAATTCAGGATAAATAACTCCTAAACTAACTCTTAAACCATCTCTTCGAACTTCAGTATGATGCTTCAAGACTTCTCTCCATGACTGATTCGCACGAGAAAATACGCCATCAACCAATGAGACATCCACTCCATTCGAATTCTCTTTTGGAACAGTAGTATTTGATACGACTTCGGTGTAGGTGGATCTTGTACCACTTTAACGTTTTCGCAATAAGCTTTAGTAACACAATCAGTAATAGACTTGATCAATTCAGTTGCTGTAGAAGCGCTTTTGAACTCTGAAATCGGAATGGGCATAAGCACAAAACGAGTGGCATCTGAAACAGGGATGAGTTTATAACATGGAGGAAATGAGCTAGTTACATTCACAGTTATATTAGATTTATCGAGTATATTGAGACCAAGTCCGATAGAAGTAAAGCTCGAAGATAGTGTCAACCTTTTCATAGAATCAAGAAGCCTAGCTCTCAAATTTTCGAGACTAAGTCCAATATTAACTACTTCATTATTTGCTTCAGTGACAGCGATGGCTTCGGATTTTTCGTCAGCCATTGTGCAAATCAACCCTGGTAACAGCAGTAAACAATTATCCTTTTTAAAACTCGTAATTGTTATCTTTCAATTTAATACGGCCAGTCTCACTATTAATAACATTCCAAGTTGTTTTTATTTTGTTCTCGGACTGTTTAATTTTTTTACTTAAATACAAGGACTCATCGGCTACACATGTCTTTTTAAATTTTTTTTAATATTCCCTAACATATTGAATAAAGACTCGATTAAAATTATATTATTTCATACCATAAAGTTCATACAACTTAGCTCTACTTTTGTATATTCCGGATGTTGCCCAATCACAGAACTTTATTTTGATGTTTTTGGTAAAAGTTCTAGTTGGAAATGATGCATTGTACGCTGATTGTATTGTGCTAAACAAGGACTCGTAAAGCACATTTGGATCATGAACTTTACGAGTAACAATTATTCTTTTCACTGTAATAATATGTGATAAGAGTAAAATGAAATATATATTTGATTAAATATCAGATAATATAAAATCTAATTTCCAGAGTTATCCTTATAAATCTAAATTTTAAGTATGGTTTGATTAGATCTTAAACTAGAGGACTGTTAATCTCTGGCTGCAAGTTGCAATATTGCTCTTTTTTGCCTACATATACTTCTAGTGAATAGATCTTGCATTTCTAATTGAATCTCTCTTTGTTTCTTATACCTCCTATAAAGGACTATTAATATAATAAAAAGTACAACAACTATTATTATAATTACGAGAGATATGGATTTATCATAATTCATCCGTCTATCATCAAAGTTTGCAAATCTTTCCATTTCCATTTCTTTCTTTTTAATTACTTCCATATCTTTATCTAAATCTTTCCATATTGACTCATCTAAAAGGTGGTCTAAGTCAGTGTCATCTATCATTGTTGTGTTTATTGCAATATTAGACTTGACTGTTACACTTATACTCTGTCTCCTCCCTGCAATTGAGCTAGACCCTATTTGTATAAAGTCAAAAGTTCCATACTTGACCATAGTTATATTTCTTTAATCGACAAAAATAGTTCTTGGCTGAGAAATCCTACTCTTCATAATGTTTTGTATCATATATGATTTGTATCCCCTAAAAACAACATAATTATCTAAGGGATGGATGGATTTAATATTTTCACTGTTTGCTATTTTAGAGGATAAGACACAAGAGGAAGGTATGTCTTCTATTTTATGCACAAATATTGAATTTGCACAAAATGTCTCATGAGTGAGCTCTAAATTTTTATGTGTACATAAATAGATCCTCCCTCTATTTTCACATCTAGACAGAGATAACGGAATTATCTGTTTAAGCACGTCTTTTTGGATATTTCCTCCCGGTGCTTCTCTCTCTTCACTAATAATGGCAACAGTATCAGGGATTTGTACTCTATAAAGTCTGGACAAGGACACCCACCCCATATTTGTAATTTGGTATATGGGAGATACATCTCCTTGGCTCAGCATAGGTATAGCAACTGCAATAGAAAGAGTATGGGTTTTAGTGTTGTAAGCTAGAGGTATAGCCATACTAAGCTTATAAAATAAATCTAGATCTTCTTTGTAGATAGAATCTGTGAAATCGCTAGATGCTAATAAGACTTCCTTTAGCTCATATGCCGTCACCATCTCTGTTGTTACTGTTCCCTGAAGAGCTGCATTTAAAACTCGTATTATAGCCTCCCGTGTCCTATAAGCATAAGAATCAAACAGGTCTAATTTGTTAGTAAACACCGAACAATCTGTCCTCTTAGCATGGGTTGCTAACTCAGGGATAATGTTTCTAAGTGCATGGTACATATCATCATCAGCAGCTTTGAATGCGTGTAATAACCCAGACATTTCTATAATTGCTGCCTCTATTATTGAATTTTCTCTCTCTAATATACTGATTCTATCTGATAATTGGCTTATTGACACCCAGGAGTAAATAGAGCTGCCTAAGGCAAATAGACCGGCACCAATAGCTGCAACTATCAGTAACGGGCCAGCTCTTTTCTTCCTTGAGAGTAATATTAACTAGGTTTAAATGTATTTTAAAAGAGCTTGTAAAAGGGTTATAATAATTACATCAAAATTAACTTACCGATCAAGGATTACAAATCTAGCACTCATCTGGAGGATAGTGCTCGTATAGACACCGACCACACTTGCACCAAAACGATGTATTTGTTGAGTTGCGACACATTTGCCGCAACTCTACAGTCCACTATTAAATGCATTTGCCCAAATACGGGGCAACGTGCCCACAATCACACGATGCGTCTTTTATAAAATGGTTAGGGCTATCCCACGGCCACAGTGCCTCCCCCATAGCTACTAAAATGAAATCTTCTCTAAATAAAAACTTATCTACATCAATTATAACAACCATGTTTACAAACTTTCTTATTCTGCGATGGACAGAAAAGAATTGATGATAAAGTTCCGAAAAAGTTAAAACTCTTTTAAGTTAAAGTATTCGAATTCATAAACCATGTCACTAAAATTACCTACTTGAAAAGAAATAACTCAGTTTTATCTGATTAACAACTCCAAAAACTTTTTTTTAACACTTACTTACTTCAAAATATAAATTCTGAGTTGTTGAAATGATTTGATTTACTGCAATAAAAGAGCAAAACCACTTGCTTGCATAAAACTTATAAGATAAAACTACAAAAAATTAAATTAATGATATATTTTATTCGTCACTTCAATTACTAAATATTTATTATGATCTATTTACAATCTGAAAGAAAACATTTTATTACGGTAAATCAACACCTGGCAGCCTTAATACTAAACAGTAGTAATATAATAATTGTCAACATCCTTTAAGAATCGGTAATTGTAAATATATAATTATTAAAGCCTAAAAGTATCTATATTTAAACAAATTACTAAAATTAACAATAATTATTATCTTATATTTAGTAAGTGCTCCGCCTGCATCTATATCGATATTAAGTCTATTATTTCACATAGACTTTATTAAGATCTCTCACAGATTAGAATCCCTTATCCTACTATGTTTTGATTCTACCTAAACGTAATGCTATACAAAGCAAGAATATTCTCGAATATCATCTAAATATTATTAAAATATTATATATATATAAGATTTTAGTCGTGTAAAAGTGATGTGAGTCCATTTCGTAACATGAAGTTGTAGCTTATTACAGCTACAATAATCTTCAAACCTACTGAGGTCAGCTTGTAACTTTGTACGTCAGATACACTACGAATCAATTTATGAACCTTCATATCATCAGCAAATAACAAGACATAAGAATTTTGAAAACAACTTTTGATATCTGAAATAAAGAGCGTAAAAAGCAAAGGTCCAAGAATTGATCCTTGCGGTATCAGTAGTAAAGTGGTAAATTTTAATATACAAAACATTTAGATCATACAAACTTCCTGCTACCGTAGTACCAATAAAAAATTTTTGGTTACACTGTTTAATATCTTTCTTTTAAGAATTTTTGTAACTGATTATAATGAAACATTTTATAGGTAATTATTTAAATGGAGCAATTTGAGAATGGATAACGAATAATCAGTGCAGTACTTTGAGAATAATTTTAGATAGGTACGTACCTATGGAGCAGAATGACAAAATAATAAACATTTTTAAATAGATAAGTACTTATTAGATAATAATTCAGTGGAGTAATTTGGGAAAAAATGTATAATCTCATTGTACCTAATTGTAATCTTTAAGAACAAAATAATTGAGTACTTTGATAAATGCTCATGCCTTCTCTTTATGAGAAGAGGCCTTTGCCCTGCAGTGGGACAGTAAACAGGCAGGTATTATTATTAGATATTTATTAAAAGGGAAAAAAATTACGGAATAGAACAGAATATTTTTAAGGTATTGCACCCTACATGTATTACAATACAAATAACTGATAAAATTTGCATATTTGAAATTGTTGGTTTTTCGTATTGTTCATAATACAAGGTGTCTCAAAAGAAATTTTATATTTAGTGGATCGATTAAAAAAAAAGTAAGCCGTATATAGAAAAACTGTTTATTAATTTTTAAAATACACCTTTTAGGGATTTATTTCTTAAAAATAACATTGTCTAAATGTAGACCCTCGCGTTCCCGGCACTCATTTAATCGAACAGTAAAATTACTTATGACGGCACGGCAGGTGGACTCAGGGATGGCTGCCATTTCATGACGGATATTTTCTTTCAAATGCGCCAGTGAAGTCGGTTGATTCGCATAAACTTTAGATTTAAGATAACCCCATAGAAAAAAGTCCATAGGGGTCAAATCTGGACTGCGTGGAGGCCAATTTATGTCACCTCTCCGGGAGATTAATTTGCCAGGGAAAATTTCACGAACACGTGGCAGAGACATATTGGACGTGTGTGAAGTTGCTCCGTCCTGTTGAAACCATGTTCTTTGGTTATAGCCCGAAAAGTTTTGCAGTTCAGGAACCAAGAAGTTGTCTAACATCTCCACATAACGCTCTGAATTCACTGTAACCGCACGCCCCATATTGTCTTCAAAAAAGTAAGGGCCGATAATTCCTCGCGCCGACATCGCAGCCCATACGGTCACTTTAGGCGGATGTAGGGGTTTCTGATGCTTGCGTTTCGGATTCGTTGCACACCAGTAGCGACAGTTTTGCTTATTTACGTGGCCATTAAGATGAAAATGAGCTTCATCCGAGAACAAAATGTTCGTAAACGTCGATAATTGCTCAATCACCTGATTTACGAAATTAAGCCTCTGACTGGCATCTTAGGGCTTTAATTCTTGCACCAATTGTATTTTGCAGATTCAGGTCTTTGTGCATAATGCGATGTAGTGAAGATCTATGCACATTTAAAGCACTTGCGCGCTTCCGAATTGAAAGGTTCGGGTCGTCGCGAACAGACTGATTAACACTCTCCACGTTTTCTACCGTTCTTGATGACCTAGGTCGCCCGGATTTTGATTTATCCAGCGTTGTTCCAGTCTCTTCAAACTTCTTAACCCAATTTCGAATAAGAGGAATGCTTGGCGCATCATTTAAGTGACGAAAACCTCGAATACTACAGAATTTTCTACGCGCTACAGTCGCCGAATCACCGTTTTTGTAAAACTCTCGCACGCACAACGCACGGTCTGCTCCCGAGAAACGCTCCATAGCGACTGAATTCCCAAGAGCCAGGCTACCGATTGACATAACCCCCGCGCCCCTCGGATACGTTGCGTTCACGCAGTAAGCTAGCTAAATATAAAATTTCTTTTGAGACACCTTGTACTACGCCCCTATCTATACAAAACTACTATGTCTTAGTACATAAGATAACAGAACATAAACATATCTAAGTAAATTATACCTATAGAACGACATATCACCCCTATCTGCCTATGAGAAACCTATTCTAATAAGATTATATTATAAATTCGTATATAAATTAACACTATTCTGTTATATAAATATAAAGCTAATATATAAGGTGATCATATCCTAACTATATTATTTACATGTGTAACTTATCTCTCCCTTCGTACGACTTGTCGTATCTTGTTCCGGTGCTAAGGCGACGTCTTCTATCGGCAAGATCACCATCGTTCTCACTGGTCTCCGTAGTATTCCAGTCTTCGTCTTCACGTCCACGGTGCGCACGATGCCGTCGGGTCCAGGGTACGTAGCTACCACCTTGCCGCGTAGCCACACGTTGCGAGGGAGATTGGTGTCGATCAATTGCACTAGGTCACCAATTTTGATTTCATGCCCCTTGCCTTGGGGCTCCCGCCGGTTTTGATGTTAACTGACGTGAGGAAACGATTTCGCAGGGAAGTTGTAACAATAAATCGGTCATCACGACCGGTGGTTGCTCGAGTCCTGCCTGTACCACGTCTCCTTCTGTAAGAACCTGTCTCCACAAACCTTCCGTATATTCTAGAAACCGTAGACTGGTTTAAATTTAAATTTCTACCAATCGTTTGTTGATCCACGCCCTCCCGCACCAGTGCTACAATTTGAGCCGCTTGTTCGGACGAAGTATTCATATTATGGTTCAAAAACTCTCGATGAGTTAAAAAGACTAACCCAACAATTCTGCTGGTAACAATAATTCAATTGACAAAAGAATAAAGAATCAATGCGAATCAATTTAAAACTTTGCTTTAAATAACACGCAAATCTGATACTACGAGTAAATTTTCTTTTCCCGACTATATTTATTTGTTTTACTGCAGTTCTATTTTCAAATTTTGCTTTTTTTTAAGATTTAAGAGCCAGTCTCTCCATATTTATATTATTTAATCTAAAAAGTTTGCATACTTATTAAAAAAAATCATTTCAAAGTAATCCTGAACTTTGATGCAGTTTATGAGTCCGTCAGTTTATAATTTTAACAATACTATAAATGTTAACTGTATATGCAGTATACACTATAAATGTTATCACAATCTTCTCGAATATGACGTACTTTTAGATAGATACAACCTGTCGACACTTGAGTCAAGACGACTACAACTCGGAACAATGTTTCTATACGATATATGTCACAATAAATAACGGGTGGCGCAAAAGTAAAGACCCTATTTGGTTCAGCTATAACATTTTTTCTAAATTAGAAAACTAGATTTAGATTTTTTTAAATGTATATTTGTGCCATTAAATTTCGTACCATTAGGATTTAAAGATGATGTCTTTTAAATGGTGACCTCCAGAGTTGATACACATTTGAGCCCTATTTATGACATTTTGCATAACTTGCCATAACACTTCCTGCGATATGTTCGTTATTTCTTGACGAATGTTTTCTTTTAGAGCTGCGAGAGTCTGTGGCTTGTTCACATACACCCGAGATTTCAAAAAACCCCAAAGAAAGAAGTCTGGACTGGTCAGATCGGGTGATCTTGCAGGCCAAGGCAAATCGCCAAAACGAGAGATAACTCGGCCTGGAAAAGCGTCCCTCACTAAGTCCATAGTGTCGCGCGCTGTGTGTGCCGTAGCGCCGTCTTGTTGAAACCAGATGTGCTCCAGCCCCAATTCGTCCAAACTGGGTATCAAAAACTCACGTAACATGGTTCTGTAGCGTTCTCCAGTGACAGCAATCGCATTGCCTCCAGCGTCTTCGAAAAAATAGGGTCCGATCACTCTGTCAACACAGATGCCACACCATACAGTAACTTTTAGTGGGTGTAGAGGTGTTTCTTGAATAATGCGCGGATTATCAGTGCCCCAGAACCGAGTATTCTGCTTATTGACATGCCCTGAGAGATGGAAATGCGCTTCGTCACTCATAACCAATTTTGAAGGAAAATCATCCTCTTCAAGGTTGAGGTTTATGACGCGCTGGCAGTAATCTAGACGAGCTCGGTGGTCAGCAGGCAGCAGCTGATGAGTCATTTGAGTTTTATACGGGAACATCTTTAAGTCTTTCACCAAAATACGCTGCAGGGTCCGTCTGGAAATGCCCAATTGCGTGGCACGTCGCCTCGTTGATGTTTCTGGACACTCTTCCACATCTTCGCGCACAGCATCGATATTTTCAGCTGAACGGCCTGTTCTTGGTCTCCCAGACTTAGGTCTATCCAATGTTGAGCCAGTTGCTTCAAGGCGTGTGGCAAAGCGTCGAATTGTGCGACCAATCGGTGCCGGACGGTGGGGAAATCGTCGACGAAATTCACGTTGTGTTCTTATCACTGATGAATTATTCCGTAAGAACATTGACACAATTATTCCACGTTCTTGGGGAGTAAAACGGTCCATGTTTATTTTCAGTGTATTTTACATTTGTTCTCTACACAATTTTCAACAACAGAATGACAGAAAATGTCATATATAAAAAAAAAAAGTATTTTCTTTAGTGCCAGTACTTTTGCGCCACCCAGTATGATTGTGTGTCTCTTCATAATAGGTTATGCTACAGAGTTCCTCTTAGAACACATTGTCGGAATGCCTGTCAACTTTTTAATACTTCTGTTTGTCGTACTAATGCTGGTAAACGTTCGCCATTACATAGATTGGTTGACCTGTATAATAAGAATTTCAACACGATAGATATACTTGTAACACGTATTGGCGTTTTCAAAAAAATTATAAAAAGCTCAAAGCTGACGCCTGTAATGTTGTAGCTCACTAGTTTTTCTTCTTTATTCACATTTGTATAATCTCACTGATAACATTGTTAACATTATTTTATTATTTTATATTATACTAACTTTTTTTTATTATTATTATTAATTTTCTTTTATAAACTACTCTCAACCTCTTTGTCAAGCCTTTCCCCAGACTGAGCTTGACATATTTTTATTTTTTTGTCTTTTAAAATATTTTTAACTCAGCACTTATTTATGTCACTGCTGGGATAATGCTTGGCTCACTCTGGGTTAAGGTTTCTCTTGTTTGCACCACACCGCCAATTGTACAGCAATCACTTTTATCTGTGGTCGACGGAGTTGGTGGCACATTATTATACATCTTGCATGCATGTCAATTAATGTAATTTCTGTGTTCACTGTTTGTTGATCTTAAAATAAATAAAAAAAAAAAAAAAAAAAAAAAATACTATAAGTATACAATTTTAACAAAACAATACAAAATGTGTAATGAATAATTACATTTTAGATACAAAGTTATTCAGTACTAGCTGACCCGGCAAACTTCGTTTCGCCTAACAGTCGATCAACATTACTTTATTTTTCTAAAATAAAAGATTTTTCTAAAATAAACATAGCCTAAGTTACTCCTTATTACATCAGCTACCTACCAATAAAAGTCCCATCAAAATCAGTCCAGCCATTTCAGAGAATAGCCGGAACAAACAGACAGACAGACAAAAATAGTAAAAAAAAATATTTTGCAAAAAGAAAAAACGGTTATTTCAATATTACAAACAGACACTTCAATTTTATTATATATATAGATTTAGATAACTTAATGGCTTTATGAACATGTCATGTCAAAATATGTATATTATTGGACTAAATTGTGTATTGATCTGTAACTTATGTTATTATATAAATGAATATGAACATCCTATTTCCTATTTTCCACCAATGCTTTGGTAGCCTCACACAACTCCTTGATGGCATTGGTCTGCCTGGACAAAGACCTGCTGACCTCCATAAAAATGTCAAACATTTTTTTTGATTATCTACCATTTGTTGTTCACTTTCCAAACGCTTTTCTTCAATGGCGATAAATCTCTCGGTGAGGCTAACCATTTGTGATTGCCTCTGTGCAGGTGGTGACCGCTGAATCACACGTCGCACACAGGCGAAAAATCGATAAATGCTGGCATAAACCTAATTATTATCAAATTTGATTTATTTATGTTTTTTTTATTGTTATGTATAAAGTAACATGTTCAACGGGTTTTTCCTATGTCGTAGTACATGTAAAATAAAACATACATAGAATTCGGTACAAATTTATTATTTATTATTTTTATGAAAAACTTTCATCTATTAAACTTAAATCTAATACTGATAAAGATTCCAACTTCTTTGGCATTATTCTTCTTAATCCTGTTATATACGGGTCTGATGATACCATGAGTCTATAATATGTGTCTTCCATGGCGATTTTCCTCGAAAACTTTCTTGAACATTGTTCTCTATAATTTCGTATATCTTTATTGCGAGTTTCTTGTGCGTCTTCACTAAGAAGTTAAACTTAGTTCTAGCGTCGGGGTCGGTCGCCTCTAAGATTTAATTTTATTGATTAAGCAGTACCTAAAGCTTGTAAAAAATACCATTTCAACAAATGAAACGATAGGAAATTAATGTTTTACTCTATGAAAAGTATTTCTTTAACAAAAAAAAGGACTCATTTTATAAGGAAGCTAATAACGAATGTAAAAACCAAATCAGTAATCTTAAATATTAGTAATATGAACATTCATTACCTCCTGAAAGAGCGTCCATCATTGAAGCACCAAAAATTTCACTAAAACTATCAATTTTGTTCGTATAAAATAGCACAAAAACTAAGTAGAACACGTCCGTCGTTTAACAAGTCAAACTTTGAACTGAAATGGAGCGTCCGATTGTTTACTTGAAGGGCAATTGCGGGCGCAGGTAGATGGCCGGGTCTATTGTCTAGTGAATTGTGACATTTAGAACCGGTTTTGTGACATTTTTTGAATTTCAGTTTATGCCAGCTTTTATTGATTTTTCGCCTGTGTGCGTCGTCGTGCTGTTAACAGGCGACGCCTTCGTGGTGCTATGAACGCAAAAATAAATAATAAACTCATTTATCTGAAGAAACAGGTAAAAGGCATTTGTGATTTTATTCAAATATTGGGCAACTTACATGCAGAGGAAATGTGGCCACTTCTATGTGGAACTGCAGGTGGTGGTGATGTTGCCTCAACCTGTATTTTTAAACAATTAATAGTTAACCATAACCATTCAATAAGAAATTTGAAACATTATTTTTATGTTCATGTTTAAATATATGTCGGAGAAAACGGAAACAGGCTGATTGTTGGTTGCATAATCGCGTCCATAATTATTAATCAAAAAGCATTTCTAAAATCTTAATTTAATTTAATTCAATTTATAATCATTTTATAATAAGTAATATTGTGTTAAATCATTTTAATCGGTTAAAATATTATTTCGATGTATAACGTAAGTGTCAGAGCAGAGGTATTTCCTTGAGTGGGGTCGAGGCGCCATCTTAACGTTCGTTAAGCGCAATGGCGCGGTGAGAGAGGCATTCTGGTGTTGGACGTTGAGCGAGGTGGATCATTGTGTGTGCATTGTGGTGAAGTTAGATTGGTGTCACGAACCCACTGCTCAGTTGCGATTGTCGTTTAATTAAAATTAGTTAAAGTTGTTAATAAGTGTTGAAGTGTTTGAAAATTGTTATAACATTAATTAAATCGTAAGAAACTTTCAATAGTTAGTTTTGCGCCCGCATATAACCTAAATGACGCCCACTAAATCTGCTACCACTAATGACGATGTCGTTGAGAAGGACCAATCTCTGACATATAAATATTGATTAATTTATATTCACCAATTGTTCAGTGTTTGTTTGATTTTCCATTGGGATTTCCATTCTGCAAGATGGCCCAGGCTGTTCATCCTGCAATTAAAAATATATTAAAATATATTTTGTAAAACTAACAAAACATTATTTTTATGTTCATATGTTTAAATAATATAAATATTGTTAAGATTATATTCACCCATTGTTCAATGTTTCGTTGATTTCCCATTGGGACATTATCTCTTCACGATGGCCCAGGCTGTTCATCCTGCAATTAAAAAAAATATTTTATATTCTAAACTAAATATACAAGCAATATTAATGATATTCATTGACATCTCCTTACTGGTAATGTGGGTGTAGACTGTTCAGTCTGAAGCAAGTGTGCAGTACCAGGTTCCACCTCTAGTGACTGCACATGACCCTGTAAGAATAATATAAAGATTATAAGTTTATACTAAGCCCTTCTGGTAAGGCAAAGTCTCATAATATAAACATTCATCACCAGTCTTAAATATTTATAACACTTGCCTGTAAAATACTCTCTGAGCCAGGTGTTACTTCAAGCTCTGAAGCATCTTGTATACTCTGTAAACAAATTCAGACTTAATATCTTTTCGAAAAATAAAATGAACAAGGTATTAAGGTTTCACTAAAGTTACATACCAAGAGTATAGTATCTGGTGCATTAGGTTATTGATTTATATTTGCTAAGTTTGGCTCGGCTTCATTAGGCACCTAAAAACATTGAATAAAATATTAATATTACAAGTAATTTGCTTAATTTAGGTAACTATTTCAATTCAAATAAAATAAAAGCAATATGAACTAAAAAAAATGCATAATTACATTAAAAGGATTAAGCCCTAGCTCCCTGTCACCTATAGCAAACCCTTCTCCACCCATTATTGAAATAATTTTCTCTTCTATAGCAGAGAGAAAAATTTGTTCGCCTGCACCACCACCAGTTCTTAACCTAGCCATCCTTATTTGACTAGCCTTCTTTTTTACAGCAGACTTCTTATCCTTCCAATACTAAAATAAGATAGATATTGACTATCTAAATATTATCACTCGGTATGTATGCACCACATTTAATGCTGTCAATATATTACCTTTGTAAAAAAAAACATGCAAACAAAGTGCCAAACCAACCTATGTATCAACACAGTTGAGTTTAAGGCAGTGTCCAAACCAGACACTGGTGTAGGTTCCTACATATGTGTAATTTATAGATTTAAATAGGTAGTCTACATACTTTTGCCCATTACTGCCAAGTTTTAATGCAGCCACTCCCATCACTGTTCAGTTTAAGAGCTATTGTTTGCTAAGCCGCTCTTGTGCGATCACGGGCATGCGATGTCCGAGCGTGCCCTGTCGCAAGAAAGCGTATTTCCTCCAAACTATCCAAGTGTCGCCGCACACGAGCCACTCGCCACAGCCACAAACGCCGCCACTAGAAGCTAGAAGCGGCTACAAAGGTAGCTGAAGCGCGCGACAGCCACTTGTGGCCGGTGGTCGACACTTGCGGTCGGTGGCTGCTACTTTTTTTTAACCCTTGCGTGCAGTATCATAATGGACTCTGACGAAGAAGGTTTAATTGCGCTACTTTTGATAAAAAGACGTCGTCGTAGAAGACGAAACCGTAGTTATTGGATACATCCAATTTTAACGAATGTAAACAAATGCAACGAACATTTCGATAATCTTCTAAACCATCCTAAAAAGTTTTTCAAACATTTTCGTTTAAGCATAGGTACGTTTTGGGAACTACATGCTCTATTATATGCTGGATTAAAGCACCACGATACCAACATGCGGAAAAGCATCGCACCTGCGGAAAGACTAGCTATCACATTAAGGTAAGTGGAAATAATCACTAGCATAAAACTCCACAGAACACTATGATAAAATAATCTATACTTTATTTATAATAGAAAAAACAATGCACATTGATTATAATAATCAATGTGCATTGTTTTTTCTACTAGAGAATAGCTAGTTAACAAATAAAACACGTAGGTATTTGTATTTAGTTATTATGTCTTTATTATAATTTGGTATCACTCGTCATCATCACGGAACATGTTTTCGATAATAGAACTGTTGTCCATAGACTGGTCAGAATAATATGAATGAGTTGGAGAAGGCTGAATTATAGGTGAAGACGGGATAGATGTAGAAGCGTTTTGTGTAGAGTATGACATGTCAAGCATAGACTTGTCGGAATAATGTGAATGAAGTGGAGAAGGCTGAACAGATGTAGAAGCTTTTTGTGTCGAGTGTATGTTGGCATTTCCTGAAGAATAACCATAATATTGTGCCGAATAGGTTTCATAATTTTGATTATGCGTGTACTTTTTAATTAACTGTAATATTTCTGATTGAAAATCAAGTTTACAATTTTCGTAAATTTTTTTTACATGTGGAAGCAGCGACATCAGAAATTGCTTATCGGGGTCATTTTGGTCGCTTATTTGATCATGTTTACGTTTTAAATTTTCCGAAAGTGTTCTGAGAATTTCATTTTCTGATTTTTCGGCCCTTTTTATATTAATGTTTCTGTTTATTTTCGGGCGAGATGTTTCCGCATCATCAGTTGCATTAGTAACATCGGTAGGCGGTCTCACTTCTTTTAAGGAATTCAAGAACGATAGATGATTGAAATAAATGTACTGTTTACTGCTTGTTGCTGCCGAACCACTCGCAACGTTCTTGTTTTTTGCATTTTCTCTATTAAAACTGTCACGAAGACTCTTCCACTTTGGGCGCGTTCCCACCGTGTCGTGACGACTAATTTATCGTTCGACGACTGTCGTCTCCACCTGTTCCCATTATAACGATTGTTTGTCGTCAACATTTTTTATCATTTAGCGACTGTCGTATCTAGCTGTTCCCATTGGAACGCGACGACATTTTATCGTTTCCCGGCAGTCGCTTTGTCGTTTACACATCATCAGCAAGCTACAAATCTAGTCGCCTCTGCGTTCGCTTGGTGATCACTAGTGCGTTTACTCTCCTGAGTTCAATGGACGAAGATGAAATTTTAATAATGTATTACTTTTTGAAAAGAAGGAAAATGAAGCAAGCAAGGAAAAGAAAGTACTGGGTACATCCAATGTTAATGAAAAGAATTCCATTAGGATTATGTCAGAGTTATATAGAAGAATTAAAAAGTGATGATGGAAAGTTTTATGAGTATTTAAGAATGACTGTCTCCACCTTTGATAGCCTACTGGCACGACTTGCAGACAATCTTAGAAGAGAAAACACATATTTCAGAAATTGTATAAGTGCCGAAGAAAGACTAGTGATAACTTTAAGGTAAGTAAATAAAATGAAAATTCTTTATTAATGTATACATTTATTTATTTAGATATTTATTTTAGAGTTACACGTTTTATAAGTAAAGACATCTTTAAATTATATATTGTCAAAATTAAAAGAAACTTGTGTGTTATCAGACAAATTAGTATAGACTGAATTTGGTGATGCAGCCGGTTCCATAACTTGATTGCTAGTCGAAGTTGATGCACCTGGATCTTGTGTAAAATATCCTGTCGGTTGTGATAAATGGTTTTGATAGTCACCATAGTTTGCATAAGTATCATATAAATTATTACGAAGGCGTTTCTTTTTAATTTTTTGGATCAGTTGCATAATACCCGTTTGGAATTCAAAATTGTCATCATTGTCGAATGATGCCAAAGATGGTAAAATTCCTTTAATAAAGGACACATGTGGGTGTTCTTGATTATTTAATTTATAATCAAGAAATTGTGACATTTTATCATCTAATGTGTCAGTCTTAGTTTTCTTTTGAGTAGAAGGTGCTGCATCACTTAATGTATCAGAGATAGAATTATTAGGCTCATTAGATGAATCAGAGGTCATACGGGGCTCAGTAACTTTTAATAAAAAAGACAGCTGATTCTTATAAACATACGGCCTAGTTGTTTTTGCGCCTGCACCAGATCGCTTTTTTTCTTTTTCATTTTTCAGGGATCTCATAAATGCATCTCGAATATGTGTCCACTTTGTAGATATGTGTGTAGCTGTAAAAGTAAAATAGACTTAAAATTAAAATTTGTTTGTGTATAGATTTAACATTATATGTATTAACATATAATCAGTCTAATACGTAGTCAAATTATTGTTCACGCAAAAATCTGCACGTTTTTCAGAGTTTAAAAAACTATAATAAGATCGAGTTTTTCCATTAGTATCCCCGGATGTTTCCGTGAACAAGTAAGGGACTACCTATTAGACTGATTATATGTTTATACATAATTATAATGTTAGGGCATTGGTCCTCGAATATAAGCGTATTATAATAGCTGTTGTATTTATTTACAGATATTTGGCGTCGGGATGTTCGTTTAAACAACTGCATTATAATTTTAGAGTGGGAATGTCAACCATCAGCAAAATAATCAAAGAAACGTGTTCTGTTATTTGGAGCGTATTAAGTGCAGAATATTTAAAGTTGCCCAATACCGAAGAAGAATGGAAAACGGTCGCTGAAGCTTTTAAAACGAAAGCAAATTTTCCTCATTGCCTCGGTGCGCTGGACGGCAAGCACATAAGGATTACAAAGCCAATAAATAGTGGTTCTA
Source organism: Parascotia fuliginaria (assembly GCA_963082885.1). Taxonomy (NCBI): domain Eukaryota; kingdom Metazoa; phylum Arthropoda; class Insecta; order Lepidoptera; family Erebidae; genus Parascotia; species Parascotia fuliginaria. The sequence continues at coordinate 1,163,739 of OY720199.1, read as the reverse complement.
TGTTTTTTAACTATAAGGATTATTTTTCTTTTATTTTATTTGCAATTGTTGATTCAGAATACCGCTTCATTTACGTAAGTATTGGTTCATACGGAAAAGAGTGTGATTCATCTATCCTAAAACAATCCAATTTTTGGAAGAAATTAAATGATGGTACTTTAAATATACCAAGACCCACGCCATTGCACGAAAATATGCAAGAAGAAATACCATATGTATTTGTTGGAGACGAAGCCTTTACATTGTCACAAAATTTATTGCGACCTTATGGCGGTACTCATTTAGACAATAAGAAAAAGATATTTAATTACCGTCTAAGCCGCGCGAGAAGATATGTTGAATGCACTTTTGGTATCTTATCCAATAAATGGAGGATCTTGCATAGACCATTGGATGTATGTGCAGAAACAGCTATTGAAGTTGTAAAGGCTTGTACGGTATTACATAATTTTTTAATAAAAAAAGACGCTATATACTTGGAGAATACCCCAACCGTTATGCCCCAGGTAAACATGCCTGCAACACAGCTGCGTTCAAACGGAAATGGTGGAAACGCAGTGCGCTCACAATTTTCCGACTATTTTGTATCTGAAATAGGCTCCGTACCTTGGCAAAACATTACAGCACACGTATCATAATAAATAAAAAGTTTCAGAAACTTACCGAAATCTTTTCTTTCCTTTTCCTCCAACTTGTCAAAATTAGGTTCAAAAACGCAACAAATTTCTCTCCACGCGGCTAATTTCAAACCTTTGTCTTTATAAACGTCTAAAGTTTTGTCCCAAAGGACAGCCCTTTGTTCCACAAGTGGAATTAAAACTTCCGGTGTTATATTATTAGCCATTGTTATACGTCCACCATGCGCAGGAGTCTGACAAGTTCTAACACGCACAAAGCAAACCGAGTACAGACGCGAGGGGCGCGCGGGTGCGAGAGGGAAGGGAAAACACAGTTGCCGTCCACGATTTTTTATCGTTTTACGACTGTCGTGCTTGCCGTTCCCACTGTCACGACAAAGTGTCGTCACTGCAAAAACTGTCGTAGACGACAGTAAATTGTGTCGTTCTAAATGTGAACACCTCCATTTAAACATATAAGCCACGACACTTAAAACTACACGATTATCTGTCGTCACGACACGGTGGGAACGCGCCCTTTCTCTGTAATTTAGTTACTGTAACAACAAAAAATATGATTTTAATTTGGGTGAAGTCCATCAAGTTCGGCATTAATAGAATACACATCATCATTGAAAAGATAATCAATTAGCAATCTTGAATGGAAAGAATTAGGTAAAGGGGATATTAACCATTGCGCAAAGTCATTATATTGCGTCATTATATTAGGATGGTCAATTGGAAAATCAAAATACGTACCTTCAAGAACATAAAGACCACGAACAAACGCATTCTCCGCCGCGATACAACCCTCTCTTTCGCACAAATAGCCCTTTAACATTAAAATATAAGCTCTTGCCAATCAGTTAGAAGTTACGGGAACACCAAGATTAGCCCGCACAACACGAAGAAAGGTAGTTATCAAGGAAACATAACCGAAGTGCGAATTCCAAGGAATAGGAGTTGATGGACCAGAGTAAACAACGATTATATGAAGAGAAACCCAAGCAGCATGGCTCGTGAAACAAGAAGCAGCATTGAAGTCAAAGAACTCAGTAGAACTTCCGGCTCGACATTGCGAGTTAACTGAGGCGAGATATATCGACTCATCTTCTGATATGGAAATATCATTGCCAATCAGTTAGAAGTTACGGGAACACCAAGATTAGCCCGCACAACACGAAGAAAGGTAGTTATCAAGGAAACATAACCGAAGTGCGAATTCCAAGGAATAGGAGTTGATGGACCAGAGTAAACAACGATTATATGAAGAGAAACCCAAGCAGCATGGCTCGTGAAACAAGAAGCAGCATTGAAGTCAAAGAACTCAGTAGAACTTCCGGCTCGACATTGCGAGTTAACTGAGGCGAGATATATCGACTCATCTTCTGATATGGAAATATCATGGAAAAGAATTCCCTTTCCCACGAGACCACAAAAAGCACACTCATTAGCATACATAGAATACAAAATTTCTTTTTTCATTTGAACATCTCCAGCTATAAAACTTTTAATTATTAAGACTGAAATTGTATACCTGAGATATGTCACGGCGCGATATACTAAACAAGAATAAAACGATAAATGTAGTGTCGTTTCATCGTGTCTCACTTCAAAAACATCATTAAAGGCTTCATTTATAAAAGCAGTAGAAGCATTGTCAAAAAGGAAAATTTGTCGACGTAATCGAATATCGGTTAATCTCCCAGTGCGTAAGGCTCTGCGAACGGTGGTTCTGCCTGGAAAGAATGTTTCAGCGGCAGCCACGACAGAATCTTCATCTGGCACTTGCCCTAATACGGGTTCATATTTAAATCTCGTGGTAAACATAACACATTGTTTCCGGCGACCATTTCCAGGAAGAGCGGTCATTAAGCTAAAACCAGAATGGGCATTAACTTCTAAGTCTGAATAATCATAGCAATAAGCAAGCACTTCCCTATTCTCATTATTGATAACTATATACGGTACCGTCGCGTCTCCAGGGTGCAAGAAAGTCGTGAGGGGCAGATAATCATCAGAAGCATCAATGCGGTTTGGAATACGCAAGTTTTGTCTACGTTCACCAGATCGTTCGAAATTGTCATTCAAGAGACGTCTTACAGCTACACGCGAACCCGACATTGCGGTAATCAACCAAAGGTACTTTAAAAACGTAACTTTGTATCGAAACTACTGTCCGTATCTTTGTTGGCTATTGATGCCTGTAGAAATCGTAGTCTATTATAATGAATATAAGCAGAAGTTTTAGAAGCTCCTGATCCAGATTTGACAGTCTTCATTTTCTTTACCTCTCTCATATAATTATCTCGTAAACTCTTCCATTTCTTTTGCAGGGATGACGCTGAAAATTAAACTGTTTTAGTTTACCTTTTTTTTTTTCAAATATTTGGCCATAGGATGTTCTCCTGGGACGTTAAGGTACGACTATAGAATTGATCTACTGTGGGTACTATAATACCACATGTATGTAAAAGTATTTGGAAAAATTGAGGCCCATTGTTATGAGTGAACCAACGAAAGAAAAGTGGTATGAAATAGCCACGATATTTGAAAAGAACTCAATGTTTCCCAATTGTTTGGGAGCCTTGGACGGGAAGCATATACGGTTAATCCAGCCTGAACACACGGGTTCTATGTATTATAATTATAAAAATTATTTTTCGCTAGTTTTATTGGCGCTAGCGGATGCCAATTATTGTTATGTGTGGGTTGACATAGGTGCCTACGGTAAAAACAGTGACTCAGGTATATTCAAGAATTCTTCATTGTACTAAAAACTGACAGAAAGGTCATTAGATTTACCTGAGCCAAAGTCATTGTTAATACAAAATAGACCGACAGTGTTGCTAATGAAGCTTTTGGCATGATGGAGAATTTAATGCGTCCATATGGGGGAAGGTCACTAACTTATGCTAAAAAAATATTTAATTACCGTTTGACATTAGCACGTCGGTATGTTGAGTGTACTTTTGGCATAATGTGCAATAAATGGCGCATTTTACATAGGCCGTTAGATGTTAACATCGGTTTTGCAGAAAAGATCGTAAAAGCGATATGTACACTACATAATTATGTCAGAATGAGGGATGGCTACAATTTTGAAGATACTCTTTGTACTCCACCACTGGATAATCTAACCTCACATTATACAGGGCGTGCTGTGCGACAGGCGGATAATGTTCGAGTAAATTTAACAAATTATTTCATTAATGAAGGAAAAGTTGATTGGAAGGATCGCAATATTTAACTTGTAACACGAACTGATTGTAAATGTAAATAAATACTCACATCACAATTCCTTCTTTTCTTCACTGTCATGTCCTTCATAGAATATAAGAACGAGTTCTTCCCAAGCCCGTCTTCTTAAATTCTTATCTGCATAATTGCTACTTCTCATGTCCCATATCGCAGGACGTTTCTCTATTTTATTAATTAATAAATCCGTATTAAAGGCTTCGGTTTCCATTTCAAACGATTTCCGGACGAACTTGATGAACCCTGAAATATGTCTATCAGCGTCGAAAGCGCGCGCTCAACTGAACGGATACAAAGAAAACCAATGATCTCAAAGCGCGCGTTGACGCTGACAACGGTCCCGCGTTAGCGCAGCGTTGAACGCGCATTGGACTAAAACGCGCGTTAGCATGTGTACGGCCTGATTTGTAAACGCGCGTTTCCAAACGCGCGTTGAACGCTTGTCATCTGAACATAGCCTTATGCTTTTCGCGTTTACGTGTTTACCTATTATTTCCGCTATTTGCTCTGGATTTATTTATTTATTTATTTAGTACATACTTATAAGCTAACAGAATTTCTCCAAAGCACTTACAAGCCCAAATCTATAACGTTTTATTCTAAATATTACAATTAAATTATACAATATTAAAAAGATAGAAGATAAGACAATTCAAAATGTCAAGTACATCAATTTGATAATGTTAATAGTCAATGAGTTTGTTATATATGTCAATACAATACTATAAAAATTCAATTCAATATTGTCGATTAATTATTCAAATCAATAATATCAAATAATTCAATTCAATAATATTCAAATACAGTTCAATCAATATCAATAAATTATGCAAACAATAATGTCAGGTAACTTGAATAAATTCAATAATGTCAATTGATTCTATTTATTAATGTGCTAATACAATTACAATTCATTAATCTATAAATATAATTAAAACTCAATCAATGTCAATCGACTCAATTCTAAAATGTCAATAAATTAAATACAATAATGTCAGTAAATTAAATACAATAATGTCAAAAAATTTAATACCTTACAGTCAGATAACTTATTTTATTATTATTAAATATATTCGTAGTTTAAAATTTGATGAATTTTACGAAATAAATATTATCCATTGGCGAAAATATCGATCTCATTGTGCTGAGAAAGTATGTCTCCAATCAAGCGTAGTGCCCGAATAGTGGGCGAATGGCGACCGCGTTCAGTGCGCGCCTCAGGCAGCTGTAACAGGCGAGGCCGCCGGCGCGGTGCCACCTGACCGTTTTCATTCCATGGTATGTTCCTAGGAACTAAAATACGGAATCTTTCTAAAGTTCGCGGGCTATCAATGCCCTGGTGTAATATTGAGAGATACATCCTTATCAGAATCATATTTATTTATTTATTTATTTATTTATTTATTTATTTATTTATAAGGCACAACTACAGATAACAAATTACAAATTTAACAGAGACAAGATCAGATACAGAAGAAACATGTAAATTTGATATCCGATTACGGTTGAGCACAGCATTTGAAAAAGAGAATAGTACAAGTTACAGGGTAGTTAGGTAAGAAACATAATATGAATTTAAATATGATAGAAAATTAAATTAAATTAACAAATCAATAATGTCAATTAAAAAATAATAAAATATAAATACAATGCAATAAGTCTAAACAATAAATCAAATACACTTAATCTAAATAAATTTGAACATAATAATTAATCCAATAAACAAAAAACTTAAATAATCAAACTAAAATAAATGAATATAAATAGTGTTAAAAAGTATTACCGTAAATTTAAAATTTAAATAGCGTCATTTTTGCCTATCTGTTTACATATTCTTAGGAACGTACTATGGGTCTCGTGGAATATGTCAAGCTCTTTAGCATGATTATTATAGGCTTTACACATTCTAGCAATTGGATCGTAATACGTCACATTATTATTGCTTGATGGCAGGGAAAACAGTTTTTGGGTGCGTTTACTACCGCCTACTTTTATAGTAATATGGTACAACAGTTCGCTTACGTCCCAATTTCCATTGACAATTTTATAGAGGATGGAGTACTCATTTGTCCTGCGCCTAAGTTCAAGTGCATCCAGCTTAAAGTGTTGCAGTCTGGATTCGTATGATGACAATTTACGTCTTAGACCAAATTTTGAACTCAAGTAGCGGAGAAAACGTCTTTGAATGGCTTCTATTCTATCTATATGCATATGGTAGAAGGGCGACCAAATGATAGAGGCATACTCCAATATACTTCTAACCAGTGTGGTGTATAGTAGTAATATGCTCTCTGGATTCCGAAAAGGTTTTATATCTCTTCTGAGCTTCAGCGTCTCCATATCCACCATGGCCGTAACAAATGCAGAAGGATACAGATAGGGATAATAACCGTAACGCTTCTTGTATAGCCAGCGAGCAAACTTGCGTTGGACTCTTTCTACCATGAGGATATATTTGTCTTCGTATGGATCCCAGATCACAGCACCATACTCAAGCTTGCTGCGTACGTATGCATTATATAGAACCAGTGCAACCAGTATGTTCTCAAACTGAGATGCAGTCCTCATTACGAATCCTAGCATCCTATGTGCTAGCTTACACATATTTGTCATGTGCATGTGAAAGTCAAGCTTACAGTCTAATGTTATACCTAGATCGTGAATGTCATATATTCTTTCCAATGGAGCGTCAAGTAGATAATAATTGCATAGTATGGGGTGTAATTTGCGTGTGAATGTCAAGGTTTTACATTTGTTAATATTAAAGGGAAGACGATTTGCTTGGCTCCACTTACAAACAGCATTAATATCATTCTGGATGAATGCGTAATATAGTGTACGGACCTAGGTATTTTGGTTCGAGCTTATTGCTTCTTGCTGTTGCTACTTGTTTGTAGACTGAATCACCTACTTTGAACTGGGCTGTCTCTGTGTTTCTATTTGTGTTTTCTATTATTTGTTGTTTTTAGCTTGATAATTTCTTGTTTATTAATTGTTGTTTACTTTCCATTATTTGTTTATGTTTTAAAACATATTCTTGATAAAATTCTTTAGGGCAATGTAATTCTAATGGGTTTCTGCTGTCGGTATGTCCATATAATAATTCAAAAGGTGTAAACCCGGTTGATGAGTGAATTGTGTTATTATATGCTATAATTGCATATTTCATAGTGTTGATTGGTTCGTCTTAGTCTGTTATTCTTTGGATTCTTATCATTTCTGCTAAAGTGCAATGAAATCTTTCTATAGGTGAATTTGAATTTGGATTGTACGGAGTGTGATAGTATGTTATGTATAGCCCAAATTTCTGTAATTACTTCGTAATCGAATTTCTAATCAGAATCTGTTGTTATTTTCTTGGATACTCCTATTATAGAAAATATGTTTAGAAGTGCTTCGGCTATGTGTATACTAGTAGAGGCTGTAAGTGGTATAGCTGGGCGTATTTTGTGAAATTATCTATTTTTGTCAAGAATGTGGTACTACCGCTGCTATACAGGGCCATGAACATGGTGTTCCATTGGCTTGTGTGGGGTTTCTGTTAGTGAAAGTGGTAGTTTTAGAGGGTTGCGTTCATATTTACTTTTAAGACATTTGTCACATTTGTTTATAAATTTTTTGGATTGATAGTAACATTTTTGACCAGTGGTAATTTCTATGTATGTGTTTATACATATAAACCTTCCTCTTGAATCAATCTATCTATTAAACCCGCAACCAAATCCGTTGCTTTAAAGATATAAGCATGCATAGGGACAGACAGCGGGAACCGACTTTGTTTTATACTAGTGATTTATTATAATACATTTCCACATCTACACACAGCGCTATCTAGTCCAAATTTAAGCCGAAGCTTGTATTATGTTTACTAGACAACTAGTGTAATACATAACTAAGTACTTTTTTATGTAATTATATACTTATTATACATAGAAAACAACCATTCTCAAGGCACAAACAATTAATCTTTGTCCTAAATTTGGGGATCGAACCCACAACCTCATGATTTGCAGTCGCCAATGCGCTCTTTATTTGAGAATCAAGATATTTTTGTGGCAATTAATGTGTATCTTGGGTTTTTGTATATATCAATAGATGTATAAATGAAACAAAAAACTTACCACGACATTTTTCACTCTGATTTTTTTTTATATTTCAATTTTTTTTTGTGTCACCTTTCTCCACCAAGAGCTAATACTGTAGTGTAGCAATAACCAAATGGTCTTGTAAAGTAAGTACTTACCACCAGAGCTTAATATTAATTTATTTGGTGTTACTCGATATTGTTTACATCACTTTAAGTGGGACACTGATGCCGCCTAAAGGCGATCATAGACTTACCTACTCGTCCAAGCCGAACGCACCGAAAGAATCGAATTAAATATTTTTGACTTATTACATAATAATATGTATAAATTTATATATATAATAATAAATTACAATAAATATATTTGATTTATATGAATAGTGAAAGTTGCCGCCTAAATGTGGACACTAACCTAACCTAACCTAACGCACCCAAAGAATCGAATTTTAGAATTCTTTATTTATATTTATTAACTGCTATTCTACAACAATGACAAAAGTTTAGAGGTACATTCGTATTCATAATGTGAATTAATTAATCTTTTGAAAGAACTCTTATATCGACACCTCCTACGCATAAGTGTGTAACTGACAAAAGCAAATTTTACAGGAGAGCGTTTTAAAAGATTTCGATACATTCAAATCGCAATTACTACTTAATTATAGGTACTAGATTTATGAAATTTCGCATAGAGCCTAGAACTAAGGCCTACGCAGACCAGGGCGGCATGGCAAGGGATTTTGCCGTGAGTCAGCGCACACTGGCCGCTTAGATACCGCGGCATTCCAGCACTTTGCCACGGCATGCCACGGCGTGCAGCGGCACGACAAAGCACGCCTCAGCGACTCCTGATATACTTTTAGTCTTCAGTTGCGTTTGATCGAGTGTTGGTGTGCCTCAGTTTTAAAATGGTAGATTGGGATTTGGTGTTGATATCGATTATTGCAGATGAAGAAGAAGGTGCACAGGCTAATAATAGGGATAGAAGAAGATTTTGGGTTGATAATTTATGGAAAGAAAGGGAATCAAAGGGTGAATTCAATAATTTATTTAATAACTTAAAATATGACGTGCAAAAATTTTATGACTGTAAAAGTAAATTCGATAAAGAAAATTCTATTAAATTAAGTCACTTTCTTAAATTTATACAGGATAAGGCAGATTTACTTGAGAGTTTAGAAATGGAAACAAATAAAAATGGCTATGTAAACCTTAATAAGTCGACATCCCCTCCCTTGACGATTAGCAGCTAAGACAGGACCTGCGTAATCAATACCTACATTTTCAAATGGATTACTGGGTGTGAGACGTTGATGCGGTAGGTTCCCCATAATAGGAGCAATAGTTTTAGCTTTCATACGGTTACACAATACACACTGACGATAACATGACTTTGCCAAATTAAGACCACCGATGGGCCAGTAATATTCCTTTATGGTACTTAATAGTAACTGAGGCCCAGCATGCATTAAATTTTTATGCTCATATTGAAACAATAATTTGGAAAAAGGATGAGTGGACTGTATAATCAAAGGATGTTTTTTATCATACGTAAAATCAGAATTTATCAATCGACCACCAACATGCATTAAGTTATGGTCGTCAATAAAAGGGTTAAACTTCAGCAAGGGACTCTTTTTAGATAGCGGTTTTTTCTCTAATAAAAGCTTAAATTCAACTGGAAATGAATCTATTTGAGACAGCCTGACTAGTACATGTAATGCATTTCATAATGCAATTCATCACTGCTCAGATATTTGGTTTTAACTATTTCCCTTTTACAACATAAATTAATAAAACGTAACACATACGCTACTGAACGTTTAAGGCTTAAAAATGATGAAAATTTATGAAAATTTATTAAATTTGTTTTGATGTGTGTGGTAATAAAGGAAACTTCAGGCTTCATTTCCGGAAGTCTCTCCACAGTACCTGGAGTTGCAGGCCAATAAGATTCATTCTGCATTAAATATGGAGGACCAAACCACCACGAATCCATGGACTGAATCAAATTGGGATCCACACCTCGAGTAATTAAATCAGCTGGATTTTCATCTGTGGGCACATGTCTCCATGTACAAGATCCAGATTTTTCAACAATGTCAGCTACACGGTGTCTGACAAAAGGTTGGAGCTTACTAGGTAGAATTTTAAGCCAACTTAAAACTATCATTGAGTCAGTCCAAAAGGTTGTATGTCTAATCTTAAGGCGAAGTGAATTTATTACCTTTTCGTACAAAGAAACAGCTAGTAATGCACCACAGAGTTCAAGCCTCGGTATTGTTACAGGTTTGATAGGAGCTACTCTGCTTTTAGCTACAAGTAAGCGTACTAGTGTCTCATCATTATTGTTTGCACTTTTAGCGTATACACATGCTCCATATGCAACCTGAGATGCATCGGAGAAAATATGTAAATCGACATAACTAGACGAATCGCATATAACCATGCGTGGTATACGTACATGATTCAAAGATGGTAAACCTTTCACAATTTCAGACCACCGACTCATAATTTCTGTAGGCAAGTCATCGTCCCACGACAACGTTTAGTAGGTTTATTGGTAGTTTCAATATTAATTAAAAAATAGAGTTCATCAGTCTCTGAATTCCAACCTAATCCTAATGTTTTACTAGGCTCTTTAGATCCGATATTCAAATTGAGCGATGACTGTTCGTCTGACACTAACTGAGATGAGTTTGACTTAAACTTTCTTAACGGTATACAAGCAGAGTCGAGGACAGCTGTAACCTTCTCTTTAATACTCATGACGTCATGCAACGTATTTCCGCCTGTAACTAAATCATCAACGTAAAAATCATGAGTAATGATTTCTGTGATTTGAGGATCATTACACTCCATACCTAATTGCTTGAGACACCTAACTGCTAAGAAAGGTGCACTTGCGGTACTATATGTGACCGTATTTAGCTGGTAGACCTTAATAGGATGTAATGGATCATCACGCCAGAGAATTTGTTGTAATTTTCTATCACTTGGATGTATCACTATTTGTCTATAAAACTTTTCAATATCGGCGGCGAGAATGTATTTGTGCTGTCGGAAACGAATCAAGATTGACAACAAGTCATCTTGAATGGTAGGTCCAACCATTTGTAAATGATTTAACGATAAACCTGAACTCGTTAGTGAACTAGCATTGAATACAACTCTGAGCTTCGTAGTGGTACTGCACTCACGAAGGACGCCGTGATGAGGAATGAAATAACCTGCTGACTGCGGTTCGATTTTACATTCTGACATATGTCCAAGTGAGAGATATTCTGACATGAAATCACAATAACTTTTTCTAAAGTTATGTTGCGCTTTACTTCTCCGTTCTAAAGCTAAAAGACAATGTTTAGCGCGCTGAAATGAGTCACCTAATAACTCTGGGCTAAGTTTATGTGGGATACGGACACAAAAGCGACCATTTTTTAAATGAGTGGTATTTTCACAAAAATGTTTCTCACACAGCTTCTCTTCATCAGAATAATACAATGACTTAGGGCTGACCTCTTCGAGCTGCCAAAATCGCGTTAATTGCAATTGTATGTCATTGTTAAGAGACTCACTACTGGTATGATCAACTTGAGTAAAATTACACTTCACATGATGAGACGAGTTTAATACATGGCCGCTATTAATTGGGCCAGAAACAATCCATCCTAGACTCGTTTCATAAAGTATTGGTTTTTTGTCTCCTAATTTTATATTGCGGGATCCTAACAAGTCCCAGAAGATATCAGCGCCTTTTTTTTTTTTTTTTTTTTTTTTTTTTTTTTTTTTTATATTAGCCTACCAAAGTGACTCCACTTTGCCTGATGGTAAGCAGTAAGTGGAATCCAGAAGTGGCGGACACCATTCCAAAAGCCAAACTACTGGTATGGTGGCCTCCACTATGGCGGCTTAGTGAGATGCTTTTTCACGCCCCGCTTAAAAGACCCAGGATCAAAATTAGATGGGAACACATGCGCTGGCAAAGAGTTCCAGGCTTTAATTGAGCGACAAAAGTATGAAGTGCTGAACCGTTTGGTTCGAGACCCTTTAGATTCCACTGTGAAAGGGTGGCACTTTAGTCCCGCACGTGTCGTTCTGGATAAAAAGGGAGAGGGTGGGATTAATTCAAAGAGCTCTTCAGAACATTCTCCATGGTAAAGGCGATAGAAGACGGCCATTGAGGCGATGTCTCTTCGCAGCTGTAAAGGCTCAAGGGTCTTAGTAGCCTCCGGGCTTCCGATGATACGGACTGCTCGCCGCTGCAACCTATCGAGTGCATCCAGTAAGTACTGTGCGGAGCCATCCCAAAGATGAGAGCAGTACTCCACGCAGGAACGAACCTGTGTCTTATAAAGAAGACAGAGCTGCTCGGGCGTGAAGTACCGCCTCACCCTGTTCAGGACACCGAGTTTACAGGAGGCGGTTTTAATGACGCACTCGATGTAGTTCTTGGGGTTGAGATCTCGGCTGATGTCCATACCCAGGATACTTAGGCTATCCTGTAGTGGTAACACTGTGTTCTGAAGAGAGGGAAGGGGAAGGAACGGAGATTTTTTTGCAGAGAACGCGCACACCTGTGTTTTCTTGGCATTGAACTCGACCAAATTCTCACAACCCCATTTAGAAATGCGGTATAATACTTGGTCGAGCTCAGCGACAAGTTCTAGGCGTTTTGCCTCGATGTCAGTCTGTTTAGCCGCAGGATGTCCGAGATATCGCCCATGCACTGTACTATCATCTGCATAGCAATGAATGTTGCCAAGGGACAACATGTCATTGACATGCAGAAGATACAGGGTGGGCGACAGGACGGACCCCTGAGGCACCCCAGCGTTGACCTGCAAATAATCGGAGGCCGATCCGTCACAAAGGACTCTAATGCGGCGCTCACGCAGGAATGCGGCAATCCAGTTGCACAGCTGGGGTGGCAGACCATATGCTGGAAGCTTGGACAGAAGCGAACGGTGCCAGACTCTATCGAAGGCTTTGGTTATGTCAAGGCTGATGGCCAAGGACTCTCCATGCCTGTCCATAGCTTCACCCCATTGGTGCGTGATATATGCTAGAAGGTCACCCGTAGACCGTTTTGACCTGAAGCCATATTGTCGGTCACTAATTAACGAGTGACCCTCTAGGTAGCGGACTAGTTGGGCGTTTATTATCCGCTCAAGCACCTTGCAGAGAACTGAGGTGACAGCTATGGGTCGATAGTTGCCTGGCTCGGACCTATCCCCTTTTTTGGGAATCGGTTGAACATTCGCCTCTCTCCAAGCCTCCGGCACAATTCCCGAGGAATAAGATAGGCGGTATAGGCGCGTCAATGCAGGAGACAACTCCGCTGCGCATTTCTTGAGAACCACCGCTGGAATACCATCCGGTCCGCTGGCTTTCCGAACATCGAGCGACCTTAGTTCCGCACGGACATCACGATGCCTAATACGGATATTAGGCATAACGGAGTCGCAGCCAGATATAGTCGGCGGGTGCAAGTCACGGTCGTCGATTCGGGAGTTAGCCGCAAAGAGTTCTACAAGCAAGTTTGCTTTCTCTTGCGGCTCGTGGGCCAGCGATCCATCAGGACATTTCAAGGGGGGCAGCGAAGGCTTGCAGAAGTTGGATTGCACGGCCTTGGCTAGTCGCCAGTAGCTACGGCTACCCGTAGGATGCGAAATCAGTTCTTGCCCAATCCGTGCAATGCGCTGGGCATCCGCTCTGATGTAAGCCCTCTTGCATTCCCTAGTGGCTTTATTGTACGCTGCTTTTAGGCGATCCAAGCTAGGGTCGCGCCGTGCTCGGGCCCTGATCCAAGCGCGGTACGCCGATTCCTTTTGTTTAACAGTATCGGCGCACTCACGGTTGAACCAGGGACGCGTTTTGCCGGCACTGGTGACATCTGAGGATGGAATGTAATATTCCATACCTAACAAGATTTCACCAGCGACAGCAGTAGCACTTTGCGACGGATCCCTGTTTTTAAAGCAGCGTAATGCCCATGGGACGGAAGCAAAGTACTCCCGCATACCATCCCAGTCTGCTGACGAGTAGTGCCATAGTCGTCGCTTTACCTCCGCACGTCGTGGGGGAGCAACAAGAGGCACTGAGGCGCAGACCAAACAGTGGTCGGAATTACCCAGTGGGGCGTGGACCGAAACACTGTATTGGTCTGGGTGACTCGTCAGCAGTAGGTCTAGCAAAGAGGGCGCTTGACCTGGAATATCTGGTATCCTGGTGGGATGGATTACCAGTTGCGTCAGGTCATGCGTGAGAGCGAATGCATGGGCGGCTCGTCCCGCATGGTCTGTTCTGAGAGAACCCAACCAGGTCTCGTGGTGGGCGTTAAAGTCTCCCAGAAACACCAGTTCCGCGTTCGGAAACCGCTCCTGCGCTAAGTCTGCCGCCTGACTCAGATGGTCAAAGAGTCGAGTTGTCTCCAAATCTCCGGAGTGGAAACGGTAAAGGCGCCTATAATTAAGTCGACTGTAGACGGTGTATAAAAATTAGGATCCGCTAAATTAATGTCAGCCGGCAAACTTAAAGCCGAAATATCAATATGTTGACTAGGTAAGCGGTCAGTAATTGAAGGCAAAACAAAACAACGCAACTTTCGTGAATAACTTTCATTCAGTGATTTCATTTGCACGTCAATCATTTTATTTATCTGTGACATAACGCTATTAATTCCTAGTACAGACTTATTTACTATACCAAATGGCAATTTTAATTTACGACATAAATTTTCTGTTACAAGACATGAAGTACTGCCACTGTCTAATAAAGCGCGAGCAATATGCTCACGATTATCTTTGTCATACAATTTTATTAACGCAGTTGACAACAGTACAGTGTCATGAGCATTTGCACTGTGAACATAGTGTGAAGTCGAAACGCAAGACAAAGTGACATTGGAATTCGACTGGTTTCCAGAAGCGGCGACGTCTGACGTACCAGTGACGTCATCCCGCGGTGCCGATACGCCTGACTTCTGGTTAACTAATGCTACGTTTATGAGAGTATTGTGTTTACGTTTACACACTTTACACCCATACTTTTTACAACGGTTAGCATAGTGTCCTGGTTTGAGACAATTAAAACACACTTTAAAAGTAGGCAGTAATTGAAACCGCTGTTCATTAGTAAGTGCTAAAAATTGAACACAACTTTGTAAATCATTCTCACCACTACACTTAGGACATGATTTGTTTGTGAATTTACGAATATGTTGTGAGTTTAGTGAGAAAAGTTTAGTGTCAGTTACCAATTTGCAACAGCATAGCAAATGCTGTTGCAAATTGGTAACTGACACTAAACTTTTCATTTTGATATTTTTATTATTATGCGTTTGATTTTTATTACTTTCCATTTCTAAACTCTCAAGTAAATCTGCCTTATCCTGTATAAATTTAAGAAAGTGACTTAATTTAATAGAATTTTCTTTATCGAATTTACTTTTACATTTCTCCCATTCATCTTAGTATCTAGTTTATGACTCACCATATAGATGACAAGCGTATCCCAGTATTTAATGGGTTCGCCTAACAATTCTAAAGCTCTTGAAATTTTTATTTAGTTCATCTATAATACCCTTTAAACTACTAGACGACTCTTTAGTTATGGACTGAATGTTAAACAGAGCAGATACATGATTTTTCAAAAGTAACCTTTTATTATCAAAACGCTCACAAAGTAATTGCCAAGCAGCATTGTAATTTTTTGCAGAAAAATTAACTGATTGAATAATTACGGCTGCTGTTCCCTCTAAAGAGGTTCTAAGGTAGTGAAATTTGTTTATATCATCCATCTCATCGTCTGAGTGTATAATGCTGCTAAAAGTATCGCGAAATTCCAGCCAATTGTCATATGACCCACTGAATGTTGGTAACTTTATGGTAGGCAAATTAACGAGTTTCTGATTAATACCGCGCGACGAACCTTTTTCACTTCCAGTACGATTATTATTGTTACGCGATAATAAATCCTGCGCTTTTGCAATAAGCTTAAAATAAGAGCCTTCAAACTCACTTCTCTCTGCCATCTGAGTATCTACATCATCTACTAGACATTCTATTCTTAACTGCACCTCATCGTATTGGCCATACAATAAATTGATTTTATTAATACGTAATTGCAGTTCACATACCTCAGGTTGGCTCAATGATTCCCTCAAGCCATTTAGGTACGAAGAAAAAACAGTAAGACGACCTTTATAGCTACCCCTTCTCTTAATCAGCTCCCTTATTTCCTCCTTCTCGGACATTCTGGAAGACGCGTGCAGCCAATCTGGAATTTATACAATTGCCGCGTTTACTTAACAGTTACGATCCTTATCCTTATACTGGGTGGCGCAAAAGTAAAGACCCTATTTGGTTCAGCTATAACATTTTTTCTAAATTAGAAAACTAGATTTAGATTTTTTTAAATGTATATTTGTGCCATTAAATTTCGTACCATTAGGATTTAAAGATGATGTCTTTTAAATGGTGACCTCCAGAGTTGATACACATTTGAGCCCTATTTATGACATTTTGCATAACTTGCCGTAACACTTCCTGCGTTTCCATTTCCATCTCTCAGGGCATGTCAATAAGCAGAATACTCGGTTCTGGGGCACTGATAATCCGCGCATTATTCAAGAAACACCTCTACACCCACTAAAAGTTACTGTATGGTGTGGCATCTGTGTTGACAGAGTGATCGGACCCTATTTTGTCGAAGTTTGTTGAAGACGCTGGAGGCAATGCGATTACTGTCACTGGAGAACGCTACAGAACCATGTTACGTGAGTTTTTGATACCCAGTTTGGACGAATTGGGGCTGGA
The DNA here is from genome assembly GCA_963082885.1 of Parascotia fuliginaria. Lineage (NCBI taxonomy): Eukaryota > Metazoa > Arthropoda > Insecta > Lepidoptera > Erebidae > Parascotia > Parascotia fuliginaria. The sequence goes on along the minus strand of OY720199.1, from coordinate 1,146,961 downwards.
GCACATCTGGTTTCAACAAGACGGCGCTACGGCACACACAGCGCGCGACACTATGGACTTAGTGAGGGACGCTTTTCCAGGCCGAGTTATCTCTCGTTTTGGCGATTTGCCTTGGCCTGCAAGATCACCCGATCTGACCAGTCCAGACTTCTTTCTTTGGGGTTTTTTGAAATCTCGGGTGTATGTGAACAAGCCACAGACTCTCGCAGCTCTAAAAGAAAACATTCGTCAAGAAATAACGAACATATCGCAGGAAGTGTTACGGCAAGTTATGCAAAATGTCATAAATAGGGCTCAAATGTGTATCAACTCTGGAGGTCACCATTTAAAAGATATCATCTTTAAATCCTAATGGTACGAAATTTAATGGCACAAATATACATTTAAAAAAATCTAAATCTAGTTTTCTAATTTAGAAAAAATGTTATAGCTGAACCAAATAGGGTCTTTACTTTTGCGCCACCCGTTATTTAGGTATATACCTACAGATCAATGGATTACACTCGAATATATGTAACTATAATGATAAAATTAAATAATTAACTAATTAGATGGATAATAAATATTAATATTGCAATAAGGATTCAAATTCAATTAACTTTTAAATGAAAATTCAGTTTACAATAATTCAAATCTTCAGTTACAATTTAAATTCACACAACCGTTACTGTTAAAATACAATAAAAATTAATAATAATTGAAATTATATTAAGCCAAATACATACAACAGCTAACAAACACAAATTAAATTAAATTTTCAACGATTTCCAACAATAACTATCTTACTTTTTCACATAAACGTCATGTACCTATTGTCTTACAAAATGACAGCAAAAAATGTAGGTCCGTAATAACTATCATATTATAATTTCACAATTAACCACAAATAGGTATTACTGATAGGAACAATAAGTTACGGCCTTTTTTATCACTTTATAACTTTGCAAACGTTAAACATTCAAATACTGCTTAGTCACATACTCGTACAGTTATATAAAATAGGTACTGACCTGATTACTCGGAACTTTTACACTATTTTTACCTGATGCAGTGAGTACTGGGTTATTAATGCAACGCATAACACCTAAACACGGATAATAATCTTGATATTTCACCATCAATATCGAACGTCCGTCGTTGTACTTTGCTCTTGTCCGTGTTTCGTTGTAATTATCCAGACTCAAACAATTATTTAGCTGCGCCAGTGAATATATTATTTGTTTCTCGCTGATTCCTCCTATATTTTGTATAAATCCTAATAATATAGTAACTTATAAACATTGATTACATACCTTACAACTAGTAATAAGATGTAATTTCACACTTTGTTTATATCCTTATCTAACTTATATGCTACACCAATTCTTGCAACACGAATTAATACAGATCCACCAAGAGTCAGTAATAACATAGAACTGAGGGACCCTATTAGTGATGTCCATAACTTCGGATCTTTGGCAAGAGTCTCCATTACCTCCCCAGTTGACTCAGTATAGTATGGCTTTAGATGTGTAAGCCCACCTATAAATTTATAGTTAAAGTCTATGTGTATTGTTTGGTTATTACTAGGGATATATATAGCATACACTATCATACTCTTCAAGAGTCATAATGAATGGTTCTGGATTACAACTTAAGTATGGTGTAGTCCAAGTGCAATTTGATTCAATTTCAAGTATACCTTCAGATTTGATATCATATGCTTTGAATACTGCTACAGGCTTATCAGTGCATCCAGTGCATGCATAACTAGTCTCAAGGTTGATTTTACAAAAACTAGGAGTAACATTTAGGGAATCAATCTGAACACTTCCGAACACGGTCCAGATGGCGCTTTGCCACAAGTTAACATCGGCTCTGTGTAATATTTTATGCAAAAATATTTAAATTGTACAAAACTAAATTAAAACAGTGTAAAAAGTTTGATAAGTGTGCAATTCACAAGCACAAGTGTTATCTTTAAAGACTTTAAGTGATTAGCGAACTATTTCTCAAGTTAAATACTGCAGTGAATTGTAAATTTTAAACTTCAATAATTGTGAGATTCCTAAACAAAACTGAATAAAAACATTGGATTAATTCACAGTGAGTACTTGGACAGCAAATCTGAACTTAATAGCAAGTGAACTATAGTATTTTAATATTTTGTTACAAAAACGGTTACGATATTTAAAAGTTTTCAAATTTTACGTTCATTATATAAACACGGAGAGACATCTAGTGTGCAGAGGCGGAACTACGTGCTGTAGAGCTAGACGAGTGCGTGCGGTTGCTCACTGCGATATGCGCGTGCGCATGTCCTATTGCTACTAATTTATCCGCATATCGCTAGAGGGCGTAAGCTGTTTTCTGAAGTCGATTTACCTATTCATACTACATATTTGTCCACACTTCGTATAGAGGGCGCGACCTGTACTTCTAAGAAAATAATATTGTAATCATTAAGATTCTATTACTACATAATTATGGAATGCTGTAACGATACATCTTCGGCGGTAATTACCATTCTCGTTTGCTCCTATTGTGGTGGAAAATACCATTATGAATGTCTGAACCTGACCCAACAGCAGTTTCTACGTCTATCGAACGAGTATAAAGCTACATGGAAGTGTCCATCCTGCACTAATGTTACAAAGCGCACTGGTTCGAACGTAAATACGCCTGTACGTAGGTTCACTGAACTTCCATCTGATTCCATGGACATGTCTTGTGACAACCTGGAAGGGCTAGACATACCGAGCTCTGCTGTGCGCCCGAGTAACACAAAACCGAGCAAGATAACAAGTGGCACTGATCTGGATAGTTTCGCTGCAAAATTACAACAAACATTGATTCAGTGGCGTAGTGACATGACTAGAGACATGCATCAGATACGTGATGATATCAAGTCAACCTTATCGGGTATACAAAAGGATATGCCATCATTGCGCACTGAACAAAGTACTATAAAACTAAATGTCAGTTCTCTTCGTGAGGATATATTAGTCCTTCAAAACAGTGCTCAAAGCCAGAGTCTAGAGTTTGAATCAATCAAAAAACGTGTGGATGACTTGAACTCCACAGGCGCGACAGCTGTACCTGAATCAGTATCCGCTTTAGAGGCCAAGATCGACGTTCTAGAGCAACAAGCCCGGCAATGCAATGTTGAGATTTGCAATTTGCCAGAGAAGCGCAATGAAAATCTACCAATGATTGTCGAGGCCATTGGGAAGGCACTTAAGTTTCCTATTGCACCCAGTGAAATAGTCTCTGTACATCGAGTACCCCATGCGCACCATCAGAGCACAAGACCTAAGAATGTCATCCTCAAATTCACCACACGCCTGCAGAGAGACAACTTGCTAAGTGCATTCCGCAGGGCGAAGTTATTGAAGAGTGACCAAATTAGTATTGCCGGGACTTCCACTCCCGTTTATATCAATGAACATTTGACCTTGGGAAGGAAGCAGTTGTTTCGAAAGGCACGGGAAGCTGCTAAAAATCACAACCATAAGTTTGTCTGAGTCCGAAATGGCACTATATTGGTACGAGAACGTGAGGGTGAAAATGCTTTTGCTGTACGCGGTGATAGTGATATCAATAAAATTAAAATTAAAACCAAAACCAAACCTGCCTAGCACCTGTTTCTCTCATAAATTTATTCCCTGTGCTTACTTTGTGAGCCATCAACTGTTATGTTATACTATGTACTTTTTATTTTGTTGCATGCTGCATGTGTTTTTAGTTTATCATAATCTTATTACATCAGTCATCTCATTTTTTATTGTGTTAATTATACTATATGTGAATTTTATATTATATTTTAATTGTTTGAAAATCCTTAATTTATTTATCACATTGCAATTTATTAGATTATACTTTTTTATATTTTATTTGGAATTTAAATTTATACATTATATTATCTCACATTTTACAAAGCTATTCCGCAGGCGAAGAATATTGATAATGTTTACAAAGAAAACGTCCGTCACATTACTTGGTCTTAATGGTTTGTTTTACGTTACTCAAAGCAAACTTTCAATGAATAATTATGATAGGTTTAATTTTTGTAGGATGAATTTTAGAAATAAATTTAAAATATTGCTAAACTGTGACATTTATAATATTTTACGTAGGCAAATAATTACAATACTACTTAAATTGCGATTATACGACTTATTAATCTATGATATGGACCATTACAGTATTTTTCTGGGTACAGTAAAAATTATTTTATTCAGGAATGCAACATGTCTTTATCCTCAAGCAGTTGGGCTATCTTTTAAGTTAAGAAACTTTAGAGATTTATATAAATTAATAGTATATTTCATTTGTTTTAATGGATGACAAAAACTGCTCTAATATTTCCATTTACTACCAAAACTGCGGGGGTATAAGAACGAAATTGCAGAGTCTCCTGCTGAATATCTTATCCTTCTCCTACGATATTATAATTATAACGGAAACCTGGCTGGTACCCGAAATATCTATCGCTGAATTCATGGACTCGCGATACATAGTATATCGATGTGACAGAGACCGAAGTGTAACAAACAAGAAGGACGGGGGTGGGGTCCTGGTGGCCGTGCTAAGGAGGCTGAAGTCATGTTTGCTTGACATTCCACAACACTTGTGCTATAGTACTATGAATAGTATAGAACATCTTATAGTCGGTTTTCATAGCAGTAACGATTCTTCCAAGATGCATATTTTAAGTGCAGCATACATACCACCCTGGGCTTCTACGGACATCTATACGGCACATCTCGATGTCCTGCATGATATGCTAACTGAGCCCGATGTTATGAATGTTTTTATCGTTGGGGACTATAATCTACCTGATATCTCATGGATGCCAGCCCATACTGGAATTAAAGGCATGACCTGTGTGGGTAGATCAGTAGCAAGCTCTCGGTTACTCCAGCTGATGTCCACCCTGGACGCATATCAGTATAACAACTTGCCTAACAATGCTGGAAATATACTTGACCTTTTCATTACTAACAATTTATGTACTAACCTTAGCCCCCCTATTGACCCCTTGCTCCCAATAGATCAGCGTCACCCGCCGTTTATGATTGATACGCCTCTCACAGTATCCATACAAACTCTAAAGAGAATGCCAATAAAAAAATATGACTTCCGCAAAGCTCCTTATGATGTCATCAATAAGCAGATCGATGAGGTGGGCTGGAGTGCTCTATTTTATAACCTATCGGCGGATGAGGCTGTACAAGTATTTTATGAGGTCTTGGGTAACATAGTTAAGGTGAATGTTCCACAGATTAGGCCTCGGTCTTCCAACTTTCCAATATGGTTCTCTTCCCAATTAATAAAAATATACAAAAGAAAGCAACAACTTTGGATTAAGTGGAAAAAATTTAAGAATGTAAAGGACTACAATGCTTTCTCTGAATATAGAACCTTATTCAAAGTGACTTGTAAGGCATGCTTTGATTCCTACATTAAATCGGTCGAAAGCAATATAAAGATTAATATCAGGCACTTTTGGAGGTATATTGCTAATCGAAAAAATTCATCTAGCATCCCATCAGTGATGCTATATCAAGACCGCAAGACCGATGATCCGGCCTTAATCTGTAATATGTTTTCTGATTTTTTCCAATCCGTCTTTGAACCGACATCGTCTACTTTCTCTGCTTGGACTCCTCCATCACGATGTGACGCCGATGTCCTTATTGACAGGATTTACCTTGAGGACTATAAAATTCTAAATGAGCTTAAGAAACTTGATCCTTCCAAAGGGGCTGGTCCTGACGGTTATCCAGCTCTATTCTTCAGGAGCATTGCTCAAAGTGTGTATAGGCCACTTCACAAACTATATAATAAATGCTTAGATCAAGGTGTCTTCCCTGATGTTTGGAAAGAGGTTAATATTACACCTGTACACAAGGGGGGAGCTAGACAAGAGGTCGAACAATACAGACCCATTTCTATTCTGTCAACCTTGTCAAAACTCTTTGAAAGGCTCGTTCATAATAAAATTTACGCAATACTACACAATGCTATTATTCCTGAGCAGCATGGATTTGTTAGGCGTCGATCGACAATATCCAACTTACTTGTTTTCAGTAACTTTCTTTTTGAGAATATTGATGGACGCTTGCAAATCGATGCTGTCTATACAGATTTCAAGAAGGCGTTTGACAAGGTTGATCACGAAATACTCCTTAATAAAATCAGCTACAACGGAATACGGGGTAATCTTCTTCGATGGTTTTCTTCATATGTTAGAAATAGAACCCAGAAGGTGGTCATAAATGGCTTTCATTCAAGAATGGTCCATATTACGTCCGGCGTTCCGCAAGGCTCGATATTGGGACCTCTTCTTTTTAACATTTATATAAATGACATTTCGAGATGCTTTAGGAACACGAAATTCCTTTTGTATGTTGATGACTTGAAAATATACAGGACTGTAACTTGTTTGGACGACTGCATATTATTCCAAAAAGATCTGGACAATCTCTCAGTGTACTGCACTGAAAACAAACTTCAACTAAGCGTCTCGAAGTGTCATTATATAAATTTCACTAAAAATAAGAACGTGGTCAAGTTTGACTATCTCCTTGGTAACAATAAACTAAGTTATACTGAGAATGTAAGGGATCTGGGTGTCCTTCTTGATAACAAATTATCGCTTAACGAGCACGTAGAAAAAATTGTTAATAATGCGTTTAAAATGTACGGTTTTGTTATGCGGTCATCTACTGAGTTCAAACAGACTTCCACGTACCTATATCTATATAAAACTCTAGTGCGCTCACAATTAGAATATGCTGTTCCCATCTGGAATCCATACTATCAGAAGTACATTGAAGAAGTTGAGAAAGTTCAGCGTAAGTTTCTTCGTGCGATGCACTACAGATGTCACCGGAAATATTTGGGATATGCTCAACTGATGGATAGATACAGCTTTTTGACACTAGAATCCAGACGTACCTACTTAGAATCAAATACATTATTCAATATTGTTCACAATAATTTTGACTGTATAGATCTAACAAATCAGCTATGCTATGCTGTCTCACGTACTGTGCATAGACGAAACGTTCGCGCTGGTACATTGTTTGCCTTGAGTAATTGTAGGACCAACTCAGGACTTCGTTGTCCAATACGACGCTTAGTGGATAGCTTTAATAAATTTTTTGTAGCTGTGGATATTTTTGCTTGCACGAAATCTATCTTTAAGTCTGATATCCAAAAAATATTAAACGAAAATCAAAAAGCAATACTGTCTAATGTATAATTCATATATTTTTTAATTTTTTTTTTATTGATTTCTCTGTTTGTTTTGTAATTTCAACTTATGTTAATTTTATTCAACTTATGTTAATTTTATTTTAACTCTATTGTTTCGCTCGAATAATGTAATATCATTTTGTTATTAATTTTAACTACCTTATTAACTTGATTGCATGTTCTCTATGATTTTAAGTAATATGTTTGATTTGTATACACAATTTATTTATATTATGCAAGGTCTACTATTTCTACTATTTTTTTTTTATTTATATAATTTAATTTCTATTTAAATGATTATAACAAATTGTTAATTTGTGGATAACGTAGTGGGCTGCATTATCGCTATAATAGTTGTTATTTTTTATGTTACCATTCCATTTTGTAGCTGTTTGTTATCCTTAATAAATAAATAAATAAATAAACACTATAGTAGCAGTTGCTGCTATTGGTATCTTACGTTTAATGACATAGTCACCACTTTTCTGCACTTGTATGACTGGTATCTTAGCAGATCTAGTTGATACTAATTTATTGATACTTGGAGAGGCATTAGAACAAGTAGTCTTGCATGACTCGGTTCTACAATCTATATCAGACAGTGATGCTGTGGCTGTCTGTTTATCAAGTGATAATTGATATTCACCAATAGTATTGGGGACAGGAAAGTTCTGCTGTGATGCATCCACAGAATATGGGATGCTACCATAGATAATTATATCTGAACTAACATGGATCTGCTCATGAATTAGATTTGTTATATATAGTGGCAGTTGTTTTAACCCCTCAATGTCAGTCCCATCTAGGTTATGTCTTGGATTATTAGAGTTAAGCTTAATATGTTTAGTAGAATGCTTGTGCTTAATTATTACAGAGACCTGCCAGATCTCAGAAGCTTTTCTATAAACTTTATAGCACTCATCTAGATCTGGAATGACCTCCCATCGATACCAAGTACAAGCAGTTTTATGCCAACACCATTCATCACATCCTAAAGATCCTGAGTGACAACCATATCCACTGGGATATCTAGATTTAATCCTGAGTTTAGGGTGCTCATATCCAATTTTACAGGTACCTCCATTCCAACAGTTGCTTCCTGGTGACTTACATTCATAAGTTGTGTTGACTACTATATTATGTGAGCATGCATAATACATCTTGTGACAGCATTTCCATTCTTAATCTGGATCATTATCTTATCTCCAGAGACAGTATTCAAGCAGAGTGTTGATCCAGTCTGTACAGATGTTTGGTATGTATTTATTAAGCCACATGACACTGCATCATACACTTTCCCATTCCCTGCAAGGTATAATGGCTTATCACATGCGTTCACTCCATTTGTAAGCAAGAGAGCACTAACAGCACCTGCTAGTAGATACTTCCCAGCCTTAGCTCCTCTTTGGTGATGTGGGTTATTAACAACCCTATCTTCTAAGTCCATACTATACTTATTAGCCTCAGACCCATAATGACATATCTCTTGATATATTGGCTCATCCCCTGACAGCTCTTTACGAAGCTTAAGCCTCTTCTCAATTATCTTTTGGTTAACATCAGGATCTGTAACTAACAAGTACCTAAACATTATACTGTTCTGAACCCCTGTTAAGGAATTAATCAATTTGACTTTCTTGGCACGACGTCTATCATCTCTAGTTAGGTACCATACTATTAACCCATCCATGATGCTCTTGAAATGCCTCTTAAGGCATGTCCGTAAGATAATTATAAAGGTCATTATTATTAGCACTGCACTTAACAGTCCAATCACATATGGAAGCACATCATTAGAACACTGTATGAATTGCTGGTTATAAGAACAGTACATACCACATGGCTGGCATATGATTTTAGAGATGGCATTCCCATATTCATTGTCACATTTCCACTTAATTAGTCCAAGTGCAACACTATCATGTACATACGAGGGTGCGTTTTTAAGTTCGCGGAATGAGAGGGTTGTGGGGGGGGGGGGATTACACTCATTAGGGTCGTAACGTATTCAGTGACTCATAATTAGTATAAATACGAGGTTTCATTGCAATTAGACAATTAGTCTTTGAGTTATCGTCAATCAAGCAACATAATCAGGAGTGAAAAGTGAAATATGGAAAAAATCGAATATCGTGCCGTTATAAAGTTCCTTACCAAGCAAGGAAGAACAGTTGCGACCATAATGAATGAGATGGCATTGGTTTACGGTGACTCTTGTCCAGGAAAAACCATGGTCTACAAGTGGCACAATTTATTTGAACAAGGAAGGGAATCCATTGAAGACGATCCGAGGCCGGGCAGGAGTATCGAGGTGACCACGCCAGAACTTATACAAAAAGTTGAAAAAATTGTACTGGAAGATGCTCGACTAAAGAAGAAACAACTCGCAGAAATGGTTGGAGTATCCGATACAACCATTTTTAAAATTCTTCATGATCATCTTGGCATGACTAAGGTCAGTGCAAGATGGGTGCCAAGAATGCTCACGCCGCCCCAAAAACAACAGCGCGTAGAGTGTTCACGTGCATTTTTGAACCTCTGTAATGAAGACAAGGATGATGTATTGAGTCAAATTGTTACTGGAGACGAAACTTGGGTTCATCATTATGAACCTGAGTCGAAACAAGACTCCATGCAGTGGCATAAAAAGGGCGCAGCACCCCCTAAGAAGTTTAAGGTGTCACAGTCAGCTGGGAAAATTATGGCAACGGTCTTTTGGGACTCGGAAGGAATATTATTAATCGACTATAAAGATAAAGGTGTTTCTATAACCGGGGAATACTACGCTTCAATATTAGAGAGACTTAAAGAAGCCATTAAGGTAAAAAGACGGGGAAAATTGACGAAAGGTGTGTTGCTTTTGCACGACAACGCGCCCGTTCACAAGAGCCGCGTTGCGTTGGCTGCCCTGCATAAGGTGGGCTTCGATATTTTAGAACACCCACCCTACAGCCCAGACCTGGCCCCAAGTGATTATTACCTGTTTCCAAAAATGAAAAAAGAACTACGGGGTAAAAAATTTACCACCGATGATGAAGTCAAGGAGGCAGTTTCGGCGTATTTTGTAGACAAAGAGAAATCTTTTTTTTATGAGGGTATTTAATGAATTAATTGAAAGATCTGAAAAATGTATTCGTCTTGCAGGTGAATATATTGAATAGGAAAAATAATTTGGTTTTTTTATTTCCACTCTTTACGGGGGCGTTTTTATATTCGCGGAATGGGGGATCCATTCCGCGAATATAAAAACGCCCCCTCGTATATGGTTTTATTCAGTACTAGGTCAAATCGGTTGTTGTTTATGTTTAGATGGCATTTGTTGTAACCACTTATAGTGATTATACCTGATGATATTTCTACATCAGCCTTAATCAATGTAACATCCATTATTAGGATACAAAGTAGCCCAATGGAGATCTGCATCCTTGAGTATTTTAAATTAAGATCTTTTGTTATACTTATCCCTGCGTGCTGCTCAAGCGGAAAAGGGAGGGGATGTCGACTTATTAAAGTTTACATAGCCATTTTTATTTGTTTCGCAACTAAGGCTATTCACACCGAATTGGTAGGTGACTTAACGAGTAATACTTTTCTGTCTGCTTTACGGAGATTCATGGCTCGCCGAGGAAAACCCAGAAACATCTATTCAGATAACGGCACATCATTTGTTGGTGCGTGCAATGAGATTGGTAAGTTTTTGAGGAGTAGTTGTAGTTCGCTGTCCGAAAGCGTGGCTAATGAGGGAATTAATTTTCATTTTTCTCCTCACTTCGGTGGTCTCTGGGAGGCGGGTGTGAAGTCAATCAAATATCATTTACGTAGAGTACTGGGAAATTGTCATTTTACTTTTGAAGAGCTTAATACTGTACTGGTGCAAATCGAAGCGTTGCTCAACTCCCGGCCACTCTCTCCTATGTCGTCGGACCCTAACGATATGATGCCTTTAACGCCGGCACACTTCCTTATTGGACGGCCTCTCACGACGTTACCAACGCCCAATCATGAAAACGATTCAGTTTCTCGCCTAAGTCGTTATCAAAGAATAGAACTCTTACGCCAACATTTTTGGAAACGTTGGAGTAAAGAATTTATTGCTGAGCTGCAGCAGCGATGGAAATGGCGCTCTGGTGATGGGCAACTGAAGATTGATACTCTCGTTATTCTAAAAGACGACAATCTACCTCCACTGAAGTGGAAGATGGGTCGCATCGTGGCTTTGCACCCTGGTGTGGACGGCATCTGTCGCGTAGCCGATGTGAAGACTGCAAATGGAACAGTCCGCAGAGCGTTCACTAAGATTTGCCCACTTAATCCCGAGGATAGCTGAATATGGATTTGGTTGAAAGGAACCCTTTCAACGCGCGGGAGCATGTTGGAGCGTGAACGCCTGCTATATATTTATATTCTAATTAAATTAATTTTATATATATATTTTTTTAATAACATTGTAATTTAATTTCATTCTAAATTAATTCATCAATTTAATATTATATAATTATTCATTGTTAACAAATAATGTGCATGTGGTGTTAGCCTTTAAGTGGTTACTACGCTTATGTATAGAATAGCTGATACATATGTCTTTTAATGTAATAGCGTAAGTAGTCGTTGGCTGACCTTAAATAAATAAATAAATAAATAAATAAATAAATTGCATAGCATATCAATATTATTTATTTGCGTGAACTTTGTGCAGCTACCGTCATTTGGTACATTGTGTTTAGTTTTAAGAAAACTTACTGGTCATTTCATTACACTTTATATCTTACCAACGGAACAAGCTATTTTATTTAAGGATCCTCTAATCCTTCGTTCAATGACTATCATAGAATGGATTATGAGAAATTTTAAACACTGTTGAATATAATGTCGACCATATATCGAAAAACAAAGGACCAATTTTCGCAACCCCATTGAAGCCGATCAAAGATTATCCTTGTGTTTGAGGTGGGTAGTTAAATGATTGTATAATTTTCATTTTTCTTCTTTTATTAAATTAAAAAAATTATATTTTTTGCCAAGTACAATCATGTATTGTAGACACATAATAACGATTTTAAAGTTTTTGCACTGATAAATCTTCTCACTGATAATCCCTGGATCTTTATTTGTTTTTACTTAATTTAGAGTACCTACTAGTTTAGATTAAGTTTCGTATTCAGAAACTGCAGTTTTGTAGCCAGACCCTGAAGCAGCTTCATAGCCAGGGCCCGAGGCGGTTTCATAACCCGACCCTGAAGCAGCTTCATAGCCAGGGCCCGAGGCGGTTTCATAACCCGACCCTGAAGCAGCTTCATAGCCAGGGCCAGAGGCGATACCATAACCAGACCCTGAAGCAGCTTCATAGCCAGGGCCAGAGGCGGTACCATAACCAGGCCGTGAAGCAGCTTCATAACCAGAGCCTGAGGCGGTTCCAAAGCCAGATCTTGAGGTGGTTTCATAGCCAAACCCTGATATAGCTTTAAAGCCCAAGCCTCCCGCGGTTCCACAGCCAGTGAAGTAGAAGCGGTACGGCATGGTCGTTGATGTTGCAAATTGCTAGAGACATGTTCAGATGTTGGAGCTGGAGTTCCCTCTATGTAGTTTAATTCGGCGTCAGTTACCATATTAAATATTTGTCTCTTTATTTGGATCTGCATTTTTTCTGGTAGTTTTTTTATTGTAGCAGCCATTGTTTGAAAAATGAATCAATGGAGTCCACCTCCTTTTTCAATTCAATGTATTTATTTAGTATTTCAGCAGTTGTTGTAGGTTCTGGTCTTATTAAGGAATGGTGTGAATCATTGGCCATTCGCGAAACTGAACGTTCATCATTATCATCGACAGCGGATTCTGCGAAAGAAGTCTGCGTATCCTCTGAAGAAGAGTACAAATTCGAGGTTTGTTTTCTGTGCTGAATGATTTTTCTCAAAAACTCCAGCTCTTTTTTAAACTTGATAGGGCGTCGTTTTGTGTACGGGTCACCACTCTTTGTTTTTCTGTTATTCAGAGCTTTCCTAAAATTATTACGTATATTACCCCATATTTTCTGACATTCTTCACCTAAAATAAAACATTAGCAGGTAAAATGGTATAGAACCAGAATAAGAAGGTAATGGGAAAAGGCCTTAGATAGTGACTAGGTTAGCACCAGCTATGTTTATGTGATTATATTGAGCTAATCTTTTTCTAAGTAAAAATTACCACTGGCATTACGGTGAAGGAAAATATCGTGAGAAATTCATAATTATATATAAATACATATATCGTATTATTTAATTGACTTTGTTTAACTGTGCCCTGTCTTTAACTCTGCCTCACTTACCCCTACTTATATTATCTTCCAGATTTTTGATCACGGGAAGTAGCTTCAAGTCTCTAAGGTTACAGCTATCGTATGGGGTTTAGTACAGTGCGCTCTATAGTACATAAAACTTGCCGAGTCATTTGGAATGTCCTAAGCCCTAGTGTTATGCCAAAACCAACAAGGGAAAAATAAACGCAAATCGCGATGGAATTTGATGAAAAATGGAATTTCCCGAACTGCATCGGTGCAATAGATGGTAAACATTTCAGGATAAAGGCACCTCGCAATAGTGGAAGTCTCTACATAAACTATAAAAAGTTTTTTAGTATCGTACTACTAGCGGTTGTGGATGCAAATTATAAATTTGTGATGGCAGATGTAGGATCATATGGCAAAATAGTAATGGAGGTATAATGCAAAAATCAATATTTGGAAACAAATTTACTTCTAATGCCCTCGGTATTCCCACGAAAAAAACGTTTACTGAGGACAGATCTTGAGTTGCCTTATGTTTTTGTAGCAGACGAAGCTTTTCCGTTAACCACAAACATTCTGAGACCATTAAGTGGCGATCGATTGACAGATGAAGCAATGAAAATATTTAATTATCGTTTGAGTAGAGCCAGGCGTATCGTCGAAAATGCATTTGGTATACTTCAAGAACGTTTCGAATTATGTCAAAAAGGAATTCAGGTTCAACCAAAATATATTGATAATATCATTTTAGCATGTACTTGCTTACACAATTTCATCATAGGTGGTACAAGCACAGAAAGCCAAAATATAGCAAGTGTAAGCATTAATTTTGAAAACGATAATAATATGAACAATGCATTAGATCCTTCTGGCAACATAGTTCGATCGAATCGTTCGATTAATCGCACGAAATGGATTAAAAAATCCTCATTGTTCGATAACTCAGTCGAACCATGAGCTGGTCTTATTTAAAGGTGCACACTGTTCGATCAATCGAACGAACAGTATTTTTAAATCCTCATTGTTCGATAACTCAGTCGAACCATGAGCTGGTCTTATTTAAAGGTGCACACTGTTCGATCAATCGAACAAATAGTATTTTTAAATTCTTCAATAGATCGGTCAAACCACGAGCTTGCATTATCTAATGGTGCTCGTTGATCGCTAATAGCTAGCAAGCGTTCCAGTAATAAAAGACTGCTTGGTTTTTAGATGTTTTATTTATACAATGAACCTTTCCATGACACGCGTTCAAGAAAGTGTCCAACGCTAATTTCCCCACTTATAAGCAACATATTTGTGTCGATAATAAATTCATCTCGCTCTATTTGTTGCTTTCGTCGTCGTTGCAATACTCCTCCTTTCATCCTAATTGAATAAAATGAGCTATCTTTAAATAAAATGTCCAACAAATTCATAAGGTTTGGTCCTTTCTTTCCTACACACAAGTTCAACTTGTGATGCCAGCCTTCCAAAAAATTCGTAGTTCGATGTAGCTCACCATTAACAGACCATTGCTTAATGAAATCAATGTCTCTTAGCCACTGCTTTTCGAAATACTTTCTAAATTTGTTAATCGGCTCCTCGTCATCTTTTATATCGCGCCTAATATATGACCAACCTTCTAAATAATATATAATATTAGATAATAAAATCTACAGGCAACAATGGAAGCATTGTACATAGTGCAACTATTCTTCTGGTGTTTTGATGTTTGTTTATTCCAAAAAACTTTGCCTTTCTCCATAAAGCTCTCGAAAAATGATAAAAACAACCTTTTATAATTGTTTCCGGGAAAACTTTTTTTATAGCATTCATCGCTGCAACTTCATAATCAGTCATAAATTGTAATGGATTGATTTGTGGTAATTGTGATTTTATAATACTGAACAAAGCAATGTAACTCTCCTCAGTTTTATCAGACATCAATACATATATAAGCGGGACAATATTAGAAAAATTCAGAGAAGAATCAATATCTCCATGAATTGTATATAATTGTACAAAAGGCTTCGGGCTGCTACTAAAAGTTCCATCAGCAAAATAACTGTTAATATGATCAATTTTATTTTTTGACTCATTTGAACAAAATAAAATTATGCGTTTATTGTCAAACGAGTAATCTCCTAGTATGAAAGATTCGAATTTCGGTGGTATTTCTACTTCGGAAGGGGTTTTATATATTATATTCTTTACTTTCGCAGCCTTTTTTCTATTATTATACAAAGATGTCTTTATTGACACATAAGACGGAATTTTGTGTATTAATTCCAAACCAGCATCTTTCAAAGGCGTTATGTGTTCAGTGTATACAATTGACATAGGTTTAAAATTCTCACATGCTGCCTCTTTCATTTTATTAATTTGCTTGTCAATTTCGTTTTTATTAAAATCAGATTCGCATGAGTGCTCTTTTATTTTTATAATTATGTTATCCTGAAAAAAAATAGACTTAGTTTAAACGCAGGTAGAACGGACAGAATTTTTTATCTCTAACAATGACTGATGTCAATCGGCATCAACGGCGTTGTCAAAAGTGTCACTGTCTATGTGAAGCGGCTCTAGCGCTGCGTATTTACCTACACTAATTTAAACGATCAATTTTAAAAGTATTGTAAGCACTACGGCGACTTTACTGTTAGTTTTATAAGAATACAATTTTTGATACAAGTAATTAAAGTGATAACCTACTTACATGTATAGTAATTGATCCGTAACATTGTTTTTTATTTTTAAAACTGCACATCCAAATAGAAGCACCATTTTTGTAAGTTTTATTTTTAAAATATTGGTGACCTTTATATAAAAGAACATTCCCCTCTTTACGTTTGATGATCTCTAGATCTTCGTCTGCCATATGTAGGATTTCAAATAAAATAATAATAAGAGTAATAATGAAATGAAATACTATTTCTGTTAACACTTAATGCAAAAAGCACGAAATCTGCTAATCAATTATATTCGCATTTGACAATTTCCTATTGACACATCAATGCATTTTAACTGCCAGTTTCTAATAAAGAGGTCAAGGAGAAGGAGTTTATAGATGATAACATTTATCTAAATAAAACTGTGATGATAGTATTTTCTAATTATTAGTAAAATAGATTAATGTAGGTATCTGTATGACAAGCTAACGTATGTTATCAACATACCTACAATGTACGTATGTTGCCGGAAGGAAAATATAACAAGCGCATGTTTCTAATACATTGTTCGATCAATTGAACTAAGTGGATTTAAGAATCCGGGTATTGCGACCGATCGAACAACTAGGATTGAAGAAATCCTCATAGTGCTACCAATCGCACGAAATGGATTTACAAATCCTCTTCATGCGAGTGGTCGCACAATGAGGATTTTTTAATCCATTTCGTGCGATTAATCGAACGATTCGATCGAACTATGTTGCCAGAAGGCATTAGATGGTATGAATGACAGTACTGGTGATGTTTAAAGATTACTTTAAGTCCGATGAGGGCTCGATTCTATGGCAAAACGATATTGTAAATAGACATTAATACCGTGTTAAATATTAAAATAATATTGCAAAAATATTTACCTGTTTTATTCATTTCTATTCCAATTCTTTTCCACGCATTGTTCTTCATTTGAGTGTTCATATAATGTTTATTATATAAATCATCATAGGCTTGAACTAAAGTTATTTTTATTTAATTTTTTTATAGTATAGCCTACCAAAGTGACTCCACCCCGCCTGATGGTAAGCAGTCAGTGGAATCCAGAAGTGGCGGCCACTATACCAAAAGCTATCGTTTTAAACTGCTGGTATGGTGGCCTCCACTATGGCGGCTGGGAATGGGGTTAGGGGAAGGAAATGAGGGACGTGAGGAAAGAGGAAAGGGGGGAAATTGGGCCTCCGGCGCTCTCACTCACCGAACGAAACGCAGTAGTACGGATACTACTACTCTTAAGTCGATCTTCTATGAGAGGGTAGTACTTCCCCGGACGGTCCGGCCCATTCATGCTGAAATCAGCGTGGATCTACTACCGTAACATAAATCGAATAAAGTTTGTAATTATTATTAGTTGCAAATAAAAACTTTACTTTACTTTACATTATAATCAAATGTTTAACTATAATCACAGTTTTCAGAGGTTATAACATTTCCGTAGTAAAACTTAACAGCGCACAGTGATTCAGGTTTCATACAAAGGCGGTCATAAATACACAAATCCGTTATAAAAAGTATTTTATTATTTTACACGTTGGAATATATTTAGGTAAACGTAAATAATTAAAATTATAATATATTATGTAAGTTTAAAAAATTCTTAACAACATTTAGGTGTAAAAATGTCTCGCAGTAATTTTATTTTAGACGATCGATGTATCTAAAACATTTTATATTGCGATTTTTAATAGTAAAACTGTAAATAATGGTTATTTGTATTAACAATAACCACAAAAGAATAAAATGAAATAGCAAAAATACTTAAAATAAGTTTATTTTCTAAATACAAACAACCTACAAACTATACGAAATATTGGCAAAATTACCTTTAAATACATAACAAATCTAAAACAGCTTTTGACAGTTCACTCTTTTTTTTGACAGGTAACTTTCGTAGACCTGTTATGAAGGGATCTGAATAAAGAAGAAGCCTATTAATTAAATCAGTATTGGTCAAAATGCGACTCATTTTTCGCGTGTGATTTCTCCTAAATGATTTGAAGTGTTTGGTAGTTGCTTCAGCTGCTTCTTCAGACAGCTCTCCGATTGACAATAAAGCGTGATCAATAACATTAGCACCATGAACTAGGACTTTGTGAACGGAAGCAGGCATGTTATACCACGGATACTCGGCAACTAATTGCCGAGCTGTCTCTAATGCGAACTCTTCGAAGTTCGTCTTATTAATGTTATATCCCGAATTCAAACATTGAAGTATGATCCAGCAACGATCTAGGAGATCTTTCTTGATCCCAGTAATTTCAGCTGAAATTTCTGAGTTCGAGAAAAACCGTCTGGCGGTATTACCATCGTTTGAGGTCCCGCTTCCGCCACTTTTGGGCTTATCCACTATAAGACCTAATCTTTCTCTAAATTGAGTCTGAATGTATGTTTTTTTTTGCTGCAACAAGAATTTTGTCATTTTCAGATCTAGCTTGCCATTTTTTAACATCTAACTTGTATGCGACATGAACAAAATATTCAAAGAAGCGTATTAACGCGTGAAGAGGTGATAAACCAAATTCATATTTACTCTCATCGACTTTCTTGTTTAAACATTTGTCAATTTGGTTCATTTCGCTGGGCAAGGCATTACAAATATAACATTTAGACGAGGAAACACTGCTAAGTGCATTACACACTTTGCCATCTACCATAGTAAATTGCAAGCAATGAGTAACGCGGTATTCCTGATCTTCTTTTTTGAAAACAGTTTGCTGTAAGTTACTTATTTTCTCTTTAAAATATGCTTCTTCCTCAACTGATACTGCAGTCGATTCTTTCAAATATCGAAAGCGTACAGGCCTACAGTATCTAGTTGACGAAGGACGAGGATTTTTCCACAAAACTACGGTATTTTCTCCAGTATCTAATTTCAAAACAAGCTGAAGTGGCACATATGAAGTAAGAAACAAGCTACCGTCTTCAATAGTGGCGTCAGAAAAACACTGTTTATATTCAGAATGCCCTGTACTGCCATCGAAACCCCATTTCCCTATCAAAGCTATCTTATCCTGGGATTCTTTAGGTACCCTATCCAAAACAACCTTTTGAGACTTGAGAATCCGATTGGCTGTATGATCTAATAAACTTTGAAGTTCGACTTCGGCAGATGATTCGCTAACAGTTATATCTGGAGGATAACAGTGTTTTTTCGATTCCACAACAATTTGGTAAGATGGCAAAATGCTTTTTGAAAACTTATTGTTTATAAATTTCTTTACTAATAAATATTGATGTCGAGTTAAGTGAGCTTCGACAATGAGCGATAAAACTTCGTTAGCATCGATTTCAGGAAAAGTTAATAAACTATCATCGGAAGCACTAAGCAATGAATGTACAAGAGAAGGATCTTGCTTAGACAAATTAGCTAATCTTCTCCTTTTTGTACGTTTACTGGTCTCGTCAAAGTTCATTTTCGGACGGCCAGACGATGAAGATGTTGATGCTTCAACTTCGTCAAAGTTCAGAGATACACGTACCTTAGTTCGCTCTACATCAATATTTTCAATTTCATGCATCTGAACACATTTCTAAGAATTTAGATTTAGTACGATTCGACTTGGCCCAGTAATGAGAAATTCGTTTACATACATTCGTAATTCTAAGGCTTAAAGGTTCTAGGTTAATGTTTTCGATGTAATCAGAATGGCATGATGTTTCAGTCAAAGTGTTCAGGACATGCTGTGATTTTTCATTTGGTTTACCCACTTTAGAGTACCAAATGTTAAAAATTGACATCCTTGATACAGAACATTTGAAAAATGTACCTGAAACAATATAAAAACTGAACTTAAAAAAAATCTTCTCACTGATAATCCCTGGATCTTTATTTGTTTTTACTTAATTTAGAGTACCTACTAGTTTAGATTAAGTTTCGTATTCAGAAACTGCAGTTTTGTAGCCAGACCCTGAAGCAGCTTCATAGCCAGGGCCCGAGGCGGTTTCATAACCCGACCCTGAAGCAGCTTCATAGCCAGGGCCAGAGGCGATACCATAACCAGACCCTGAAGCAGCTTCATAGCCAGGGCCAGAGGCGGTACCATAACCAGGCCGTGAAGCAGCTTCATAACCAGAGCCTGAGGCGGTTCCAAAGCCAGATCTTGAGGTGGTTTCATAGCCAAACCCTGATATAGCTTTAAAGCCCAAGCCTCACGCGGTTCCACAGCCAGTGAAGTAGAAGCGGTACGGCATGGTCGTTGATGTTGCAAATTGCTAGAGACATGTTCAGATGTTGGAGCTGGAGTTCCCTCTATGTAGTTTAATTCGGCGTCAGTTACCATATTAAATATTTGTCTCTTTATTTGGATCTGCACTTTTTCTGGTAGTTTTTTTATTGTAGCAGCCATTGTTTGAAAAATGAATCAATGGGGTCCACCTCCTTTTTCGATTCAATGTATTTATTTAGTATTTCAGCAGTTGTTGTAGGTTCTGGTCTTATTAAGGAATGGTGTGAATCATTGGCCATTCGCGAAACTGAACGTTCATCATTATCATCGACAGCGGATTTTGCGAAAGAAGTCTGCGTATCCTCTGAAGAGGAGTACAAATTCGAGGTTTGTTTTCTGTGCTGAATGATTTTTTTCAAAAACTCCAGCTCTTTTTTAAACATGATAGGGCGTCGCTTTGTGTACGGGTCACCACTCTTTGTTTTTCTGTTATTCAGAGCTTTCCTAAATTTATTACGTATATTACCCCATATTTTCTGACATTCTTCACCTAAAACAAAACATAAGCAGGTAAAATGGTATAGAACCAGAATAAGTAGGTAATGGGAAAAGGCCTTAGATAGTGACTAGGTTAGCACCAGCTATGTTTATGGGATTATATTGAGCTAATCTTTTTCTAAGTAAAAATTACCACTGGCATTACGGTGAAGGAAAATATCGTGAGAAATTCATAATTATATATAAATACATATATCGTATTATTTAATTGACTTTGTTTAACTGTGCCCTGTCTTTAACTCTGCCTCACTTACCCCTACTTATATTATCTTCCAGATTTTTGATCACGGGAAGTAGCTTCAAGTCTCTAAGGTTACAGCTATCGTATGGGGTTTAGTACAGTGCGCTCTATAGTACATAAAACTTGCCGAGTCATTTGGAATGTCCGAAGCCCTAGTGTTATGCCAAAACCAACAAGGGAAAAATGGACGCAAATCGCGATGGAATTTGATGAAAAATGGAATTTCCCGAACTGCATCGGTGCAATAGATGGTAAACATTTCAGGATAAAGGCACCTCGCAATAGTGGAAGTCTCTACATAAACTATAAAAAGTTTTTTAGTATCGTACTACTAGCGGTTGTGGATGCAAATTATAAATTTGTGATTGAAGATGTAGGATCATATGGCAAAATAGTAATGGAGGTATAATGCAAAAATCAATATTTGGAAAAAAAATTACTTCTAATGCCCTCGGTATTCCCACAAAAAAAAAACGTTTTCTGAGGACAGATCTTGAGTTGCCTTATGTTTTTGTAGCAGACGAAGCTTTTCCGTTAACCACAAACATTCTGAGACCATTTAGTGGCGATCGATTGACAGATGAAGCAATGAAAATATTTAATTATCGTTTGAGTAGAGCCAGGCGTATCGTCGAAAATGCATTTGGTATACTTCAAGAACGTTTCGAATTATGTCAAAAAGGAATTCAGGTTCAACCAAAATATATTGATAATATCATTTTAGCATGTACTTGCTTACACAATTTCATCATAGGTGGTACAAGCACAGAAAGCCAAAATATAACAAGTGTAAGCATTAATTTTGAAAACGATAATAATATGAACAATGCATTAGATGGTATGAATGACAGTACTGGTGATGTTTAAAGATTACTTTAAGTCCGATGAGGGCTCGATTCTATGGCAAAACGATATTGTAAATAGACATTAATACCGTGTTAAATATTAAAATATAATTATATTGCAAAAATATTTACCTGTTTTATTCATTTCTATTCCAATTCTTTTCCACGCATTGTTCTTCATTTGAGTGTTCATATAATGTTTATTATATAAATAATCATAGGCTTGAACTAAAGTTATTAATTTTTCCTCCATGTTGGATTAAAAAACGTAAAAAACTGGTCTCCGAAAAAATCACGGTAAACAGTCGTCAAAGACGCGGACGCAAATGGATGGTCAATGGTGTGCATTTCCCCGCTTCTCTACCCCCGCCGCCGCACCCCGCAGTATATCACTACAAGCGCCGGAGTCTGTGGCATGCCGTTGCGCTTTCAATGCCACGGCATCATTTTAAAGCATAGCAATTTATGTCGTATTTCTGTAACAGTACGGTTGAATGTACATTAGTAAAAATTAAAATCCCTTGCCATGCCGTCCCGGTCTGCGTAGGCCTTTAGGGTTACAATTGTTAGGAATTTAAAAAAATCTAAAATATAATAATAATAATAATAATAATAATAATAATTTTTTATTTATCATAATTTGGTTTTAACAATTTTTCTCTTAATCTACTTAATATAATTGTAAATTATATCATGAAGCGTTTTATATGATAAGAGAAATCGATGACGACTGTACTAGTGTAAACTGTGCTACAGTCGCCAGCGCCTTCCACCCTAAGATTGTTACAAAAAATTGCATTGTTTTGCACATCAAGAAAGTAGAGAAAAACAATTAAAATCTAAAACAATTTTGTTTTGAGTTTGGTTGTACATTATTAATAAGAAGTGAAATATTTAAAATATGTATACCTAGTTAGAATACTGTTACCACTCGAGAGATCCTGATCATCAATAAAGGTAAGTTCAATCTGTCTTAGTGTGATGTATGTGTAATTGGCTCTGATGTAGTGGCTTTCCATCCTAGGGATCGAATTAATATGGTCACGTACAGATTGAATTATTTCAGCATCCAGCTTTGACTGTTTTCCGTGCTTACCGCGTTTATCTGTTGGAATTACACTTATGCTTGCAAATTTATTTTCAGTTACAGTACGTAGTGGTTTATTACTTATAGCCAATGTATTCAATAGAAACGTTTTACAAACCCTTATTTCACTACCTTTATTTACAAGAAAGTAGGATGTGTTTGGTTTTCTACATTTTCTATTCATGTCTCCACCTTTTCGAATCTTGATAGTACGGAATTCAGGTTCAACTTGCTTTACACAAGAAGCAAGGAAGTCACGCTGTCTTTGAAAAGAATTAAGACCCCAGTATGTCTTAAATATTACATTCCTATCGTCTGTGGAAAACTTATTTGAACAAGACAATCGGCAGGTACTCGTGGACGAATACTTTTTTCTGGCATGGCTTTACCCCTAGCTGACGTATATGCTTGACCAGTGTTTTTTAAATACTTTCTCTGGTTTTTTTGCCATTGACTTGGGTTTTTGGTCCTTTTTTTAGACTTTGTTACAATACTTGCTTGTTCAGTATTTGGTTGAATATTTTCAGAGGCTGCATTATGATGTACAATTGACACATTAGAAACACGTTTGGAACGAGATGTAGATTTGGAGTGCTTGGAACGATTACCAGAGCTAGATGAACTTGAGCTGGATGATCCGCTACTTGAGCTGGAGGAGTCGGTGCTAGAGCTAGAGGAATCACTGCTAGAGCTGGATGGTCTACGGATTGGCTGGAAAACTTTCTTTTGTCGCTTTTTTTGCGGTGGTTCATATTCAGATCCATCACTCACGGAAAAATCTTCATTATTATCTGGGTTAATTTCAATGGCATTCGAGATGGTGTCTTGTGAAAGGTTAAATCTTTCGCTATCTGTAGTAATGACTACATTTTCAATATCTTTCGTTGTAACATTCTCTATTACAGTATTTGGTAAAATTGCATCAGCGTTTACTTCTGGTATTAAAACTGTGTCCACGTCATTACCACATATTGTGCTCCTGTCAGTAAGTTTAGTAGCTGACAGTTCATTTTTTGTATCACAAGTATTGGAGATATTATTGATTAAAAAACGAGAAGATTCTAAATTGGAATTATGATCATTGTCCTGATCTTCCGGATGAAAGTTCGCTAACCAGGTTTCAACTAATGTATTGTTTTCCCTTAAATTATTGTCTTGAACCACCATAGAAATAATTTTTTTACTTCGGGAACCCATTGCGCTCTGAAATAAAAAAATATTTGTAAATCAGATTTACAATGTTTTTTTATAATGCAGAGGCGCGCGCCTGAAGTGAGAAACAACACAGTAGAAAGGATAGTATGAAAGGTTAATTAATTAGGTTAGCTGAACAGCCTCTCTATTAAAGAAATTACGAATTATAACAACTTCAAATTAAGTTTCTCGTTCCAGGGTGTGTCAAAGTGGCTTTAGTCATGCATGTAAGATACCGTAGATAAAATACAGTAGTGCTATTCTCTAAAGACACATTGCCGCGGCAACGCCGAAACTAATTTTTTTAAAGACAAACTGTTTCGGTCCTCGGCCTCGAGACAGTTTGTCTTTATTGGATTTTCAACTTTATTTTATGGAGAATAAGGTTGAAAATCCATTGAGGACAAACTAGTTTCGGCGACGAGCTCGTCGTACAGTCTTTCAGAGAATAGCATTACTGATCATCGTTATCTTCATCAAAGTAGCATTTAAATAAAAACAATGTGGCAATTTTTTGTCAATGTTGCACCTAGATGTAAGATATACATTTAGGTGCAACTTTGACAAAAAACAATTAATAAGTAAATGATTACGGAGTAACAAAGTCTCAATTTTGTTTTTAAACTAAACAGCTAGTACTTATGATACAAAAAATGGAATTAAAAAGTCACAAGTTTTTTTATTATCACGTTCTAAATACTAATATTGGACCTTTACAACATTTTTATAGTTTAAGACTTTGTAGATCCAATAGAATAGTTGAAAAAATAATATTAATGGACCTAAAAAAACACTTTTTAGTTAGTGACTTTCTAGTTCCAATTTGTGTAGTTAAATATAATAATGTTGGCTCAACAAAAACGCTTTTATAACAAATGCCTTTGTAGCTCCAGAATTTTTGTAATTTGTAAAAAATAATTGAGGTCTTAAAAATAGATATGTTTTTGTTGCTCCAATAAGTGAGAATAAAAATGGTCATAAATACCTTTGTGTGGCTGTAGCTCCAACGTACGTCAAACACTCGCGGGCGCGGGGGCACTACTGTCCAATGAAACGTTGTCGGCCCAAAACGAATGGTAAAACCGCCAATAACCACAAAGGCACCTGCGCCATCTAGTAGAATTTTGAGACACTTTCGCGGATGTTTTTGTTGCCCCAAGTATAGGCATGGTTCAGAGACGATTTGGCATACTTAGCTCGATTTTGCAGTTTTGGCTATTTGTGACTTTGTTGCACCGAAGGTGCGATATATTTGAGGGGCATGAGGTGTGACGGGGAGGGGAGGTAATTGAGAACGCAACGCCTTAAACTATTAGATAATTTCTAAATTTATCCTTTTCTGAAGCTCCCTTGCATCGCCGCCGCCCAAATGAACAAAAAATGGACTAATTATTGATATGCTTATGGACATAATCATAGCTATGTGCTTCGCACAGCTGATTGTCCAATAGTGGATCGCTTTTTTTCAACTACAAAGAGTTTTTCTCTATAGTATTGTTTGCTGTAGTTGATGCAGATTACAGGTTTATTTATATTGATGTGGGCTCATATGGTAAAGAGTGTGACTCAACAATTTTTCAAAATTCTTCATAATATGAGCATCTACAAGAGAACCAAATAATACTACCGCACCCAGAACCATTATTAAGCACTCAAAGTGAAGATATGCCTTTTGTTTTCGTTGCTGATGAGGCTTTTGGTTTAAGTCCATATATAATGCGACCTTTAGTGGTAGGCACTTGCCCACACCAAAACGTGTGTTTAATTATCGCCTCTCTAGAGCCAGGCGGTACGTAGAATATGCCTTTGGCATATTGTCCAATAAATTGAGAATTTTTCATCGTCCCTTAAACGTGAATACAGATTTAGCAATTGATATTGTTAAATGTTGCTGCGTTTTGCATAATTTCGTTAGAGCCAGAGACACAGGTCATTCTAAAGATTCAATGGCAATTGTACACGATGAAGACATGATCATAGACATTACACAATCACAAGCTATAAGGAGAGTTCCAGCAGCCAATACAATATGTGATATGTTTTCAGCCTATTTTATGAGCGAAGAAGGTGCATTACCTTGGCAGTTGAATGTAATTTAATACCTACCCACCTGTAATAATTATAACCTCGCCCAATGATGCCGATTCCCTTATTCACAAACTAAACTAAATTTAAGTTCAGTGCATCTTTTTCTTTCTATTTCATTAAGGAAAGGACAGAAGATAAATTTTAGTTTAGTCCTGTCAAATTAATCAGCGCTTGACGTAAATTGACGTAATTTTAGTAGGCAAGTTTTTAATCACGTCTAAACTTGTATGGAGTAGTGACAGGCGCTGATTAATTTGACAGGACTAAACTAACATTTTTCTTTTGTCCTCTTCTTAATGAAATAGAAAGAAAAAGATGCACTGAACTTAAATTTATTTTAGTTTGTGAACAAGGGAATCGGTACCATTATCTATAATTTTAAACTATATTGCACTGAAAACAAAATGTCAACAATTACAATAAGAGCTGTTTTACAATGACACTATTACTTTTGTACAAACAATAAATAAATCTTACCAAAAATATCCTTTTCTTTGTCACTGAGCTTGTCGAAATCTCATCTCTCTTCTAAAGAATTTGTCCCACAAGACTGGTCTTTCACGAACCAGTGATATTAAATGGTCTATATCTAGTTTCCCCTCTTCTGTGGCGGCCATATTGCGCGAATGTTTGCATCTGTGGCGGTGTAACGGCAAGATTTCGCGCGCTATCGCCGCGTTTGATATAAACGCTGATATCTCCGAGTTTTTGTATGGGAACTGTATATTTCGTTGGAATCGTAATGAAATAAGCTTTCTAACAAACAACAAACTGGGTTCATTTTGTATAGTCATGTATTCTTAATTTCAGGTTGAAGTCGGGAGAAGTGAAAAATTTCCGGATTGTGGTACAAAAAATTTATTTATTTAAAATAAAGACCAATATTTTAAAAATTTTTTGTTTTATTTACATAAATACACATTACTCTTTAAACTTATTACAAATAAAACACATCTCGTCATACATTTTTTCACAATAAAACCTTGACGAAAAATATGGCTCAGTACGGTGCCCCAAACGCCGTGACATAAAATAGGGCAACTTTATACATCAACTCTAAGAATACTGTACATCATGTGGCTTAGATTCTTATTTTATCCATAAATGTGGTTCACATACTTACAAACAAAGTTTCAGCTGTAACAAAAGCTTAATTTACTAGAAACGAAGCAATATACCAGCCACTTAAAAATGAGCCCAAAAAAGGACCTCTCAAACTTTGGGTCACAGAACTAATTCCGACGTGTATTTTATAAATACAAATTAACAATCTACAAGTTGATGAGTTGTACAAATCGATTATCACAATCAAAAGGCATGCCGCTATACAAAAATCACTACAAAATCGTAAAGGTAGCAGCTAGCTAGCATAATGTGGATACAACCAAAACTGCCTCACCTAAACTTAAAATATTACCATATTTTTTAAAATTAAATAAAAATATGTTGTAGCTTGCTGAACGCTGCTCTGCCGACTTGGATTCGACAAGTGACGTCTTTCACAAATTTGGACTTACCTAATCGGACTGTTAGTCCCAGGAGTATGTACACTCCTCAGCAAATTCGAGCGTGGAGCCTCCAACTATAATAGGAGTGGGTGTAACATGGACATTTGTCATGACCTTTGTCAAAATGAAATCATTTATTCAATAATAATAATAATAATAATAGTAATAATAATAATTAATAATAATTAATTAATTATTATTTAAAAATGTTTATTTCAATATGTACCACATATGAATTAAGTTGAATAAAATGAATAATAATAATAATTATTATTATTAGGCAGTGCGATGCGCGCTCGGATACGGACGCATTTGCGCTACAGAGCACGCATATTTTATTCGCCGCAGTAACTGCTGCCCGATTTACTCGCAGCTTTCAAAGCAGCTTATTGTCAACGAATTTCTGGCATTCGTGAAGCATGCCATCGACTACATGGACGAGGTAAACATATTGCAGATCTGCAAGTCCTTCAAAGAGGAGGACGTACGCAGTGCAAAGTTGTTGCTATTCACAATGCTCGGCCAAGTCGAACAGATGCCATCCCGCCGGAGGGACGGCGGCGAGAAGAGTCTGCAGGACATTATTGACCTGTTGAAGAGGACGGATCCGGTAGACGTGCCCGACTTTGTGGCAAAGGAGCTGCATAAACTGCCTCCCGTCACTAGCGTCCACGTCGACGTCACTAGGCTACTGATGGACGTAACAAGTCTAAAGGTGAGCCTGGTCGAGATGAAGACTAAGTTGGAGTCATCAGATGCCACCATTAGTGAACTTCGAACCGAAGTAGCGTTGTTACGCAATGCAATGCCGGTAAGTCGGTCACCGGAATGTTCTAACTTAAACACACGTCGCGAGGCACAAAATGTATCCATTGGCAGTTCGAAGTCGGCGAGTTTACCTACGTCACCGGCTGTCAAGAATGCAAACGTTGCATCGTGTTTCGCCGACCGCGTCGTGCATACAGAGGCTACGACGAGTGTAGTAGGTACGTCGACCCCCAAACGTGCCTACTCTGCAATTGTCGCGACAAACATAAATGCTGTGTCACAACCATTACGACATGCAGTTATTGTCAAAGGGGATAAGCAGAGCCGCTCTGTACCGACTGTAAAAGACCAAAAACATCTAGGTTCAAAGAAGAACAAGTGCGACGAGGACGGCTTTGTCAAGGTAGAGAGGAAGAAAAGGAAGTCTACTTGTCGCAACCTGTGTGGTACAGGGCCGACAGGACCCAACATGCTGCTACGTGCTGCAACACCTACGACGCAGCTGTATGTGTCCCGTCTACACCACTCCACGAAGACAGAGGAGATCGTGGAATACATCAAGGTGAAGACGAACTTGACCTTGAGGGTGGAGATGTTGGAAGCGCGCCACAAAAGTAACTTCACATCGTTCGTGGTGCGGGCTCCAAATCAACTGTTGGAGACCTTCCTTAAGGAGGAATTCTGGCCGAAGGGTGTCGTATATCGTCGTTTCCGAGGCCGGTTACTCGACACCCCGCAACGGAACACGACGCCGCCGCCGTCACTGCGTGTACGGTAGTTTTTAAATTTAATTTACTTAAAATATGTATTAGTATATATTTTAGTATAATATAATACAGTAAGTCTTATTCTATATATCAAAATATGTATTAGTTTAAAGTTTTGTTATGTATGTATTGATATTATGTTGTAATCTCGATGGTACCCAAGATACAAGCACTAGCTTAGTTTGGGACCAAAGGGAACTACCTATATTATTTCACATGTAATTTATACTTATTATTAAATAAATTATTATTAAAATTATAAATTATTATTAATAATTATTAATAATTATTTTTTAGTATTTTTTTTTTTAAGTTTATTGAACAATGTACCACATATGAATTAGGTTTAAAAAAATGAATAATAATAATAATAGGTACATAGGTAACATTGTGTCTGTACTAGGAAGATTTGTCGTGTCCACTTTTGAAAGTCGAACACTTTTTGAGAGTCGACTGATGTACCGCGCATTGCACTGAGGTGGTCCACTGAGGTCCTGCACGCGAATCGAAGATGAGTGATGTACTCGCCGTTCTATTTATTTATTTATTGGCTCGCACAACAAGATACAAACGTAAAGAAACAAAGTAAATATAAAAAATAGGAAGCTAGATTGTAGTTGTACGTAGGTGTTGATACCGAGTCTATTATTATTTATTGGCTCACACAACAAGATACAAACGTAAAGAAACAAAGAAATATATAATATAGTTAGCTAGGTTGTAGAGTTGATACCAAGTCTATTCCAGTTCAGAAGCTTGAATACGACCTACACTGAAGCAGTAAACAGTTTCAGGAGTATGACATCGGTATAGCAGGTATGAGTCACGGCCTGGTAACAACAAGGGGTACACACATGGGGACACAAAACTCCTTGTCGTGGTCCTCGCTGCGCTGAGTTGGTCTTGAGCTTTGACCATGTTAGATCCCTACGAACAAACGTACAAAAGTGTGGTTCAAAAAATATATACAAATACATAAAAGGTACATAAAAGGAAATAGATATTTATAGGGAAAGGGAAAATATACTGATACATAGATACATACAAAAAAATATACTACATAAACTACGAGTGAATATTAAGGAAGCAAGGATCCATGCATACAGTTCTGTTGCAACCAACACAGAACGTAGTGACTCTCTTTTTGCAGGCCGAGCATACCCGCCGAACCCGCTGCTGCTGATGGTCAGCCTTCGGAAACTCGGCCAGCCGATGAGTCACGTCCGCTCTGTGTGTGGCTGCAACAGGTGGGGGAAGGGCAGGGGGACAATGCTTTGTGAGTAATGACAAGATGAGGTGAGAACGAAATTGGCGATGTGTTAATGGGTGAGGTGAATTGTGATTGTGAATAATGAATGCATTTAATATGGAGACATTTAACAAACGTTTAAATAATTTTTTGTACCACACCTTTGTACGTTTACGCTCGACCGGATACATGGCCAGGAGCTGATCTTTCTTGTCAACCCCACCCATCATAATGTTGTAATCCATTATGAGGGTGGGTTTGGTGACTCCTCCGGCTTGCTGTTGGCAGCTGCCATGGTATGTCGAGAGCATAGCCACACGGTTTGCATCTCGCCATACCATGACATCTACGTCGCCGGAGGTAAGACCAGTGATCTGCCCCTGGCGCATGTTTCTTTTAGTGAGGCTGTTGATAGCCTGCGGCACGAACTTCCGGTCGGTTCGCAGGGTTCCTACACAGTCAAAGCACTTCAGGCGTCGAGCCAGACAAGAAGAATTGTAAAAGTTGTCCATCCATAATGTGTACCCCTTGTGTTCCAATCCGCTGATCATCCTCAGTACGATTGATGGCGTTGAGGCCTCGAGTGGATCCTCAGACTGCTGGAGGCATTTTTTATGGGCGTGAATCTCAAACCGCCATAAGTAGCCGGTTTGAGATTCACAAACCTCATAGGTTTTAATGCCTCGATGCGCGGCTTTATTGGGGATTAGCTGGCTGATCTCCAGCCAGCCTTTCCACATCAGTAGACTCTCATCAAGTGCGATGTTTTGCTGAGGAATGTACAAAGTTTGAAATTTTGTGTTTAGGTGCGACAGAATTGGTTGTATTTTAAACAGGCGTGCCTCAGAATACCCCAGCTCTAGCGCACACATGTCGTCGTTGTTGTTAAAATGTAGGCATCTACTTAACAGTAGAAACCTATCGATCGACATGTGTGCGCTAAAGCCAGGAGTACAGAATATGTTCGGAGTGACACCCCAATACACCTCAAGCCGAGACTTGACTACGAACCCCATTGCCAGTACCACACCGAAGTAGACATATAGCTCGTCCACAGAGGTGTCACACCAACGGGTGATACGGCTTTGGGGGCATAGAGTCTCGGCTTGGATCATTTGGGATGCCAACTCCTGAGCATACCTGTTAGTTTCTGAGGCAATGTGCTCCATAATTTGCTTATCCCATATGTCAATGAAAATGTCATATGGGTCGACACTTGGAGTTGTCGGTCCGACATTAATCTGGGAGAAAGTTTCCCGCCTCAATTCAGGTTGAATTTGAGGCATTGGAAACGCTCTCCAGTCAAAGTGATGAAGAGCCCAGGGCTGCTCCGTCGCCGTCACAAGAGCATCGGCGGGAATAAACCCGCCGAGTGCTGCGTCGGCATCGGCATCAGGCCCTGGGTTATTGGCAGCCACCTCTTTATCGTCCAAGGGCGTTTCCAAAGTAGCCCGGTACACCCTTGGGATGAAGGGAGCTGCCAATTCCTCCTCATCACTTTGGCCGCTGTCTTCGTCGCTTCCTGTAACAAAATAGAGATGTTACTAATCTAATAGGAACCACATACTTTGCCATGGCCCATGGCTGCAACTAAAATAGCAGCTACTTACCGAAGTTGAGGTACGCCCCAATTTCCTCCTCTCGTAAACGACGAGACAGCGGCATGCGTGGCGGCGGCGGCGCCACTTCGCACTCGACGTACCTGAAACAATAGCGGATTTATAGTACCCATATATCATATCAAATAAATAAAAAAGTCCGTAATTGACTTACATTGCGGGCGAAGGCACCATGGGCGAAGGCACCATTGGCGACGCAGCCCGAGGCAGCGGTGGCGGTGTTGATGGTGGTGGTGGTGCTCTAGATGAACATTTAATAACAAAAGTTGAAACATAACGTAGTCAATATTTTAAACAGTAGCAAGTAAATAAAAAAGTTCGTAATACTTACGTGGAGGGCAACGAGATAGAACTTGATGCCGGCAAAGATGTTGGCGGCCGCGGTCTTGGTTGTGCGATTGATCTAGATGAACATTTTATAACAAAAATTTAAACATTTTAGCCAATATTTTAACTACAAATAAAACACTGAAAAATAACTACTTACGGTCTCCAACTGCGAACCCGTTTGGTATGCAGAGCAGTTTCAAGACCGCGGCCTGCCGGCAAATCTTCGATCTCGCTGATAATGAGCCTGAAATTCATAATGATTTATATTATATATATAATATAAAAATTTAAAGACAAATAAAATAATAAAGAAAAAACTTACTCCTCGATGGTGGTGGGTCCCGGGCGTACGGTCCCGCGGCGTACGGTCTCGCGGGTGGCGCCGCGCCCTCGGCCACGCCCGCTAGGGCCAGCCACAGCGCTGGGCCCAGGGCGACCGCGAATAACCCCGCTAGGGCCAGCCACCGCGGGACCCGCACCGCTGACTCCACTTGGGCCAGGCACAACGACAGGCCCGCCGCGAGCGGCCCTACTGGAGCCAGCCGTAACCGTTACACGGCTAGGGCCAGCCACCACGGCGGGCCTGCCGCTTACAGCCCTACTAGGGCCAGCGGTCACCACCATGTTGGCCGGCACCAACACCGGACCACCGTCGGCGGCCTCGTCCACTGGCGGCCTAGCGCCGCGCCCCCTCCTGCCCCTTACCCTTACTTGTCTCAAGCTGGAAGGCGTTTAAAATTATAAAAATAAAATTATAAACATCATCCTCACAACATTGATTACTCTTACTTTGGACGCGCAACCACAAACAAACACCACCGGCACTACAGTAATAATATAATAATTATTAATAATTAACTAATATTATTTATTTAATTAAGAAATATATGTATGTGCGCGCGGGCGCGCGCCCAACCATATACATAATCACCATCACCACAGCCCACAAACAAACACCATCCCCACTACAGTAATAATATAATAATTATTAATAATTAACTAATATTATTTATTTAATTAAGAAATATATGTATGTGCGCGCGGGCGCGCGCCCAACCATATACATAATCACCATCACCACAGCCCACAAACAAACACCATCCCCACTACAGTAATAATATAATAATTATTAATAATTAACTAATATTATTTATTTAATTAAGAAATATACTATAAAAGTAGTAAGGAAACAACAAGTAAATAAAAACTATTGAAGTTAATAAAATATAAAAATTTCGAAAATAAAAATTATTAAAATAAATCCTTCACTAAAAATAAAGAAATTCATATCTACGAAGGTCTTATCCGTATTAGCCGATCAACGCAGCAAAATTCAAACGAACAATGGAAGCTAATGTCAACAAACGTCAAACGCTAATGTCAGAATCGGCCGATTGTCGATTTGATTTGAAATCGTTATTTTTGCCGATTTACATCGAATTTTGTATATTAAATGCTTAGTAATAATAAACAAATACACAACAATACACGTAATAACTACAGTTTGTCACCATTGATGTATTTATTATTCGTAATAAGTAACAATGTGCGGCCATGACGCCGCCATTTGCCGCCGTTCGGCCGACAATGCTTTTTTCAAATAATTATTACTATACAAAATCGTTATCAAACACACAATAAAAATCAAAAAAACTGTTTATTACTTACCTATTCATCGTTTAATAACAGCACAAACACTGAAAACCGGCACAAACCAAAGAAATATTTTTAAGTTTACAAGAGCACAACTTTGCGACACGCGAGCGAGCGAAAGAGTGAGAAGTGATATTTCAAACGTCAACTGGAATCGTTGTGTTCTGTTTAGAGACGTACTGTATGGTTTTATGTCATCCTTGTCTATCCCTCTACACACTGTGAAAGTTTGAGCAGGATAGGTATAGTAGTCTATGAATTAAGACGCGATATACACGGACGTAACCAATCGACCATAATAAGGTGTGTCCACAGATGCGGGTTTTTTGACAGCAGCCACAATAAGGTCGATCAACAGATGAGGGGATTCTTTGACAGGTAGCGTGCGCGACGTCCTTCCGGCTCCGTGTGTAAACGACCAACTAAACTCGTACATTGGTTGAGAACTACGGCACCGCTCGCCGCTACCGCCGCGGTATATAAACTTGCCGCCGCCGCCACGGCGTCGTATGTAAGGCTCCATACAAATCCAAGGTTTGCTTCCAGTCTTGTAGTTGATTCTCTTCACCACTTGTTTCATAAAATGCCGGTTCTATTTTACTAGTGGTAGGGCGCACTTCTTTTAACACATCTAAGTAGCGAAGCATTTCTACGTATGGCGTTTTCCTCTTCTTTGCAGCAACAGAACTTCCACTGCGCACATTGTTCTCTTTTTTTTTCTCTCTAACATAGTAATCACGGAGATGCTTCCATTTTTTCTGGAGGTCAATAACTGAAATAAAAAAACTGTTTAGATTTTTCCAGTAACACTGATTTTCTGTACATGATGGTTCTTAGCTCAATGCGGTTCCCATAGCTTGTTGCATTTTAACAGAAGTCAGATCTTTGGCAGTAATGTATTTAATATTAGTACCAACTTGAGCCTGTTTAGATTTTTTCCAGTAACACTGATTTTCTGTACATGATGGTTCTTAGCTCCGTCTGTGGACCCACATCAGGAAAGCTATTGAATGTTTACATCCGCCTGTAGATGCAGCACAACCATGACACTGGACGCTTACGACTTTACCTTCAATATCATCTACTATCATAGTTGCTGCATATGATTGCAAACGAACTTTGTGTTCTGGACACACCTTGCATGTAATGGTACACAAGTCGGAATCGGTTTGTCTTGATCTGAAAAAAGTAAAAGTAAATTAAATTAGATAAAAGTTATGTACATTCTTGGAAGTTGATACTTTTTAGGTTATGTTTTGTTTGTTATTTTAATAGTATTTATTTTTTGAATTACTTAGTATTTTATGGCAATTAATATATTTTATGTTATAATACCTACACAGAAGTTTTCTTATTTCGAAATTCAGCGTCGCAAAAGTCTGAATTACTTGCAAAGAAATTGCAAACCATAAACATAATTATCCACTTTGGAAAGATTGCGATTGTCGGCTTTCGTAAATCCTGTTTCCATTATAAAAACTAGAGAAACACCACGTAACAGTTTTTAAATCGATTACTTTATCCTAATTTATTAGTAATCTTTTAGCAACTTTCATAATTTCAACGAAAATTTGGAAATAACTGATTGAAATAATGTAGGTTAGTACCCGTGCAATCAATGATTGCCCGCCCACAAATGACGTCACGCGATGTGATTAGTGTTTCAGTACAGATTAAAAATATTGGAAATAACATTTTATTTCTTCATTTAAAAATATTGGATAAATAATCGTAAAACAGTATATTAAACCAACTGTACCGTTCTTCCAAACCTAATTAAAACATGAGAGTGGCTAACCTGATTTCCAGTCGAATTCGTGTCTTTTGTCTCCCTTTTTACCTGTATACCCGTCTATTTCTAGCATGTCACGTTACGTCACGTCCACTTTCATATAGTAGGACTTGCTATATAAATATAGCATGGCCAAAACATATGTTTTGTGTTACCAGGCAGAGTTTAGAAATATTAGGTTTGGAAGAAGGTAAGTACGTTTAATAAACGTTTTCTTTTCAGGTAAAACGTTGCTATTAAACCAACTATACCGTTCTGCCAAACCTAATTAAAACTTGAGATTTGTTTGTTATCGCCTGGTGAAAGAGGGCGTCAATGTGATCTCATATGTTTAATGATGTTGAGAAAAGGTAACATATGTCTTAGTAAGTATAAATCATAATGTGTTGTTTCATTTATGCTTATTTGATTTACGAATAATGAAACGTGAGTAAGAACATTCAGGTGTACATAATGTAAATTATGTGAGAAGACATGCAATATTGACAATGTTATTGACAGTAGAAACAATCAGAATTTAAACACTACACCATTTTATTTTGCCATTTACATACAGGTAGGTATATAAAACTTTACACCTGTTCCATCTAGTCATAGACATAAGAAGATAATTCATGTGACCGAATTGTAATTGTGGGACATTGCAGAAATGTTTTTTTTTTTTTAAACGGGATTGACTCAGTTCGATATAATTGCAGTTTATAGCAGTACTGTTAAAACCGAATGCATCTATTTCGCTTTAGACCTTAGTTCTAAACGGTGGGTCGAGCCTGTTTTACTTTCAATCGATTTTAGCACCATAGTAGGCGTTTTTGAAAATTTATTGAACGTAACACAATACTGCTGGTAAGTGCGGTATCCCATTCAGCCAAGATAGTGGCAAATAAGAGTACTTAGTCCCTAGTTGTTGGTTGGCTTCAGACTTCTGAAGGCTTGACCATGGATGTGGCTCACAGAACCTACTATATAATTGGATGATGATAGCTCAGTTTATACCATATGTTTGGGTTAGAGATAGAAAACCAAAGCAACGGTAGGGTGTTCTCACCTTATTCTGTGATAATTTAGATATTACCAATAAAATCCAGGATAATATTAATCAAAATATTTTATTTTTTGTAGGAACATAAATCAGTCTTTTACTTACTATTTTAAGTCATATTCTCTTAGTTTTATAATAAAGAACTTATCCTAACATGCCTTTATAAATCACACGTTCACTTTGGTAATTCTGTTATAATCACTTTAATTCGGTGATAGCAATATCATAATTCTGATATAACACAATTAGATGAGTATTTATTATTTATTATCACATAATTAGGCAAATTTAACATAATATAATAAAAAAATTTAAACATAACAAGAAATAAGTCTACCTATTTCTTTATAT
The DNA here is from genome assembly GCA_963082885.1 of Parascotia fuliginaria. Taxonomy (NCBI): domain Eukaryota; kingdom Metazoa; phylum Arthropoda; class Insecta; order Lepidoptera; family Erebidae; genus Parascotia; species Parascotia fuliginaria. The sequence continues at coordinate 1,109,500 of OY720199.1, read as the reverse complement.
TTTCTTAATCAGTAGGTATTTATTAGATGGAATAGTTTAATTAACATTAGGTGTATTTTATTCTTCACCACTGGAATTATCAATACTGCAGTTATCGCACATAAAAACTTGCTGTTTGTCACTAACATCCTGACTTAAGAATCAATCTATCAATCAATCTTGATTTAAGAACACTTTCAATGGCAGATTTCAACATAGCTTCACTATACTTCCTATTTTTCGATTTTGGTTTGGAAGTTTCTGGAGTATTATCTTTTCCCTCCATTTTTCTGAAATAAGCAATACAGCTCACTTAATTATGTGATAATAAAAATAACAACTTAGATAAATATTAACAAAAACGGTTCAAATTACTTCCTATATTTTTTATTAGAAAGAAAAAAGAAAGAAAGAAAGAAAAACAGTTTATTTTTCACATGAAGGTGACACACACAAGAAGTAAAAATAAATGTTTAGCCACAGTCAAAAAACACAAAAACATAAAACTGACATAAAAAAAACAGAGTACCATGGCACTGGACTTCACACAAGCTCGCGTGCAGATGTGCGCCACGTCCACGCGAAAAACTGGCCGTCACTCAGCTTAATGCTGAGGCGCTTCAAAGCGCAACAGCGCTGGTTTTCAGCGACAGCCCCGTGTGACTAGTGACGCCAAGCATTACAGTTAATTAAAAATTAAAATTAAATGAATATATATAATATAAGTAAATATTACATCAGCTACATATATAAGTTAAATAAATACGATACAATTATGTATATTTTATAGATAAATAAGAATACAATTTAATACCTATTTTATAGAAATATTTTATTTATTTATAATATGGCAACACATTACCGTCTCCGCTCCGGAACTGTCCGGTTTTCAGTCTTCACTCTTCAGTGAAAACCCCGGCAATGGCGTCAGCGCAGCGTCGGTCGTTAATGGCTGCCGTTTTCAAAACTTTCCAAATTTGTAGTAAGTGCAGTTTGAAATTATGTGTCAAAGTGTTGTGTATAGTGTGAGTGTAGTGAGTTTTGTGTATATGAAAACGTAAGCGTTATTAGGCAAATACACAGAATATGAAAGACATGTCGAAGAGAAAGTAAACACTCGAGAAAACCACAGATGCATGGGCAGTCTTGAAAATTTAGCTGATAAAAAGACATAATTATGTAAAGCTGTTACAATTTGGTAAGTACTATCAACTTATTTATTCTTGCAAAGTGGAATGTACCTACATAACTACAAATTTTAGGTTGCAAATTTTATCTGACAATATTTAGCGTAGATATCCATACCATAGCCACTCCTTTAGGTTATTAAAGTGAGAACACTATGTATTAATGAAAGCAGACAGAAACTCACATTTACAGCTCAGTCACACTACTCCAAACCTTAAAATCTATTTAATCTAATTGCCCGAGCAGTAGTCAATTCATTTTCAGCATGAAGATTAATTGCTCGGGCAATCATAACCTCTGCCTCAGCTCTTCGTTCTTCGATGGCTATGAACCGCTCTGTGAGGCTTACCATTTCTGAACGACGCTGTGACGGTGGAGACCTACGCAATAGTAGCGCTGCTGTACCGCGTGGACATTGACGAGCGCGTCGGCGACTTTGTGGTGTTCGTCTCTGGCTTTGTGAAAGTGTAGGTGCTGCAAAGAAAACTTTCATTAATACATAGTTATTATATTTTCCTCACTTTCACTGCCTATTTGTACATTAACTGGTAGCTGTTGGGGAGTGTGTGGGGCCTCGCCTTTAGTAACCTGCAAATGTGCATAGTAACGGGTGGCGCAAAAGTAAAGACCCTATTTGGTTCAGCTATAACATTTTTTCTAAATTAGAAAACTAGATTTAGATTTTTTTAAATGTATATTTGTGCCATTAAATTTCGTACCATTAGGATTTAAAGATGATGTCTTTTAAATGGTGACCTCCAGAGTTGATACACATTTGAGCCCTATTTATGACATTTTGCATAACTTGCCGTAACACTTCCTGCGATATGTTCGTTATTTCTTGACGAATGTTTTCTTTTAGAGCTGCGAGAGTCTGTGGCTTGTTCACATACACCCGAGATTTCAAAAAACCCCAAAGAAAGAAGTCTGGACTGGTCAGATCGGGTGATCTTGCAGGCCAAGGCAAATCGCCAAAACGAGAGATAACTCGGCCTGGAAAAGCGTCCCTCACTAAGTCCATAGTGTCGCGCGCTGTGTGTGCCGTAGCGCCGTCTTGTTGAAACCAGATGTGCTCCAGCCCCAATTCGTCCAAACTGGGTATCAAAAACTCACGTAACATGGTTCTGTAGCGTTCTCCAGTGACAGTAATCGCATTGCCTCCAGCGTCTTCGAAAAAATAGGGTCCGATCACTCTGTCAACACAGATGCCACACCATACAGTAACTTTTAGTGGGTGTAGAGGTGTTTCTTGAATAATGCGCGGATTATCAGTGCCCCAGAACCGAGTATTCTGCTTATTGACATGCCCTGAGAGATGGAAATGCGCTTCGTCACTCATAACCAATTTTGAAGGAAAATCATCCTCTTCAAGGTTGAGGTTTATGACGCGCTGGCAGTAATCTAGACGAGCTCGGTGGTCAGCAGGCAGCAGCTGATGAGTCATTTGAGTTTTATACGGGCACATCTTTAAGTCTTTCACCAAAATACGCTGCAGGGTCCGTCTGGAAATGCCCAATTGCGTGGCACGTCGCCTCGTTGATGTTTCTGGACACTCTTCCACATCTTCGCGCACAGCATCGATATTTTCAGCTGAACGGCCTGTTCTTGGTCTCCCAGACTTAGGTCTATCCAATGTTGAGCCAGTTGCTTCAAGGCGTGTGGCAAAGCGTCGAATTGTGCGACCAATCGGTGCCGGACGGTGGGGAAATCGTCGACGAAATTCACGTTGTGTTCTTATCACTGATGAATTATTCCGTTAGAACATTGACACAATTATTCCACGTTCTTGGGGAGTAAAACGGTCCATGTTTATTTTCAGTGTATTTTACATTTGTTCTCTACACAATTTTCAACAACAGAATGACAGAAAATGTCATATATAAAAAAAAAAAGTATTTTCTTTAGTACCAGTACTTTTGCGCCACCCGTTAGTAATATAACATATGCATACATAGTGTGCCTAATAATCTGCCCTGGCTTTGCAGGAGTGTAAAATATTTATATTTTTAGGACATGATTAAATATAATAAGTACTTATAATATGCAAAGTTTAGGGAATAAATTCACTAAACAGTGGTAAATCTCTTGTGTTTTATAAGTTAGTAAAATGATGCACTATTTTGAGAATAAACACGAAATAACATAAAATATCAAATGAAAGCTACAAACCAAATTTTGTTCCTGACTAGTATGACCAACTATGACTGGGGTGATCGCTCAGTGAGACTTATTTCTTCACCCGCAACAGCAATGTTTGACAGATCCTGGAAATATTTTTTGTTTTAACAAACAAGACACTAATAAACATAAATAATAAAAACAATAAAAATATAGCAAATTTACCCATTCAACTTGGTGTTCTGTATCAGGCTGCAGAGTTTGTGCTGAATCATTAGAAATATTCTGTAAATAAAAGAAAAGTTTTAACTTTTTTTTACACTTAATTTTTTTATTTAAATTATTTTGAACTTACTTCTAATATACTTGGAAACTCCTTTATTTGCATATCTCTATTTATGACCTCCTTTTCCTAAAATAAATTGAATAACATTTATTAATGTTACATTAATGTTTCTAATTTGTTTAGATAGTGTCAGTATTGACTAATAATGACACTATCTAAACAAATTAGAAACATTAAAAATTACATTAGTAACTATAGAGAATAAATATAATTAATACCTGGAAAGAATTATTTTGAAGCGCTGGTCTCCACTGGCAAAACTTTCTCCTCCCATCATATTTAAGATTTTGAGCTCAGTATTACTGAACTCCGGCACATTGTCCACCCCACCGCCAGTTCGCCGCCTTGCTATTATAATTTGGCTGGATTTGCGTTTCACAGCACCTTTCTTATCTTTCCAGTACTATAAGAAATAAATAATCTGCTATACAATAGATTTACACTTATTTAAATGATATGGCTAGGGCCATTAGCGAATTCAGACTATTATGGACTAAATTTTTGTTTTAAAGTAACACAAGACTAACCTTACACCACTGCACAGTCTGTAATTTTGACTTAGATGTGGCCAGATATATTTTATGTATTAATTCGAAAGAACTTGTGATACTTAATAATTGGTAAAAATTCCGACAGTAAAATTGTCTATATTTTCGGAGATTTTTTTTTTGTGAAAGTCCAATGACCTCAAAGAAAAGTTATTGTTTTTTTTCTCCAAAAGTATTAATGGTATCGGTTTTTCTAATACCACAAACGAGGTAATATCAGAATATTTATCCATATAGAAAATTAAGGAGCTGTAGCTCTGATTGTTAATGAAATACAGGATTTTTTTTTGAATTTCACTTTTCATTGTTTTTTTTTTTACCCCTATCATTACCGCATTTTTTTCTTTGCTATAAATATGTGCGTAACTGTTGTTTATCATGTCCTAAATAATTACATACGTAACTCAAGGGGGTGATGAGAAAAAGCGTTTCTAAATATTTTAGAAATTTCTATGGAAATAGGGTTGTCCAAACGATAAATAAAAAACAAATAAAAAAGTTACATTTTGTCGTTGTCGTCATTATCGCAATCGATAAATATTTCGCCTGACGATAACACGATGTTGATATCGTCGGAATTACATACATCGACAGTTTTTTGCAACAACTGGTCGCCGTGTATGAGCACGTTATCCTGAGTCGGCTTTAAAAGTTTTAGAACTTTTTCGGGAATTTTAGACCGCTTATTATTTTTTTGTCTCTTGTTCTTTCGTTTTCAGGAATATCCAGAGGTCGCGATTTGGGTCCTTGCAAATGAGCTCTATTTTCCAATAACTTAAATAAGTCAAGATGCGTAAGTTTCTAAGGCATTATTGATAATTTAGCCACTTCTCGCGGATTGTCTTGAGGGTCAATATTCTCTTGCCCCAAGTCACTCGGTTGAGACCCGAAATGACAAGCCCCAGGAGAACAAGTCAATTCCTTCTCAGGGACAATATATGACTGGTCCGATTCCATTGTTTCCTATGGCCCGGTTTCCACCAAAGCGGAGAGGAGAGGAGAAGAGAAGAGATGTCCTGCAAAGCTAGTAGGTTGTTTCCACCAAAGCAGAGAGGAGAAGTGTAGCGGAGAGGAGAAGTGTAGCGGAGACGTGAGCTGTGAGGGATCGAAACCAGTCAAGTTCTATCTACGAAAGGAAGACGTCATGTCGTTACAAAAGTTATATCTTAATTTGCTTGAGGAAGAGGAATTAGAGATTGAAGAAACACAATTAATTCTTCGATATTTAAATTATCGACGGCAACATAGATTCTGGATAAAAAACCATATAAAATGTCGCAGTCATGGCGAATATGCCACACTTTTTCAAGAGTTTGATGATGAAAGTTTTGAAAGATCTTACAGGGTAACAAGGAATAATTTCTACGAGTTACATGATTTGATTAAACCGTATATCCAAAAGCAAGACACTAATTACAGAAGAGCTATCGGAACAGAAGAGAAGCTAGCAGTTTGCTTGAAGTAAGTAAAACAATTTTTTATCAAATTATTTATTTATAATAATAAAAAATCTCGCGTCGTCGTACGACTAATTGAGCAAAGTTTGAAATGAAATGAAATGAAATGAAATGAAATATACGTTTATTCATTTAAGTTAATTAAATTAACACTTATGAACGTCAAAGTTTACAAAATGTCAGCAAATTAACCTACAGCCAGTTCGCTGACGAAGTAGAGCCATGAGAAGAACTGGCAAGAAACTCAGGCCACTCTTTTTAATCGCCAGGTTATTACAATTTTTGTAAGTTACAGTTTCAAGTAGCATGCAAAGTGACGCAGGCAATACACTTAACTCTATAGATACTTAATTACTTACAGCTTTCTATGTTGTAAAGAAAATTAAAAAGTAAAATGTGTGCTTTACAGGTTGCCTCAATTTGCATATTGCTACAAAAGGTAAAGGCAACATGTGAACTGTGATAAATGTTTCTATGTAGATATATAAATAAACTGTTAATTTTTGGTATAAGTATAAAGTATATTGTTACGTGTCAGGATGGGGTTCGATGTAAAATGCCAGTTACGCGATGATGAGTTTATTTAAGACTCACACAGTAAACTAACAGTAACAAATTAAAGCAATAAACACTTATACTGCACTATAACGCTTCGTATATCGCTCTTCTTAAACTTCCGTATCGCTTAGATGTTCGCTCGAGATCGCTGTATTCACAACTGAACGAAGTGCCGACGTTCGAATCCTTTTTATAGTCCTTCAATAGATTTCTAGAACCTTCCAGTTATTACCACAAAGATGCCGACAATTCTCGAAAACAGAACAATGAGTGTAGGTACTTAGCTGCGACGCGTAGGTATGCCTACCGCCGATGGTCCATTGTTATACGTGTAGGTAGGTACTTGCGAGTGTTCTAGAGCGTAGGTATTCGTCGTACACGAGTAGGTAGGTACTTGCGAACGTTCTAGAATAAGTAATCGTCGTAACATTGCCCCCCTCTTAATCATGCTCGTCCCGAGCAGCGTTAGAACCGTGATAGGGTGCTAGTCGATCGATGTGGACGATCTTCGGCTTCTTTCTATCGCCCTGTCTTATGCGATAGGTCACGTCATTGATCCTTGTGATCACTTTATAGGGACCCTCCCAGCGGGCCTGTAGCTTTGGTGACTTGCCGATTTTCCTGAGAGGATTATGTAACCACACGAGCGTACCTTCCTCGAAGCCATGATTACTTGCTTTCCTGTCATAGCGAGTTTTCATCTTCTCACTAGCCTTGAGGTTGTTATCTCGCACTAGATCATGTGTCTTATCCAGCTGTGCCTGCAAGTTTGCGACGTATTCTACTGTCGGCTTTGGCGTATCAGGAGGTGTTCCGGTAATCAAGTCTACTGGTAGGCGTATCTCTCTTCCGAAGTTGACTTTGGCCGGCGTAAATCCTGTAGTATCATGAACCGCGGACCGATATGATAACAGGAAGAGTGGAATGTAACGGTCCCAGTCTCGTTGATGGTCTTCGACAACCTTGGCCAGATGGTTTTCCAATGTCTGGTTGAACCGTTCTACCATGCCGTCAGACTGCGGGTGCGCTGGTGTTGTCCGTGTTTTATGTATGCCGAGTAAATTACACATCTCTTGAAATAGGGCTGACTCGAAATTTCTTCCCTGGTCACTATGCAGTTCCAACGGCACACCAAATCGACACACTACTTCCTGGATCAACTTTTTAGCCACGGTCTGAGCCTCTTGGTTTGGTGTCGCAAACACTTCAGGCCATTTGGTGAAGTAATCTTGGACTACTACTATATAGCGGTTGCCGTCTTCTGTCACGGGAAATGGTCCAGCTACGTCAATGGCAATTCTCTCCCATGGGGCTCCGACACTGTACAGCTGTAGCTTGCCTCTTGATCTAGTACGAGGTCCTTTTACTGAAGCACACGTAGAGCACTTTCTGCACCACTCCTCGATGTCTTCCCGACAGCGTACCCAGTAGAACCGTTCTCTCACCTTTACCAAAGTCTTCTTCACACCAAGATGACCACCTGATGCACCATCATGCACTAAGCGCAGAACAGGTGCAACTTTGTTTCTCGGGATCACCATCTGTAGAACTTGGTCCTTCCCGTCAGGTGATTCCCACTTTCTATATAGCACGCCTTGTTCCAAACTCAGACTGTCCCACTGAGCCCAGTAGGCCTTCGTAATTGGGAATGCGGCTGATACGTCCTGCCATTTTGGTTTCCGACCCTGAGCCTTCCAGTCCATTATGAATTTAAGATCTCTGTCCTCTTTCTGTGCCTTACTGACTTCGTGTTTGTCCCAGGATTCATCGGTCCCCTGAGTCTTGACAATTTTCACTACCTCCTTGGACTCATGCTTCAAACAGTGTTTACAATCCTGGGAGCATGGACGTCGCGATAAGGCATCAGCATTGGAGTGAATCCTTCCACTGCGGTGTTCTATTACAAAGTTGTACTCCTGTAGTTGTTCGATCCATCTCGCGACTTGGCCTTCAGGATTCTTAAACTGGAGTAGCCACTTCAGTGCCGCATGATCTGTTCGTAGTGTGAACTCTCTTCCCAGCAAGTATTTATTAAAATGTTGTAAGGTCTTCACAACTGCTAGTAATTCACGCCGAGTTACACAGTAGTTTCTCTCAGGCTTCGATAAAGACTTGCTGAAGTATGCGATGACCACTTGCTGACCATTTTGCTCCTGAGATAACACACCTCCGATTCCAGTATTACTGGCGTCTGTGTCCACAATAAATCTGCCTTCTCTATTAGGGTAGCACAGGACTGGGGCTGAACACAGCAACTCTTTGAGTCGTGTAAATGCACGTTGACAATCCGAGTCCCAAACAAAGTTCCTCTTCTCTTCTGTCAGGTGGTGTAATGGCTTGGCTATTTCAGAGAAGTTCTTCACAAAACGCCGGTAGTAAGCACTAAGGCCTAGGAAAGCTCTTACTTCGGTTTTAGTTTTTGGTACAGGCCACTCTTGCACCGCTTTTATTTTGTCTGGGTCCGTTTGAACACCTCTATCCGAAATAATGTGGCCTAGGAACGAAACTTCTTTCTTGAAAAAGGCGCACTTCTTCGGATGAAGTTTCAAGTTTGATTCACGAAATCTCTTAAAAACTTTCTCAAGATTCCTGCGATGTTCCGTGAAACTGCGTCCCATAACTATGACGTCATCCAAGTACACAAGACAGGCATCTCCCAAAAGACCTACTAGTACGCGTTCCATAAGCCTTTCGAACGTAGCTGGTGCATTACACAATCCAAATGGCATCACCCGGAACTGCCACAGGCCTTTTCCAGTACCGGTGGTAAATGCAGTCTTCTCCTTATCTTCTGGCCGGAGTTCCACTTGCCAGTAGCCACTTTTCAGATCTACCGTAGAGAACCACTTCATGCCTCCAAGCATGTCCAAAGTGTCGTCTATACGGGGCAAAGGGTAGCTGTCTTTCTTAGTCACGTTATTCAGCATCCTGTAGTCTACACAAAACCTGGTACTACCATCTTTCTTCTTCACGAGTACCACCGGTGAAGACCATGGGCTGGATGATGGCTCTATGATCTTGGTTCGAGCCATATTCCCAATCAGCTCGGCTACTTCTTCTTCTTTTGCTAGTGGCACTCGTCTAGGTCTTTGTTTGATAGGCTGTGTAGCACCTGTGTCGATCGGATGTTTCACTAACCCTGTTCTTCCAAGGTCGTTTTCTTCTTTGGTGAAAATGTCCTTGTAGTCCAGTAGCAACTTCTCTGCTTCCCGATATTCATTGGGTGACAGATTTTGCTTCGTGGTCTCTAGCAACGGGCCCATATGATTTGCCGAAGAAGCAGTTTGGACGTTCTCTTGGATCTTCCTCAGACTGCTCACAGCTTCACATCGTCCAACGATCGCGTTCTTCCGTAATAACATCGCCGAATTGCTAAGGTTGACAATTTTAACTTTTACTCCACTTTTAGTCATGACTAAAGTTCTGGCTGTAATTCTACTGGTATGGCGCCCAGGATCTTCCACCATGACGCAACGATCAGCAGTTACACCCTCAGGGAACCTTACGTCGACTAAGGTTTCTGACCTCGGTGCCAAGGTTACCGTTTTGGCACTGTAGACCGCTATTGAAGAACAGCCTTCTAGAAAGATCTCTTGGTCTGGGAAGCTTAAAACACCTTTTGCAATATCGACAACGCACTGCTGCATTCGTAGGAAGTCTAAGCCGATAATGCAGTCATCCGTTATGCTCGCCACCAAAACAGTTTGATGATAAATCTTCTCTCCTAGTTTGATTTTCACATCTGTAGCTCCGAGGACGGTCACTGGCTGGCCAGTCGCTGTTTGCAATTTGCAAGATGGTCGTGCGTCTTCCCACTGAATTGTTCGGCGCAGAAGTTCTGGTCGTACGATGGTCTTTGACGCGCCCGTATCTATCGTAAAGCAAACAGGTTTACCATTTATTTCTCCAGCTGTTACCAGGCTATTACCGTCACATGCCTGTGATACTTGCACTGTGGGGGCTTGACATAACGGATCTTGACTAGCATCAACCTGAGTAGTAGCTGACACCATTCTACTTCTTCTCTGGTCCGGACAATTGATTCGGATATGTCCCCGCTTGCCGCATCCATAGCACATAGGCTCACCTCGTGGTCTAACAGCTGCAACCACTTCCCGTACTTTATGCGACTTGTAGTCGTTTCGCACAGCTTCCACCTCAAGGGCATGTGCTAAGGCCGCTTCTAAAGATGTATGGTGTGCCAACCGAACAGTTGTTCTGACCTCAAACTCTCTTATGCCGTCCACGAAAGCTTGCACAACTATGTGGTCCACAGATGATGTACTGGAGGCATAGGCTCGTCGTACCAGGCGTTCAATTTCGGCAGCCCATTGTTGAAGTCCCTCACTCGACTTCTGAGTTCGATCCTTCAGCTGATCTCGATAAACATGCTCCAGGTGCTTATCGCCAAATCGAGCTTCCAATGCCTTCAGGAGTGCGTCTAAGTTTCGTCGGTCAGCAGGTAAGTTCTCTAGGATCAGCAGTGCATCCCCTCTAAGTGCCAAAGTAAGCGCCGTCAGTGCGTGATCATCTTCCCACCCATTTCCTTTGGCAACTACTTCGAACTGGTGTCGAAAGGCCGTCCAGGAAGACGAGCCGTCAAAGGAGGGAAGTTTAAACTTGGGACCTCCGGAAGTGACTGCCGCGGCCACGGGCGTAGTACTTGAATAAAGGACCTTGGTGTTCTGGAGCTCTTTAATCATCTTGTCATGATGGTTCATGGTGGTCTGGACATCTTCGAGTATTTCATCATGTTTGCTGGTGCGTTTTTTTACCACTTCAACGTCTTCTTGAAGAGTACTGATGACGGTGCTGAACCCTTCCAACTTAGAGTCCATCATTTCTCGAAGGTCCTCTCGGATAGCCTGGCGTTGTCTGTCTTCGGCTTGCAGTTGACCTTCCTTAAGGTCTAGAAGAGCTTGGCGTTGGCGCTCTTCAGCTTGGCGTTGACCTTCCTTCAACTCCTCCATGACTTGACGTTGCCGTTCTTCAGCTTGGCGTTGGCGCTCTTCAGCTTGGCGTTGGCGCTCTTCAGCTTGGCGTTGGCCCTCCTGTATAACGGCTAAAAGGGACGACATGTCGAAGCCAGAGCCCATACTTGTCGACGCCGCAGAAGTGCCGGGATCACTAACTACTGCTGCGCTAGACTCTTCAGTATCGGCTATAATCGATGGTTCACGAGTTTCGTCTACCGCCGCCTGTCGTCGAGTGCGTACTCCCTCGTCGCGTGGTGTGACTGGCATTCTCACTTCTGTCACCAATTGTTACGTGTCAGGATGGGGTTCGATGTAAAATGCCAGTTACGCGATGATGAGTTTATTTAAGACTCACACAGTAAACTAACAGTAACAAATTAAAGCAATAAACACTTATACTGCACTATAACGCTTCGTATATCGCTCTTCTTAAATGCAGGCTTGGGGGGAGGACATTCAGATGAATCAGATGTGGGAGACATATAATGATTTGTCACATTAAACTGCATGACTCCGTCTTCTGACACAGGGATAACTTCTACTCTTCCTGGTATAGAGGAGTATTTTCTAATTGTTCCCTCCAATATATGCCTTATCCGGTCAATAGCAGACTTATCTTGAATAAAGGACAAGTCAACCTGGATTCTTCTATCACCTAAGTCCTTAAAATCCTTAGACTTATTAGAAAGAATGTCCTGAACAGCTACCCTCAATGATCCAGTCTGTCGTGCCTCCTCTATCCGACCCTCGTTAGTGTACTCTGTCTCATCTTGTTCACCTATTGACCCTTCATCTGTATCTTCGGATTCTACTTTTCTATAGTAATCCTGTGTCTGAGATGTTGACGGTACAGCTTCAACTTCTTGGTCGAGTAGAATCTTATTCCACTCATCCTGAGCCTCTGCTGTATCAACCTGGCGACATTCAGTTTCACTCTCATCATCATCTTCATCCGGAAATTCATCCTCTGTACCCTCTAGGTGTTTGGGCATCGCTTCATCCCAATTCTCCTTCTGTGCCTCCTCCTTCGCTTTACTCAGATCGATGATATCCATCGCAAACTACCAGTTTTTTTCAAGAATTACCGGTGTTCGAATCCTTTTTATAGTCCTTCAATAGATTTCTAGAACCTTCCAGTTATTACCACAAAGATGCCGACAATTCTCGAAAACAGAACAATGAGTGTAGGTACTTAGCTGCGACGCGTAGGTATGCCTACCGCCGATGGTCCATTGTTATACGTGTAGGTAGGTACTTGCGAGTGTTCTAGAGCGTAGGTATTCGTCGTACACGAGTAGGTAGGTACTTGCGAACGTTCTAGAATAAGTAATCGTCGTAACATTGCCCCCCTCTTAATCATGCTCGTCCCGAGCAGCGTTAGAACCGTGATAGGGTGCTAGTCGATCGATGTGGACGATCTTCGGCTTCTTTCTATCGCCCTGTCTTATGCGATAGGTCACGTCATTGATCCTTGTGATCACTTTATAGGGACCCTCCCAGCGGGCCTGTAGCTTTGGTGACTTGCCGATTTTCCTGAGAGGATTATGTAACCACACGAGCGTACCTTCCTCGAAGCCATGATTACTTGCTTTCCTGTCATAGCGAGTTTTCATCTTCTCACTAGCCTTGAGGTTGTTATCTCGCACTAGATCATGTGTCTTATCCAGCTGTGCCTGCAAGTTTGCGACGTATTCTACTGTCGGCTTTGGCGTATCAGGAGGTGTTCCGGTAATCAAGTCTACTGGTAGGCGTATCTCTCTTCCGAAGTTGACTTTGGCCGGCGTAAATCCTGTAGTATCATGAACCGCGGACCGATATGATAACAGGAAGAGTGGAATGTAACGGTCCCAGTCTCGTTGATGGTCTTCGACAACCTTGGCCAGATGGTTTTCCAATGTCTGGTTGAACCGTTCTACCATGCCGTCAGACTGCGGGTGCGCTGGTGTTGTCCGTGTTTTATGTATGCCGAGTAAATTACACATCTCTTGAAATAGGGCTGACTCGAAATTTCTTCCCTGGTCACTATGCAGTTCCAACGGCACACCAAATCGACACACTACTTCCTGGATCAACTTTTTAGCCACGGTCTGAGCCTCTTGGTTTGGTGTCGCAAACACTTCAGGCCATTTGGTGAAGTAATCTTGGACTACTACTATATAGCGGTTGCCGTCTTCTGTCACGGGAAATGGTCCAGCTACGTCAATGGCAATTCTCTCCCATGGGGCTCCGACACTGTACAGCTGTAGCTTGCCTCTTGATCTAGTACGAGGTCCTTTTACTGAAGCACACGTAGAGCACTTTCTGCACCACTCCTCGATGTCTTCCCGACAGCGTACCCAGTAGAACCGTTCTCTCACCTTTACCAAAGTCTTCTTCACACCAAGATGACCACCTGATGCACCATCATGCACTAAGCGCAGAACAGGTGCAACTTTGTTTCTCGGGATCACCATCTGTAGAACTTGGTCCTTCCCGTCAGGTGATTCCCACTTTCTATATAGCACGCCTTGTTCCAAACTCAGACTGTCCCACTGAGCCCAGTAGGCCTTCGTAATTGGGCTTGCGGCTGATACGTCCTGCCATTTTGGTTTCCGACCCTGAGCCTTCCAGTCCATTATGAATTTAAGATCTCTGTCCTCTTTCTGTGCCTTACTGACTTCGTGTTTGTCCCAGGATTCATCGGTCCCCTGAGTCTTGACAATTTTCACTACCTCCTTGGACTCATGCTTCAAACAGTGTTTACAATCCTGGGAGCATGGACGTCGCGATAAGGCATCAGCATTGGAGTGAATCCTTCCACTGCGGTGTTCTATTACAAAGTTGTACTCCTGTAGTTGTTCGATCCATCTCGCGACTTGGCCTTCAGGATTCTTAAACTGGAGTAGCCACTTCAGTGCCGCATGATCTGTTCGTAGTGTGAACTCTCTTCCCAGCAAGTATTTATTAAAATGTTGTAAGGTCTTCACAACTGCTAGTAATTCACGCCGAGTTACACAGTAGTTTCTCTCAGGCTTCGATAAAGACTTGCTGAAGTATGCGATGACCACTTGCTGACCATTTGACTGTCTGGGTCCGTTTGAACACCTCTATCCGAAATAATGTGGCCTAGGAACGAAACTTCTTTCTTGAAAAAGGCGCACTTCTTCGGATGAAGTTTCAAGTTTGATTCACGAAATCTCTTAAAAACTTTCTCAAGATTCCTGCGATGTTCCGTGAAACTGCGTCCCATAACTATGACGTCATCCAAGTACACAAGACAGGCATCTCCCAAAAGACCTACTAGTACGCGTTCCATAAGCCTTTCGAACGTAGCTGGTGCATTACACAATCCAAATGGCATCACCCGGAACTGCCACAGGCCTTTTCCAGTACCGGTGGTAAATGCAGTCTTCTCCTTATCTTCTGGCCGGAGTTCCACTTGCCAGTAGCCACTTTTCAGATCTACCGTAGAGAACCACTTCATGCCTCCAAGCATGTCCAAAGTGTCGTCTATACGGGGCAAAGGGTAGCTGTCTTTCTTAGTCACGTTATTCAGCATCCTGTAGTCTACACAAAACCTGGTACTACCATCTTTCTTCTTCACGAGTACCACCGGTGAAGACCATGGGCTGGATGATGGCTCTATGATCTTGGTTCGAGCCATATTCCCAATCAGCTCGGCTACTTCTTCTTCTTTTGCTAGTGGCACTCGTCTAGGTCTTTGTTTGATAGGCTGTGTAGCACCTGTGTCGATCGGATGTTTCACTAACCCTGTTCTTCCAAGGTCGTTTTCTTCTTTGGTGAAAATGTCCTTGTAATCCAGTAGCAACTTCTCTGCTTCCCGATATTCATTGGGTGACAGATTTTGCTTCGTGGTCTCTAGCAACGGGCCCATATGATTTGCCGAAGAAGCAGTTTGGACGTTCTCTTGGATCTTCCTCAGACTGCTCACAGCTTCACATCGTCCAACGATCGCGTTCTTCCGTAATAACATCGCCGAATTGCTAAGGTTGACAATTTTAACTTTTACTCCACTTCTAGTCATGACTAAAGTTCTGGCTGTAATTCTACTGGTATGGCGCCCAGGATCTTCCACCATGACGCAACGATCAGCAGTTACACCCTCAGGGAACCTTACGTCGACTAAGGTTTCTGACCTCGGTGCCAAGGTTACCGTTTTGGCACTGTAGACCGCTATTGAAGAACAGCCTTCTAGAAAGATCTCTTGGTCTGGGAAGCTTAAAACACCTTTTGCAATATCGACAACGCACTGCTGCATTCGTAGGAAGTCTAAGCCGATAATGCAGTCATCCGTTATGCTCGCCACCAAAACAGTTTGATGATAAATCTTCTCTCCTAGTTTGATTTTCACATCTGTAGCTCCGAGGACGGTCACTGGCTGGCCAGTCGCTGTTTGCAATTTGCAAGATGGTCGTGCGTCTTCCCACTGAATTGTTCGGCGCAGAAGTTCTGGTCGTACGATGGTCTTTGACGCGCCCGTATCTATCGTAAAGCAAACAGGTTTACCATTTATTTCTCCAGCTGTTACCAGGCTATTACCGTCACATGCCTGTGATACTTGCACTGTGGGGGCTTGACATAACGGATCTTGACTAGCATCAACCTGAGTAGTAGCTGACACCATTCTACTTCTTCTCTGGTCCGGACAATTGATTCGGATATGTCCCCGCTTGCCGCATCCATAGCACATAGGCTCACCTCGTGGTCTAACAGCTGCAACCACTTCCCGTACTTTATGCGACTTGTAGTCGTTTCGCACAGCTTCCACCTCAAGGGCATGTGCTAAGGCCGCTTCTAAAGATGTATGGTGTGCCAACCGAACAGTTGTTCTGACCTCAAACTCTCTTATGCCGTCCACGAAAGCTTGCACAACTATGTGGTCCACAGATGATGTACTGGAGGCATAGGCTCGTCGTACCAGGCGTTCAATTTCGGCAGCCCATTGTTGAAGTCCCTCACTCGACTTCTGAGTTCGATCCTTCAGCTGATCTCGATAAACATGCTCCAGGTGCTTATCGCCAAATCGAGCTTCCAATGCCTTCAGGAGTGCGTCTAAGTTTCGTCGGTCAGCAGGTAAGTTCTCTAGGATCAGCAGTGCATCCCCTCTAAGTGCCAAAGTAAGCGCCGTCAGTGCGTGATCATCTTCCCACCCATTTCCTTTGGCAACTACTTCGAACTGGTGTCGAAAGGCCGTCCAGGAAGACGAGCCGTCAAAGGAGGGAAGTTTAAACTTGGGACCTCCGGAAGTGACTGCCGCGGCCACGGGCGTAGTACTTGAATAAAGGACCTTGGTGTTCTGGAGCTCTTTAATCATCTTGTCATGATGGTTCATGGTGGTCTGGACATCTTCGAGTATTTCATCATGTTTGCTGGTGCGTTTTTTTACCACTTCAACGTCTTCTTGAAGAGTACTGATGACGGTGCTGAACCCTTCCAACTTAGAGTCCATCATTTCTCGAAGGTCCTCTCGGATAGCCTGGCGTTGTCTGTCTTCGGCTTGCAGTTGACCTTCCTTAAGGTCTAGAAGAGCTTGGCGTTGGCGCTCTTCAGCTTGGCGTTGACCTTCCTTCAACTCCTCCATGACTTGACGTTGCCGTTCTTCAGCTTGGCGTTGGCGCTCTTCAGCTTGGCGTTGGCGCTCTTCAGCTTGGCGTTGGCCCTCCTGTATAACGGCTAAAAGGGACGACATGTCGAAGCCAGAGCCCATACTTGTCGACGCCGCAGAAGTGCCGGGATCACTAACTACTGCTGCGCTAGACTCTTCAGTATCGGCTATAATCGATGGTTCACGAGTTTCGTCTACCGCCGCCTGTCGTCGAGTGCGTACTCCCTCGTCGCGTGGTGTGACTGGCATTCTCACTTCTGTCACCAATTGTTACGTGTCAGGATGGGGTTCGATGTAAAATGCCAGTTACGCGATGATGAGTTTATTTAAGACTCACACAGTAAACTAACAGTAACAAATTAAAGCAATAAACACTTATACTGCACTATAACGCTTCGTATATCGCTCTTCTTAAATGCAGGCTTGGGGGGAGGACATTCAGATGAATCAGATGTGGGAGACATATAATGATTTGTCACATTAAACTGCATGACTCCGTCTTCTGACACAGGGATAACTTCTACTCTTCCTGGTATAGAGGAGTATTTTCTAATTGTTCCCTCCAATATATGCCTTATCCGGTCAATAGCAGACTTATCTTGAATAAAGGACAAGTCAACCTGGATTCTTCTATCACCTAAGTCCTTAAAATCCTTAGACTTATTAGAAAGAATGTCCTGAACAGCTACCCTCAATGATCCAGTCTGTCGTGCCTCCTCTATCCGACCCTCGTTAGTGTACTCTGTCTCATCTTGTTCACCTATTGACCCTTCATCTGTATCTTCGGATTCTACTTTTCTATAGTAATCCTGTGTCTGAGATGTTGACGGTACAGCTTCAACTTCTTGGTCGAGTAGAATCTTATTCCACTCATCCTGAGCCTCTGCTGTATCAACCTGGCGACATTCAGTTTCACTCTCATCATCATCTTCATCCGGAAATTCATCCTCTGTACCCTCTAGGTGTTTGGGCATCGCTTCATCCCAATTCTCCTTCTGTGCCTCCTCCTTCGCTTTACTCAGATCGATGATATCCATCGCAAACTACCAGTTTTTTTCAAGAATTACCGGTGTTCGAATCCTTTTTATAGTCCTTCAATAGATTTCTAGAACCTTCCAGTTATTACCACAAAGATGCCGACAATTCTCGAAAACAGAACAATGAGTGTAGGTACTTAGCTGCGACGCGTAGGTATGCCTACCGCCGATGGTCCATTGTTATACGTGTAGGTAGGTACTTGCGAGTGTTCTAGAGCGTAGGTATTCGTCGTACACGAGTAGGTAGGTACTTGCGAACGTTCTAGAATAAGTAATCGTCGTAACAATATTATATTATACAATATTATTATAAGAAATGTTAAACACAGACAGAACAGACCGTTATTCGTTTTGCTGCAAGAAAAATATTATTTTAACCCGTCAACAGTGTAAATTAATAATTAAAAGTGAGCCTAAAAGTTAAAATAACTATTATAATGATAGTGAAACAGTGAATAGTGCTAATATATTAAAAAACTGTAATAAAAACAACATTAAAGCTCATCATTCGAAAATTAAGTGAATAAGTTTCTTCGATTTATTTTTGTTGAAGATAACGCGTAAGCGACGCCAAATCCACGGCGCTTCCGACGTTTTGGTCGCGAGTTCTCACTGCACGGCCATACGGACTTCACTTTCTACAGCCAGCTTAAACAGCGCATTGAACGAATTGTTTAGTTAGATTTATTGCTTTTTAAGTCGCTTTAAGCGCATTGCTTGCTACGCTAAGCGTCTATTTCGTGCCATCATTATGTCAACTAATAAAAACTGCGGTGGATGTAAGGTAAAATTAGAAAATGTACGTTGTTTGCAATGTTTTAAATGCCATGAATGTTATGATTTACTCTGTGCCAATATACACAAAGAAAGATTTAGACTAATGACTGGTGATGATAAAAAAGTGTGGCAATGTCCTGGTTGTCTGAATAGGCAACCGAAAAATGGCAACATAAATACGCCAGTACGATCTTCTCAGTTAGATTGTTCCGGCTTTCCTAGTCAATCGCTATCTGAGCTATCTCCCAACGACAACGTAACATTGCGCAGTAAACAATCGCTACGTCTTCAGGTACAACGCAGCCAATCTGATAATATATGTGACACACCGCTAGTGGATATGAATAGTGACACCCTACGGCAATTGATTCAGGAGGAAATGGATCGTGCCTTGAAGGGCGCCTTGAGCGATCTGGTCAATGAACAATTTAATAAAATTAACGAGTTGATAACCACTTTTCAACAATCGTTACACTTCTTTAATGACAAATTTGAAGAAATAAAAAATACATTAGAAGTTAAGAGCGTACTTATAAATAAGCTGGAAAAAGAAAACCATTTATTGCGTAATTCTATGAATGATATCACACACCGTATGAATGTGTTAGAACAGCACGCACGCTGTAACAACGTTGAGCTGCAATGCGTTCCCGAGCATAGGTCTGAAAACTTGTTAACTACTGTTATTCAACTTGGCAAAGTAGTGAAATGTGACGTAAAAGATAATGATATTCAACATTGTACAAGGATTGCCAAACGAGACACACAAAGTACACGACCGAGATCTATCTTAGTCAAATTCAGTAGTTCCCGTATACGTGATACGTTCTTAGCCGCGACTATGACCTACAACAAAAACAACAAAAAGGATAAACTTAATACTAGCCATTTAGGCATATCCATGGAAAATCCCAAACCCATATACGTCGTGGAGCACTTATCTCCGGACAACAAAGCCATCCATGCAGCTGCACGTATTCGCTCTAAAGAATTGGGGTATAAATACACATGGGTTCGCAACGGGAAAATCTTCATGAAAAAGGATGAAACTAGTGAGACTTTTGTTATTAACAATATTGATAAACTGAAACTATTAGCGTAATTTTATTAGTATTAATATTTTGAGTAATAAGCATGTTATTATAATTTATAAAATTTAAAATTCGAGTCTATAAAATGTTATTATCAAAATACCAGAGGACTTCGAACCACTCTCGCAGATGTTCGTCAGCATATATATAACCGTGAGTACGATGTCTATGTTTTTACCGAAACCTGGTTGTCTAATGATGTGTACGACTCTGAATTGTTCGATGACAGCTACATAGTGTACCGGAGGGATCGCGAAACATCAAACTTTAGCAAACACAAGAGGTTGGGAGGTGGAGTACTGATGGCTGTGACCAAAACACTACACTCGAGATGCATGTCAGACTGGGAATGCGACTGTGAGGATTTGTGGGTCACGATTCAGTTAAAACCGGGTGAGTCTAAACATAATAGTAATTTGTTGAAATTATGTGCAATCTACCTCCCACCACCATTGCGGAATGATGTGCTTGAACACTTTGTTGAGAATTGTAATAGAGTAATGCATATGTGTAACGGTCTTACAATGATAATCGGTGACTTTAACATGAGTTCAATCGAATGGGTAGTAAATAACGCTAACGAGCCTTGCCTAGTTACGCATAGTTCATGTCAGAGCTCCCTTAAGGATACACTCGTTGACTTTATTTCCCTTAATAATCTAAGCCAGTATAACACAGTTAAAAACTCACAAAACAAAATACTGGATTTGATACTCTCCGACATAGAACGAGTGATCGTTAACGAATGTCAAAACCCGGTTAGAGATATTGACAAGTTTCACCCTGCTATTAACTTCACCCCATTATTGAATCAGCAAAGAGTCAAAAATAAACCTAAATTCATTAAAAAATGTAATTTCTTTAAAGCGGACTATGACAATATCATCAAATCGCTTAACAATATCGATTGGAACAAAGAATTTAACTCTTGTACCAACAAAGATGTTAATAGTATGGTAGACCTATTTTATACAAGAATCAGAAATATAATAAGACAATACGTACCAGAAACAATGTTATGCAAGGGCAAATATCCGCCTTGGTACTCATTTCAACTGATAAAACTTTTAAAATTAAAGCTTAAGTTGCATAAAAATGTTATTAAATATCATAATCCGTTAGATGTGATTGAATTCAGTTACATCAGAAAGGAATGCTGCTTGCTAACTAGAACTTGCTACAAAAATTACATTTCAAACATTGAAAACGAAATCAGAAAGCATCCCAAGCACTTCTGGACACACATAAAAAATTTAAAAAGGAACAGTTCTATTTATCCCTCACCAATGGTCTTAGGTGACAAAATTGCTGATAATGCTAAAGAAGTTACAAATCTGTTTGCTGAACAGTTCGCATCTGTTTTTAATTTACCTACCCAAAATTCATCTCTCAATACGCCTAATAAGCCATGCCCAACTATCATTTCTGAACTAGGTGAAGTTATGTTGTCCCGAGCGGATGTAGAAAATAAAATCAAGGAGCTCGATACTTCAAAGGGCTCAGGACCAGATAATATACCGGCTTCTTTCTGGTCACGTTGTGCTAGACCAATATCTGCACCCTTAACTATGATATACAATGTGTCATTGAGTTCAGGCGAATTTCCTACTCAATGGAAATATGCAAGGGTTGTGCCGATATACAAGAGTGGAAAGCGTGAAATGATATCAAACTATCGCCCGATATCTATTCTATCGGTATTGTCGAAAGTCTTTGAATCACTAGTCTACAATTTGTTCTATAATCATGTAAAAAAATTCTTATATTACAATCAGCATGGCTTTATGATTAAAAAGTCAACAAACACCAACCTTGTTAGCTACATAAATGACTTATCAATGGCAGTAGACAGTGGTTTACAAGTAGATGCCATATATACAGACTTTACAAAGGCTTTCGACAAAGTAAGTCACAGCAGATTATTGCACAAACTGCATTCGCTTGGTATAAGCGGTGCCGCATTAAACTGGTGCAAGTCATATTTAAGTGATCGGTTTTCCTCGGTTGTTGTAGATGAAGAGGAATCTGAACAATATTTATCCTCCTCCGGTGTCCCTCAGGGCTCAAATTTAGGTCCGCTCTTCTTCAATATCTTTATAAATGACCTGTCAGATATATTTAAATATTCTACTCCATACCTTTTTGCTGATGATCTGAAATTCACACGTATTGTTCGACATACATCTGATGTTAGCTTACTTCAATTGGATATGGACAGGCTATGTCAATGGTGTGAAGATAACGAAATGTGTCTTAATTCTGACAAATGCTATCATATCAAATTTACAAGGAAACTAAATAAAACTCCTTCGTGCTACACAATCCTAGGAAAGGCACTGATAGAATTAACTGTCATTCGGGATCTAGGAGTATTTGTGGATAGCAAATTAACTTTCATTGAGCACATTGATAAGACCGTTGCTGCTGCTTATAGGTCGCTCGGATTTGTGTTACGTAATTCCAAAGAATTTAAAAGTTGTTCGACCACGTTACTATTGTACAACAGTTTCGTCAGAACAAGGCTGGAGTATTGTAGCACTGCTTGGAATCCAGGATATCAAGTTCATGTGACTAGAATCGAAAAAACACAACGCAAGCTTGTCCACCATCTAGCTTTTCGGGCTGGAATATCTAGGTCAATTAAATCATACCAAGGCAGGCTTGACTATTTTCGGATGATGTCATTAGAGTCGCGTCGTAGTCTTTCGGATTTGGTTTTCCTGTACAAGTTGCTTAACAATAACGTTGATTGTCCGGATCTACTCGAAAGGATAAATATTAATGTACCCTCTAAACTGCCACGCTACGCCTGTTCTCTATTTAGACCACCTCGTCATCGAACGAACCTGGGTAAACACTCGCCGATTGTTCGACTTTCATACCTATACAATAAAATATCTGGTATCTCGGTAGACATAGACATATTTAGTAATTCTTTATCTACATACAAAAAAGCTATTAATACGCATCTGCGAGGGTTGTCCTCGTAGCTACAATTATTATTTATTTAATTTTTTAATTTTATGTCATTGTTTAATCTATTTCATGTCTTCAAATATTGTATTTTATTTTTTTTTTTATTTTAATTTTTATTTGACCTGATTTCTGTTTTTTTTTTGTCTGTACTGATGCTGTATGCCTGCATGCTGTGGTCTCTTGTAATTGAGGAAGCATGAGACTTGTTATTTTTATGTTTGAAATGTGATGAAAGTGACATGTATTTCCTGTTAGAGATCCTTATAAATAAATAAATAAATAAGTAAGATGAACTTAATTTACCACAGGAGTTCACAATGTACCTCTATTTCACAAATCACAATGTAAAAAAATTTAACAATACTAAGTATACAATTTTAACAAAACAATACAAAATGTGTACTTAACTGTTCAAACATGGCTCGGGCATCATGTCATTTATAATTAATACAAAAAAAAAAAAAAACATTTTATAAATTATGTCAAAATGTATCAATAAATTAATGTCAAAAAATTATTTGTTAAAGCATGTCATTCATAATAATCATAAAAAATGTCATTCATACAATAATTAACAAAAATATGTCCTTTAAAGTATAATGTCATTAAAATTAAGAGTAAAATTAATTTACTCCTTGTAAAATTAATGTACATATGAATGGGAGTTTTAGCCAGTAAAAACTGTTACCGCCTTCACCACGTGGAGGTACTCCCAGCTTATGTTGTTAAAGTTTTCGTCTTTCTTATAATAAAGGTCATATAATATCAATAAAATAGAAAAAAAATCTATCCAATTGAAACATCCTTCTTTTTCGAAATCGGTTCAAATGCTAGGGCTTTTGCGCGTGTGATATATTCATTTAAATTGTCTAGTATAATTTAAATTAATCAAATGACGATTTTATTAATGACCAGAATAAATTAATCAAATGGTTAAGAAGGTTAGTGACAACCCTAAAGAAAATTTAAAAAAATTATATCTCATCACCCCTTTATTCTTTTGAGCTGATATTTTTTATTCAAATGTATTATTATGTCGTACATATTTTCCATTAAAAAGAAAATGCGGTAATTTAAAAAGAAACCGGCAAAACAATATTTATGTTTTTGCTAAAAACATTGAATAACGTCTTAATTATCCGCGTTTCGAATCTAGTTTTTGGCTATATTATAGTTTTGTATTTTCTTAATGAGAAGATACTTAATTTATTCGATACTGATGTACCTGAAAAAAGATATTGCATTTCTATGGTTTCTATGGGGTTTTCTCGATAATTGCTATGTAGCCAAAACTACTCAAAAAAAAATTGTCGTTGTCTTTGATAAGCCTCCAAAATAGTAAAAGCTATCAAATAAACACATAAACTGAACCTGGCCACAAGTAAGCCAAAATTACATACTGTGCACTGATCAGACGATTTTACACAACCACTACCATCGCAGTTTAAGGTTGTTGCAATGTCAGACCAAGCTTTACGAGTGCGAATGCGAGCATTAGCAGTTCGAGCATGGCCTGTAGCAAGCTAAGGCTTAGCTTCTAAAAGGCTCACCAACATTTCAAGCTGGCCTGCTGAAGGAGCTGCATTGCGAGACACTAAAAAAACGTTTAGGCATTGTATTATGAATATTGATCACTACAATAAGACACTTTACAGTACAGGTACAGTATTGTGCAGATTTGGCAAGAGATACCTATTATTAAAGTTAAAATTCACTTACTTTTAACTTGTTTGTAAAGAACTTCTTTGTAGCACACAAAAAACCCAAATAAAGCGCACTCGTGCGTTGTAGGATGACTCGAAGTGGATAAAAAACCCATATTTATTCTTGAGTTCATTATTAACAAGGCACCATTTAGACCCACTTTATTTGGAATTTTGTAACAAAAAGTTAAAACTTTGTTTTAGCTGAAACGATAACTGTAAAATGTCAGCCAATGTTTATGTTTATTACTGCTTGTTGAAAAAAAAAATGGAGAAGTTGTATGATTAAAATTTTTGATCTAATTATCCAGTTATAGTTCGGTCTCAGGTCTTTATAGGTCTGTGGATTGTTATTCCTAGGGATGGGGTGCACAACTGCACATTTCCAAATATCTGGAACTGTATGTGTTTCAATAGACACATTTATAATATCTGTGATAGCTTGAAGGGTAGAAGGTAGGGTGAGTGATAACATGTCCAGGTTTATCCCATCACTCCAGCAACATTTGTCTGGATATTCTTTATAATCTTACATATCGTCACCTGTATGGTAAAGTTGCGAATGTATATAATTACGAATTTTACAGGAGAGCAAAAAAACTCCTTTTTCTTATTTTTTTAAATGGCACACTTTAGTAAGCCGATGTCTTTTTAGTTTTTATTTTATGAAAATATAAGCAGAAGACTGCTGATTAATCAGTAAACTAATAGAGCAGTGAAATAATCTAATAAATCACAATCGCAACTTTGAAACCTCTAAGAAAAATTACAGAAAAACATTTTTCGCCCATAGTCAATTTTACGTATGTGTCAAATTCGCAAGTATGAAATCAATTTCATCGAGTACAACAAAAATCAAATTTGAAACTTGCGAATAACGCAGAAATCAATTGCTTTTTTTTTATATTATTTTATTCTTAAATGGTAGTGTAGCACAATTTTATTACTTTTAATGGTATGAAATAAAAAAACTGTTTATTAAAGATAAAAAAGTGAAATTTAATGAAATCAGGTAAAGCTAAACATCAAAATTTTCACGTTCCTCCTCGCTATCCGGTTCGGGCAAACGGTCCACAACGGAATCGGATGTTGGTAAATTCTCATAGAATTCATGATAACTCCTTGGTATTAAAAGTTCGTGACATAATTTTAGTAGATCTGTTTTTTAGCCTTAGAAATAGGCAACCTGTCGTTGTAAACAGTTTTAGGTGTTATAGTGGCAATTTTGCCTCTCTTTGTTTTGAGCTTAAATTCAATAATATAATAAAAGTTCGTCGATATAGGAGCATTACCATTAGCTGTTCGTTAAAAAAATAATTTTAGAATAATGTAAAATACTTACTTGTTGTGCCTGCTTTTGTCGGATTTTCCTGATTTTCACTTTGGTGTACATTTTGCATTATATGAAATGTCCTCTGAATTCTCTTCATTTTATTCGATTTTGTGGTCAACTGAGCCCACAGGCTCATTTGACCACTTTGGGTTTTTATGGGTGACTTAGCCCACTAGCCGGTTAACTCAGCCCGCGGGCCCAGTTGACCACTTGCTGCGGCTGAGGATCTACTCAACCTGTGGGCTCAGTCGACTACTTTCTACCATTTCGTGGTCAACCCAGCCCACACCTTCCTACGCTGACACAATATCTATTTAAAATTACTATGTATAACTATCATTGAATGCTTCCTTAGTTTTCTTAATAATAAAAATTTAAAGACGTGAGTGGTTTTTTGTGTAAGTAAATTTTATTGTCCATCTTCTTTTAAATAAAATTATTCCTTTTCCCAAAATCTGAATAACTAAATGGCTATATACCTAACTACATAGTGATGCAATGCCATATTGCGATCAATCTAATCTGTATAAAAAAAATACACAATCCTATTTTATTTTTGTTTTCAAAGTCAGTTAGAATTTTATTAATTTAATCATTTATCCCAATGACTTCATTTTAAACCTCCGACGCAAAAAAGACGATTCGTTATTAGTTTGACGTGTCTGTGTGTGTCTGTCTGTAGCTTCCTAACGGATGACCCGATTATGGTTTTTTTTAAATTTGAAAGGTGTTTGATGAAAATCAGTTCAAGATAGCCGCCGCCGAAAATGGCGAATTTGTAGCGGACATCACTAGTAGACGTGTGTCACATATGACAACCCCGATGGTCTCTGGTCGGAGCCCGGTCTCTGCACCTTGCCGCTCTGGTCGTGTGTACCGTCGTAGTGTTCGTGCGGGAAGCCCGACGGAATAGCATATTAAATAGTTAATATTCGTGTCCATGTAAAACTAAATTATTACAAACCTTTTAATTTCTATAATAGTTTAATTTTGTTATAAGCTTTGACATACAAAATGTCACAACGCTATAAATTACATATTTTTTGACAACTTCCTCAATATGGGTATCAAATAAAAGAGCTTGACTAGAAGAATACTATACATTATAATAAATTTTAAATCTAAGATGGCCGCCACAATTTTAATTTAATTTGTTATTGTAATTATTTAGGCAAGAGTTCAATGACAATTCAAAAATTATGACAAATACCTAAAATTATTTAATTATTTAAGAAAATTATGCAATCTCTTTGCGAAGAATTTAATGATAGGTAGTAATTTTAAATATATATTATTATTGTGGCAACGTAGGGGGGATGTGGGCTGGGTTGACCACGAAAGGGTAGAAAGCAGTCGACTGATCCCGCAGGTTGAGTAGACCCTCAGTCACAGCAAGTGGTCAACTAAGCCCGCGGGCTGAGTTAACCGTCTAGTGGGCTAAGTCATCCATTAAAAACCAAGAGTGGTCGACTGAGCCCGCGGGCTAATCGGGCTGTGGGCTCAGACCATAATATCCAGAAAACTTTACAAAACTTCTATAAAAGACGTTTATTCGTTTTGGCGCTAAACAACGAATTTATAGGACACAGTATTACTTGACTGACAATTAATGTCACTTGTCGCTGTCTTTATAAATTTTCGTTAGAAGCATTTTATGCCAATTTAAAATGTTTTTTTACGTTTGTTGTTATAAACCAAAAGTTTAACGTATGAAGAAATAACTGAGACACTATGTTAGAGTAACCATATCATTTTATAGCGAATGTGACACATAAGTTAGTTGACTATAGTCTACCATTTAATTTTGTTGACAGCAATGTTCGAATATAACATAAAGGGGAATTATCCGCGGTTTGTTTCATATGTTTTACGTAAATAATACCATGGCAAATATACGAATATGGCACATAGGTAAATTTACCATGGTATATTAGATAATTTACAAAGAATGTTATACCATGGCAATTATGCGAATTGTGCACATTGGTAACTTGACCATGGTCCGTTAACATTGTAAGCTCCAATGATACTTTAGTAAAGATACGAATCAACCAATATTCGCATGTTTTTGCGACGTTGTGTATTACGATATTGGGATTACGTTAAAACAAAAATCAGATTTTCGTGAAAACTGCAGATTCGCAACTTTGCCATACAGGTGACGATATGATATCTGAGCTTACAGGTTTTAGGTTGAACAAAGAAGTGGTGTATCTATTATATTCATAGAATGTTAATTGTGATATAGTTATTGTAGTTTTGACTGGTACGTCAAGAAAAGCTAAATTAATAGAGTGTGGGTCATTAAAGTTAGTAAGTAACAGAGCGTCTTTATTATTGGGTAATATATTTTGCTTTAGATTTTGCTATTACTTTTTTGGGTTGCTGATATTATTATTTATGTTGTATTTAAAGTATGCCTTCTTCTTACTGTATAAAGCCTCAGAAGCCTGCCTTTTAGTGTTCAGATAGTAAGTGCTATGTTGCCCTGTTGTAGTTACGTGGAATCTTTTCCTAGCTTCATTTCTGATTTTGAACAATAGGTGAATTGTGTCTGTTATCCAGGGTGTAGGGTGATTTTTGAAGGTCTTAGTAACTAGCGGTGCATGAATGTCAAACAAACTTGTAATATAACAGTTTAAAGTCAGAGCCATGGTATTGACATCCTGCAAATTGCTTACATTAGACCAGGGTACGGACTCTAGATCTGCAGTAAAATAGTTTTCTAAGAAGTCCCTGATAGGTCTGTATGATATTGTCCTGGGCTTAGGGCTGATCTTGGTGAAAGAAGTGTCACAGGTTATAAATGAGTGGTGACCCAGCTCACTCACATGGTCAACTGTCACATTGGAGGTTTTCATGTCCGTGCAAATAAGGTCTATAAGTGTGGCACTATCGCCTTTGAAATGAGTAGGTGTAAGGACTACTTGACTTTACTTACTTGTTTTGGTATCTCGTACGTTGATCATGTTTACATTAAAGTCTCCCAACAAAATAATCTGATCATACGGGGCCAAAGCATTCATGGTATCCAGTAGTTCAACTAGGAATTGATCCAGGTCAAACCATAGAGGTCGATAGGCAGTGCCCACTAAAAGTTGTTTCCCCATGATACTTAATGTGATACGTAATGTGAGGCTGTAAGTGGTTTTTTTTTTTTTTTTTTTTACCACATTCACACAGCGCCATCTAGCCCCAAATTAAGCAATTATATTTGCTTGTGTTATGGGTACTAAACAACTGATATACTACTTATATACATTTTCTTTTGTAAATACATACATATTATAGATAAATTACACCCAGACACAGAACAAACAATCATGCTCATCACACAAAGGTTTGTCCTGGGTGGGAATCGAACCCACGACCTCCGGCTTAGCAGTCAGGGTCACTAACCACTAGACCAACAGGCCAGTCATTGGTATAGCTTGGGCTTGGGTATTTTATGAAATTATCTATTATTGTCAAGAATGTGGTACTACCGCTGCTATACAGGTCCATGAACATGACATTGGCTTATGTGGGGTTTCTGTTAGTGAAAGTGGTAGTTTTAGAGGGTTGCGTTCATATTTACTTTTTAGACATTTGTCACATTTGTTTATAAATTTTTGGATTTATAGTAACATTTTTGACCAATGGTAATTTCTATGTATGTGTTTATACGTTTCTTAGATTCCTCTGTGTACCGTTTTTGATTCATGATATTTTCTTATTATATCTGTTTGTTCTGAGACGCTATCTATTAGTGTTACTCTATTCATGCATCGGATTAATTTCGGTCCTCTATCACTAAAAATATTTTTATAGACTTCACAAAAAAATGGGAAAAATTCTTCGTGATGAAAATAACAGTGGATATTTCTGTTTGGTATTGTGTGTTCTTTTAGGAATTCAATTACTTGTTCTCTGGTATTGTTTATCAGTATCCATACGTCTTTTATTATTATTTTTCTATTTGACCTATCATCTACTCTGTAAAGATGTCCTGGTGTTTTTCTTAAATGGAATTGTTTTAATTGTCTGTCATTTATTTCCGGTATTTTGTTTTGTAGTGTATCTGTCTCCTGTTGGGGTTGTGCTGTGGGCTCAGTAATTATTTGACTTTCTTGTATTTGTTCTGACGCACACAGGCGATATAAATGAAAGCGGAAGTATTTAATTGCCCATACAATACTTAATAATTCTTTGTCTATTGTAGAGTATCTTTGTTCTGTGTCAGATAGTGTGCGTCATGCGTACGCTATCGGTTTATCTTGTCCTATTTGTCCTTGGGATAGAACAGCGCCTATAGCTACGTCTAATGCGTCCGTTGTTAGAATAAATGGTTTTCAAAGTCTGGGTTTTGTAAAATTGGTGCGTTAATGAGTACTTCTTTACATTTTTCAAATGCCTCAGTGTTTTCTTTTGTTAATTCTATTTTACTGCCTTTCTTTAAACATTTTGTTAACGGTTTTGTTAACGGTTTTGTTACTTTGCAAAATCTTGAATGAATTTCCTATAGTACCCTATTAGTCCTAGAAAGGATTTGATTTCTTTCTGAGTTTTTGGTATTGGAAATTTTTTTACAGCTGATATTTTGTGTCCTAAAAATTTTACTTGTTTTTGTAGAAATTCCGACTTATTCAGTTAAATTTTTAGATCGTGTGTACGGAATCTATCGAACACTTGTTTGCATTTCTCTATATGTTCTTGTAGTGAGGTTGAGTAAATGATGACATCATGTAAGTATGTTAATACGTTATCTATATTACAGAGTACTGAGTCCATTAGTCTTTGAAATGTACTAGGTGCGTTTTTTAAACCGAATGGCATTCTAAGGTATTCATAAAGTCCTCTTTCAATTGTGAATGCTGTTTTTCCTATATCTTTTTTCAGCATTTCTACTTGATAGTAGCCTGATGCTGAATCCATGTAGAAAAATATTGTGCACGTCCTAGTTTGTCTAGAATATCGTTGATATTAGGGAGTGAGTATTTGTCTTCTATTGTTTTGTCGTTTAGTTTCCTATAGTCTATTGCTAGTCTGTAAATGAAATGAAATGAAATATATATGTTTATTCATTTAAGTTAAATAAATTAACACTTATGAACGTCAAAGTTTACAAAATGTCAGCAAATTAACCTACAGCCAGTTCGCTGAGGAACTAGAGCCATGAGAAGAACTGGCAAGAAACTCAGGCCACTCTTTTTAATCGCCAGGTTATTACAATTTTTGTAAGTTACAGTTTCAAGTAGCATGCAAAGTGACGCAGGCAATACACTTAACTCTATAGATACTTAATTACTTACAGCTTTCTATGTTGTAAAGAAAAATTAAAAAGTAAAATGTGTGCTTTACAGGCTGCCTCAATTTGCATATTGCTACAAAAGGTAAAGGCAACATGTGAACTGTGATAAATGTTTCTATGTAGATATTATATAAATTGTTAATTTTTGGTATAAGTATAAAGTAAGATGAACTTAACCCTTATCGTGGCAAACATTTTTTTTTGAGAATACTATAAAATATGTGAATAATTAGTTTCTTTAGGCCATAAAATACATCAGAAAAATATTTAAAAAAATCAGTTTATGGAAATTTTGGAAAAACAATATGTATACTATAATATACATTGCTACACTAACGGTGAGTTGTTCATTTTTGGCAGTGTATATTATAGTATACATTGCTTTATTTAGGAAGATATAATTTTTGAAATAAAAATACCAATTTTGTTAGGAATTTAAAATATAATAATAATAAAAAAGTAATAAAAACTAAATTCTTTCTTAAAAAACATCTTTAAAAATACAACAAATACTCTGAGACCCCTATGGTTTGCAGTGGTATTCCAAAAAACAATTTCCGGTTAGTCCCGCTATGGTATGGTCCCGGTATGGCACCCTCTTAAAATACCTATCAAAAAGTCCCGCTATGGTACCCATCTTTTAGATCTACGTTAGACAATAGAAGGTACAACTGAAAAGAAAAGTGTATCTATAAATAAATACTTTTAGGAGTGTATCAATAAAACGTCTGTTTGCGATATTAAATCAGTCTTTTATTAATTCAAAATATTTATAAAAAAATATCAAACAGTAAAACGAAATATTAATTGCAATGTAATTTTTAAAATAATCAACAATATTAATTACCAATAATCAACAATAAAAAAAATATAAAAAATCCACATCTCAGAAAAGTATTACTGTAAATATTATAAACTACAAATAAAAACAACATCCAGACATAAATATTAGTTACAAATAATCAACATTGAGAAAAGGCAGTAATTGTAAATTTATATAAACTACAAAAATAATCAACAACCAACTAGACAAATATATTAATTACAAATAATCAACATGGAGAAAAAGGCGCAAATTGTAAACATAAACTACAAAAAATAATCAACATCGAGAAAAAGTATTAAACATTTTAATAGGCTAAAAACAAAATTAAAATAAACTATTTTTTTAAATGTTCTGATCGAAATGTTGACTTTGATATGTTAATCAGAAAATCACCAATGGAGATAGCTTTATTTTCGTAACTTTTTGTTAGCTTTTGAATCTGGCGGTCGATTTCTATACTTGTTCTTTTTCTTGAATTTATAGGTGATCTTTTTAGTCGAAAGCTATAACAAAAATCATCAGTTATTTAAGTTAAGCTATATTTTTTTCAGTAACCGTCTGTAATAGAAGGCGACAACCAATAATATCTACCAAAATAAATAAAATCAAATCCATTTTCAAATTCTTCTATGTACTCGTATTATGTAAAAAAATATATATCTGCTTTTGAAAATATTATATCTGCTTAAAAATATTGTCTAAAAAATACAACTTACTTGGCTTGTTTTATATCAAAGTGACATGTGTCGTTGCCAATTGTTTGCAGAAACAATAATAAACTGGGATTTTTCCAATAATTTTGTTGAATCTGCCATTCCATGATTCCGCCAAGTTAGTTGTTCTATGGCGTTCATTATGGCAACACCAAATGAGGTCTGGATATTCAAGCCACTGAGTGACAAAATAGTCATTGAATTTGGTCATAGCTTCATCGTCGAAACTGAAAAAAATACTTATTAAACGTTCGTACTTGTAAAGCAATGAAATTAACAGGTCCTTACTGATATTGTTGTTCTTTACTTTTTTGCCATATAATTAGAGTTAAGTACTCAAACATCATTTTGGAAAGTAACCAAGATATTATACCTATTTTCCATTATATGCAGCCAGCCGTCTTCAATATCTTGTTTTGGCAAAAACGCCAAGCCTATGCATTGCTTAACATGGTTCGAGGACTCTTCGTGTTCCATGAGATTTAAAGATTTCGCTTTTTTGATAACGTTCTTTTGAAAATGTACGTTACATCCATTTATTTTGATATCAGGAAAAATCTTCGCTGCTGCATTTATTACTCCTATTTCATAATCGAAGGTAAATTTCGATGGACGCCATTCAGGCAAAGTTTGTTTAATCAATTCGAAAACTTTTTCATAAGTTTTACCTTCTTTGTTTTTTAACAGAATATAAAATAATGGTGCTACATTCGTGGATAACTCAGTGCTTCCCATGTCTCCATGAATGACATAAACTTGTTCGAATGGGTTTGGGCAGCCGTCGAAAGTGCCATCACCAAAGTAATGCGTTACACATTTTATATATTCCTTTACTTCTGTCGAGGAAAATATAATTATTCGATTACAGTCTTCATTACAATAATCAGCCAATACATACTTATTAAATTCTTCTGGTATTATAATTTCTTCCACATTCTTAAATTGTGTTTTTGGTACGTTCAACGACTTATTTCGGTGTCTGTATAATACTGTTTTTAATTTTTTATAGTCAGGAACATTTCCTGTAAGGTGTAACCCTTTGTCTTTTAAGTTACCCATGTGTTTTTCGAAAATTTTCTGTACTGATCCGTAATTTGAATTTACTTCTTTTTTGCACTCACTTATAGCCATTTGAACTTCATTGTCTTCAAAATGTGGCACGCACTGATCACTGTGTTTATAATCTTTAATTATTGTATTATTGGTATTCTCAATAGTTATATATCCACTACATTTAATACTATTTCTCCTATTTACACAATGCCAAGTACTTGAATTTTTATTTTCTCTGCGTTTAATATATTTATGTCCGGCACGTAATAAAGTTTTTCCACCGCGTCGACTGTCAATAATTATTAAATTTACACCACGTGAACTACTTGACCCAGACATTGCAATAGATAAACTAACAAGCTATCCTAATTACTCATATCGCAAAAGTACAGCTGCAAATAGCAAACTAAACCCGGAATAATACTGTCTCTCTCTATTTTCATAAAAACAAAAGGGAAGAGCTAGATACGAATTCGAGGAAGGGCTCGTCTCTATTGTTTTACGAAAAAACCGGTTGGTCAGGTAACTACCTGAAGTGAAACGACAATTACCGAGCGTGATTTGTTTAAAAAATAGTATTAATAAATATTATCTTGCTTAACTATAATAGTTAAGAAAAGATATTTTTTATTAATACTATTTTTTTCTTAACGCATTGTATAACTTTTCTTTACAACAGTACCAAAAACTGAAGGGTACCATAGCGGGACTTTTTGATA
Source organism: Parascotia fuliginaria (assembly GCA_963082885.1). Taxonomy (NCBI): domain Eukaryota; kingdom Metazoa; phylum Arthropoda; class Insecta; order Lepidoptera; family Erebidae; genus Parascotia; species Parascotia fuliginaria. Next base: position 1,075,207 of record OY720199.1, on the reverse strand, counting down.
GGTATTTTAAGAGGGTGCCATACCGGGACCATACCATAGCGGGACTAACCCACAATTTCTGCCCTTTACGTAGCACAGATGTACCTTACACTTGGTGCACATTGTACTTGCTTGGCCACTTTTGCAGTACTTGCACCTCTGGTACCCGGTTATTTGTGGCCAATGGTCGTACTTGTCAAACCGTACGTCATCACGTGGCCGTTCAGCTGCCGGTTTTTTTATTTTGGCTTTATCGGGTATCGGGTCCAAGTGTTTGATGGTCACAGATCGATCTCGTTTTAGCAAACCGCTATAAATTTCATATCGGAAATCTTTCAGCCGATCCTGCTTTCTGGTGGTATTGGTCATCTTGTCATGCCTTCGACGTAACAGCCAAACATTGTTGATGCATATATCAAGGAGCTGAGAAAAAACCCAAGTAACAAAATTGTCCTGTAGTAATCGACTTATAAGTCTAAATGTCTAATAGGAATCTAATAGACGCTTTGACTAAAATCACTGATCTCACAACAGCATCTCATAAGATGATTTGCGCTACAGGTACTTTCGATCCTATTACTTAGTTTTATAGACGTTTACAGGATAACTAGATAAGATTCTTACCAGAACTTGCAGTTATATAAGCGCATAATATAAAACTAATTAGCAAGTATTGTATCTTGATCCTAAAAACGTTTTAGACAAGATTGTTTATGCTTGTAAACGTCTTGTTTCATTCTTCTATAAGACTTGCACTTCTATAAACGTCTTAGATATAGTTGCTATAGGTCAAGTTTATTAATGGATTGATTTGTCTGAGACGTGACTTCTAATTGATTGTTAGCACGAAACTAGCATGCCCACCGATGTTTATTGGTAAAACTCTACTTATATGTATTCTACAGTTGCTCTTACTAGAGTAACCGGCCATTTTTTATTACCTAGTTAGGGAAAGCAAAAATATAAAAATGGATCCAAACAAATGCAAAAGATTTAAGCGTAGTGGCAGTTATCGAAGAAGAGTTTCAAAAAAGTTACTGGAAATGAAATCAGAGTGCGGGTCAATTCTCTCCTTAAATAAAAGAGAATCTAGTGACGTGCGTGATGGTTCCGTACAACATAAAAATGATATAGTCCAAGAAGACTACGAAGTTATTTTTTCTGAAAGTTCTAATAAACAAGAAGATAATGAAAGTAATAGCGGAAGCAGTGAGTTTGATGATAACAACAGTCCTGACTTTGAAAAAAATTGTGAATTGCAAGAGGATGTAAAACAGTGGGCTATAAAGAATAATATATCACATTCAGCTTTAACTGAACTTTCTGTGATTTTAAATAAAAGAATACAATATGCATTACCTAGGGATGCTATCCTTAAAACTAACAGTAAGAAAATAGTCCTTAATAATGTGGGCACAGGCTATTATTGGCATAACAGTTTAATAGGACAGTTAAGAAAGATTTTAGCAATTGTAGTTCCAATACCAAAAGTTATATCCCTTAATATAAATATCGATGGACTGCCTATTTACAACAGTTCGAAGCAACAATTTTGGCCAATACTGTGTAGTATTTTCGAAATACCAAAGCTGTCTCCACTGATAATTGGTAAGTAGACTTGTGCATAAATTTACTGTAGCTTTCTTAGGAATTATGTTTATCTATGTTTACCTATGTTATGTGACTTATACACACCACTTCCTTTGCGAATTATATTATTCTGCATGTTTTAGGTATCTATGCGGGGACCAGTAAACCCTCTGATTTGGATGCTTACCTTAATCCCATGGTAACCGAACTAAAAGAACTTGAAAGTGGGTTGGTAGTCAAAACTAAAATAGGGAACGATATGGTAGTCACTGTTGGAATCAGAGCTTTCATTTGTGACTCTCCGGCTAGAGCATTAATTAAAGGTTAAATAATTTAATAATAATAATAATCTTTATTTATCATCAAAAACATTGTAGTACATGGAAATTTACAATATGAATGTGCCCTAAAAACTACAATAACAGTGGTTTGGCATGCTGTATTCTTAGTAATTTAGAACTTGAATACGCTTTTTTGTTGGATCTTTTATTTTTATATTTTTCTGCAACTTTATTAACTAGTCTCGATCAGAGTAAAAACATATAAATATAACTTGTACATGTAAGTATCTCGCAATAATAGTAATTTATATTTTTAGGTGTTGCTAATTTCAACAGCAAGCATGGCTGTTTGAAATGTACAGTAGTGGGTGAGTACTCACATGTGTCTCATACTGTAACGTTTCCTAGATATGACTGTTCAAAAAGAAATAACGAAGACTTTAGGGCTAAAAAATATGAAGAACATCATAAACATGTTTCACCACTATTACAATTGAAAATCGATATGATAGAAGATTTTCCAGTAGCTGACTCACTTCACTTAATAGATCTTGGTTTGATGAAGAGATTACTTTTGGGTTGGAGAGATGGTAATTTCGGTAAATATCTCACCAAGTGGAATGCCCGAGATACTGAAAAGATCAATAGTTTTTTATCTCAGTGTAAAATGCCCGCAGAAATCCATAGATCAGTAAGGACAGTTGTCGTTTTAGCACATTGGAAGGGATCTGAATACCGTACTTTCCTATATTATCATAGTATTATAATACTTAAATATTTATTGAATGCTGACGCTTACTATCATTTTCTCAATTTTTACTGTGCAATTACAGTTTGCTCGAATGAAAAGCATTTCCAGTTTTTACGAATCGCTGAAGGATGTTAGAATATTTTATAGAAAACTTCAAAGCATATTACGGAAAGGATTACATTACCAGCAACATTCATAATTTGATACACGTGGTAGACGAAGTGAGAAAATTCGGAAAACTTCACAGCTTTAATGCGTACCCATTCGAAAATAAATTGCATACTATAAAACAAATGATACGTCATGGAAACAAACCACTACAACAAGTTGCTAGAAGACTAAATGAACGATCAGCAATAGAGATCGAAAGTCTTAATGAAGATCAACTAATACAATATCCATTTGTAAAAAAAATGTCTGAGAAAGGGTGGATTAAAACATCTTCTTCAATTTGAATCATATGTTTTATCAACACAAAATGAAAACAAGTGGTTTTTAAGTGACCAACAACATATTGTAGAGCTAAATTTAATAAGTTTTGAAGATAGTGATGAAAACAAGGAGATTATACAGAGTGTATACGACGGTATGACATTAAATGCAATCACGTATAGTATGTGACATTATAAAGCGAGACAAAAAAAAATCTACTAAATATCTTCAATAGTTTAGACACAGGACAAATTTTTTAATTTCTTTAATTCTAAATTAACACTATGTAAGTACGTCAAACGGTCACTGACTTAAGTCATAGTCCACGTCGAAGGATAAACGTTGCCGTTCATTACAGTTCAGTGAACTTGTCATAATAAAATGGTGTATTACTTCGTTACTATTAAAATATAATTTATTTTGTTAGAAAATTTCAAATTTTTGTTTTTCGTCAAATTACTTTTGTGATTAATTAGAAATCATTATATGGGCTAGTAACACCTGCCTTTTCATTTAATGTCAAACCGTCGTATACACTCTGTATTAAATGGACACCGCATAATAAACATCAAGGATGTTTTTGATGAACCTCTGAAATCTTCGTACTTAGATATCTATAAATGTGATTGTAATAATATTAACAAAATCGAAGCTGTTTACACAGTGACCAATGTAAAATGTAAACTAGTGTGTATTGAGTATAACTCTGAATTGTTTTTCATACCTTTATTACATACTTTATAATTATGTAATATTTAAATAGGAGAAACAACAGTCCAAGTATTATATTGTATTATTATTGTTGTATTTTGTTTTAATTATAAAAATCAACTTACAAAGTCCTAGTACAAATGTAAACCAATGGCCATTCTAACCTTATTAATTCTGTGGGTAGAATCACTGCACCTATTCTAATGTACTTGCAATCACGAAACAAGGCGTTGTCTTATTATTAAACAAATAGAATATTTAAGCTTCGTCACTTGTGAAACAACCTGGTAGATTAATTTCTGAAACCACCATCGCCTGTAGTTGTGGCTGATTAAGCTGGTTTTCTATTGATTCTACCGGTTCGGATTGTGGTGGGTTCTTGGTTTTCTTTTGTCTGTTCTTCTTTGAAGATAACCTTAATTGCTTATTATTACATCGCTGAAGTGAATTTCTCAGAATAACTTTCAGGAACTTGTGGCAATCAACTAAAGTGAAGACTCCATCTGATTCATGAATCATATTGAAGAAAAAATTGATTGTTTTCGTAAAACCTTTGAAGCATATTTTTATTTTATCTGTTTTGGAACCTCCAGCCCATGAACAGTCCTTTAAAAAGTTTCTTTCAAATAAAACATCTATTAAAATATAGGCATTGTTATATCCTTTTCCTTTGCCCTTACTGCATACAACTGAAAGTTTATAATGCAATATAATGGCACATGATCCGAATCCATGGCGGCATAAAAATATGCTAAATATTATCGAATAAACAATTAATAAATACGTTTAATTTGGAAGGAGCTTGAAGACATGTTTATTTTCTGCAAACACTTTATCAATAAAATTAATTTCACAAGTTGATTAGGCATTCTTTACGCAAAAAGTAAAAGGCAAAATTATTGATGTTACGCTAATAGATAATTTAAGTATTATGTGGATTACTTACCATTTAAATTGTTTTTTTTTTTACTGACACCACAGCGCTCGTTACAAAAAGGATAAAGATAACGAATGCTCTATTAATAACATCACGCTGATCAATATTGGATCAATTACACCAGTAGCGGCACGCGCTTCGTTACAGGACTAATTACACCAGTTCGCGTCACGCACTAGGTCGTTAGAGGACTAATCACGCTTAGTCAGTGCGTTTACCGGATCTTTATAAGACAATTTATCCTGTAAAAGCACTAAATCAGATAATTATAAAATCCAACTGCACTTTACCGGACTGTAACACAACGATTACAGGGCGTAATAATCCTATAAACTGCGCCCAAATGCGGCTCTATAAACGTTTATAGGATTTCTATAGGGCTAAAAAATACATGCTCCTAGGATAAGTACAGGACTATATTTTGCTACTTGGGAATATTCATGTACCATCTGTGCGATCTTATTCCCGTGCGATACAAAGCGATCAGCATGTCTGCCAAATCCACACCTCCCATGTGACGATTGTAGTCTTTGACAATTTTTGGACACTCTACATCTACACGAGATTTTGCTTCTTTGCTAAATCTTTTTATCCTTTCAACAGGGTACGCATCATCGTAGGAACTCACCAATGTTACTTGTTTGTTGTCAAACCACTTAACAATACTAATTTTGTTTGTATTGCAAACGACCTGACAAAATGCACCTCTTTCTTTTTTCTTCAATGCCTTTTCAGTGAGCAGTTTGGTAGCAGCATCTTTCAGTCTATTTTGCCTAATAGTACCTAAACTAAATATGCCATAATTTTCTCTCAAAATATGCACCAGCTCCAAGGAAGAGAAATAATTGTCAAAATATACGACACTTGCTTTATTTTGGATAGTCTTAGATAAAGCTAAAACTATTTTGGCTCCAACGCCCATTGTTTCTTCCTCTTCAGTAAACTGAATGCCTCTAAAAGTGTCATCTCCAGCATAGAGCATGAAGTCGTAAATGATGCCAGATACACCGGCTCTGACTAAATTCTTAAAACCCCATCGACAAGGCTTATTTGGATTATACTGACGACGACTGCCTGCTTTCTTTCCTTTGTACGGTATAATCATTTCGTCGATACTAAAAGCATTCTCTTCTTCAATAGACAAACATTGAGCTCGAATGCTATCAATCACAGGACGTAATTTATAATATCTATCGGACTCATTGGCTTCAGAATTGTATGTAAAGTGCAAAAATCGTCTAATTTGTTCAAACCTTTTCAAAGACATGATATCTGCCACCTTTGCATAGCGAAACGTCTTCTTCCAGTAATCTTTATACGATGGTAGAACTACAATACCCATGATGACGTTTATTGCCAAAAAATCTAATATTTCTTCCTTGGAAACTTGGATTGATCGCCCTGTTCTTTGAACGCTGTATAAATTCGTGTGAGTTGTAATTATAGCCACCAAGTCTTCTGTAAAAAATCTGTAAAAGTAATCTAAAGGTGACCAATCAGATGGTATATTTTCAAAAAATATGGGTTCTGCTATTTCAGCCTTGCGGTGGAATTTTGTTTTTTGCCAGCGAAAGGATAAATTAATACGTTTAGTACGTCGCCTTTTTATTTTCCGCGCAGGAAAAGCAGGTGCTTTGCGTTTCAATTTTTGAGCGCGTGTCAACGGTGTTGTAACAGGTGTAGACGTAGATGGCTGATTTGAAGGCAAAGAGGGCAAAGATGAAATAGAAGGCAAAGCCTCATAGTTACTCTCTGATAGATTTGGAAATACATCATTCAGGATAGGTGTAAGAGGAACTTCAACTGTATCGACAAAAGAATCTTCTGTCTGCGCTCCCATCTCATCATCAGTACTATCTAGGAGATTTAGCCTTTCAAGACTGGAATCTATAGATGGCGGTGGAGAACTTTCTGCTGAGTCAACCATTCCAGCTTCATCGCCGCTACTTCTTCCATCACTTGCATCAGAGTCTGCATTTTTTTCAGGAACTAGAGATAATATGCGCTTAATGCGCTCTCTCATGGCAGTCTAAAACAAAAACAAAAGAGCTATGCAAAGAAACCATCACCATAATAAAGCCAAACAATATCTTTATCATATATTTATTTTATCAATATTTGTCTTCTTTATTTAGTAAGTAATTGTGCAGTTGTACTCATATATAAGTATATAACTATTTTTTTAATTATGAAAGATTCACCACTTCCCAAAACTTCCTTACAATGTAATTCCAATATTTATAAAAATCAAATATTAGTACCGTGCAGTAAGCAATGTATAGTATACTATACACAACAAACGAAACGTAAATTATTGCTACTGTCGCATTGTATAGTATAATATACGTTAGTAAAAAACAAGAAAAAAACATGCCCAATTTCCATAGATACTTCTGCATTTATATAATTATATGTTAGAACAAACATTTACGTATACGTATTTTATAATAAACATATATATTTAGATGTTAAAATGAAAAAACTGTGCGGCGCATCTTGTCGGTTATTTTTCACAACTGATTTAAAAATTGTAACGTATAACAGACAATTTTTATTTTTGACGTTTAAAGAAACGTTTAGAAATGTCATATGTGTAATAAAATTTAGTTGAAAATTATTTATCGTGAGGTTATATATTTTTTAATTGTATGTATAGTATACTATACAAAATGAACTTAAGGGTTAATTTACCACAGGAGTTTACAATGTACCTCTATTTCACAAATCACAATGTAAAAAAATTTAACAATACTAATTATACAATTTTAACAAAACAATACAAAATGTGTACTTAACTGTTCAAATATGGCTCGGGCATCATGTCATTTAAAATTAATACAAAAAAAAATCATTTTATAAATTATGTCAAAATGTATCAATAAATTAATGTCAAAAAATTATTTGTTAAAGCATGTCATTCATAATAATCATAAAAAATGTCATTCATACTAACGGGTGGCGCAAAAGTAAAGACCCTATTTGGTTCAGCTATAACATTTTTTCTAAATTAGAAAACTAGATTTAGATTTTTTTAAATGTATATTTGTGCCATTAAATTTCGTACCATTAGGATTTAAAGATGATGTCTTTTAAATGGTGACCTCCAGAGTTGATACACATTTGAGCCCTATTTATGACATTTTGCATAACTTGCCGTAACACTTCCTGCGATATGTTCGTTATTTCTTGACGAATGTTTTCTTTTAGAGCTGCGAGAGTCTGTGGCTTGTTCACATACACCCGAGATTTCAAAAAACCCCAAAGAAAGAAGTCTGGACTGGTCAGATCGGGTGATCTTGCAGGCCAAGGCAAATCGCCAAAACGAGAGATAACTCGGCCTGGAAAAGCGTCCCTCACTAAGTCCATAGTGTCGCGCGCTGTGTGTGCCGTAGCGCCGTCTTGTTGAAACCAGATGTGCTCCAGCCCCAATTCGTCCAAACTGGGTATCAAAAACTCACGTAACATGGTTCTGTAGCGTTCTCCAGTGACAGTAATCGCATTGCCTCCAGCGTCTTCGAAAAAATAGGGTCCGATCACTCTGTCAACACAGATGCCACACCATACAGTAACTTTTAGTGGGTGTAGAGGTGTTTCTTGAATAATGCGCGGATTATCAGTGCCCCAGAACCGAGTATTCTGCTTATTGACATGCCCTGAGAGATGGAAATGCGCTTCGTCACTCATAACCAATTTTGAAGGAAAATCATCCTCTTCATAGGGCTCAAATGTGTATCAACTCTGGAGGTCACCATTTAAAAGACATCATCTTTAAATCCTAATGGTACGAAATTTAATGGCACAAATATACATTTAAAAAAATCTAAATCTAGTTTTCTAATTTAGAAAAAATGTTATAGCTGAACCAAATAGGGTCTTTACTTTTGCGCCACCCAGTATAATTAACAAAAATATGTCCTTAAAAGTATAATGTCATTAAAATTAAGAGTAAAATTAATTTACTCCTTCGTCAAGCGAGCATTCCATGACTTTTTATCGTTCAGATACTCATTAACAGTGTAGTAACCCTTAAGTATTAAATTTGTACTTTTGTTCTCCTGTAGCGTCTATTTTCTTTGGGACTAAGTGTACTGGGCACGACCTTGTATACACATACATATAAAGCTACATAAAAAGAAATAAATATTTATAAATATGAAAATGAAATATACAAATACATACGAAAAAAATATACTACAAAATTACGAGTGTATTATGTGTAGTAACATAACGAGGGTCCATACATACGGGTTTGTGACAACCCACACACAGCGTATGGACCAACTTCCTGAACTAGAAGAAGGTGATCGATGTCGATGAATGATAAATGCATTTAATACAGAAATATTAAGAAGGCGCCTAAATAATTTTTGTACCACACCTTTGTACGTTTTCGCTCGATGAAATACATGACCAGGAGCTGGTCTTTTTTGTCCACCCCACGCATCATAATATTATAATTTAATATTAGGGTGGGTTTGGTGGATTCCCCAGATTGGGCTTGGCAGATGCCATGGTAGGGAGAGACGCCAACCGTCTGGCAATGATCTCTAGATACCATGGCATCTGCGTGAACCTCAAACCGCCATAGGTAGCCGGCTCGAGACCGGTGTGTGGTTTCTTCCAAAATGTGATCATTCTGCAATAAACGTGCATAATTGTTTTACCCATTGTCTGATTTTGCATGAAAAAAGAAGTAAAAAATGTAGGCAAGTACTTAATTTTATAGTTAAGGTCCCCCTGCACTTATTCTTTCTTCTAAGATGACATTCCCATACAACAGCTCCACTTTTGTGTTGCTTTTTCCTCAAAAATTGGTATCCAGCACGCAGAAGCACGATTCCACCTTTTCTTTGTATATACTGTAAACAGCTTCCTGTACTACCAGAGGGACCAGGATGCGCTGCTTGTGACATTGTTGAACTAAAATACAGGAGACAATATTTACACACTTATTAATATAATTTAGGATTATATTTAATAATATGTGTACCTATACTACAGAATACAAACATGGATACCGTACATTATTAGCCTAAATTATTAAGACATGAGACAATATAGTATTAACTATAAGCAATCTAATAATATTTAAAACATAAAAAGGAGTTACTTACATCAGTAGTTTTCCACACAATTCGTGTCGAATATATATTATTACATTAACACCCGTGCACTTGGTAAATGAGAATAGTACAGGTGATTTTAAATTTAGTCGTACTATATCTTGAAAGTTGATGGCGGAGTGCACTAGATGGTCATTCTCAATTAACGCTTAGATAAAATTCAAAAAAGTATTCCATTTTACGCATAAAATATGTCAAGCTTTCAATTTTACATATGATTTTTTTTATGTGACCATAGTTTGTAAACTTCAAACATTATTTTATTATGGAAACCATTACATTTTCAACATAATTCTATGATTTTAATTAAATTTCAGATAAATATAAAACTGTAAATTATTGGAATGAAACGTGCTATAGTCTATTGTAGTTATTGTCTGTGTTCTGTAAACTTTAGCAAGTGTCAAATCTTTTCAACACTGTGAGATTTATTGGCGGTTGCACTTAGTTGAAGTTAGTGGTGTCTTAGAATTTTTACCATCCAACTGTTCTGTATTAGCAGATAGGGGCTTTAAACACATTGATACAATGTGCTCTTTTGGTTTAGTAAAAATCATTGCTTTAACTTCTGACTGAGTTAATTCTGATTCTGAGAACACTGTTGCCAGTACTCTTTTAGGATCAGCTTTTATGTCATCCTTCTTCTTTCCTTTTAGCTTTGCGAAAAGATTCGGCTTTGCAGCAGCTGTTTCTCGCGGCTTCTTAGAGAAGGTGAGAGATATTAGGCTTTGAGTTTGATTATCATCTAACTCATATATAGACATGACTTTTCGAGTTCTGGCAGCTTTAACTGCCGGATGGTCCGAGGCCGGGTCTACAATCCATAGTCCTGATGTAAGTGGATCGACCCACATTTCAGGTTTACTATAGTGCTGACAAATGCTTTGCAATTGTCTATCTTTAATTCTCTCAATCATGAGAACAGATAATATGGATTCCATAACATCTCTTCTCTCAATCTTCTTCGAATATTTTGATAGAGTTTTGCGGCATATGTCTTTTATATACGCAATCGTTTTGCTTGTATCGACTTGGATTTTACACAACAGTAATGAAGTGTCAACCAGAGTTTTGATACTCGCAGCGGCTACGTTATTTAACACCTCTTGATACTTTGGAATGGCTTTTGTGGATGGTATCGGCACTTCGAAAACACCGAGTGGTGTATCTATGCGCGCTACGTCCTTCTTTTCCATGCCGGTAATCAAGGCGTCAAAATCATCAGATGATACTGGTGTAGTATTTAGTCAGATGTTTACTTTGCTATCATCCTCATAAGCTTCTGCCAGTTGGACGAGATCATTAAAGCCTTTTGAAGCATTTAGAGCTTTTGCAACTGTTGCTTCCAGACTCTCGACATATAGTTTTGGTTCTATGTCTTCTGTACTCGTTTCTCCTTCTAAGCATGCAATGGGATAGATATCGTCAAACGCGAAGAGTTGTTGTTCGTCTTCGGTCATGACAGTTTGCGACGTAAAGTCGTTTTGGGTTCATTTTCATAATATTCTCTTTAGCTTTCGGCGTAGAATAAAATGCTTAGCAAAAAGTGTATAAAGCTGCTTCGACCGCCAAGTGTTACCAACGATGTCAAAATGACTAAACACAAGGCAATACAAAGCAAAATAATTGCAAGTCTGCGTATCCATATAGAGAGGGTTATTAGGAGAGTAAGATTATTTAAAATGTTAAAACCATACTCTTTGAATAACAACAAGCTCATACAACACACAGATGAAGTGATAACTGTAGCATGTGGTTTGATTAACTTGCAAAGTTCTATGATAAAGAATGATTAGAGAATTTTAGGCATTTATGTCAGTTGTTTGTTACAATGTGTGTGACACATTTACATTCACTTCATATAAATATACCAATTCTATATTTATAATACTGTTAAAAATGCTGTGTTGATTTGTATAACGGTTATAATTTGATAATACTGTAACATACTGTAACATTAGTAATTTTCAAAGATAGTATAAAATGGCCTGCAAGCCCTTAGTCCTTACCTAATAATATACCTATTGCCTAGTTACATAAGCTAACTTTTAGACTTGAATATAAGATTACATAAAGTAAATTGTAATGTACTTTTAGTTATTAGTATTAAGTAACTTTTTTATTGCCTCTCTGATAAGTGGGACCTAAAATAAAAGGGGCGAAATGTGGGTGGTTTGGGATAAAAGGCGTGAAGCTATGTATGCATGTATGTGTTTTTGTAATTAAGAAATAAACTTAAAAATATATTAATTAAAAAAAATGGACATTAAAACAATGTCTAAGTAAAAGTCTCTTTTATTTCACATTTTCTAACATTTTCACAAAAATATATTGTTGCCAGAAATGTTTTGCAATATTTAATAAGTGTTTATAATACTGTTCATCATAATCCACCCAGTACTTATATATACACTGACGGACTCATAAACTGCATCAAAGTAATAGACGACTTTGAAATAAATATTTTAACCAGGTATGCAAACTTTCTATACAGATTAAAATGAAAACCTCTAGATTGGTTCGTGAACTTTAAAACAGCGTAGGGTCATATCCTTAAGTTTAAGTTTGTGTACTGGAAAGAACCTTAAGACTTTTTTGAAGAAAAAACAGAAATTTAAGGGTAAATTGGTTTAATAAAAAAAATGGTTTTAATAATAGACACAAAGTATATGCAAGGGTTTATTTATATTTTAATAAGGTGTATTACCTCCACGTGCCCTTGTTACAAATTCTAATCGGTTCCGCATAGATTTTATTAGGGTTATTAAAAGATCTTGCGGAATATTGTCCCATTCTTCTGAAAGTGCTGTTCTTAGTGCTGCCACTGTCGTGGGCACAGGATTTCTCGCATATACAGCTCTTTTTAAATTGTCCCAAACATGCTCAATGGGATTAAGATCCGAGCTGCGTGCTGGCCAATTCATTGTACGTATCCCAACCTCTTCGCAATATTGTCGAACTTGTGCAGCAGCGTGCGGCCGAGCATTATTTATTTATTTATTTATTTATTTAAACTTAATGCACACAGGTACATAGGCGGACTTAATGCTATAAGCATTCTCTACCAGTCAACCTTAGGTGGTGCAGAGATAAACGAAGTAGGTGCAGTAAATAAATCATGATATGAAAATATAGGTATAAGAAAAAAAAGAAATGTATAGGTTGTATAATACAACATAAAACATAATACAATACATAAATATTAACAATTATTATACATACTGATTAACAATTATTATACATACATAAAATATAATATATAAATACTACTACATACACTAAATACGTACAAAAACAAGACAATTAACGTGATAATTCCAACAGTTTCTCGAAGAGTAGAGCCCGTACTTTCAGCTTAAATGTTAACCGGTTTGTGGCCATCCTGATTTCTAGAGGTAGGTCATTCCAGAGAAGAACAGCCTGGATTACAAATGAGGAATGAATAAATTCAGTTGAATGGGAAGGACACGCAAGGAGAAGATTGTTTGAAGAACGAAGGTTTCTGGCATGAGTGGAGCATAAATACTGGAAGAAAGGAGTTAGGTAAGTAGGAGGAGAAGGCGAGTTAAGAATAGAATAAAGTGTAGTGAGAGCACGCAAGCTACGGCGTTGACGAATAGGTAACCAATGGAGTTCAAAACGATAAGTAGACACATGATCATACTTACGAAGGTTAAAAATGAATCGAATGCAGTTATTGAGAAGACGGTCATATTTATTGAGTAAATCTGCATTCAGGTCGTAATAGCATACATCACCATAGTCAATTATAGGAAAGATTAAGTTCTGCACAAGCATAGTCTTCGTTTTAGAAGGAAGGAAGTTTTTCAGACGATAAAAGGCACGCAGGGTTCCAATAACTCTTTGGCTGACACTAGCAACTTGAGCTCTCCAATTAAGATTAGTGTCAACTAGCAAGCCAAGATCCTTAACAACTGGACTGTACGGTATGGGCAGATTGTTAAAAGATAGTTGTGGTAGAATGTTAGTATCAAATCTGCACATCATACGTTGGCTACCTACTATAATAGCTTGGCATTTGGCTGGATTCACAGACAAACCAAACCGATTTGACCAATTGCTAATAGTTCTAAGGTCACTATTCAAGTCTGCAATAGCTTGCGATATGTTCATAACGCTTGTCTGTGAATACAACTGCAAGTCGTCAGCATAAAGATGATACGCACTCTGAAGATTTGGGCACAAGAGATTAATAAAAATTGAGAAAAGTAAAGGAGATAGTATGCCGCCTTGAGGAACGCCAGAATTGAGATCACACCAACAAGATGTAGTCTCATTGACACGGACCACCTGCTGACGTCCCTGAAGATAACTTGAAAACCATTCCAGTGCACCAGGTGAGACCATGTTATGGGAGAGAATAGACAAAAGGATTGGGTGACTGACGGTACTGAAGGCGTTAGAAAAGTCAATTAATACCAACACAGTGACTTTGCCGTCCTCCATGCCGGCTCTAATATCGCCAGTCACCTTTAGGAGAGCAGTAGTGGTACTGTATGCAGGACGAAAACCAGATTGGAGTGGACTTAGAAGATCGTTTTTATAACGGGTGGCGCAAAAGTAAAGACCCTATTTGGTTCAGCTATAACATTTTTTCTAAATTAGAAAACTAGATTTAGATTTTTTTAAATGTATATTTGTGCCATTAAATTTCGTACCATTAGGATTTAAAGATGATGTCTTTTAAATGGTGACCTCCAGAGTTGATACACATTTGAGCCCTATTTATGACATTTTGCATAACTTGCCGTAACACTTCCTGCGATATGTTCGTTATTTCTTGACGAATGTTTTCTTTTAGAGCTGCGAGAGTCTGTGGCTTGTTCACATACACCCGAGATTTCAAAAAACCCCAAAGAAAGAAGTCTGGACTGGTCAGATCGGGTGATCTTGCAGGCCAAGGCAAATCGCCAAAACGAGAGATAACTCGGCCTGGAAAAGCGTCCCTCACTAAGTCCATAGTGTCGCGCGCTGTGTGTGCCGTAGCGCCGTCTTGTTGAAACCAGATGTGCTCCAGCCCCAATTCGTCCAAACTGGGTATCAAAAACTCACGTAACATGGTTCTGTAGCGTTCTCCAGTGACAGTAATCGCATTGCCTCCAGCGTCTTCGAAAAAATAGGGTCCGATCACTCTGTCAACACAGATGCCACACCATACAGTAACTTTTAGTGGGTGTAGAGGTGTTTCTTGAATAATGCGCGGATTATCAGTGCCCCAGAACCGAGTATTCTGCTTATTGACATGCCCTGAGAGATGGAAATGCGCTTCGTCACTCATAACCAATTTTGAAGGAAAATCATCCTCTTCAAGGTTGAGGTTTATGACGCGCTGGCAGTAATCTAGACGAGCTCGGTGGTCAGCAGGCAGCAGCTGATGAGTCATTTGAGTTTTATACGGGAACATCTTTAAGTCTTTCACCAAAATACGCTGCAGGGTCCGTCTGGAAATGCCCAATTGCGTGGCACGTCGCCTCGTTGATGTTTCTGGACACTCTTCCACATCTTCGCGCACAGCATCGATATTTTCAGCTGAACGGCCTGTTCTTGGTCTCCCAGACTTAGGTCTATCCAATGTTGAGCCAGTTGCTTCAAGGCGTGTGGCAAAGCGTCGAATTGTGCGACCAATCGGTGCCGGACGGTGGGGAAATCGTCGACGAAATTCACGTTGTGTTCTTATCACTGATGAATTATTCCGTAAGAACATTGACACAATTATTCCACGTTCTTGGGGAGTAAAACGGTCCATGTTTATTTTCAGTGTATTTTACATTTGTTCTCTACACAATTTTCAACAACAGAATGACAGAAAATGTCATATATAAAAAAAAAAGTATTTTCTTTAGTGCCAGTACTTTTGCGCCACCCGATATATAAAATGTGAAAGCTGCTTATGCACGCAAGCCTCAAGAATTTTAGAAACAAAGGGGAGGATTGAGATAGGTCTAAAGTGTTGAGGGAGAGAGGGATTACTAATTTTAGGAAGGGGTACAATAAAAGCTCTACGCCATAAGGAGGGAAAGGTATTATAAAATAAAGAGTAGTTAACTATGTGGAATAATGGTGGGATAATGTGGTCAAGAATAGGAAAAATCATGCGGCGGCTAATACCATCGTAACCAACCGCATTAGACTTGATAGATAGGATAAATTTTTTGATCTCGCCCTGCGTGACTGGAGAAAATTGAAATGGGTCTATGTTTGGGTGGGGTAAGCCAGCTATGTAATCCACAGTTTGACACTTAGTTTGGTAATCAAGTTGTGTAGCAGATGCGAAATGTCGATTAATGTCATCCAAACTAATTGTCAACTGCAGTTCGGAATGATGCTGTTTGCCAATACCTAGAGTACCGAGGAACTTCCAGGTACTGGCAGGTGAAGAGGAGTTGATATTATCAAGAATGTATCGGCGCTTAGCATTACGTATCATCTGATTACACTTATTTCTTGCAGTTTTAAAGAGTGACCAATTATCGTCCGAACGCTCCCTTTTGAATTTACGGAATGCACGATCCCTGCGCCTCATAGCCATCCGGACGCCACAAGACATCCACGGGGCAGGCTGGCGTTTCAATTTGACTCTTCTGATGGGGGCATGTTTGTCAAACAAACTAAGGACGACGTTATTGAAAATGTGAACTTTTTCGTCCACTGTGGTAGCCGCCATCAGAGGATCCCAATCTGTTTCAGATGCATCCTTGCGCAACATCTCTGTGTTCATCCGTCCAAAACAACGCATGTGCAGCACTTTAGGACGGGTTTTAGGTGGTTTAAGGTTGTAGGTAAGATAAATAAGGTCATGAAGGGAAAAACCAGGAGCTGGTATTTGGCCATAGGAGTGGACTAGGCTAGGAGTAGAGGTAAGGATTAAGTCTAGCCAAGTATCAAGCCCTTGAACGTTGTGATGAGTGGGTTGCAAAGGAAGGACATGAAGACTGGTAGACTCAATTATCAGAAGGAGTTTGCGAGAGCGAGGGGAATTATTGGCAAGGAGATCAGTGTTGAAATCGCCCATGATAATG
Organism: Parascotia fuliginaria; assembly: GCA_963082885.1. Taxonomy (NCBI): domain Eukaryota; kingdom Metazoa; phylum Arthropoda; class Insecta; order Lepidoptera; family Erebidae; genus Parascotia; species Parascotia fuliginaria. Next base: position 1,058,363 of record OY720199.1, on the reverse strand, counting down.
TGATGCATATATTCCGACCCTAAAGATTCCAGAATCGATTCGAGACTGGAGAAGTAGTCGACAGTAGGTGGACAATAGATTACTCCTAAGACAGCTCTCGCTCCTCTGACAGAAACTTCTGAGAAAAGAAATTCCGCAGAAGGAGAAGAGCCAGACGGTGAGGCAGAAAGAATTTTATAAGAAAAGGAGCTACGAAGATATATAGCCACACCACCCCCTCTTCTTTCAATTCTATCATTTCGAATGAGAATAAACCCAGGAAGAGGATAAGTGGTGGACAAAAGATGAGGTTTCAACCATGTCTCTGAAACCAGGATGGCATGTACATTAGAGTCACTGAAAGCTTCAAATAAATCACCATAATGACTAGGGATACTCTGCGCATTTATGTGACAGACATTCAAAAGACTATTGGAAGTGTGTTCGAAAGTCTGTCGCACACACTCACCAAGAGTATCTGTAGTCGAAGAGAAACTGGCGTCATTCGATGAGTTTGTGGAACTATGAGCCGAATAAAATGAGTCATTGTCATCATACAACATAAACTAAAATAATATAATAATAATAAGAAATAAAATAAAATATTCCTAGAAATAAAATAAAATAAATTGGTACGTACACAAATTGGAGCGTATGCCTCAGCACCACCCACCAGCTGATACTTAAACAAGAAACAATAGAGAGAAAAACAAATACAAGTTTCAATAAATTCACATAATAAACATAGGACAAATTGAAGAATAATTTTGTATAACGTTTTCGAACAGACAAAGTGACGAATTTTGTACAAAGTTTCCGAACGCAACTTGTTGACATTCTATCCAATAGGTAGTTGTCAATATTATCAATTGTCGAACATAAAAGTTGAATAGAAAAATAAAAAAAAATTGAAGATGTAAGAGATTAACAGTAAAGGTAAACAACAGAAGTAAATAAAGATACAAAGACATCAATTATTATAGATAAGAAATAACTCAACAAGGATCGCACGGTGTTTGTTTTGACCAAAAAAAGTGACATTCGCTTTTTATTGAAGATTTATACTAAATATATCATTCCAAATGCAAGAGTAGAACACCCAGGTGTCAATTTCCCATACTTTATTTTTAAAAAAATATTTTAGTTTTCGTGACCTTCACACTGAAAATACTAAAAATGGTTCGTAAAAAAAAATCTATACATAATTTTTTGTTCTTTGTATTTAAGTTTTATAAAGCATTTTTTGGTGCACATTATCCAGTTTATATGTATTCAAAAATGTTGACAAAACCTTCAAAATATTTTTTTTTGTTGAAATCAATATTTATTTTTTTATAATTTTTCTAGCACGAAGTAGAACCTCTATCTAGCATAAAAAGATTCCTTGTACTAAGGTTTATCATCCACAAAACTATTACGTTCAACTTCGGCCTAGGTTTCGAGAAAATGATTTTTAAATATTTGTATTAGGGTTGTCACTATTTTGACCTTTTGCGATATAGTACCTGCTTGTATTATAACTACCTTTTTAGACAGATTTACTTTCGCAATTATAATATAAGTTTGGATAAAGAATCTGATTATTTCTGATGAAGGGTTACGAGTGGCGCGGGAAGCGGTCCACCCTCGATAAGCTGATACTAAAACCCCGCGCTAATACACGTGATCTCGAGGGACGGGGGCGAGGCCCATGGAGCCGTTACAGACCCATGACGCCACTTTGCCTCAGCAGGGGCTTACCCAACCTGCTGGGGGATGTCCTTCCGGGACCCGACCGGAGGACTTACTGCAAGGGGGACATGAGGGCGCCAACCCTCATGTTGGTAGACGAGTGGCAAGCGAAGCTGTGGAATGCGCCACAGCCGGTACCTCACGACCTCCGGAGGTAGCCGCAAATAGGCAAGAAGGAATCAGTCGGCTACAACTTTATGAATGCTTTTCCGAAGAAAGTAAGAAACTTAATAAAAATGGATCACTTGAAGATTTACCATACTCGGCCTTACTAAATATAGTTCTTAGGGAAATTGGGCATAATTTAAAACCGCTGTCGTCTGTAGATAAGAATCGAGTTATTGACAAGATCAGCTTTTTCCTCACTAACACAATGAAGATGTTCAGGACTTGCAAAAGCAATAAAATTCTTTTTAAGAGAAGACATAAAATATATTTAGAAAAATCGTTTCTTGATGATTTACCAGATGAATTAAAAATTAATATTTATAATGATCAGCCGACACATACAATTTCCCACGTGCCTGATATTTGCACAATTGATGATACAAGTGTCGCAAGTACTAGTACAGAACTGTCTACTCTTTCATCAGAACCAGAAACTTCAGACAATCAAAATAAAAGTTTAAGTTACAGTCGACAGAAATTTTGTAAAAGTCTTCCTCTGTCATCTGCGGTGCTGGGTCTTCTAAAGGCTGTTGATGTGGAAAGTACCTGGTATGCAGACGAGAATGTACAATCAAAAAGTCTACAGTCAGAAAATGAGCAAGATTACTCGCAGCACGAGATTAACGAGGCGTCAAATATGGATTCAATAATCTTAAGCAATGAAGTCAATCTATTAGAATAAACACCAAATTCAAAATTGCTAAATGTTTTCTTTAATAACAATATTAAATACCAGAAAAAAATATTGAATTTTTATCCTTTTTGTGATAACCCCTATATTTGCAACTTCGACCTCTGCACTTAAAAATCATTTTCTCGAAACCTAGGCCGAAGTTGAACGTAATATTTTTGTGGATGATAAACCTTAGTACAAGGAATCTTTTTATGCTAGATAGAGGTTCTACTTCGTGCTAGAAAAATTATAAAAAAATAAATATTGATTTCAACAAAAAAAAATATTTTGAAGGTTTTGTCAACATTTTTGAATACATATAAACTGGATAATGTGCACCAAAAAATGCTTTATAAAACTTAAATACAAAGAACAAAAAATTATGTATAGATTTTTTTTTACGAACCATTTTTAGTATTTTCAGTGTGAAGGTCACGAAAACTAAAATATTTTTTTAAAAATAAAGTATGGGAAATTGACACCTGGGTGTTCTACTCTTGCATTTGGAATGATATATTTAGTATAAATCTTCAATAAAAAGCGAATGTCACTTTTTTTGGTCAAAACAAACACCGTGGATCGTACTCAAATGCAAAAAGAAACAGTAACAGTGATGTTAAATACACTACTTGCGAGAGTTCTTATTATAGTTAACACCTGATGTGGCGACAGGAGCATTTCTGGGCGCAGCCGAGGTGGTAGAAGTCACCTTTGGGAACTTCTCCAGCAGCTGATTAAGATCCTCAGGAAGAAAGACTTTGTTACGGCTTCCATCCAGCGCTTTTACTATTACAATGCCATCCTGAGTCCAACAGGCTTTCATGCCAAAGTGCTGGCGTGCCCTCCCAAATACTGCCTGCCGCACCTTAGTGAGAAATTCTCTTACTGAAACGGAAGAACCTTTCAAGGCGGACTTTGCCCTCCAAACTGCAGACTTGTGCGCCAGAGTTGTGAACCGCACTAGTAGTGGCCGGTGATGTTCCTTACTGGTGGTACCCAATCTGTGGCAGACGCTTATGTGAGATGCAGAAATGTCTTTGAGGTCGAGCTTCCCATGAAGAAGGTTAAGAGAAGACTCCACACAGTTCTCTTTATCAACCTCTGGCACACCCAGGAATATCACATGTTTCCGCCTGTGTCTGGACTCCTGCATGTCGACTGACCGGTGACACTCACTTATTTGCTTTTGAAGCAACTCCATCAAATTGAAAATCAGTTCCCGGAACGCTCTGAACTCTTCAGCGACTTTGGCCACTGTGTCCTTGGCTTGACCTCCGCCCTGTAGTTGTGCCTCTAGCTCAGACATCCGCTTGTGGAAGCACTCCTCCAGACTCTTTTGAGCGGATACAATGTCACTAAGAGACATAGTGAATGTGTGTAATGCAAGTGTTGTGTATAGGTTATGTGCTGGCAGGTGGTATTATTAGAGACTTAGTACATATGTCTCAACTCACTTGATTATATGTAAGTACACTTTATATGAACTGTATAATTAATAGTTATGCAATATTAAATGTAAAAAACTTATTAAATTTAATTAAACGGAATTTTTAAATGATAAGGATATGTTCACTTTTTCTACACCTCAATCATTATCCTGCATTAAAGTAAAATTTTCGCCTATGAATCCCATGTAAGGCACCACGTGATTTTTTAAGATCTCTGTTATGTAGCGATGTGCAGTCAAACCCCTCTATTACCGTTTTGACGGACCATGTCGAACACAAGTTCTGTTCGCCCGTTCATCGATATGCCACCCCAGACCATACACCAACCGCCTCCAAAAGGAACACGCTCCTCAATGCAACTTTGAGCATATCGCTCCCCACGTAGACGATAGACTCTTCTGCGACCATCTGCACCATATAAACATGTCCTACACTCGTCCGTGAACAATACGGAGGCCCATTGCTCTTCTGTCCAATTTAGGTGATCACGCGCAAATCTTAAGCGAGCTTTTCTGTGAGTTACAGACAACTTTGGACCATTTGCTGGTCTAAAAGGGGTGATATCCGCTTCTTTTAACCTTCTTCTTATTGTTCGTGCACTCACATTTACTCCACGCACTTCATTAAGCTCTGTTTTGATGTTAACTGACGTGAGGAAACGATTTCGCAGGGAAGTTGTAACAATAAATCGGTCATCACGACCGGTGGTTGCTCGAGTCCTGCCTGTACCACGTCTCCTTCTGTAAGAACCTGTCTCCACAAACCTTCTGTATATTCTAGACACCGTAGACTGGTTTAAATTTAAATTTTTACCAATCGTTCGTTGATCCAAGCCCTCCTGCACCAGTGCTACAATTTGAGCCGCTTGTTCGGACGAAGTATCCATATTATGGTTCAAAAACTCTCGATGAGTTAAAAAACTAACCCAACAATTCTGCTGGTAACAATAATTCAATTGACAAAAGAATAAAAAATCAATACGAATCAATTTAAAACTTTGCTTCAAATAACACGCAAATCTGATACTACGAGTAAATTTTCTTTGCCCGGCTATATTCATTTGTTTTACTGCAGTTCTATTTTTAAATTTTGCTTTTTTTAAGATTAAGAGCCAGTCTCTCCATATTTATATAATTTAATCTAAAAAGTTTGCATAACTTATTAAAAAAAATCATTTCAAAGTAATCCTGAACTTTGATGCAGTTTATGAGTCCGTCAGTTTAGTTTTCGATTGTTCAAAACTTTGATCAGCTACACAAAATAGACCTCGTCTTTTTTTAGCACAATACATTTGAATCATTATTTGCGCTTTAAACTTTTCTTGTAACAGTTTTTCTTTAATATAATGACTCATTGTTCTTTCACTCACAGGGCATTTCACTTCTATAACAAAGTCAGTGCACACACCATCAGGAGACACTCCAATTACTGGAGTTAATAAAATTAACCCGGTTTTTTCTATTTTGGTTCTTAATTCTTTTTCAAGTTCCTGGACAACTTGTTTTTCCAGCATTTTACCTCTTTTAGTAGCTATTGTCTCAGGACCTTGTATCCTGCTAAAAAATCTTGCACTAGAGCACCATTTTCTGTTTTACAGTGTATTGTCTCATGTATTCTAGAGCCAGTTACTCTACCTTGACGCATAGCATGCCATAATTTAGAATTAGCTTGCTCTTTAGTTTTCTCAGCTATTATTTTAATTATATTTCCAGTAATAAATGCTTGAGACCATGGCTTAAAACTACTATAGCTGTGGTCATTTTGTACTTCTTGTATGAACTGCAATATCAAATTAACCCTAGATCACTAACCTTATTTTTCGAACGTTAATACAAACCTTCGTCGGTTCGACTACGGTATTTGCTAAGGGGCTTTATAAGGTCTTATTAAAATAAAATGTGCACATATTTGGTATTAATATAATAAAACAGTATTTATTTATAATTTTCTTACTTTTACAATGACTAATATGGCACCTTTATTAATCAAACAGCCTTACAATTGAGATCATAGTTTTCATGCAAAATCAACTTAGTAACATTTGTAATGTTGTGAGAACATTACAAATGTTACTAAGTTATAGTTTATACATAAATTTAAAGCAAAATAAAAAAATAAACTTAAAATATTAACAATAAAGAATGTAATAAACTAATAAAATGAAAAAAATAGTATAAATCTAGGAACTAATACATTTGTGACATACGTCAAGTTTGTGCTCGCCACATAGCGATTTATTGCATTTGGAGCAACTACTTTTAGTCATCCTTCGTTTTGCGGAGGGACATAAGGCACAAATTTTCTTTTTCTTTGTACAGGAGGTACCTCAGGCACATTATTTTGTTCATTCTCGATAATATTAGACGCCGGCAAGTTCAAAATGTGTGCAATTGAGTCCCGAAGAGCAGTTTGAAGGGTTGGTATGGCTAATCTTTTTTGCATGTGTGGTTCAATTAGCTTGTGATGCAGAGCTTTTAGGTAGTTACGTCTCGATAGGGGTTTTTTGTTAGCGTCTATATTATTGGATACATAAATAACATAACTATTTATAAATGCAATGTTGAGCATGCCATAAAAATTGCATAAAGGCCATCGTCGTGTTTTGCGACTACATGAAGCAGAGGAACACATTTGATCCAAAGTATCGACCCCTCCTTTTGTGTGATTGTAAAATTCTATCATCGAGGGCTTATTAGTGTTTTCATTAATCGTGCCTTCCTTGTCACATGAAGATAGCAAAAATATGACTTTTTGAGGTTTCGGTTTATAGGAGAGCAGGGTAAGTTCATTGTCATAGCAAAACATGGCAGTTCCAGTTCTTCTCGTGCGTTAGTTTTGTAGTTCTACAGGTATCTCTCTTTTATTTGCCCTTAGAGTCCCAACTAAAGTCAGCTTATATGGCTCTTTTCCTAAACTTTTAGCTAATGGCACTGAAGTGAACCAATTGTCCATTGTTCTGTTTCTATTTGTGCCGTGAACAGTGCGTGACAATTTTTTCACAAAATACTCGCCAAGTGGTAATCCTTCTGTTTTAGTAAAAGAACCCAGATAAGGCTCTGCATCCACCATATACTTTGTAGAATTATCTACTACCATTACAATTTTTATACCATACTTATTGGGTTTGTTAGGTATATAAATTCGGAATGGACATCTTCCTCTGGAACCCAATAATTGTTCATCAATTGTAAGGTAGGTACCCGGTTTGTAGTTCTCTTGACATTTTGCTATGAACAGATTCCATAGATCTCGAAATGGAGCGAAAACATCGACTAGCCTCCGTTCTTGACGCGTAGATTTATCATCAAACCTAAGGCAGTTTATTAGAAAATCAAACCTCTCACAGGACATTGTACTACGGTACCGATTTCCACAATATGTGACGTCAAATAATTCTCTCGATGGCAAATGATTGTCCTTCATAGCTGCTGATAATGTAAGCACGCCAATTAAAGCTCTAATTTCAGTAGCATCTGTGGGCCTCTGAGTAGGTTTCATATGTTTGTATTTTTGCGATTTTATTTCTATCTCTGCATTGGTGTGGGTCACAATCATATCTATCATATCGTCAGTAATAAAAAACGAAAAGCATTTGAGAGGATCTAACTCATTTTTGCATGAGCGTACAGGTCCAGGTCTAACATGAACTATATTCCTTGAAGCTGTTCTGCTTTGTGACCTTGACTTCAATGATGACCACTTGTGTTTATCTTTTCCACGAAGAATGTTACGCGATGGACGTATTATCAAATCGTTGGATGGTACTGAAGGGCCAGGTGTCGCGTCTTCATTATATTGTAGGACAGATGTATCACTACTTGCCTGATCATCTTGACTTGGAGCTTGGGGCGGGGTCAATGCAGAAATTTCTTCATCGCCATCCGTTTCATATGCCGGATCAACCTCCATGTGATCTTCTCTTTCGCTCCCCGATGAATCTTCGTCATCACTTTCGCCTTGTAATAATAGCTGAGAAATAATGTCTAAAACAAAGAATAGTAATATATTATTAAAAATAAATAAAATAAATCTACGAAAGAAAAAATACATAAAAATAAACAAACTAAATTGTATAAAATATCACGTATAAATATCGTTGTTACTAACCTTCGTCGATGCGACGAGCCATGGTTCCTGGAACGCCGCTCACAGACCTCGTACACACAAAACACTGCCGTCCGTCGCGGGGGGGACGGGTCAACTGAGATTAGCCGCGGTATGAAAGAAGTGCAATAGCGCGCGCGAAATTTTTCGCGGTTTTTTAAAACCGTGTCTTCGAATCGACGAAGGTTCGTAATCTAGGGTTAAAGATGCTTATGTCATTTACACTGGGCTGTTTTTCTTGGCAATATTTCAATATCATGCCTTGAGACAGATTACGCTGGATACATTTTTCGGTAAACATAGGCAGTGTGACAATTCTTTTTTTCTTTTGCCAATATTTTTGGCTAAAATATACGCTATACGGCTACGGCCGCAGCCAATCTAGGTTTTGCCCAGTAACATAATCTTGATGTAAGGCATGGCTCATCTGATCGCTTTATAAGCCAAATTGCAAAGCAGATGGCATTTACACCCTCCATGAGATGCTGCGCAGTCATTACATTTCACTTTGATAATTTTCTTTACTGTTTCATCAATGATAGAAGACACAATATACAATTTTGCACTAACTTTGTGTTCCGGCGTTACTCGGCATGTAACCGTGCACATATTCGCTTCTCGCTTAACTTCAACATACCCAACAGCGCTGTCGACGTAAGCCTGTCGCGATGCCAATAATGCTTCAGCACTGCGACTTTCCGCAACGTTGTAGCAATCATTTTCATGCATATATTCCAATAACATCAAATAATCTACTGAAGGAAGATTTCTGCTGTCAGCTACTTTGAATCCTTTGGAGACTTTCATGACGTAATTAGAATAAAGTTATTGAATTAAAACAAAGATATACTTGGTTATTCTTGGGTATTTTCATCACTGTGTTTTAAAAAAAAAAACAACATTTATTGAGGTTATTAATGTCAGACGTGACAAGTGACATTTGTTATAACGGGTGGCGCAAAAGTAAAGACCCTATTTGGTTCAGCTATAACATTTTTTCTAAATTAGAAAACTAGATTTAGATTTTTTTAAATGTATATTTGTGCCATTAAATTTCGTACCATTAGGATTTAAAGATGATGTCTTTTAAATGGTGACCTCCAGAGTTGATACACATTTGAGCCCTATTTATGACATTTTGCATAACTTGCCGTAACACTTCCTGCGATATGTTCGTTATTTCTTGACGAATGTTTTCTTTTAGAGCTGCGAGAGTCTGTGGCTTGTTCACATACACCCGAGATTTCAAAAAACCCCAAAGAAAGAAGTCTGGACTGGTCAGATCGGGTGATCTTGCAGGCCAAGGCAAATCGCCAAAACGAGAGATAACTCGGCCTGGAAAAGCGTCCCTCACTAAGTCCATAGTGTCACGCGCTGTGTGTGCCGTAGCGCCGTCTTGTTGAAACCAGATGTGCTCCAGCCCCAATTCGTCCAAACTGGGTATCAAAAACTCACGTAACATGGTTCTGTAGCGTTCTCCAGTGACAGTAATCGCATTGCCTCCAGCGTCTTCGAAAAAATAGGGTCCGATCACTCTGTCAACACAGATGCCACACCATACAGTAACTTTTAGTGGGTGTAGAGGTGTTTCTTGAATAATGCGCGGATTATCAGTGCCCCAGAACCGAGTATTCTGCTTATTGACATGCCCTGAGAGATGGAAATGCGCTTCGTCACTCATAACCAATTTTGAAGGAAAATCATCCTCTTCAAGGTTGAGGTTTATGACGCGCTGGCAGTAATCTAGACGAGCTCGGTGGTCAGCAGGCAGCAGCTGATGAGTCATTTGAGTTTTATACGGGAACATCTTTAAGTCTTTCACCAAAATACGCTGCAGGGTCCGTCTGGAAATGCCCAATTGCGTGGCACGTCGCCTCGTTGATGTTTCTGGACACTCTTCCACATCTTCGCGCACAGCATCGATATTTTCAGCTGAACGGCCTGTTCTTGGTCTCCCAGACTTAGGTCTATCCAATGTTGAGCCAGTTGCTTCAAGGCGTGTGGCAAAGCGTCGAATTGTGCGACCAATCGGTGCCGGACGGTGGGAAAATCGTCGACGAAATTCACGTTGTGTTCTTATCACTGATGAATTATTCCGTAAGAACATTGACACAATTATTCCACGTTCTTGGGGAGTAAAACGGTCCATGTTTATTTTCAGTGTATTTTACATTTGTTCTCTACACAATTTTCAACAACAGAATGACAGAAAATGTCATATATAAAAAAAAAAAGTATTTTCTTTAGTGCCAGTACTTTTGCGCCACCCAGTATTTCTTAAATGTTCGGTGACTGTGTGGAGATGGTGAACTATGTTTATGAATGATGTATGTATTTAATACGGAAATGTTTAATAAGCGTCTAAATATTTTTTTATACCACACCTTTGTACGTTTGTCCTTATTGTAAATAATCACATAAACTTAGCCACTGTAAACAGTTGTAAAAGTGACAAAATACGTAGTGATTTCGTACGAACCCATGGTCTTTGTTTTATTTCATTATGTTCAGAACATTCTGTAAAAAATTGTCGTGTCTCCAAAACGCAATCATAATTCTTTGTTGCACCGCAATGGGTCCTCGACATCAACGTCGCCTCAAGGTTCAGAGGAGGCGTCAGCAATCAAGTCGGCAGTGTCCACGTTGAGCGCTACTTTCCATACGGTACAGGAACCAGATGTTCCGACAATAACAACTCACTTTTCAAGAAGATCTTAAAATGAAGTTTTATTTACTAGCAACTGCGCTTGTAGATGTTTATAACGATTTCTTGCGTGTGCTTGCAAGAAATCGTTATAAACATCTACTTAAGAGTTTGTTAAATCAAGGTCCCAAGCGTCCTTCATAACTGAATCAACAATTCAGTTGCTTGGTCTCGGAAAAACACCAACCAAAAGTATTATATCAGGAGTAGGAGGCGAAATGAGCGCTCTGGCTGCCAAATTTATAGTATACAGGACTAAAGAATGGAACGTTATTTACGACAAACAGAAGTAGGTTTACGAAAATAAACAAATTCAAAAGTTTTATCTTAAAATTATATTGTTGCGACGATTACCTATGCTAGAATGTTCGCAAGTACTTACCTACTCGTGTACGACGAATACCTAAGCTCTAGAACGTTCGCAAGTACCTACCTACTCGTGTACCACAAATACCTACGCTAGAACATTCGCAAGTACCTACCTACACGTATACGACAAATACCTACGCTAGAACGTTCGCATGTACCTACCTACACGTTTAACAATAGCTCATCGGCGGTAGGCATACCTACGCGTCGCAGCTAAGTACCTACACTCATTGTTCTGTTATCGAGAATTGTCGGCATCTTTGTAGTAATAACGGGAAGGTTCTAGAAACCTATTAAATGACTATAAAAAGGATTCGAACGTCGGCACTTCGTTCAGTTATGAATACAGCGATCTCGAGCGAACATTTAAGTGATACGGAAGTTTACGAAGAGCGATCTACGAAGCGTGATAGTGCAGTATAAGTGTTAATTGCTTTATTTTGTTACTGTTAGAGTATTGTGCGAGTTTTGAATAAAGTCATCATCGCGTAACTGGCATTTTGCATCGAACCGAAATTGGTGACAGAAGTGAGAATGCCAGTCACACCGCGCGACGAGGGAGTACGCACTCGACGACAGGCGGCGGTAGACGAAACTCGTGAACCATCGATTATGGCCGATAGTGAAGAGACTAGCGCAGCAGTATTTAGTGATCCAGGCACTTCTGCGGCGTCGACAGGTATAGGCTCTGGCTTTGACGTGTCGTCCCTTTTAGCCGTTATACAGGAGGGCCAACGCCAAGCTGAAGAGCGCCAACGCCAAGCTGAAGAACGGCAACGTCAAGCCATGGAGGAGTTGAAGGAAGGCCAACGCCAAGCTGAAGAGCGCCAACGCCAAGATGAAGAGCGCCAACACCAAGCTTTTCTGGATCTTAAGGGGGCTATCCGTGAGGACCTTCAAGAAATGATGGACTCTAAGTGGAAAAGGTTCAGCACCGTCATCAGTTCTCTTCAAGAAGACGTTGAAGTGGTGAAAAAACGTACCAGCAAACATGATGAAATTCTCGAAGATGTCCAGACCACCATGAACCATCATGACAAAATGATTAAAGAGCTGCAGAAGACCAAGGTCCTTTATTCAAGTGCTACACCTGTGGCCGCGGCAGTTACTTCCGGAGGTCCCAAGTTTAAACTTCCCTCCTTTGACGGCTCGTCTTCCTGGACGGCCTTTCGACACCAGTTCGAAGTAGTTGCCAAAGGAAATGGATGGGAAGATGGTCACGCACTGACGGCGCTTACTTTAGCACTTAGAGGGGATGCACTGCTGATCCTAGAGAATATACCTGCAGACCGACGAAGCTTAGACGCACTCCTTAAGGCTTTGGAAGCTCGATTTGGCGATAAGCACCTGGAGCATGTTTATCGAGCTCAGCTGAATGATTAAACTCAGAAGTCGAGTGAGGGACTTCAACAATGGGCTGCTGAAATTGAACGCCTGGTACGACGAGCCTATGCCTCCAGTCTATCATCTGTAGACCACACAGTGGTGCAAGCATTTGTGGATGGTATAAGAGACCTTGAGGTCAGAGCAACTGTACGGTTGGCACACCATACAACTTTAGATGCGGCCTTAGCACATGCCCTTGAGGTGGAAGCTGTGCGAAACGACTACAAGTCGCATAAAGTACGGGAAGTTGTTGCAGCTGTTAGACCACGAGGTGAGCCTATGTGCTACGTATGCGGCAAGCGGGGACATATCCGAATCAACTGTCCGGACCAAAGAAGAAGTAGAATGGTGTCAGCTACTACTCAGGTTAATGCTAGTCAAGATCCGTTACGTCAAGCCTCCACAGTGCAAGTATCACAGGCATGTGACGGTAATAGCCTGGTAACAGCTGGAGAAATAAATGGTAAACCCGTTCACTTTACCATAGATACGGACGCGTCGAAGACCATCGTACGACCAGAACTTCTGCGGCGAACAATTCAGTGGGAAGACGCACGACCATCTTGCAAATTGCAAACAGCGACTGGCCAGCCAGTGACCGTCCTCGGAGTTACGGATGTGAGAATGAAACTAGGAGAGAAGACTTATCATCAATCTGTTTTGGTGGCGAGCATAATGGATGACTGCATTATCGGCTTAGACTTTCTTCGAATGCACCAGTGTGTTGTCGATATTGCTAAAGGTGTTTTAAGCTTCCCAGACCAAGAGGTCTTTCTGGAAGGCTGTTCTTCGATAGCGGTCTACAGTGCCAAAACGGTAACCTTGGCACCGAGGTCAGAAACCTTAGTCGACGTAAGGTTCCCTGAGGGTGTGACTGCTGATCGCTGCGTCATAGTGGAAGATCCTGGGCACCATACCAGTCGAATCACAGCCAGAACTTTAGTTATGACTAGAAGTGGGGCAAAAGTTAAAGTTGCCAATCTTAGCAATTCGGCGATGTTATTAAGGAAGAACGCGATCGTTGGACGATGTGAGACTGTCTGAGGAAGATCCAAGAGAACGTCCAGACTGCCTCTTCAACAAACCATATGGGCCCGTTATTAGAGACCACAAAGCAAAGTTTGACACCCAACGAGTATCGGGAAGCAGAGAAGCTGCTGCTGGACTACAAGGACATTTTCACCAAAGAAGAAAACGACCTTGGAAGAACGGGGTTAGTGAAACACCCGATCGACACAGGTGCTACACAGCCTATCAAACAAAGACCTAGACGAGTGCCACTAGCAAAAGAACAAGAAGTAGCTGAGCTGATTGGGAATATGGCACGAACCAAGATCATAGAGCCATCATCCAGCCCATGGTCTTCACCGATGGTACTCGTGAAGAAGAAAGATGGTAGTACCAGGTTTTGTGTAGACTACAGGATGCTGAATAACGTGACCAAGAAAGACAGCTATCCTTTGCCCCGTATTGACGACACTTTGGACATGCTTGGAGGCATGAAGTGGTTCTCTACGGTAGATCTGAAAAGTGGCTACTGGCAAGTGGAACTCCGACCAGAAGATAAAGAGAAGACTGCATTTACCACCGGTACTGGCAAAGGCCTGTGGCAGTTCCGGGTAATGCCATTTGGATTGTGTAATGCACCAGCTACGTTCGAAAGGCTTATGGAACGCGTACTAGTGGGTCTTTTGGGAGATGCCTGTCTGGTGTACTTAGATGACGTAATAGTTATGGGACGCAGTTTCACGGAACATCGCAAGAATCTTGAGAAAGTGTTCAAGAGATTTCGTGAATCAAACTTGAAACTTAATCCGAAGAAGTGCGCCTTTTTCAAGAAAGAAGTTTCGTTCTTAGGCCACATTATTTCGGATAAAGGTGTTCAAACAGACCCAGACAAAATAAAAGCGGTTCAAGAATGGCCTATACCAAAAACTAAAACCGAAGTAAGAGCTTTCCTGGGCCTCAGTGCTTACTACCGGCGTTTTGTTAAGAACTTCTCTGAAATAGCTAAGCCGTTACACCACCTCACAGAAGAGAAGAGGAATTTCATTTGGGACTCGGATTGTCAACGTGCATTTTCACGACTCAAAGAATTGCTGTGTTCAGCTCCAGTCCTGTGCTACCCTAATAGAGAAGGCAGATTTATTGTGGACACAGACGCCAGTAATACCGGAATCGGAGGTGTGTTATCTCAGGAGCAAAATGGATAGCATGTGGTCATCGCATATTCAGCAAGTCTCTATCGAAGCCTGAGAGAAACTACTGTGTAACTCGGCGTGAATTACTAGCAGTTGTGAAGACCTTACAACATTTCAATAAATACTTGCTGGGAAGAGAGTTCACACTACGAACGGATCATGCGGCACTGAAGTGGCTACTACAGTTTAAGAATCCTGAAGGCCAAGTCGCGAGATGGATGGATGGATGGATAAGACACATGATCTAGTGCGAGATAACAACCTCAAGGCTAGTGAGAAGATGAAAACTCGTTATGACAGGAAAGCAAGTAATCATGGCTTCGAGGAAGGTACGCTCGTGTGGTTACATAATCCTCTCAGGAAAATCGGCAAGTCACCGAAGCTACAGGCCCGCTGGGAGGGTCCCTATAAAGTGATCACAAGGATCAATGACGTGACCTATCGCATAAGACAGGGCGATAGAAAGAAGCCGAAGATCGTCCACATCGATCGACTAGCACCCTATCACGGCTCTAACGCTGCTCGGGACGAGCATGATTAAGAGGGGGGCAATGTTGCGACGATTACCTATGCTAGAACATTCGCAAGTACCTACCTACACGTATACGACAAATACCTACGCTAGAACGTTCGCATGTACCTACCTACACGTTTAACAATAGCTCATCGGCGGTAGGCATACCTACGCGTCGCAGCTACACTCATTGTTCTGTTATCGAGAATTGTCGGCATCTTTGTAGTAATAACGGGAAGGTTCTAGAAACCTATTAAATGACTATAAAAAGGATTCGAACGTCGGCACTTCGTTCAGTTGTGAATACAGCGATCTCGAGCGAACATCTAAGTGATACGGAAGTTTACGAAGAGCGATCTACGAAGCGTGATAGTGCAGTATAAGTGTTAATTGCTTTATTTTGTTACTGTTAGAGTATTGTGCGAGTTTTGAATAAAGTCATCATCGCGTAACTGGCATTTTGCATCGAACCCCATCCTGACACGTAACAATATAAATGAAATAGGTACTTACATAAGAATGGAAAAGTAGTGAAAAAGAGGTCACACAGGTACGGTTTCGAGGAAAAAAGAAGTCGTACACTTGTTGCAAAGTAAGTAAATAAGTTCTTATTTATAAATCAAGCAACTAGTTTTTGTCAGTCTACTGCTGAACAGGCCACTAAAGTCCAATAAAGCCTTGTTATTTATCAGCCCAATAATTTTTCTTCATTTAAGTTAGTAAGTATTTACCTTATAATTTTTCTTTAGATACAAAGGTTATAATTACCTCAACATCTATTGGATTTCATTACTTATTTACTCAATTACTTTATATTGCTTTCAGAAACAATCACTAATTATTTTTTATATTAAAGGCGAAGAAAGAATAAAAATATAATAATACCAGCCTGTTTATGTGTTTTATAAAGAAGGCATGAGCAATAAAAAAATAGTATATTCTTATTCTGCCTCTGCTTTCCTTATTATGTTATAGCTAATATTATGTATCAGCTACATAGAATAATAATTAAAACAATTACTGTTTAAACAAATACATTTTCTTTACTGCCTATATGAAAAAAAAAAAATTCAACTAGTGAAATTCTGACAGCAAAAATTTTGAGGATGTTGAGCTTGTGGTAGAAGCTCAACATCATTATTTATTTTAGGAAGATCATCTTCTACAATGTGATCATTCAGTATCAACGCTTTGTTGTACAATACTTGACAGGTCACAATTGCTTTTAATACTTTAGGTAGTTTTAATCTTCTTTATAGGACTCCAAAGTATCTTTTAACAGTATTTTTGGTAGAAATTTGAGATCTGTTGTATACTTCTTGTGCTGGAGCGAGTGGGTTTACAAAAACTGTTACAAGATATCGCAGACATATCTCCCAAATCCTTCAAATTGGGCGGCAAGTGGAGAATCATTCTAAATTGTGGTGTCATAGGCCGAACCTGGCCAGCGAGCAATAACACTCAACATCCTTCAATTTGCATCACAAATGACCAGAGAGTTCACTGAAAAATAGCCCTTTTTATTTCTATAAAATTCAGCTTTGTTGCCTCCAGGTGAATAAATTTTGTCGGTTCTAAGGTGTGGGGTGGGCATTTTAATTTATTCTCTTATTACCAACGCTATGGAACTGGAGACATGTTCCGTAATACGACACACTTTTGCTTTACTTACGCCTGCTAAATCGCCTATTAAAGCTTGGAAACTTCCCGTAGCATAAAACCGCAGGGCAATTAATAATTGCATCATTGGTGCAATACAGCCTTGTGCGTTGTTGGAATCCGCATGCTAACTTAGCTTAAATTTTCTAGAAATTAATCTCACCGACTACTTACCTAATTATGGGAGAAAACAGATTTTTGCTAGGTGCTATAAGTTTATTGATATAAATGTGGCCAAGCTAAGGAACCACCTACAAACTTTTATAACTTTGATCTACTCATTGACTAATAATTCTAATAATTGGCAACTAATTTGGACATTTTTTTTGTGTTATTATCATAATGAGGGTGTTTAGAAAAATGTTCGCCACCATTTTACGTCACATGTGAAAGCGCTTTGACAGGTGCCTGGATCTGACGCCTGACTGCTGCCACCTCGTGGGCGCCATTTTAGAAAACCTTCATTAAAATCTCTGATGGTGGCCAGGGCAAGGCGGCACAGGCCAACATTATTGACGACGCGATTTAAACAATCGCGTAGGTAGTTATTGACGGCAAGTTGACTCAGCAGGCGCAACCGATGGATGACCAGTCAAGAGTCAAGACCGCTCACGCCCGGTCAAGATGATGCTGATAGACTGAGCTATTCATTTACTAAACTAAAAAAGATATTCTTGTAATTTTATAGAGAAGTACCAAGTAATCACATTAGACATTATGGTTAATGACTATAGTTTGTAAGCATAGAGCAAATTTATATAAAATAAATTGGTTTTGGCACGTTATGCGCGAGCGCCAATATAATAAACTGAGTATATAATACCACTTTAGTTACCTACATTTACACTAATAAATTTATATCTGATCAACAAAGCTTACGTTAGTCCACGCTAAACAGCTGACAGTCCATTGGGTAATTTTATTGGTATTGTTTTAAAGCTTTGTCTTTCTAGATTTTATGTTAGGGACGACGAAGATACCAATCCTAGCGCTTGGGTCCCGTCGGAGCAGCAGGACCTGGCGACCCTCACTAATATAGACGGTGATGTTGGGGTCCTAGTAGACGAGCAGGCTACGGCGGGACCGAGCAAGGCGGTCAAGAAGAACGATTTTTCAACGTTGAAAATTGAATTGTTATTAACGGCCGTCGCCAAGCTAAAAGACCGTATGAGGATGAGACGCCGCATCCAGATATAGCGGCGCCCTAGCCTACGCCCAAAAATATGGGTGTAGGCAAGAAAACGAAAATAAAATAAACCTAAATAAAATCAAGTTCTTTAATTTAATTTTAACACAATACTTCGGGGTTGTAAATAAACGTATGCCTAGTAGATACCTAGTAATTTTAGTAAAATATTTAAGCCTCGCCCACGGCGACTTTGTAGCAATGCTGTCGCGTTTTGTAAACGCGCTTCTGCATCGCTACTATCGCGGGTTAGTAATGTGCGACAGAAACGGAAAATGAGGCTTCGTTTTGCCAGATGTTATTCAACCCTAATCGTAGGATCAAATAATGAACATAATTTATCTAGTCAGTTATTGGAGCGAGTCGAAGAAGTCAAAGATCTGAACTGAGTTTTAATCTTTACGTTCATACTATAGTTGCTAAAGCGTACAAACAGTTAGTAATGATACTTTGTCTTTCTCGCCCATTCAAAAATCCATTAACATACAAAATACTATATTACTCTTTCATACGAAGTGTTCTCGAATTTGCGAGTGTTGTATGGAATCATATATACGCGGTACATATTGCACGAATTGAAAAATTCAAAATAAATTTTTAAAGTCTGTACTACCGCACCGGTCATATCCACGTTGATTACGTTACAACATCAGTAACGCATAACTTATTGCCTTTAGTAAAACGACGCACATA
Organism: Parascotia fuliginaria; assembly: GCA_963082885.1. Lineage (NCBI taxonomy): Eukaryota > Metazoa > Arthropoda > Insecta > Lepidoptera > Erebidae > Parascotia > Parascotia fuliginaria. The sequence goes on along the minus strand of OY720199.1, from coordinate 1,039,548 downwards.
CTTGGATACAATGTTTCTTTATAAGATTGTAATATAATAATAATAATAATTATAAAAATCTTTATTGGGTCATGAAAGTCATTTTAACAATTTAGGTCTTAAATAATATCTTATAAATAGGTATACAGTGTTAGAATGCCTATACTAGGTAATACAACCTGTGCCACAGGCGGTGTGAGTTCATGAAAACATGTGTAAACTCTCAGTCTGACTTAGGTATAATATAGAAAATAAACAAATAATTAAACTACTGGTGTTTGGAGAAAGTTCATCGCAATGATGTGCAAAAAATTATAATTACGATTTAAAGTGTTCCGTTTGCGCATGCTAAAGTTTAAAAAATTAGTTTTTTCAGCGTTCAATGTTAGTAGGTTATGCCTGAGCCAGTTATTTACAACATTAAAACCATTTTGTGCATAAATAAGTGCTTCTGTGTGCGTGTCAGCAGAAAAAATGAGTGCAGTGTCGTCCGCGTATGAAATGTATTTAAATTACAGAGGTCATTGATATATATTAGAAAAAGAGTAGGGCCGATTATACTTCCTTGTATACTACAAGCAGGAATTATTATTTGATTAGGTGTATTTTCGTAAGTTTTTAACTACATATAAGTGTATTATAGTTTTAAATTCAACGAAAATCGGTAAGTCATTCTTTGTTATTTTATCACAAAGTGGGTAGATAGGTAACATTCAAACATTAAATTTATATTTGCTTTGTTTTCGTATAGTTTATATATTTTGCGTTTGTAGTAGTATAGGACGCTGATAGGTTTGTTATTTGAACTTATAAATTGTATTAATAGTTTTTATTTAAACGAGATTACTGCATATTTTTCTTTCGAAAGTAGGTAGGTATCGTTTCGACTTTGTTCATATTTTAGTCTGTTTTTGTTGTAGTTTTTATATATTTTGCGTATTTATTAGTAAACAGGTCGTTCATAGGTTAGTTAGTTTTGTTAAACAAATATGTCAAAATACATGGGCGAGCCCCCTGACAGTGGGGGGAGGGAGTTTGTAACACCTACGGCGAAACGCTTGTTCAGTGACATTTCACCTACATTTGTTTCTCCCTTAGAAGGAGCCAAGCGAGTGCAAACAATGAACTTAGGCAAGGATAGCTCAATTTTAAACCTAAGCGATAGCAGTTCAGATAGGGACTATTGTTCGTTAGTAGCTCAGGCGACTGATTATTTGGCGAAAATTAATGAATTAGTTAACGATCAGGGATCTCGTATGAATGTAGCAAATAAAACGGCAATAATGGATTTCACTCAGCGCATTACTGGTATAGTTTCTTTGTTAGCGATAAAGTCGTCATGTAATGAAACTAAGTTAGCAAATATCGAGCGTGAATTAGATAATGTAAAAAACACTCAACAAACATTATCGAAACCGAACCTCGAGCATAAACAAACGTATGCGGACAAGTTAAAACTGCGTGTACCACCTAAGTCGGCAGCCACGGTTCAGTCACGACCACCTCTGCCGTGTGTTGTCGCCTATCCGACCACAGAGCGATCAACTGACTTTGCGTCATCTTCAGCAACCAAACAAGCGCTCATGAAAGCGATTAAACCTAGTGACGACGGTTTTCAAATTGTCGGCGTTAAAAAGACCGCAAAGTCAGGTGTCGTGTTACGTGTCGCTAATGAAAAGCAGCTACAGAAACTGCAGTCCGTAGATGCTATTAAATCTGTAGGGTTACGTTTGGAGACGAAAGGACGTAGGCCTCGTATACTTGTTAAAGATGTCCCAATTACTATGGAGGACTCGGCATTTATAACTGCCTTATATCGTCAAAACATCAAAGACGAAATGGCACTTATGGAAGAGGATTTTGTTAAGAGCACTAGAATCACTCGTAGGCGTAAATTAGATAATGGTCGTAAGTGGATAGGCTTAGAAGTAGAACCTGCGGTTAGGAACCATCTGGCCACTACTAAAGATAAGCTTTTTATAGATTGGGCAACTTGTAGGTTTATTGATGACGTTGACATAGTGCGTTGTTTGAAATGCCAGCAGTTTGGCCATATATCTAAATTTTGTACAAGCAAAACACCTGCTTGTGCAAATTGTGCTGGGGAACATGATACTCGAGCTTGTCCCAACAAGAACACCACAGATTTTAAATTTAGTTGCATAGCCTGTAAGAGATTTAAAAAACCTAGCGATCATCGTTGCGGCTCTCAACAGTGTCTTACTTATAAGCTTAAGCTAGAACAACTTATTTTAAGCACTACTTACTAATAAACCAGTTAGTCACAACACTCACAACTAATAGTTAGAAATGGCAAATCTTGTTATAGGACAGTTGAATCTACATAACGATAGGGTGGCGACATCAGAGTTAGATCGATTAGTTTTGGAACATAAGCTGGACATTGTTTTAGTACAGGAGCAATATCAACTTTTTCATTTGCGTAGGAAAATTGTGCAGCTAAATGGCAGATCACGAGCTGGGATATACGTATCGAGTTCTAATTTTACTGTAACGTCATTGTCTAATCTTATGACGCCACACTGTGCAGTTGCGGAGGTTACATCCTCGTCCTGCAGGGTTTATGTCGTGAGCTGCTACTTCCAATACTCCCATCCTGTCGCTCCTCACCTACATCATCTTCGCCACGTTTTGCGGTCTCTTGCAGGCCACAAAATTATCATTGGCGCCGACGTCAATGCGTCATCTACGCTATGGTATGGCAAATATAGGGCAACTGATAGGGATCGACGCAGTGCTGTCGAAGATTTCATTGCAGAAATGAATCTATTCATACACAATACCCCTGATGCACCACCTACTTTCTGGAGCCCAATGGGCGAATCTTCTATTGACGTCACACTTTCTTGTGGAGGCGTTCGTATTGATAGGTGGCGCGTTCTGCCGGACGCGTCGTGTAGTGATCATCGTTTAATCGTGTATGAATTCACTACTAGAGTGGCGCGGGATCCTCAAGATAATGCTGCTAGCTTTAGATATAAAACTAGAGGGGGAAACTGGGAGCTTTTTGGTACTCTTTTTGGTATGCATGCTAAAGACTTCACTCGTAACGAGCTGTCTGCACAAGAAAGTGCTGAGATCTTATCAGATACTTTTACCTATTGCGCTGATGTTGCTTTTGGCCGAAAATCTGTCACAAGCACTCGTAGATGTGATTGGTGGAATGATTATTTAGCTGAACTTCGTAGATGTTACCGTAGGGCGCGTAGAAAGGTTAATACCATTAAGAAACGTAACATATCGGGCGATACTTATAACAACGCGCTTATTGCTCTTAGGGTTGCCAGGTCACGTTATAGAGCTGCTGTTGAAAAGTCTAAAGGTAACTTGTTGCGTAAAATAGTTGATAGGCTTGATAGAGAGGGTCCATGGTCACCTATATATCATGAATTCAAAGCTAATAGATCTATTGAACTTGCTTACATAGGAAACATAAAAATCAATAATGCTCATTCTATAGGTATAGATGAAACAACTAAATATCTTTTGCATACTCTTATACCTGACGATCGGCCGGAGGACGACACTGAGTATCACCAAGAGATCAGACAATGGGCTGCTGTACCACCTGTGTCGCCTATGTCAGACCTACCATCAACTGACGAGTTTATTAATATTGTTAGATCTCTGCCACTTAACAAAGCTTCAGGTGATGATAAGATTTCAAATAAAATGATTAAGGAGGCGTGTAGGATCTCTGGGGATGCAATTCTGTGTGTGTTTAGGCGGTGTATTGGGGAGGGTGTATTTCCTAGTATTTGGCGTAGTGGGTATATTAGAATAATACCAAAGAGTGGCAACAAGCCACCAGATGACCCTAAGTCATATAGACCAATTACGTTACTACCATCATTAGGAAAATTGTTAGAACGTCTCGTAGTTCCTAGGCTTATACCGGGAGGGGTAAAATTTAGTGATAACCAATTTGGCTTTACAATAGGTAGATCAACAGTCGATGCAGTTATATCTGTTAGGGAAACTGTTACTAAATCTGTTTGTCAATACGTGATAGGTATTTTCTTAGATATTTCTGGTGCCTTCGATAACGCATGGTGGCCAATATTACTTATGAAATTAAAATCACGAGGTTGTTTTAGTAACATATATTCGCTAATTTATACATATTTTATGCATGGCACAGCTAAGCTAAAACTTGGTCACCATGCTGTGTCGAAGCCACTGACTATGGGATGTCCTCAGGGATCAGTGCTAGGGCCGTATCTTTGGAACTTAGGGTTTGATGATTTCCTTTCATTGCCATTACCAACTGGCTGTACATTAACTGGATATGCTGACGATGGCCTGTTACTTATACTGGGTGGCGCAAAAGTAAAGACCCTATTTGGTTCAGCTATAACATTTTTTCTAAATTAGAAAACTAGATTTAGATTTTTTTAAATGTATATTTGTGCCATTAAATTTCGTACCATTAGGATTTAAAGATGATGTCTTTTAAATGGTGACCTCCAGAGTTGATACACATTTGAGCCCTATTTATGACATTTTGCATAACTTGCCGTAACACTTCCTGCGATATGTTCGTTATTTCTTGACGAATGTTTTCTTTTAGAGCTGCGAGAGTCTGTGGCTTGTTCACATACACCCGAGATTTCAAAAAACCCCAAAGAAAGAAGTCTGGACTGGTCAGATCGGGTGATCTTGCAGGCCAAGGCAAATCGCCAAAACGAGAGATAACTCGGCCTGGAAAAGCGTCCCTCACTAAGTCCATAGTGTCGCGCGCTGTGTGTGCCGTAGCGCCGTCTTGTTGAAACCAGATGTGCTCCAGCCCCAATTCGTCCAAACTGGGTATCAAAAACTCACGTAACATGGTTCTGTAGCGTTCTCCAGTGACAGTAATCGCATTGCCTCCAGCGTCTTCGAAAAAATAGGGTCCGATCACTCTGTCAACACAGATGCCACACCATACAGTAACTTTTAGTGGGTGTAGAGGTGTTTCTTGAATAATGCGCGGATTATCAGTGCCCCAGAACCGAGTATTCTGCTTATTGACATGCCCTGAGAGATGGAAATGCGCTTCGTCACTCATAACCAATTTTGAAGGAAAATCATCCTCTTCATAGGGCTCAAATGTGTATCAACTCTGGAGGTCACCATTTAAAAGACATCATCTTTAAATCCTAATGGTACGAAATTTAATGGCACAAATATACATTTAAAAAAATCTAAATCTAGTTTTCTAATTTAGAAAAAATGTTATAGCTGAACCAAATAGGGTCTTTACTTTTGCGCCACCCGTTACAATCTAATACCAGGGCTGGATTAGAGGATTTAGCGAATAAATGTTTACGTCTAGTCTCTGACTGGGGAAAACGTAACCGATTATTGTTCGCTCCTCACAAAACTTTTCAGCTTCTTTTAAAAGGAAATCTGAAAACACCACCTCGAATAAAATTTAATAATATTAGCATTAAAAGTAGGGATTCAGTTTGTTACTTAAGATTCATATTAGAAAGAAACTTTTCATTTGTTAATCACATCACTACAATTGGGGAAAAATCTAAAAATAGTTTTTACGCTTTAACTAGAATATCAACAACAACATGGGGTCTTTCTTTTAATACTCTTAAAACAATTTATAGTGCTACTTATTTAGGAAGTATGTGTTATGGGGCGCCTGTATGGGCTGATAGGGCAACTATAGGTGCTGTAAGGCGCAAATTGCTTCAAAGTCAACGTCTTGCGTTAATATTTCTGTGTAAGGCATATAGGACAGTTAGCACTGAGGCTTTGCCAGTACTGGCAGGTGTTCTTCCGGTTGATCTTGAGGTTCAGAGACGAGCGGCTATGTATTATACAACTCACGAAGGCATGAATAGTGACTTCTTACAATCGCGCGATCGCCAGAAAATCATTAGATTATTTAAAGAAGAAAATGAAGTTTATAGGAGTCTTATAGGCGAATGGCAGCAGCGCTGGGATACTTCAACTAAGGAGCGCCACCTGTACCAGTTTTTTCCATCAGTCGTAAAGCGGTTGGAAGGAACATGGATGGAGGTAGATCACTGTGTTGCCCAATTTCTTACGGGTCATGGTAACTTTAAGAGCAAACTATTTTCGTTTAAGTTAGTTGATTCGCCGAGTTGTCAGTGTTCCAATCAAGAACAGTCTGCTCATCACATTCTTTGGGAGTGTAGTCTTTGGCGTAAAGACCGCGAAATAATGTTAAATAGTTTACAAGTTACATCAGGACCAGTTTATTATGAGGATCTTGTGTCATCTAGGGTGAATTTCCGTGCGTTTAAGCGTTTTTGCCATACATATTACTGGAATCAGATATAGCTCACATAGGTCCCTTAATATTACGTGTCCGTGGTGTTCTCTTTTAATAGGTCATAATCCTATACAGATTAAATTTGTCGCCCGCTTTGCAATGGAGGGAAGTGGACATTTTATTTCCAACTCCTCCTTTTACTTCTGATTAAATTCGTTGCGGGGTCCAAGACAGTAGGTTTAGCAGTCCCCGGGACTCCCGAGTGTCAAAGCTCGGTGTTTTTTCTTGGATATCACTGTTAATCCTGGCTTACAGGAGTCACAGTGATGGGCATGTGGGTGGGATTGTCCCGTAAGCAGGAATTATCATATCAGTACTCATGATGTCACCAATCTTAACACACTGATATCTGTCTCGTAAGTAATCAGCGAAAAATTTTAGTTGATTACCTCTTATTCCAATGTTCTCTAGTTTCGATAAAAGTATCGAAACGGAGACAGTATCAAATGCTTTGGCAAGATCAAGGAAAATTCCTGTGACTTGTTTACTCTTCCATAGCTCTTTAGTGACATGATCAGTTAAAGACCACGAAATTGAGAACATCCTCCAATATTGGCAGTCGTCGGAAGAGAGTAGCGAGGATGACGATTGCGAGGCGAGTCTTAAAGATTACTATTCTCAAGTTATGGACACTGCTTTGGACAACATACAAGGTATTTCGAATGACGATGTGTTGCATATACTTGAGGGTAGTCCTGCACAAGCACAACTGTTACAAGAAAATGATCACTATTTGTCAAATTCAGACCAGGAGGTTCTGCATGTCGACAAGAAATATAAATCACATTAGAGATGAAACGTATTTACGCTACCAGGGCTTAAAACCAGGATTTCGCATCGAAGTACGGCGCCCTGGTACGAGCAGACAATACTTGCAAGTATGAAAGTATGTGCTACAAGGCGAACGCGCGATAGCATAGCATAGAAAAACGATTCATATTTCAATGTAGATAAAAAACACACTCGTATTTAGTGAATAATAAATACTTTTATCTTCAAAGTATTTTTTTATTCATACGAATTAGCTCCTAACCTTACTAAGAATACAGGTTGAATTTCTATGCAAGTATTTTAGGTAAGACGCTCGCATCCAATACTTGCAAGTATGGAAGTAAGTGCTTTAAGGCGAACGATAGCATAGAAAAATGATTCATATTTCAATGTAGATAAGAAACACACTCGTACTTTGTGTATAATAAATACTTTTATCTTCAAAGTATTTTTTTGTTCATACGAATTTGTTCCTTATCTTACTGGGAATACAGGTTGAATTCCTATGCAAGTATTTTAGGTAAGGCGCTCGCGTCCAGCGTGGAGCGGGTTGCCATACTCGAACCCGACCTTTAGCGGGTGGGACGACAAATACTTTCAAGTATTTTAAAACCTGGTTTTCGACCCTCGTATTTTTACGTACTTGTACTAAGACGCCCTGGTATTGAATTTTGCAAGTATATCTCATCTCTAAATCACTTCTTTTATCGAAATCTTCACTTGCTGATGCAATGCTAGATCGATCACAGGGCGACACAGAAGCTTCATCTAAGTGTTCACCAAAGCGCACACTACCTACTTTAGTATGCACATGCAGATATTGCTTGTCTCAGCGTCCACCAGCACACGACACACCAGAACCTGTGGCCAGCACATCCCAGTTTTTGCAGACACCGGTACATCTGGACAATGCTGTTTCTGGTCATTCCCAGCTTTCACCTACTCTACCTGGTGCCAGGACGATTTCACCCGATGCTTCACCAGAATATACATTTCCGTATAACACCGCGACAACTTCATCTCAACATCTGTCGAAATTTAAGTTTCCACATACCATCAGAGAAAGTGTGTCTCAGCGTCTGGGAGATTGTGAGCAAACTCCTGAGGTTATAGTTGAACAAGAAGAGATGGTCATTTCCTTAGCTCCCGACGATGATCAACTTTGTGTGCTACTTGAGCCAACTTATGCTGAATTACAGGCGAAGCAAAGAAAGTGGAGTACAAAAGTAGGTTACTTTGAAGATCGTGATTTTAGTAGACAGTTACAACCTACTACAAAACACGACAACTGAAGTCCCCACCCTATTTGACCATTTTCATTCATTCATCAGGGAACATATCCATATTTATTTATTTATTTATTTATAATAGGTACACAAACAGATCACAGTCTCAACATAGCAAGCAGTAATAATGGACATAATATATAAACCAGACAGTAATCCTATGATAGTGTACACAGCATGAACATATTAAAGCAGATTACTCGTGCAAAACAAAAAAAAAACATTATTAAGATCTTACATTCATAAATTCGTTAGCGTAGAATACAAGTGGGTAATTGCAAGTAGGTTTTTACTTAATAACAAATTTTACATTATAACTAAACTTGAAACTTATCGGAACAAAGTATACCTGATACAATATTTTTATATCTAGTGAAGTTTACGTCAAAAATGTCGACTTCTTTATTTAAACGTGCTACTTTATTATATGCTCTGCACATTCTTACTATTGGATTATAAAATGATGTGTTATTCCTATATACCCGAATTGCAAAAATGTTAGGATTTCGAGATCTATGTGAAGTATTAAAGCTAAGAGAAGAGAGTAAAACCGGTGTATCGATAGATGAATGAACCAGTTTATGCAAATAAAGTAAATCGTATCTTTGACGTCGGGTTTGCAATGAGACAACATTAAATTTACTTAACCTCTCGGCATAATTTAAGCGACCATAATTGAATTTACGAGTAAGGAATTTTAAGCACCTTTTTTGTACTCTCTCTATATTATATATATGCGTTTTATAATAAGGAGACCAAACTGGGCAGCAGTATTCTAAGATACTCCTCAACAGACTAAAATAGAGACACAGAGTACTTTGTGTATTCTTAAAGTCTTTAGTGGACCTTATAATAAATCCCAGAAGATTGCTACTTCTCTTTACCACATGTTCGTAATGTGAACGGAATGTTAACTCCCTGTCAAATAAGACTCCCAAATCCTTTACCACCTCTTTTCTATTTAACACGCTATTATCTATAAAGTAAGGGTGAAGCATTTTGTGTTTCTTCCTGGTAAAAGAGATAACACAACATTTGTCCACATTGAGGCACATATTGTTTGACGAGCACCAGTCCGTAACGATGTTGAGATCACGCTGAAGAGCCAGACTATCTGTGGTCTCGTTTATCCTATTATAAATCTTTAGGTCATCAGCGTATAGCAATGCAGGGCAAGATAATCGATTAATAAGATCGTTAATAAAGACTATAAAAAATAGCGGACCAAGATGTGACCCCTGCGGAACCCCCGAAGAGACGGGTACGGGAGTAGAAGAATAACCCTTGACTGTTACGAGTTGGCTCCTGTTATTCAGGTACGAAGTGATCCACCTTAACAAGCACCCATGTATTCCGTAGTGTGCGAGCTTAAGACATAACAGCGAATGGTCTACTTTGTCGAAAGCCTTGCTGAAGTCCAGATAAATAGCGTCCACTTGCCCACCAGAAGCAAAAGCACCATATGTTCCCTGATGAATTATTTCAGCTCATTGTCGAAAAAACCAACAAGCATGCGAGCTTAAAAGGCAGCCAGTTTTGGAAGGATGTAGACAGTAATTAAATTAAGGTATTCTTGGCTATAGTGATTCTTATGGGAATTGCCCCACAATCAGATATCGAATAATACTGGAATTCAGACCCATTTTACAAAAATCAGGAAATATCTGGAACAATGCCTTGTAAAAGATTTAAAAAAATATTAGAGAATATACACATTTGCGATATTACTACTCATTTACCACAAAATCATAAAGATCATGATAAACTTCAAAAAATAAGGCCAATGTTGAACATTTTAAATAAAATTTTTCAAGAAAACGCTACCAATTCTCAATCACAATCAATCTATGAAAGCACGATAAAGTTTAAAGGTCGTGATTCCAAAAAACAGTATATGCCGGGTAAACCGATTAAACGAGGGTGGGTACAAGGCGTGGTGTAGATGTAATGCGAAAATGCGAAAACAGGATACCTTTACCAATGTGACATCTATACAGGTAAAGATAAAAATGCCGACAGTGAAGGACTGGGTTACAGAGTGGTGAAAAATCTGTGTGTTAACGTACCAAAGGACATGTGGGTGTGGTATGTTCCCACTTTTATATATATATACACTGACGGACTCATAAACTGCATCAAAGTAATAGACGACTTTGAAATAAATATTTTAACCAAAATGCAAACTTTCTATACAGATTAAAATTGATACCTCTAGATTGGTTCGTGAACTTTAAAACAGCGTAGGGTCATATCCTTAAGTTTAAACTTGTGTACTGGAAAGGACCTTAAGACTTTTTTGAAGAAAAACAGAAATTTAAGGAAAATTTGTTTAATAAAAAAATGGTTTTAACAATAGACACAAACTTTATGCAAGGGTTTATTTATGTTTTAATAAGGTGTATTACCTCCACGTGCCCTTATTACGGATTCTAATCGGTTCCGCATAGATTTTATTAGGATTATTAAAAGATCTTGCGGAATATTGTCCCATTCTTCTGAAAGTGCTGTTCTTAGTGCTGCCACTGTCGTGGGCACAGGATTTCTCGCATATACAGCTCTTTTTAAATTGTCCCAAACATGCTCAATGGGATTAAGATCCGGGCTGCGTGCTGGCCAATCCATTGTACGTATCCCAACCTCTTCGCAATATTGTCGAACTTGTGCAGCAGCGTGCGGCCGGGCAATATCCTGCATTAAAGTAAAATTTTCGCCTATGAATCCCATGTAAGGCACCACGTGATCTTCTAAGATCTCTGTTATGTAGCGATGTGCAGTCAAACCCCCTCTATTACCGTTTTGACGGACCATGTCTATGAACACAAGTTCTGTTTGCCCGTTCATCGATATGCCACCCCAGACCATACACGAACCGCCTCCAAAAGGAACACGCTCCTCAATGCAACTTTGAGCATATCGCTCCCCACGTCGACGACAGACTCTCCTGCGACCATCTGCACCATATAAACATGTCCTACACTCGTCCGTGAACAATAAGGAGGCCCATTGCTCTTCTGTCCAATTTTGGTGATCACGCGCAAATCTTAAGCGAGGTTGTCTGTGAGCTACAGACAACTTTGGACCATTTGCTATACATGCATAAAAGGGGTGATATCCGCTTCCTTTAACCTTCTTCTTATTGTTCGTGCACTCACATTTACTCCACGCACTTCATTAAGCTCTGTTTTGATGTTAACTGACGTGAGGAAACGATTTCGCAAGGAAGTTGTAACAATAAATTGGTCATAACTAACTACTAGTTATGTAAAATTAGAAACTGCTTATTTAGGCCATGTAATAACTAGAGAGGGTATCAAACCCAATCCAGACAAAATTAAAGCTATTCAGAATTATCCCATTCCAACTACCCCTAAAGAAATTAAACAATTTCTTGGTTTAATTGGCTACTATAGAAAATTCATCCCAGACTTTGCCCGTATTACTAAGCCGTTAACTAAATGTTTAAAGAAAGGTAGAAAGGTTATTATTAATGCCGAGTACAATGAAAGTTTTGAAAAATGTAAAGACCTTTTAACTAATGATCCGATTCTTCAATATCCCGATTTTAAAAAAGATTTTATACTTACTACGAATGCCTCTAACTTTGCATTAGGAGCCGTTTTGTCTCAAGGTACAGTAGGCGCAGATAAACCTGTTTGCTACGCCTCTCGCACTCTAAATGAGAGCGAGATAAACTATAGTACTATTGACTAAGAACTTTTTGCAATAGTATGGGCAACGAAGTATTTTAGACCGTATTTGTTCGGTAGAAAATTTAAGATTATTACAGACCATAAGCCTCTTGAGTGGGTTATGAATTTAAAAGAGCCCAACTCCCGATTAACTAGATGGAAACTTAAACTTTCAGGGTATGATTTTACAGTTCATTATAAAAAAGGTTCAAATAATACGAACGCCGATGCTCTTTCCCGCATTCAAATTAATAATGAGGAAACAAGTTCTATGGCAGTAGACGCATCTGAGCGTCCACCATCCGTTAATAATAATTCTTCTACAGCATCTGCCCATACCAGTCAAGAAAATCCTATATTAGAAGTACCTATAGTAGACGAGCCATTAAATAAATTCCATAGACAAATTTGTATAATCGTAGTTGGCGACATTAAGAAGCGCCCTACAGCATCTAAGCCTTTTGATACACATACTAGAACCGCCGTTCAAGTATCTCAATCTAACTTAGAATCAGACGTAGTTAATCTTGTTAAAGAATATGTTAACCCTAAGGTTAAAACCGCTTTGTTAATAAATCCCCCTTTAGCAATGTACAATATTATACCTATTATACAAAATAAATTTAAAAGCTCTGCAATTAATTTAGTGTTAGCTAAAACCGAATTAGAAAATGTAAAAGAATATTTAAGACAACAAGAAATTATTAAGCATTACCACGACGGTAAAACTAACCATCGCGGTATCAATGAATGTTATTTGGCTCTATCCCGTCGCTATTATTGGCCGAAAATGAAAGACGAAATAACTAAATTTATTAATAATTGTACTGTTTGCGGACAAGCAAAGTGTGATCGCCGTCCCATCAAACAACAGTTTAATTTAGTGCCCCCTGCTATCAAACCGTTCGAAACCGTTCACATAGATTTGTTAACAATTCAAACTGAAAAATATTTGACAATCGTAGATGTTTTCTCTAAGTACGCACAAGGGTATCATATAAGAGATGGCACCGCGGTTAGTATTTTACAGGCGTTGTTAAAGTTCTGTACACAACATGGTCTGCCCTTAACTATTGTGTCAGACAATGGTACAGAATTTACTAATCAATTGTTCAATGAATTCGTTAATTTACACAAAATTATTCATCATAGAACGTTGCCTCATGCCCCTAACGACAATGGAATAGTGGAACGATTCCACTCAACTTTATTAGAGCATTTACGTATCCTAAAGTTAACTCACAAAGGCGAAGATATAATTAACCTTGTTCCATACGCCATATTAGCTTACAATAGCGCTATCCATAGCTTTACTAAATGCCGACCATTTGATATTATAACCGGTCACTTTGACCCACGCGATCCATCTGATATAGATTTAAGTAAGCATCTCATTCAACAGTATACGCAGCATCATAGAGATCAGATGAAACTAGTTTACAGTTTAATAAATGAATCTACATTGTCAGATCGTACTAGAATCATAGAAAATCTTAATAAAGGTCGTGAGCCTGAAGTTGAGCACCAACCTCAGCAACGCATCTTTGTCAGTAATCCTTTGGCAAGTCGTCAGAAGGTAGCTCCTAGGTATACTCAAGATAATGTGTTAGCTGACCTACCCATTCACATTTATACCTCCAAGAAGCGAGGGCCCGTTGCTAAGAGTAGATTAAAAAGAGTACCTAAAAGTGCTCAATTGTTACAGGGTGCTACTGGTCCTGACTGCTTCTTTGATAGCAGCCCAGGCAACAAACCCGGAGATATCACTTGAGAGCCTGGATGATGGCCCAGGATTACTTCCTTTTCGTCTTGGTGCAACCAAACTTATTACTCACTATCACTACCTTCTTACAGTATATTCAGTTAGAAGATATCGAGGAAAAAGTTAGGTTATTACAGCATCAACTAGATTATTTTAAGATAAGATTAGGTAATAATACGTATACTATTATGTTATATGAACTTCAGATAGATTATCTATCAAGTAAGTTAGTAAAAGTAGTTGATAATTTAGAAACGTTAACCCTTTATAAGGCATAAGGATTGGGGGAGAATAAATAAAAACTGTCTATGCATTTGGCATGGATTTATTACCTTAATTAATAATACAGTCTTAGAAAATCAGTCAGTTCACTGGAAAACCCGGAAAATGTGGTGGTAAATATCCTCCCTATGCCTCCCTAGGTGTATGAAAAGCAGCAAAGCAAGGTGTAACACACAGCGGGACTTTGCACTTTCCGCACATAATTTTAGTGCGTTTATCGTTACTTTTAGTGCTACAATGTTTGCACCGTCTATAAGTAGAGTCGGCTGGCATATGGTCTCCAACATTCGAGTACCGCTGTTCATGAGGTACAGCTCCAATAAGTTTTTGGCGGTTTGCCACTTCAGTTTTAGTAATTTTGTAACTAGCGGTATTCAGAGCTACAGATTTTCGTTTTCTGCTTGTGTAACCTGCAATGAGACCTCTCGCAACAGCCACGCGAAACTCAAGATGGGTCAGTTTTGCAGATCTTGAAGTTTGGGAGTACAACATGCAAGCATTAGTTATGCTTACATCCAACAAAAAATAAAAAATACGTAACCACCATCTCTTGCTTCGTCTCCCGACGGAGTACGTGTTACGAACCTGGTCGAACCGATCAACCCCTCCCATTCTGTTGGTGTATTCCTTTACAACCAATGGGCATGGCAGGTTTAGTTTGCTGCCGTCTTTTTGTGTTCTGGCCACAAACGTGCGATTTTTAGGATGAAAAGTGTTGGAGAGTAGTGTAACTTCTTTGTTGTCTTGCCACAAAACAAAGGCTACATCTTTTTTGATCCTCCACTTATATTGTCCTTTCTGTAGTTTCAATTTTTTGAATCTAGCCTCATTTGTTTTTTTTTTGGCGAGTTTTGGTAAATCCGCTCGGTTCCTTCTTACCGTTCCCGTAGCATATAAACCCTTTTCGTATAAATAATTCAAAAGAGAAGAATCACAAAAGAAATTGTCAAACGTAACATGTATTTTGAAATCTTCCGCAATCAATTTACTTGTCAAATTTTTTACCACCTTTGCCCCCAAACCCTCCTCAGTACCTGTATCAGTTTTACCAGTATATACTGAAAATTCATACAAATATCCAGTTGTACTGTCACAGCGACACCAAACTTTGTAGCCCCTCTTTATGGGCTTGAGTGGCATATATTGTTTGAGGGAGGACCTGCCTTTGAATAATATCATACATTCGTCAATGCTTTGTGAAGAAGTATTTTTCGCATTATTCTGACAAGATTCATTGATCAAAGATAGAAGTGGTTGCAGCTTGTAAAGTTTATCAAAATCATGACTGCCTCTGGCAGGTTGTTGACTGTTGTCATTCAAGTGAAGTGAGCGCAAAATATGTTTGAATCGCTTGATAGGCATCACGTCCGCAATCTCGTTCACTCGAAAACCGGGATCAGTAGACCAGTACAGGTCAATACTTGGTAAGACATGGTACCCCATTATAATCAATATTCCTAAAAACGCTCGTATTTCTGGTTTAGTCACTGGTACCCAACCTCTAGGCTTAGTTTGATCTGCATAAAGATTTGTTTGGGACACAATCAAATCAAAAACTTTATCATTGAAAAAATTATCAAAATGAGCAACTGGTCTAGCTCGACTACTCAAGAAATATTTAGGTCGTAACAGTTTCTGATCAAATATTTCAACATTTGGTCGGTCAGTCCAGTTTTTCTTCTTTTAGTCATCATCCTCTTCTTCAGATGATTCATCTACTTCACTTGAAGAACCAGGTACTGGCATTTCTTGTTCTTGTGTTGAAGAATGATGAATACCAGAACAGCTTGGCACGGGGTCAGTGTAATTAGAAGTGCTTACCTCTTGCGACAGAGGTGAATCCGTAGAACCTGAACCAGTTTCTTCTTCTGAAATGCGTTGTATCGTTGCGACATCAAATTCATTTTCTTCATCAGACTCCAAATCATCATCTGAACATCCGTCATCAGGAACTCCAACAACCAACCTCAAAGCTTCTTCCAAATCAAAGTCATTCAATAAACGTCGTGACATTTTTATATAACCTGAAAAAAAACAATGCGACACCGTGAAAGGCATAGGGAGTATTTTTCCCACCATAAAAAATCCTTTTAGTAAGCAAGATTACAATTCAATTCAGGAAATAAAACACTTTTAGCAACAACAAATAATGTGAAAACGTAAATAAATACAAATACGATCTTACCTAGAAAAAAAATTTGTAGATTTATTTAGATTACTTTCAAAGTCAAAAATCAGCTATATTTTCACCGTCCTGTTACCGCCATGACACTTAACAGATGTCAATGTCAAATTTGTGTTTTATTAAAATGTTCACTAATTCATGGTTATGTTGCACGTACAAAAAATTACCATGAAAAAATATCGATTTTGGTAAAATCGATGAAAATATATGGTGGTAAAAATACTCCCTATGCCTTAACCGAATCGTGTAAAACGAGGTCTCATTGATGGTTTAGGATCTATAGTTAAAAGCGTTACAGGTAACTTAGACTATTCAGACGCGATTAAATACGATAATGCTATCAAAATCTTACAGGAAAATAGTCAGAAGATTGCAGAAGAGTTTAATAATCATATTAGTTTCAGTAAAGAATGGATGGTTCAACATAACAGATCTCTCAATTAGTTGAAAATCAGATCTTGATTAATAGTACCTTACAAGCGTTATTAACTAGAGATATTCGCAATGAATACAGTCTTATAAAATTAGCGAAATTTAGTCAATGTTTAACAATATTAACTGAAAATTTAGATGAAATCTTAAACGAGTAAGTTAGAATCGAAAATAAATTAGCTTTTATCCATAGTTCCAGCCCACATCATTCTATGATCAGCATTGACAGCCTCCGCTACATGATTAAAAGGTTAGTTAAGATTTATGGTAAAGATAAGATATTAGATTTAGAACTTAGAGAGTATTATGACATAATTAAACTAGGTTATTACTATTCAGGGAACCAAATAGTAATTATATTTAAGTTACCTATATTTTCCGTAGATAGTTACGACCTTTACAGGTTATCAATAGCTCCTAATAAATTTAGACAGGCCCTTATCCCTCCTTTCCCATTGATTGCAACCAACAGAAAAGGTTACGTGTACATAGAGGCTGAATGCCCGAAGTACAACACATGGTATCTCTGTGAAGATAAGATGGACCACCAGCTGCGTCAGCAACCGGACTGCATCCAGAATCTTATCCTGAATCAATCATTAGACAAAACTTGCGAAGTTACAACTGTATCTCTTTCAAGAATTTCTATGGAAGAATTGGACGAGAAACATTACGTCATATCATTTCCAAACGCAACCAGAATACATACATTATGCGGACGCGAAGATTACAACATACCAACCAGTACCTAAGTAATCGCATTGCCTCCAGCGTCTTCGAAAAAATAGGGTCCGATCACTCTGTCAACACAGATGCCACACCATACAGTAACTTTTAGTGGGTGTAGAGGTGTTTCTTGAATAATGCGCGGATTATCAGTGCCCCAGAACCGAGTATTCTGCTTATTGACATGCCCTGAGAGATGGAAATGCGCTTCGTCACTCATAACCAATTTTGAAGGAAAATCATCCTCTTCATAGGGCTCAAATGTGTATCAACTCTGGAGGTCACCATTTAAAAGACATCATCTTTAAATCCTAATGGTACGAAATTTAATGGCACAAATATACATTTAAAAAATCTAAATCTAGTTTTCTAATTTAGAAAAAATGTTATAGCTGAACAAAATAGGGTCTTTACTTTTGCGCCACCCAGTATATATATTATATATAAAATAATATATATATTTATACAACTTTTTAACTTTAAATGCACCTACTTTGTTCTTTTCTGCATCACCCGTACTGGTTGACTGGTAGAAAATGCCCCAGGCATTAAGTCCACCAAATATACTGTTATGTATATAAAGTTTTTAAATAAATAAATAAATAAATAAATAAATAAAATAAAGGTTTTAAATTAAATTAATTCAATAAACTAATTAATCTAATACTAGTCTGTGATTGAACAAGTGAGTCGACATTAAAGTCACCACACACTATTACATGCTTATTGACAGAGCTTAAACGTTTCATTACATCTTCCATAACTGTTTCAAAAAGAATGAAATCACTCTGAGGTGGCCTGTACACACAAACCACAATATATTGCTTAAGCTCAACACAGGACAACTTGATAGTGCGCTCAATAGAAAGATCTGCTATATCTTTACGTTCCTTATAATTAACACTACTACATACATATATCAGAGAGCCTCCATGTATAGTCTTCTTTCTTACGAATGCACTACCAACAGAAAAATGTTCATTATTAAATAATAATAATTGTTCCATCTTTAGCCAATATTCAGTAACACATAAAATTTGAACATTGTACTTTTTCAAAAATAAATCTATTTCTAGCGCTTTGCTGGATAAGCCCTGTATATTTTGATGAACTATATTTAGAGCCTGCTTATCCATTGTCTCATCAACTAGTTTAAACTAGCAGATGTGTGTGTATAACATATTTGTAAATTATTACAAACATTTGTCATATTCTTAAATACCTTACTGGTACTTGTGTCAAATAGTAAATTATATGCTAATAATTTTGCAATAAGTCGCTTATAACTAATAAATATATTAGTGTCAAAAAACAAAAATTATTTATTAGCGAGTGCGGTGCGATTCTAATGTTGGAATTGAATGGAATGAATGTTCTCGAAGATTCTCTTGATAATTCCTTTCCATATTGTAGTCGGCTGAGAGGGAGTGTTGCTGATTGGTGAAGCGATGACAGCTTGTCCGTGGCGAGCGCGGATTGGCAAGTGAGAGCATAGGCGCATAGACAAAAGAGTACGTCTAGTAATGGAATGACATTCTCGTATCAGTCTAATTTTGGTGCAGGAGCTGCTTGCATTGGCCCACGCTTTCTAGGCGCGAACACTTAGTACTACTAATAATACTACACCTTCTTTTATGAATGATATTGGACCTATATGACATATCACATTTCTCTCCAAGACGCTCAGAGTATAAGCTGAGTCACACCGCTTTGTGCCTGCATTTGATCTTGTAATGCATTTATTTCTATATGAACATCTTTTAGGTCTGACTCCAACTCAGTGTTGCGGCTGAGTAACCTTATAAACTCATCATTACAACTACTGTAGGATTTAATTTCTAATTGCAATATGTTTAGTTGTTCCTGGTAATTTAAATTTATTCTTCAGTTCAGACACCTTGTCATTTACTTTTTCTATTTCCTCCTCACAATCACTCACTGCATTCCTTTAACAGCTGCCTGTTTTCTTCCTGACATATCTTTAACTCGGCAAGAGCTATGCGGAGTTTGTTTTCTGTGTCCTTAGCCATAGTTCTGCGGGTCATCATGTGTGTGGCCATGGTCCAAGGATTTGTATTGTCAACCATGTCAATACCATGTACGCTGTCGGCAGACTTATAGATATGACCAGGTTCTAGATATACTATTTTGATGGTTTGGATGGTGTCATTATTGCAATCATTAATTAGTCTCAGCAATGCAGAGAAAATTGCAATTATCTGCGTATAAAATTATTCTTTTAAAATCTCTATAGGATTTTTTACAAATAGAACGTATGCTTTCGCTACGTCAAATGCTTTACGTTCAGATTCACCTTCGTGCCACAACATCGTCGTCGCCGGCTTATTTCCTTTACCTATACCGGCAAAAGTTTCATTAAACAAGTTTAATTTTCTGCTAAAGAAGAAATCTTTATTATTCAATTTTGGCATGGTTATACATTTTTGCATATCCACAGTAAATAAGCCGATTCCCGAATCATCTTTTTCAGCCTCTTTCTTATCTACGTTCATATGAGTTCTAGATATATTTTTATTGAATAAAAGTTGTGGGTACCCAACGCAAACTTTGCAATTGCATTCATTGCATAGATGATCAGTGACAGTTTCGCCTCTCGGCTCTTTTGGTTTAGGATGACCTACATCGTGAGCTTGACATTTAGGACATTTGTCCTGCATACGCAGCTAAGTAGAAATGTTCTTTAATTGAATTCTCTTCTTAAATGTAGCCCAACTGCATGGCTTGTTGGCCTTTTGTTCTAAATGAGTTTTCAAGAAAAGGAACATTTGAGAGAGGGTTAATCCAGATGGTAAATATCTCCGTTTAGGTGCATAATCTATAGTGAGATGTTGTTGGATGGAAAAGTCAAATAAAATTATCTATATCTTCAACATATTGTTCAGAAAGAGCAAGCTTAGGTATGTGACGACCTCTTAAATCTGGTGCTGCAGATAGCTTAGCTGATGTTGATGATCTACACATTTTTTAATTAGCTTTTAAAACAACTAACACTGCCTGGTCATTTCTACAGCCTAAGGTCCGCAGAAACATATTTTTGCAGTTACGCTTATCAAGTAACTTGTATATATAAGTATGGTTTCTTTTTGTAGATTTGGAATACTGCATAGCAATTTTATTATTTTCTACATTACGTAAAATAAAATCTCTTCTTCTTTGAATAACCATCGCCCAGTAGCTATTTCAAATTATCTGTCTTTGTTCTTCACTAATATTAAGAGTATATTTTCTTATACATAATAATAATAATAATAAAACGTTTATTTTCCTTACACAAATGGAACTTAAATCTATATAACAAATTGAGTGAGTAAATACTTCATTCATTTGTGAAGGACTGGTGCCTGAAATAGGTTCAGTGAACCTGTGCCACAGGTCACCAGGCCCCCCCTTATGGCAATAGTAGGTACAAGGTAATGTTAAAAACTAGGTACTTAATATAGGTATAGGATGAGTTCCAGGCTAATAATAATATAATAACTAATGGGACTATTGAAAGCAGGAATGCAGAGAAGTATGTATATGACAGAGTGATGTGTGTGTGGGTATGTGTGTGAGTTTTTGAGTTGGAGTTTAATGTGTGGGTGTGTCTATGCGTGTTGGTGTGAGTAATTGGATGATGTGTGACAGTGGCTATGAGTGAACAAGTCAATCACTATATTATAAAAAAGCATACATGACGTGATAAAGTGGGGAGCGGCGAGTGTTTACTGTGGTGGATGGAATAATTTTTCTGTGCTTTCGTAATTTAGTGGTTTTAGGTACTGTGTAACCGTTTGCTTGCACTTGTAATTTAAAAGTGGGTAAATATTTAGGGTAGTATTTACCTTATTGTAGAGGTAGTACCCAAGAAAGCCGTAGAAATGTTGCGAGAACGCTGTTCGCCTCGGCTGGGACGTACAGACCGTTCCCTTCCTACGTTTCCCTTCATTCCTTTTAGGATCATACCCAGTATCTGAGTGTTTCAGAAGTATGACTCTGAGGATGAAGGTTTTCCTGATGGAGAGTACGTCCCAGTCGTTATAAAGTGAGTCTGTCGGGTGTCTAAAGGGCAAGCCAGCAGCGACCTTTAGGAGTACACGTTGGGCTCTCTCCACTGCCAGCATGTGGGTTTTAGTAGCCCCTCCCCAGGAGGTAATGCAGTATTCTATAAGGGAGTGGGATAGAGCATAGTATACCTTCCTGATTATGTCACGGCTGGTAACTCTTCTAAGGGTTTTAAATATATATATTAATTTACGTATCCTAGCTGTCAGGGTATCGATATGAGTTTTAAAAGTAAGCGTATGGTCCAGTGTTACTCCCAGGTATTTAATAGTATTCGTTCTTTCGATAAAAGGACAAGTGCATATATCTGTATGATGAAGTTTTGTGCACTTATGAGCTATGAGTGAGAGTGTTTGGGGAGGAAGTTGATTTGTTGTTATAGCGAATGGAATAACTTTGGTCTTGGCTATGTTGAGTGATAGAAGATTGCTTCTCATCCACTTGTTAACCCTATCAAAGCCCATCTGTGCATTGGAAAAAGCTTCCTCCTAGGTATTTCCTCGAAAATACAGAGCCGTGTCATCGGCGAAAGTGAAGATTCTTCCTTCGTTGAGCTGCATCTGGCAGAGGTCGTTAATATAAACGAGGAATAAAGTAGGAGAGACCACACTTCCTTGAGGCACACCATATGTTACTTCAGCCTCATCGCTAATCCAATCGCCAATTTTGACCATCTGCCGTCTACCACTCAGGTAGTCCTTGAAGAGTGCTAGAGGGAGGCCTCTCACACCGACCCTTTCTAACTTGTTGAGGAGGCGGGGAATGGACACAGTGTCGAATGCCTTTGCTATATCAAGGAAGGCTACTAAGCACTTCTTTTTGTCGTCTAGGTCAGTGACAATAGACTGTATCAGGTTTTGCACTGCACATGAAGTTGAAGTTCCATTTCGGAAGCCATACTGAGACGATGACAGCAGGTTATTTCTCTCTAGGTATGTGATCAACCTCTGATTCATTAATTTCTCCAGTATTTTTGACAGGGTGGGGAGGATGGATATGGGCCTAAAGTTATTTGCATCACCCTTGTCCCCACTCTTATGGATGGGCTTAATAAGACCGGTTTTGAAGGCCGTGGGAAACACTCCCGTTTCGAACGCAAGGTTGCAGATGTGAGTGATAGGAGTGACTAAATATTCAGAGTATCTTTTAATCATGTGATTGGATATCTGGTCAATTCCCGCTGAGCATTCGTCCCTTAAGTTGGCGATAACTCGGGCTACATCTCGTTCGATTAGTGGAGCCATAACAAGTGAACCCAGAGGTTGGGAGTTGGTCAATGTTGATGAGTCGCTGGTGTCGGTGATGGGAGGTAGGGTGAAATAATTATGGTCAATCTTTTCAGCTATTTCTCTACCGATATTCGCGAAGTAATTATTTACTTCATTAATCCGTCGCTGTGGCTCATCCTCAGTTAGAAGGGATACCGAGTGGTCAGAGAAGCTGTTAGTGCCAGTTATGTCTTTGATCGTCTTCCATAGTTGTTTTTTATTGCTACCCGCTTTATCGATCTCTTGTCTTTCGTATGATTGTTTGGCTTTCTTAAGGACACTAGAATAAAACCTCCGATACCGCTTGTAAGTCGTCTGTAGCACTTCGTTCTCAGGTTCCCTCTTCATACATGTACATGTTCTTTTACAGGGAGCTCCTATTGGATGCTTTTGTTTACTGACTTTTAGTTTATTTTCATGATCTTTGATTCGTTTCTTTTTGCAGGTGGTAGTACATCATTTTTTGGTTCATCCTGTTCCGCTTATTTTTCTGTCGATTCTTTGCCAATAGATAAAACTATGTGTTCATTTTGTTTTTTATTTACCGTTACAACATCATTTTCATATTCAGCTGGATTATCTAGTTGAAAATTTCGCTCACCAGAAATATTGTCTAGGCTAAAAACGACATATAATACATCATCTTCTTACGTCATGGCATTCGTCTGTTATCTGACCTAATGTAGTATTTTATAAAAATTTCCGTCATTAGGGCTGTCACAAAACTTTTTAGTCTATAATGCCCATATGACTTCGGCCTTAATTTTGTGAGGTTTACTTAAAACTGTATGAATTTCGTCGATTGATTTGTTTATTATTGCAGAAACGTAATTATTCAAATATGGTACATTGTATTTCAAATTATTTTCGTATGTATGTAACGGGTGGCGCAAAAGTAAAGACCCTATTTGGTTCAGCTATAACATTTTTTCTAAATTAGAAAACTAGATTTAGATTTTTTTAAATGTATATTTGTGCCATTAAATTTCGTACCATTAGGATTTAAAGATGATGTCTTTTAAATGGTGACCTCCAGAGTTGATACACATTTGAGCCCTATTTATGACATTTTGCATAACTTGCCGTAACACTTCCTGCGATATGTTCGTTATTTCTTGACGAATGTTTTCTTTTAGAGCTGCGAGAGTCTGTGGCTTGTTCACATACACCCGAGATTTCAAAAAACCCCAAAGAAAGAAGTCTGGACTGGTCAGATCGGGTGATCTTGCAGGCCAAGGCAAATCGCCAAAACGAGAGATAACTCGGCCTGGAAAAGCGTCCCTCACTAAGTCCATAGTGTCGCGCGCTGTGTGTGCCGTAGCGCCGTCTTGTTGAAACCAGATGTGCTCCAGCCCCAATTCGTCCAAACTGGGTATCAAAAACTCACGTAACATGGTTCTGTAGCGTTCTCCAGTGACAGTAATCGCATTGCCTCCAGCGTCTTCGAAAAAATAGGGTCCGATCACTCTGTCAACACAGATGCCACACCATACAGTAACTTTTAGTGGGTGTAGAGGTGTTTCTTGAATAATGCGCGGATTATCAGTGCCCCAGAACCGAGTATTCTGCTTATTGACATGCCCTGAGAGATGGAAATGCGCTTCGTCACTCATAACCAATTTTGAAGGAAAATCATCCTCTTCAAGGTTGAGGTTTATGACGCGCTGGCAGTAATCTAGACGAGCTCGGTGGTCAGCAGGCAGCAGCTGATGAGTCATTTGAGTTTTATACGGGAACATCTTTAAGTCTTTCACCAAAATACGCTGCAGGGTCCGTCTGGAAATGCCCAATTGCGTGGCACGTCGCCTCGTTGATGTTTCTGGACACTCTTCCACATCTTCGCGCACAGCATCGATATTTTCAGCTGAACGGCCTGTTCTTGGTCTCCCAGACTTAGGTCTATCCAATGTTGAGCCAGTTGCTTCAAGGCGTGTGGCAAAGCGTCGAATTGTGCGACCAATCGGTGCCGGACGGTGGGGAAATCGTCGACGAAATTCACGTTGTGTTCTTATCACTGATGAATTATTCCGTAAGAACATTGACACAATTATTCCACGTTCTTGGGGAGTAAAACGGTCCATGTTTATTTTCAGTGTATTTTACATTTGTTCTCTACACAATTTTCAACAACAGAATGACAGAAAATGTCATATATAAAAAAAAAAAGTATTTTCTTTAGTGCCAGTACTTTTGCGCCACCCAGTAAATCATTCTGCTGATTAGTTTAAAAACGCGGAGAAATTATATTGATTACCTCTGATCTCCTTACCTTTCTTATACTTAGTTTTATAATGTATTAAATTCGGATCTTTCTCTTAGGCTGAATTTGACACTTGACAGCACAGATTATGCAAGTTTTGAAAGTTTGACACAGTTCAAAAACACAAATAATTTTTATTGTTACCACGTTACCACTGCTATTTTAATTGTATTAGAAATTATTTGTTGGACATATTGGTCGTAATTATTTAAAAAAAAAAATTGTTTAATGATATGAAGTATTTGTTTTTTTTTTAAAAAATGTATTTTTATTTTTTATAGGTATCTATGTACGTCGTCTTTTATATCACAATAAAAGTTTTTCTTTCTTTCTTTCTTTAAATGCTGACTTTTCGCCGCGGAACATGGTGAAATCATCACCCCAGACGTAACCACCGTCACCCGGCGCATCGTCTTCACCGGCCTCCTCGTCGTCGTCTTGTAGAATTTGCTGCAGTTGCTCCAGAGTGAGGTCTTCGTCCACCTCACTGCCAGAGTAAACATGCAGCGCTTCTACAAGAGACTCCTCGAAGAGTTGCTCTTCCTCCTAAACAAATAGAAAAGTTCCAACACCGAAATCACAAACAAACCAGCATGCATTACATGCGTAAAACATTACTAATAAATAAATAATAAGTCAGAAATTTCCAAAAAAAACGCTGCAGTAGTAGTTTTGACCCCTAAAAATGTTTAGTGTTGTAATGTCTTTGGAGGACATTAAGGTGCCGTAACAATGAAATTTCAAGATTATAGTTGCAGCGTTTAATTTGGTGATCGTTACAATTTTACGGTTTTGACAAGAGAGAGATACAGATAAAAAAATATACAACTCACTACTGACATTGACAAACACTCCTGATCAAACTATCATAGCAACGATCGCAACTAGGTCAAAAACTATGCTTAAGCAGGCGCTCGCTGGCGCGCCGGAACATCTTCCCGG
The DNA here is from genome assembly GCA_963082885.1 of Parascotia fuliginaria. Classification (NCBI taxonomy): domain Eukaryota; kingdom Metazoa; phylum Arthropoda; class Insecta; order Lepidoptera; family Erebidae; genus Parascotia; species Parascotia fuliginaria. The sequence continues at coordinate 1,013,588 of OY720199.1, read as the reverse complement.
CCGTTGAAAGGTTGACCCTTTCAACCCTTCAGTTCTTCCGCTGTCGGTAGTGGGCAGAGACGCACTAAGGACCGGCGTACACAGCCCTTAACAGTGTTGACATCCGCGACTCGTGGTATGTTGTCCGGTCCATAGATGAGACGCAGAACTCGCCCGAGTCTCCACTGAAGAGGCGAAGCATTATCGTCGGCCAGTAACACCATATCTCCTATCTTCAATTTGGACGTATTAGTCCGCCATTTTGTCCTTTGCTGTAATTCTGACAAGTATTCTTTGCTCCACCTTTGCCAGAAGTGTTGTCTTATTCTCTCTAGACATTCGTAACGTTTAAGGCGATTGTAGCTGCTGTCGTCTAGGGTCGGAGTTGGCAGTGCAGTCAAAGCCCGGCCGATGATGAAGTGCCCTGGGGTAAGGGAAAGGAGGTCGTCAGGGCATGAGGACAGAGGACACAAGGGGCGACTATTTAAAATCGCCTCTACTTGTGCAAACAAAGTTGAAATTTCTTCATAGGTCACGTGGCTGTCGCCGATGACATGTTTTATATGATGCCTAGCCGATTTTACCCCGGCCTCCCATATGCCAACGAAATGAGGAGAGTAAGCAGGTATAAACCTAAATTTTATGGTTTGCTGACTTGCAAAGTTGAATATAGGTTCCTGCGTTTGTTTGATAAAATCTCCTATTTCTTTCGCGGCGGCTACAAAATTAGTTCCATTGTCGCTGAATATTTCCGCTGGTTTTCCTCTACGAGCGATAAATCGCCTGAGAGTCATTATAAATGCATCCTTCGTCAAATCGCTGACAGCCTCAAGATGAATGCATTTATAACGTAGGCATACAAATATGCATAAATAACATTTTATAACACGGCTTCCCCGGCCTTTGCGATTCACAATAAAAAATGGACCGGCGAAGTCTAAACCAACAGATAAGAAGGGATAGCCTGGGTTTACCCGTTGAAAGGGCAACTCGCCCATTTTAGGACATAAAGTTTTGCCTCGAAGACGCCTACATCTGACGCAGTTATTAACAGTGCGTCTCGCGAGATAACGACCGTTTATAGGCCATACGGTTTCTCTTACTGTTGCCAATAGCAGCTGTGGGCCTGCGTGCATATTAATTATATGCTCTCTTTCAAAATATAGTTTGGTTAGCTTATGCGAAGCGTGAAGAAGAATGGGATGTTTCTTTTCATATGGACAATTTGATGCTTCTATTCTTCCGCCGACACGAATTAACTTTGCATTATCAATAAATGGAGAAAGAGATAAAATTTTACTTTTATTAGTTAATTGTTTGCCTTTCACAAGCGTGTCGTATTCGAGTGGGAAAGTTTGACGTTGAGCTATAATACAAAGCGTATGGAATGACTCACGCAGTTCGTCAGCTGATAACGGGCCTACACGCTTGATATTAGGATGTTTAATATTGAATGTAAATCGTTGAACGTATGCGAATGATCTTTGAAGTTTACTCAGAGATGAATATTTATCGAAATCAATTATTGAATTGCTTATTATAGCTGAGTGTGACCTTATCTCAGGTAAATTTTCAGATTCGTTGGCATTAAGCGTTGGCCACTCGGAATCATTTTTATAAAACAAATAGTCAGGACCTGTCCACCACAGGTTCATGGAAATTAAATCTTTAGCGTCGACCCCCCTCGATATTAAATCTGCAGGATTTGAGTCAGTGGGAACATATCGCCATGCAGATGGATCGGTAAGTTCTATTATCTCACTGACACGATTTGCAACGAATATCTTTAGTCTCGACAAATCGCTACGGATCCACCCCAGTACCACGCTTGAGTCACACCAATGAACTAGCCTTCCCGGCCGTTGCCTTATTGAGTCTAATACAGACTTGACGAGCTTAGCGGCAAGAAGGGCCCCGCATAACTCAAGGCGTGGTATAGTAGTAGGCCTTAAAGGTGCTACTTTAGATTTTGCGCATAGTAACCTAATAGCTATGTCACCATTGTGGCTGATGGACCTCATATAAATACATGCCCCGTAGGCGGACTGGGAAGCATCACTAAATGAATGTAGCTCCACGTATGTAACTGAGTTTCCTAACACGATTCTTGGAATCTGCAAAATAGGAATACATTTTAAATTGTCAGCGAACTTAGTCCAACTGTCCTTTATCTCTGGTGTAACGGGATCATCCCAATCTAATTTATGCTGCCACAGTTTTTGTAGCATAATTTTTGGTTGAATGACAATTGGACTGAGAAGTCCTAAGGGGTCAAATATTTTAAATGAGTTTGACATAATAAATCGTTTTGTTATTTTTACATCATTATTGTAAGAAAATCCCTTTATTGGGAAGTGCAAGGTGTCGCTAGTGGGAGTCCACCCAAGCCCGAGGGTGCTTGATGACTCACTAAATGTTAAATTGTCTTGCTCATTTATATCAATGTCATTAAATATTAATGGACAGTTGCTTTTATACTTTCTAAGATTGAAGCACCCAGATTTTAGGGCATTGATACTGAATGCTGGATGCGCTTCAACTGCTGGAGGTCATCAGAGCCTGTAATCAGGTCATCTACATACAGGTCCCTTTGTATTATGTCCTTTATGACGTCATCATCTTGTTCCTCCCCAATTTGCCAAAGACAGCGTGTGCTCAGGTAACTAGCACTGGCAGTGCCATAGGTTAGGGTGTTTAACCTTAATGTTTGAATGGGCCGTGATTCATCATCTCTCCAAAGAATTTGCTGTAGGCAACGCTCTTCTTCATGGACTAACACCTGGCGATACATCTTTTCAATGTCGCGGGTAAGTAAGTATTTATACTGTCTAGCGCGTACCAATATGGCAAAGAGTGAATCTTGGACATTTGGACCCACCTTCAAAATATCATTAAGTGAATACCCTGATGTGGAAGGAGCGGAACCATCAAACACTACCCGGAGCTTGGTGGACTCGCTCTCTTGCTTTAAAACTGGATGATGACATAGATAATAAGATGGAATGTCTTGTAAGTTATTATGGGACGTAGACAGGTGCCCTAACTCAGCATATTCGTTAATGAATTTATTGTATTCTATTTTAAGCGATGGATTGCGCTTAAATCGCTTTTCTAAATTAATGAACCGCCTTTTAGCTAGCAAGTATGTGTCCCCAAGACAATCAGGGGTGTCTTTTAGTGGTAATTTAACTGTAAATCTACCTGCATTATCTCTAGTAGTGTGAGTCAAAAAATGAACTTCACACTCCTTTTCATTTTCGCTGATTATCTTTCTTGTGGGAACCTCTTCCAAGTCCCAGAACCTTGTTAACATTTTGTCAACACTTTCATTTTGTGAGTTAGGTTTAGAAAGCATGGCATGATTACATTGTGTTATTTTATTTGACTTTGAGAAATTATTAATAGGACCAGATATTATCCAGCCTAGCCTTGTATTTCTTAACTTTGGATTATTGCTAAATCCTATCTCTAGAGTATACTGCTCGTTGCCTAGAATATCCCAAAAGAGATCAGCTCCTATTAAAACATCTATTGGAGCCGGCTGGTGAAAAGATGGATCAGCCAGCTTTACGCCCTCTGGCAACCTTAGTGAGCTAATATCAACAGGCGATTTTGGTAACCAACCAGTTAATTCTTTAATTACAAGACACGATAATGTAACCTTAAATTCTGTATTTATTGATTTAATTTGTACATTGCAACTTTCAACTACATTAGACGCAATTGTGTTTCCTATTCCTATGATCTTTAGTGAATCAATGGGATTAGAATTTAGTGATAGTCTGATCTTTAGAGATGCAGAGATAAAAGACAGTTGGCTTCCGCTATCCAACAGAGCACGAACTTTAACCTTTTGCTGGTTAAATGGATTCGATACTTCAATCATGGCAGTGGACAACAGAACTTGACCTATATTTTGATTAATACTTTGATTTGAACAATTAACTATAGCCTCATCTTGTTCGTCAAGAGAAACGAGATTATTAGTGGAGGCAGATGGACGGTGAAGTAAGCTATTATGCCTTTGCTTGCATTGGCGACATGGCCCCATACGACACTCACGCGCAGAATGACCTTGACGCAAACAATTCGCGCATAGCTTATATTTAGTTACATCCGTCATTCTTTCATCTACCCCCTTAGCCTTGAAAGTAGGACATTCATATATCCTATGACTTTCATTACAAATTATGCATGAGAAGTTACTAGGTTTGACTGAATTGTTACTTTTATTGCCAGCACTTGCAAATGATTTTGTAAATGAAGTCCCTTGTTTTGAATTATTGTTATTATGTGCAATAGAACGCATAGGAGGTTTAGAAGCATTATAATCGGACCGGTTCCGGTTTAAAGATTCGAGAACATCAGCTCTGTCTACCATGAATTTATAGAATTGATCTAAGGTAGGTACATCTTCTTTATTGTTATTTCGGTATTCTTCCCATTTTAACAAGGTATTAGAATCTAGTTTAGAGGTAAGCATAAATATTATTAGTACATCCCACTTATCCGTTGGTTGCCCGAGACCAGCTAACGCGCGCAAATTTTTGTTTACATGGTCGACTAAATATCTTAAAGACTTTTCTGACTCGCGTGGTAGTTGCTTAATGTTGAACAACGAATTCAAATGATGGTTAATCAATATTCTTTTATTATTATAACGACTACATAGCAGACTCCACGCTTCAGCATAATTTCCAGTAGAAACTTCAAGATTTGATATTATTCTGGCCGCGTCACCTTGTAAATACGATATGAGATAGTGAAATTTATTGATGGCCGAAATACGGTCATTATTATGGATTAAATTTTTAAACGTATCTCGAAATTCCAACCAGCGGAAATATGCACCGTCAAATTTTGCAATTTGAATCTGAGGGAGCTTCAAAGGTATTTCTTGATGCTGATGATGATCATTACAACAAGAAACATCATGAGCAGAGTGTCGCCTTTGCTCACCCTCGTTTTTCTTGGTAAATATCTCGACTAAATTCTTGGCAGTGGCTATGTTTGCTATTATGTCACTCTCAATGTTTTCGCGCTCTTCGATTTCAATCGAAATATTTTCAGAATTTAGAACCTCTATTTCACCCTGCATATCATCTACTCTTAATGATAACGCTTCAAATTTAACAAGCTTTAAATTTAACTCAGTTAATTGAATATTAGTTAATTCGCTGAGCTCAGAAATACTATTTAAATAATTTCTAAATTTGGTAATCTGGCCCTTAGCAGACACTCTTTTTGTTAATAATTCTTTAAAACGCTGTTTATTATCGATAGACATGATAAATAAATTACTTTGTATTTAAATGAAAACAAAACTCAATTATGCTAAATTAATTGAAATGAATAGCTCACTCTCCTCCTAACGGTGACACTTGACGCACAGGAGACCAGGGGTGCAAGCGCAGCAGCACACTAGCTGCCGCCTGCCTGCTGCTCGTTTCACGCTATCGTACTATAGCGCGAGCATCGTTGCGACCTGGAATTAGTCGGCAAAGTACGCTAAATACCTTGATATTGATATGATTTTATTGTTCAGTTAAATTATTATGAGATACGAAATAACAAAGAAACAGCAAGTTCTATTGTATGAAAAATATCGAATTATTTTATGTAATTACGGCACAACGCGTGAATATAACCTTTTATTTATATTATTATACTAGGATTACTAAAACAGCTTGATTGCGTATAATTAACTTAATTTTACGCGAAATAATCAAAAATATTCGTAATTTTCGAATTAACATTTATAAATGTAGGTAGTTGTAGTAAGTAAAATCGTATGTAAAAAGATGATGCAATATTTTTATGAGAATTTTACACAAAAGAAACGCTTTGTTTGCACAAGCAGATTCGTATTTTGAATAGGTAAATGATGAATTAGGATAAATAGGAAGATTAGGAAAAAATACGAGGAAAGGGCACTTAACTTTGGCTCGAAGTTCGATGCGCGATGTGAGACTTTTGCTGAATCACTGCTCGCTCAGCTCAGGACTCATAGATGATCCTGCTGGCTGCACCCAAGGGCTGCACCTTCGTTCAAGAAGTCTTGTGACCCGATCTTCTATCTTCAATACCGACCGGCACCGCCTTGACGAGATTTCATCTAGATGTTTTCTTCGATTTCTTCAAATATTTCTGCGTTTTCGATTTAGTTTCCCCTCATGAGCCACCATGTAATGTCTTTGGAGGACATTAAGGTGCCGTAACAATGAAATTTCAAGATTATAGTTGCAGCGTTTAATTTGGTGATCGTTACAATTTTACGGTTTTGACAAGAGAGAGATACAGATAAAAATTATACAACTCACTACTGACATTGACAAACACTCCTGATCAAACTATCATAGCAATGATCGCAACTAGGTCAAAAACTATGCTTAAGCAGGCGCTCGCTGGCGCGCCGGAACAAGTGTGTTTATTTTAAAAGTGACAGAGAAACCAACACCTCTCATGCGGCACGCAAGATATTGTTAGTTAGAAAATTAAATCAAATTTATACGAGCAGGCTGTCAATATAATTAAATAAACACTGTAATCATCCTCAGTGGTCAAAGATTTATTTTGTACACCAAACAAAACACACTTAAAATGTTACAAAAGTAAAAAATAAAAGTAAATACAAATAAAATTTGAAAATAATAATGTACACTATGAATTTATGCTCACTGGCAACACCACATCTCCCGCCTGACGCGCCCCCGATTACGTAATCGTTGTACTGATTTTAACAAGAAACACAAAACAAAGGCAGTTTGTCAGTGAGCAGGAATAAACTATATAAATTTTAAAAAGTACGTAATGTGTGTGTGTGTGTCCTATTAGTGCTAAAATTTGGACATCGATCAGTATTACGTTGAGATGGTTGAGATTGTTAAACGACAACACTGATATTCTGCGATATCCGATTAGTGACGCTGGCGCCGTAGTTTTTTGTTTACTAAAATAATCTATGAAATGTAAATAATTATGTAAAATACACGTGTAAATAAGGTATTATAATAGTGTAAATGTAAAATTACCAGATAAGTGAAAATAATAATAAGTTGTAGCAGTCTCACTCAAAGCAGTTGTAAATTGCAGACACAATTAGAATTTTAATTAACATAAATTAGAATAATTAATGATTCACATAAATTAGAATAAATATTAGATAGGTAATGGTAATCAAAATAAACCTGTTTTGCTATAGGACCAGAAGATGTATGGATATGAAACAGAACAGAAGACAGAAGGACTTATGTCTGCAGCATTGAAACACATGAGCTTTATGTCTCACTGTAAGCCTGAAAAAAATAGTTAAAATTTATAAAGAATATTATATGTATAATACATACGCCTTGCTCCTCCTCATATGCACGAGCCGTGTGACGAGATGGGACGTTGTCCGCTGAAGTCTGAAAATATAATAATAATGGCAACTTTCTTAAAACTGTTAATATAAATATAATTTATTTAAAATAAAATTACAAAATTGGATAAAAAACACATACACTCGCATGATCCCCTTCCTGCAAAGGCACGCGTGGCAGGTTGGTGGCCTGGTCCACGAAGTCGACCGTAGAGGAGTCGACCTCAATATTTTCGGGTCGCCAGGACTGTAAATTATATAGAACTTAAAATGATAATAGTTTTAAATAATATACATGTTCACATTTAGGTACTATTTTACTTTACTTACGCGAAGTTGTCCCGAGGCTCTCCTCTGGTGGCCCACCTGGTCTCCAGAAAGCACAAGCGATCCGTGGGGGTGGCTTCAACGCCCATGGCCACAACAAGATGCTTTGGGGAACCAGACATGTTTCCGTAAAAAGTTTAAGATATAGTTGGCGGTTTGTACAAGTAATATAAAAAAATTTAGACGAATAACTAAAAAAAAAATATTTTACTGTTAAATGCAATAAAGATATCTCCATATTATTATTTATAATGTTATACTTGTCAAACAAATATGTAAAATGCTCAAAGGGAGTATAGTCCGTTTTCATAAACATCAGTAAAATTCTTAATTGTTTATAGTTTCAAGTTTCTTTGGTATTTTGTGTGTTTGATGTTTTGAGAATGAAGATCATACGACAGGAATAAGAATAGTTTGCAAGAAATTTTACGTACCATTCTTACATAGAGATAGACTAACTTTTGACAAGAGATTTAAGCTAATTTTATGTATTTGCCGCTTTTTCTATGTAGTATTTACTTACCTTGTTTGTTTTAGTTAACAATTACAGCAGTAAAACAATGAGCTTCAAATTTCACTGCACTCGCGGTAAAGTTCAAAATTTCAATGAAGTCTAGCAACGGTTTTTCTGAATAGATGAACGTATGGACTGTTGTATATCGTTCATTCGTTCATAAGGATTAGGGCAAAATAAAATAAAACTTTAACACAATAGCAGTATAATATATTTTTCAATGTTAAATGGCCGAGTTCGTCTCAAGTGGTCTTGACACGGATCCGTGCCTAACGGGGATCGCGCGGATCCGAGACAAAGCACAACAGAGGTTAATATTCAATTTAATCAATATAATTCTTATACGGACGAATCTATGCAAAATCAAACGTATTATTACGTGTCAGGATAGGGTTCGGTGTAAAATGTCAGTTACATGATGATCACTTTATTCAAGACTCGCACAATACACTAACAGTACTAAAATAAAGCAATAAACACATATACTACACTATAACGCTTCGTATCTCTCTTTTCTTCGTAAACTTCCGTATCACTTAGATGTTCGCTCGAGATCGCTGTATTCACAACTGAACGAAGTGCCGTCAATTCTTCTCACCCTGTAGAGGGTGGGGTACCATGTGGAGCGTGGCTCCTTATGAAGGATGACACGGAATGTCGGTTGAAAAAAATTGAAGATACCTTATCTAAATCTACCGCCTCTGTTACAAACATTCAGTCGCTAGAACAAAAGATGCAAGCCATGGAGCAGCAAGCCAGACAATGCAACATCGAGGTGACTGGCATCCCGGACCACCGTGGCGAAAATCTTATAAGCATCTTAGGATGCTTAGGTAATGCAATTAAGCAACCAATTCACCCGTCTGACATTGTCGCCATACATCGCGTGCCGCATGCTGATCAGAAGGACCGTCGACCGAAAAATATTATTGTAAAACTCAGTAATAGAATGCTTCGAGACAACATAATTGCTGCAAGCCGCACGGCTAAAGGCCTGGACACCACAATGCTGTCAATTTCTGGATCCCCGTCCAAAGTATACGTCAACGAGCACCTTACGCTAAGCAACAAGTTGCTGTTTCGTCAGTGCTGGAAGGCCGCTAAAGAAAAGGACTACAAGTATGTCTGGATTAAACACGGAATTATTTTGGCTAGAAAAATAGATACCTCGCCGGCTGTCGCGATCAGATCACCCCTGGACATTTCAAAAATTAAGTGAACAAAACGTGATTATATATAAACTGACGGACTCATAAACTGCATCAAAGTTCAGGATAACTTTGAAATGTTTTTTTTTAATAAGTATGCAAACTTTTTTGATTAAATTATATAAATATGGAGAGACTGGCTCTTAATCTTAAAAAAAAGCAAAATTTAAAAATAGAACTGCAGTAAAACAAATGAATATAGCCGGTTTAGGGTATGTATGCTAGGTAGGTATGAAGACAGCTGTTGGGTTAACAGCTGTAGGTACTGTCCCTAATATACTGTAGGTACTAGTGATGAAGAGGGTCAACGGCCGAGGTACTTTCCCTATGAACTGTATCAGCTGATTTACTTGGTACTGCTGTAGAGCTACTTATTAGACCGGCCCAGTGTTTCCACCTTCGTACCGTAGACTTAATAGGTAGTGTTGAATAATACTCGAGAGACGACTGTACAATATTTATTTACAAAAATGGCACGGTTTATATATACAAATGTAGTCTGACACAGGTATGGTATTTACATGAGCGTGATAGATTATTCGAAATATTTTGTTTATATATTCAAAACAAATATCTAAATGAGTACGCTTGGATATGTGTATGTCTCATTTGTAAGTACCTAATTATCCCGGCAATAGTGCTGATAATAAACTGTGTTATAAAAGTGGCTAGATTGCATAAAATACCATTCTCATTTATAGGTTAGATTTTAGGTTAAGTTACAATAAGATCAATGTTATGGTTATTTATATGTTCAAACATCATGAAAAACTAAATTATGATTTAACAACATTATTAGCAAAAACTAGCAGCTCAAATATAATCTTTTCGAAAAACATGTAGCCGTCCGACTTGTTTGTTCACTGGTATAAAAGGACACGCGTCGGACGAATCAGGACACTTCTTGATTGGCTGTCGAACCGAACGGAGCTCCGAGTTCGTGCTACTTCATAAAAGCTGAGTAAATATTATTTTAATATTATTAGGATATTATGATTATTTTCATATTCTGATTATTGTGACGTATTTATAACTATATTGAACATTTAATTAAAACTGTTCTTGTCGAGTATGTATTTTTATTTTGCCGCTGTATGTGTATATAAAAATCCAATTTAACACTATATTTTTACATTTATCTTATAAATACTATTGAGACTAAGTTTTAAATTATGTAATGGATTGAAGTTATGTACACCTGTATGAGTGTGCTGTTAATGCATATATAAATATATATATGTATGATATATGTATATATATGTATGTGTGTAGTATATATATATATATATATGTATGTAATATGATCCATATATAATTATATAGGCTAATATATACGACTGTACACTGTATTAAATAAATACCTATAAATAAATGATTGGTTGTTTCTACAATATTTTAAATACTACTATAAATATATACACATAGATAAAAATATTAAGTATTTAAATAAAGAAAAACTATCATCAGAAGTGGGATAACGAACAAACGACTAATGTGTTATATGTTTTCAGATATTGTGAGCGTGGTTTCATAATGGATCCTACTGTTTTTGAAAGCCTACTGAAGACGATTCAAGCTGCACTGACGGATAAACGTAGAGGTGATGATGTCGTACTACCGCCTTTTGATCCAGAGAAAAACGAAAATGGTGCTGTTAGCTGGGGTCGCGCTATCAACTCTATTGCTGTGGACATGGCATGGAGCGACATAACAACCATCGCTAAGGCAGGTAAAGCCCTAAAGGGCTCTGCACTATTATGGTATGAGACTTGGGATCCTGAAGAAGGCAGAACATGGGAAAAGAGAGAAACGTAATCTTTCTGAAAAACTATCCAGAGCAGTGTTATTAACGTCCGAAAACACAGATTCTTACTGTGAATACGCTAGGGAAAAACTGAGATTATTTAAGCAGACGAAAATAGCATTTACCGAAGAACAGTTAGTAGAACTTATCTGCGGTGGCATTCATGATGCCACGGTAAAAATGGCAGCACATAACAGTCGTGTTAACACTACTGCCGAACTAATATCATTATTTACGACATACGCTAAGGTACCCAGAAAGCGACCACTAGATCACAAAGCTGACAAGACTGACTCCCCGTCCACCTCCAGTAGTCATAAACGATCTAGAATGGAGGACAAACGTTGTTTTCTTTGCAATAAGGTTGGTCACACTCGTGCTCAATGTTTTTACAACCCGAATCGCGAAACTAACCAGTCAAAGGCTTCTACCTCATCACCAACTCATCACCCTGTTCAATGTACATACTGTAAAAAGATAGGGCATGCAGAAAATGTATGTTTCTTTAAACAACGAGCTAATAATACGAAAAATAATACAACCACAACAGATAAAAGTGATGTTAACTGTCTTACTAAGGCTAACAATCTCAAATTAACAAGGATTAACATTAAAGATATAACTTTGGACGCTCTTATCGACACTGGTGCCTCTTGTAGTATTATTAAAGACTCCATAGCCAAACGACTGGATTGTAAACTAGAGCCCCATTACACCACATTGTCTGGTATTGGAAAAGGTATATTGCATATTTTTGGTAAAATCACTACACCTGTAAAATTTAATGAAATTTGTATAGAAATAGAATTTAACGTAGCTAGAGATAGTGAATTCAATTATGATTGTTTGATAGGTCGTAACATTGTACAATATTCAGATATTTCTGTTATTATGGATTCCGCGGGTTGTAGAGTGACTCGTAGAGTAACTCCATTATCGACTGACGTTGTTAACCACTCTGAAATGAATACTGATGGGTTAGGGCTACTAGATAATCTAATTAATCATTTAGATATTGACCTACAGACTAAAATTAGGACTGTTTTTGAAAAATTTCCGTCTGTATTACCGTCCGAACACAACATTGGGACTGTCAAGACTGGTACATTGCACTTACGATTAAAACGAGACGAACTTATACATTATAGGCCTTACAGACTAGCACCCATTGAGAGAGAAAAGGTCGGTGAAATTTGCAAAGACCTTTTAAATAAACATATAATCAGAGAAAGTAACTCCCCCTATGCTAGCCCTGTTTTACTCGTAAAAAAAAAGGACGGGACTGACCGTATGTGTGTTGATTTTAGAGCCCTCAATAAAATTATTGAAAGAGAAAGATACCCTCTCCCTTTGATTGAGGATCAATTTGATAAATTGGGTAACTCTAAATATTATATCTCGATCGATATGAAAAGTGGATTTCACCAAATTCCCGTTTCAAAAGACTCTATTAAGTATACTGCTTTCGTTACTCCAGATAACCATTACGAGTTTATGAAAATGCCTTTCGGTATATGCAATGGTCCATCTGTCTTTCAAAAAGCCATCAGCAAAGCTGTCCAGCACTTGAAATTTTTATTAGTATATATTGATGATCTACTGATTCCTTTTAAGACTGAAACTGAAGGCTTACAATATTTAGAACTCACTTTAGATGCCCTTAGTGTAGCTGGATTTACTATAAACCTAAAGAAATGCAAATTTTTTGTAAATGAAATAGAGTATTTGGGTCGAAATGTCTCTGAAGAAGGAATAAGACCAAGTCAAAACAAAATTATAGCTTTAACTAACTCTCCAACTCCTACGACCACCAAGGAGATACGTCAATTTATGGGATTGGCTAGTCATTTTCGTAGATTTATACCAGAGTTCGCTTCAAAAACTGCTAGTATCACCAAATTAACAAAGAAGGACCAAAAATGGGAATGGGGCGAGGACCAAGAGAAAGCTAAAGAGTACGTTATAAGACACTTAATATCAAAACCCCTCTTAACTGTATTTGATCCAAAATTACCGACTGAGTTACATACCGACGCCAGTTCCATAGGTTACGGAGCCATTTTACTACAAAAAATAGATAATCAAAGCAAAGTAGTGGCATATTTTAGCAAACGTACTACCCCTACTGAATCCAAATACTGTTCATATGATTTAGAAACTTTAGCTATTTATAATGCCCTTAAACATTTTAGAGTATATTTATTGGGAATAAATTTTACTATAGTAACAGACTGCAACTCTATCAAATCTACTATGACAAAAAAAGACTTGTCCCCCCGTGTAGCTAGATGGTGGACCTTTATGCAAGACTTCCAGTTCCAAATTTCATATAAAAAGGGAACGTTTGTGCAACATGTTGATTACTTAAGTCGCAACCCAGTAACTGTAAAACCTTCGGTTAATATTATTGAAAACTTAAATTCTGATCCACCATCATGGTTAATGATTGCTCAGCAAAATGATCATGAAACCCAAGACTTACTAAACAAAGTTCGAATCGGTGACATTGACGTCAACCAATATGTTATCATTAACGACCTATTACATTATAAAGCTGACCCTAATGATTTACCCAAATTATTTGTTCCAAAGGGATATAGACTGAGTATGCTACGACTCTATCATGACGAAAATTGCCACGTAGGTTACGATAAAACCCTTAATAAACTTAAAGAACATTTTTGATTTCCTAGCATTGCAGCTTTTACAAAAAAATACCTCTCTCATTGTCTAATTTGCACTATTCGGAAAGGTCATTCAGGACCTAAACAAGGTCTGCTCTACCCTTTAGTGAAACTATTCCCTTTCATACATTGCATCTTGATTGTACTGGACCCTTTCGACAATCCGAAAATGGATATAAACACATTTTGTTAATTGTCGATGGTTTCACAAAGTTTTGTATGTTAAAGCCACTTAAAAACTTAGGAGGCGAGGAATTAGTATCAGTTTTACGTGAGACTATAACATTATTTAGCACCCCTTCCCTGGTAATTACAGACCTAGGAACAAAGTTTTCTTCAAACAATGTACAGTCACTATTTAGAGAATTACGAATTCGACACCATATGATATCTACCGGTACACCTCGCAGTAACGGCCAAGTTGAACGTTATGTAGCGACAATTATAAATATGTTAACCACAACAATTAATGATACTGCAGAATGGCCGAACGCTCTTTGGAAGGTACAGCAATCCCTTAATACCACTATTCAGAAAACTACAGGATTTTCCCCTCTTAGGCTGTTAATAGGTAAAGATGGAAACATACCTCCCATACAAGCTTGCCTAGATGATGTGGCAGATGTATCTAACCAGCCCCATATTAATATAAATACTGACCGTGACTTAGCACGACAAAGACTTAATGAAAGCGCTTCTAAATTCAAAGACCGTTTTGACAATACTAGACGAAATAATAAGACGTATTCTACTGGCGATACTGTTTATATTAGCCAAGAACATAGACGTCATGACAAACTTGCCCCAAAATTTAAGGGTCCATATAAAATTCTAGAAGTGCTAGAAAATGACAGATTTAGACTAAAGGACCAAAATAATAATAGGACTATTATAGTAGCTAAGGAAAAATTACGAGCCTGGCCAGGCGAATGGCTAGAACAAAATATTTATTTTGAAGAATCTTTGTAAAATTGATCCGTGATAGATTATTGTTATAAGATAATATGATTCTGCATGTACAATAGTAATATTTACTTATGAGATGTAATTAAATTGTATACAAATACTTTTGTCAATAATAATATGTTATAAAGATTATTTATTTCTTATTAGCCTGTAAGAGATTACTTTCAGTGGTAAGGCCGCTCATTGTACATGACATGATGCGTAAACTCTTATTTAAATGGTGTGCAATAAAGATTATTATAATGTATCTATCTATTCTTTATTCTTCTACAAAAGACGTACACATATTTTGTTATTTTACCGCTGGTCGGCTTCTGATCAGATATTAACCTGAATATCATACTGCGGCGGGTGATAGGGTTGATATGTCATGGTTAGAAGTCACAAAAATGCCGCTGGTCGATCTTTGCCCTGATACTTCACTGAAATTCACACTGCAGCGGGTGATAGGTGCTTGTATGTCAAGGCCAAAGATCAAAACTGCTGGTTAACTAAAAATTAATGCAGCAGGAATAGGAATAATATTATATATTGTATACAGACTAATATAAAGGGTACTTCGAGAGCGAAGTACTGGTCAGTCTGGCCGTGATAGATTATTCGAAATATTTTGTTTATATATTCAAAACAAATATCTAAATGAGTACGCTTGGATATGTGTATGTCTCATTTGTAAGTACCTAATTATCCCGGCAATAGTGCTGATAATAAACTGTGTTATAAAAGTGGCTAGATTGCATAAAATACCATTCTCATTTATAGGTTAGATTTTAGGTTAAGTTACAATAAGATCAATGTTATGGTTATTTATATGTTCAAACATCATGAAAAACTAAATTATGATTTAACAACATTATTAGCAAAAACTAGCAGCTCAAATATAATCTTTTCGAAAAACATGTAGCCGTCCGACTTGTTTGTTCACTGGTATAAAAGGACACGCGTCGGACGAATCAGGACACTTCTTGATTGGCTGTCGAACCGAACGGAGCTCCGAGTTCGTGCTACTTCATAAAAGCTGAGTAAATATTATTTTAATATTATTAGGATATTATGATTATTTTCATATTCTGATTATTGTGACGTATTTATAACTATATTGAACATTTAATTAAAACTGTTCTTGTCGAGTATGTATTTTTATTTTGCCGCCGTATGTGTATATAAAAATCCAATTTAACACTATATTTTTACATTTATCTTATAAATACTATTGAGACTAAGTTTTAAATTATTTAATGGATTGAAGTTATGTACACCTGTATGAGTGTGCTGTTAATGCATATATAAATATATATATGTATAATATATGTATATATATGTATGTGTGTAGTATATATATATATATATATATATATATACTGGGTGGCGCAAAAGTAAAGACCCTATTTGGTTCAGCTATAACATTTTTTCTAAATTAGAAAACTAGATTTAGATTTTTTTAAATGTATATTTGTGCCATTAAATTTCGTACCATTAGGATTTAAAGATGATGTCTTTTAAATGGTGACCTCCAGAGTTGATACACATTTGAGCCCTATTTATGACATTTTGCATAACTTGCCGTAACACTTCCTGCGATATGTTCGTTATTTCTTGACGAATGTTTTCTTTTAGAGCTGCGAGAGTCTGTGGCTTGTTCACATACACCCGAGATTTCAAAAAACCCCAAAGAAAGAAGTCTGGACTGGTCAGATCGGGTGATCTTGCAGGCCAAGGCAAATCGCCAAAACGAGAGATAACTCGGCCTGGAAAAGCGTCCCTCACTAAGTCCATAGTGTCGCGCGCTGTGTGTGCCGTAGCGCCGTCTTGTTGAAACCAGATGTGCTCCAGCCCCAATTCGTCCAAACTGGGTATCAAAAACTCACGTAACATGGTTCTGTAGCGTTCTCCAGTGACAGTAATCGCATTGCCTCCAGCGTCTTCGAAAAAATAGGGTCCGATCACTCTGTCAACACAGATGCCACACCATACAGTAACTTTTAGTGGGTGTAGAGGTGTTTCTTGAATAATGCGCGGATTATCAGTGCCCCAGAACCGAGTATTCTGCTTATTGACATGCCCTGAGAGATGGAAATGGAAACGCAGGAAGTGTTACGGCAAGTTATGCAAAATGTCATAAATAGGGCTCAAATGTGTATCAACTCTGGAGGTCACCATTTAAAAGACATCATCTTTAAATCCTAATGGTACGAAATTTAATGGCACAAATATACATTTAAAAAAATCTAAATCTAGTTTTCTAATTTAGAAAAAATGTTATAGCTGAACCAAATAGGGTCTTTACTTTTGCGCCACCCGTTATATATATATGTATGTAATATGATCCATATATAATTATATAGGCTAATATATACGACTGTACACTGTATTAAATAAATACCTATAAATAAATGATTGGTTGTTTCTACAATATTTTAAATACTACTATAAATATATACACATAGATAAAAATATTAAGTATTTAAATAAAGAAAAACTATCAAGCGCATTTTGGTTGTTGACCAATCAGGAGCGTTATACAATATTACTGTAGCGCAGTCACAGGTTACAGTGAATGTGTGCAGTGTGAGTGCGAATGTGTGTGTGCAGTATAAAATAAGTGCCACTATTTAAGAAGTGGTCGCCGCGTTCCGCTATCATTATTGACTTGGCTCGCGTGCTGCGCGCACGCGCCGATGCATTTTTAGGGCTCCGCTGCTGTCTCTGTACGCCACATCACTCCCCCTCAAGCGAAGCGTACGTTGTGTTTTACATGTCGGCCGGATCGTGTGACGTATGGGCTGGACGGCGGCGGCGGCGGCCAAAGTGGTGTCTTCTCTGCTTGCTCCGATGATCGCGTAGTCGTGATGATAGGTTGCGGCTTATCGGGAACGTCGTTGTCGTTATACATATAGGCTGGCTTCAATCTATCAATGGATATAACTGCAGTACGAAGTGGTAGTTGCACGGTGAACTGTTTGCCGTCTGCGCTGCGGTGTAATACTTGATACGGGCCTTCGTATGGTGGTGTGAGAGGCTTGCGTACGGTGTCGTTACGCACAAACACATGCGAGCACGTTGCGAGATCTTTATAGACGAATGTGTTTGATTGTGAATGGTGCGGTCTCTGTGTAGGCGTGAATGAGTGCATTGTTTCACTCAGCTGACGAACAAACTCTGCATCTTCAATATTCGGCTTGGTAGGCACGAAAAAATCAGATGGTATTCGTAGCGGTGATCCGTATGTCATCAAGGCAGGGCTGACAGATGTGTCTTCTCGTATGGCAGTACGTAGGCCAAGTAGGACGGTAGGTAGTTCTTCGCTCCATCGGTTGCCGGCTGCTCTCGCCATTAGTGCTGATTTTAATGTGCGGTGCCATCGTTCTATCTGTCCGTTTGCTTGTGGATGAAATGCAGTGGTGCGTATGCGAGTGACGCCGAATCTTTTCATTAGCGCGTTGAATAGAGATGACTCAAATTGTCTTCCTTGGTCAGTAGTAAGTCGTAAGGGGCAGCCAAATCGTGATATCCAACCGTCGTATACAGCTTTAGCCACGGTCTCTGCAGTGATGTCTCGAGTAGGTATTGCTTCGGGCCATTTGGTACATCGGTCAATCATTGTAACTAAGTACGTATAGTCACTAGAGGGCGGTAGCGGTCCAACTATGTCGACATGTAGATGTTCGAAGCGAGATGATTGTTGAAACGTGCCGAGTGGACTGATAACGTGTTTTTGAATTATCGCGCGCTGACAACCGGTGCACGCTCTCGCCCATGTACTTATATCTTTGTTTATCGACGGCCAAAAGAATTTTGATGTAACTAGTTTTCTTGTTGTTCGAACGCCGGGATGACTTAATTCGTGTTGCGCTTTGAAGGCTGGAATACGATAAGTCTGTGGGAGGTATGGTCGTATGTTTGTAGTAGATGTCTCGCACCATATGGGGCGTTGAACTCCAGGCAGGTTTACACGGGTAAATTTCAAATTTGATTGTTTCATACATGATTGAAGTTCGATGTCGTTTTCTTGGTCTTCCGCTAGGCTATTGTAGTCGATCGTCGCGTGTAATATTTCCACTTCTGCTATACGTGATAAGGCGTCGGCCGCTTCGTTCTTGTTGCCGTGTATATACTTAATGTTTGAACAGAATTGGCTTATGTAGTGTAGCTGTCGTTCGCGTCGCGGTGTATCGCTGGTACTTGGCGTTCTCGTGAGTGCATGCGTCAGTGGCTTGTGGTCGGTATATATAGTGCAGTCATTGCCCTCTATTAGGCGGCGTAGACTCTTAACAGCTGTGTACATTGCTAATAATTCGCGATCGTACACGCTGTATCTTCGCTGTGTATCACTCATTGTTTTGGAATAGAAGGCAAGCGGTTGCCATGTGTTGTCGATCTTTTGTTGTAGTACGGCGCCGAGACTAGTATCAGATGCGTCGGTCAGTAAACATAACGGTGCGTTAGGTACGGGGTGGGCTAGCATAGTAGCTTCGAGTATGCTTTGGCGGCAATATTCAAAAGCTTTTTCTGCTTCGGGTGTCCATTGTATCGGTGACTTGTCGTTTTTCTTGCTATTGTGTAAGTACTTATTCAGTAGGTATTGATGATCGGCTTGATGGGGTAGGCAGCTACGGTAGAAGTTAATCATGCCTAAATATCTTCTTAACTCTTGTACTGTAGTGGGCTTCGGATAGTCGAGTATGGCTTGTATGCGTTCTTCAGTGGGTTTTATGCCGTCGGGTGTAACTTCGTAGCCGAGAAACTGTATTTTATTCTTCCCAAATTCGCATTTGTCGATATTTAGCGTAACTCCGTAGTTGTTCAGTCGTTCAAGTACTTGATTTAGGTGGCGCTCGTGCAGCATCTCGTTTTCAGAATGAATGAGTAAATCGTCGATGTAACAGAATACTACGTCGTCTAGTCCGCGTAGTACTTCGTGCATAAATCGTTGGAACGTTTGGCCTGAGTTACGTAAGCCGAACGTCATGCAGTTAAATTCAAAGGGGCCAAATGGGGTGATAATTGCTGTTTTCGGTGCGTCTTCTTTTTCTATAGGTATACTAAAGTAGGCCATTTTCATATCTAGTTTCGAAAATATCTTTTTTCCATGCAGTTGGTACGTGAAGTCTTGTAGTCGTGGTATGGGATATCGATCGGGTATAGTAGCGGCGTTCAGTCGTCTATAGTCGCCACACACACGTAGTGAGCCGTCTTTCTTTTTAACAACGTGAAGTGGACTCGCCCACGGACTGTTGGATGGCTTGCAGATACCCCATTTCCATCATCTTCTCGAACTCTAACTTCGCTGCTTTGTACTTATCGGGCGGCAGGGGGCGTGGTCTCGAGTAAATGGGTTGCCCGGTGGTTTCAATGCGATGTGTAACGTTGTGTTTCGCTGCGGTTTTGAGTGACATGGGCCGTAGTACATCTGGGTAGCTTTTTAGTATGTCGTGATATGCGTGGTTGTGGCTAACAGTGAGGATGGTTTCTTCGGTGCATGGAACTGTGATGGCGTTAACGTGGAGGTCTGTGACACGGTCGATAAGTTTTCGTCGGTGAAGGTCGACTAATAGCTTATGTTTTGCTAAGAAGTCGGCACCCAATATCGATGTTTTTACGTCGGCAACGGTAAATGTCCATCTAAAACTTCTACGTAAGCCTAGGTTGAGCTCTAGTGTGCGCTCTCCGTAGGTACGTATCTCAGTGCCATTCGCTGCGTATAATTTGTATATACTTTGTGTCGGCTTCGATTGATTTTTATTTCGTACGGCTATTACGGATATGTCGGCTCCCGTGTCGACTAGGAATCTCTCTCTCATGTTGATGTCGATGACACACAGGCGGTGGCTGGTTTTGTTGACATCGACGCCCGCCATAGTCGATGTACGTTTTAGTTTTCCCGCTTCTCTTTGGCACATGGTGGTTCGCACTTGCGAGCTTCATCTCCGTACCGGTGGTGATAGAAACATAACCAGTCTGGGTCGCCGGGCTTGCGAGCTTGCGAGTGTGAGCGCGATCGCGACCTTGAGCGATCGTTATAACGAGCGGGATAGTGCGGCGGGCGGTATGTACTCGTAGATCGTTGATTTACACGGAGTTCGGCGATTTCTATTGTTAACTTTTCTAGTTGTTTTGACAATATGTGTAACTGTATGTTTTCTATATTAGCGGGAACACACGACGAGTTTGATATAGGTATAGATACTGCGGCGACGGTAGCGGGTTCAAAATGTTCAATCATCTTATCGGCCATAATGGCTAGTACTTCGAGCGACGATTCAGTGTTGACAGAGATTACGGCGCGTACTTGTGTGGGCAATTGGTTGAGCCACATAACTTTGAGCGCTTCATCGGTGAGTAGCTTGCCGCTCAAATCACGCATCTTACGTAGTAGCTGGCTAGGTTTCATGTCGCCAAGTTCTAAGCCACTGAGTAGCTTTTGTAACCAATCAGGAGCGTTATACAATATTACTGTAGCGCAGTCACAGGTTACAGTGAATGTGTGCAGTGTGAGTGCGAATGTGTGTGTGCAGTATAAAATAAGTGCCACTATTTAAGAAGTGGTCGCCGCGTTCCGCTATCATTATTGACTTGGCTCGCGTGCTGCGCGCACGCGCCGATGCATTTTTAGGGCTCCGCTGCTGTCTCCGTACGCCACACCGGGAAAAGAAAATTTACTCGGAGTATCAGATTTGCGTGTTATTTAAAGCAAAGTTTTAAATTGATTCGCATTGATTTTTTATTCTTTTGTCAATTGAATTATTCTTACCAGCGGAATTGTTGGGTTAGTTTTTTAACTCATCGAGAGTTTTTGAACCATAATATGGATACTTCGTCCAAACAAGCGGCTCAAATTGTAGCACTGGTGCGGGAGGGCTTGGATCAACGAACGATTGGTAGAAATTTAAATTTAAACCAGTCTACGGTTTCTAGAATATACGGAAGGTTTGTGGAGACAGGTTCTTACAGAAGGAGACGTGGTACAGGCAGGACTCGAGTAACCACCGGTCGTTATGACCGATTTATTGTTACAACTTCCCTGCGAAATCGTTTCCTCACGTCAGTTAACATCAAAACAGAGCTTAATGAAGTGCGTGGAGTAAATGTGAGTGCACGAACAATAAGAAGAAGGTTAAAGGAAGCGGATATCACCCCTTTTAGACCAGCAAATGGTCCAAAGTTGTCTGTAGCTCACAGACAAGCTCGCTTAAGATTTGCGCGTGATCACCTAAATTGGACAGAAGAGCAATGGGCCTCGGTATTGTTCACGGACGAGTGTAGGACATGTTTATATGGTGCAGATGGTCGCAGAAGAGTCTATCGTCGACGTGGGGAGCGATATGCTCAAAGTTGCATTGAGGAGCGTGTTCCTTTTGGAGGCGGTTCGTGTATGGTCTGGGGTGACATATCGATGAACGGGCGAGCAGAACTTGTGTTCATAGACATGGTCCGTCAAAACGGTAATAGAGGGGGTTTGACTGCACATCGCTACATAACAGAGATCTTAGAAGATCACGTGGTGCCTAACATGGGATTCATAGGCGAACATTTTACTTTAATGCAGGATAATGCCCGGCCGCACGCTGCTGCACAAGTTCGACAATATTGCGAAGAGGTTGGGATACGTACAATGAATTGGCCAGCACGTAGCCCGGATCTTAATCCCATTGAGCATGTTTGGGACAATTTAAAAAGAGCTGTATATGCAAGAAATCCTGTACCCACGACAGTGGCAGCACTTAGAACAGCACTTAAATATTTTAAACTCACACGATTTGTACACATAACTATATTTATAAAACGGGTCTACTCGTGTTAGAAAATTATTATAAGGTGTCATACCTCTTTACCTGACGTTTCGGTCGAATTACACCGACCATGGTCACGGGCTGACTGATGTAGCCATTCGTCGTCTTCGCCTTGAAGCTCGGGATTCGGCAACTACCCTCACTTTGTCTTTTGTTACACTGTTTTGTAAAAAGTCAGTACTACGACACACAACACTCACGACGTCTTCACCTTGGCCTACTTTGTCATAACTGCGACGCTCACACCTGCTGATTATTGGATTCCAAGATGGAGATAAGCGGTATCCGTCTTCTCGGTTGAAATTTCGGTACTTTTTAATTTCAACCGCTTCTCGAGCTATCCTTATAATAATTTTCTAACACGAGTAGACCCGTTTTATAAATATAGTTAAGAACAGCACTTTCAGAAGAATGGGACAATATTCCGCAAGATCTTTTAATAATCCTAATAAAATCTATGCGGAACCGATTAGAATCCGTAATAAGGGCACGTGGAGGTAATACACCTTATTAAAACATAAATAAACCCTTGCATAAAGTTTGTGTCTATGGTTAAAACCATTTTTTTTATTAAACAAATTTTCCTTAAATTGCTGTTTTTCTTCAAAAAAGTCTTAAGGTCCTTTCCAGTACACAAACTTAAACTTAAGGATATGACCCTACGCTGTTTTAAAGTTCACGAACCAATCTAGAGGTTTCAATTTTAATCTGTATAGAAAGTTTGCATACTTGGTTAAAATATTTATTTCAAAGTCGTCTATTACTTTGATGCAGTTTATGAGTCCGTCAGTGTATATATGCCGGTAAACAACGTCTCATATTTACAATATTTGCTACTAATTTTATTGGATCGGACAATAGACGTTAGTGAAACAAATAAATATTGTGTACGATGCGGGCAGTAGTTTGTTCATAATTATTCCATAGTAAGGAGCGTTTGTAAGTACATAAACATTCTTATTACTCATGCAACGGTGTTAGTTTGTAAATCAGTAAACCCTCAGTACGAGTATGTTTCTTTTAAAATACATAATAATACCTATTATTGTATATCAAACCAGTGTCAAAATATTTTTTCTACATTCATAACCTCTTTAATTGTGATACTAGGTACTCGTATTACTTTATTCTCTTAACTTAAGTAATCGTAACATAACAAATTCCTCTGATGAACACATATGTATACATTTAGTATTATAAAATAATTAAAAGTTTTTATACATTTCACTCGCTACATGAATGCATTTCAATGTTGTTTCTTTTATAACTACTGCTTATAATCTTTATTTTGCAAATTATCGAGAATGAAACCGGTATTCATGATCAATGCATAATATATTCCTTTATTGTCCTATGTAGAAACTACATAAATATATTATTTTGTTATTACTGCGTTCTCTTATGTAACTAAGTTATGTATATAACCCTACGCTGCGATAGAGCTTTAGCTTGCAGCTGCGGTGAGGCTGTGCGACGCAGCACTTTCTTATCTCTGGCGTTGCGCCGGACCACCACCGTGGTTATGCATGTTTAGTCTATAAGATATTACTAAGGATTTTGTTAGAATTAATAATTAAGTTAGTCTTACATCCAACTCTGTAAGCTACGGTCGAAAATAATATAATCTTATTTCGATTTAATTAATTAATATCTTTTATTTGTATTTTTAAAAAGCTATTTTCTCGCTCCCGAAATCTAACTGGCGCAGCCGGTAGGATTGCTGGTTGTTGCCTTCGCGAAAAGTCGCGTGTGAAAATCTGTGAAATAAGTGTAAGCTTACGAATAAAGCAGTGAAAAGTGTTTCGCGAGTGGTAACTCACTATATATAGAGTTGTTTTTGCTTAGAATCAGTAAGGCGCTCTATATCTGGCAATCCTCGAACCAAATAAATAAGCTTAGATTAACGCGTAAAACAACGCAGTGTGAGCAGAAATGGTGCTAGTTAATAAGGCGGTTGGACTGTGAGTACCCTTCCACTTCCTCCCCAATTTCCTTACACAATTTTTGTTAATAGAATTTTAACATTGTGTGTATTTTGTATGACTTACGTCTTAAATTATTTTTCTATTGTGTTTTTCTTTTTATATAAAAATCATATGAAAAATATTCACATATTATAAACTCTAATAGTGAAAACTTAACATAAGTGCGATATTAATATAGTGAATAATAATTGATTAATTTTCCAATAAAATTTTGAATCTAGTAATAATTTATATTATAAAAAATTTCATACGATTTTTACGTAGCATTGTTGATTGTGATTTTAAACTCAAATTGCAATTTGTTCTATTATTTCGACATATTTGTCTTATTTTTAGTTTCTAATTAAAATGAGTCTGGATCAGATTCATATGCCTACGACGGCGGCAGCTGCGTCCGCTCGCCCGATTACACCTATATCTGAAATGCAGATGCATGCAATACCGCGAGATGTGCTTAAATTAATTCCCGATTATTGTGGTGAAACTAATTTACTAAGTTTATTTTTGCGAAAATGTGAGTATGTTATACAAAAGTATCAGGGGACTGTAGAAAGAAATGAGTTTCTTATGCAAACAATTACTAGTAAATTAAAAGGGAAAGCAGCAGCCCTTATTAGTGAGAGAGGAGATTTTGAAACATATAACGAATTAAAATCCTTATTAGTCCAACATTTTGGGGATCCCAGGAGTGAAGAATGTGTAGCAATTGAGCTAGAAACTCTGAAAATTAGACATAATGAGACATATTTAGAATTTTGTAGCCGCATACAGGATATTCGCGCTATATTAATATCCAAGGTCAATCATAATAGTTCTATTACTCTTAGAGAAGCTAAGCGCGTTATTTATAATAATACTTCACTAAATGTCTTTATGTATAATTTACCAGAGCATATGGTACGAATTGTGCGAATTAAAAACCCTAATACATTGGAAGAAGCATTGAAATATGTTCTTGAAGAGGTTAATTTTCAAGAACAATATAATTTACGTAGTAGAATGTTACAACACCGTTCACAAAGCGCATTATTGTCATCACGCGATAAAAGGTTTGTTTTCAATTCGAATAGTTCTAAACCAATTGCCACACAGCCTCCCTTACAATTTAATAGTAGTAATAACTTCAGGTCTTATAATAATCAACCTCAATATAAATTTGGTATACCTAATCAGCACCTGGTGCGCCCTAATATGTCAAACCAACAGTTTGGCTTCCGACCTCAATTAACACAGTTTGGTTATAGGCACCCTGGTCAATTTGGCTCTAAACCTCCTCAACAATTCGGCTATAGACCTCAGGTAGGGCAGTTCGGGTACAGGCCACCTCAGCCTTTGGGTGTTCGTCCACCCAATGCTTTCGTAAACGACCGTGACGTGACAATGAGGACTGCCCCCGCACCTGCAAAACCACAGCAAGGTTTTCCTGTAAATGAGTTGTACACTGGTGTCGAAAACTGTTACTACGACCCCAATAATTACACTTACGGTGAATACCTAAATAATATGACGACTGACTTTGATTACAGCCATACAGACGCGTATACTTCTGAGGACTGTGTAGATCAAAATAATGACTCGGAATATGCTGAAAATGCAGATATTCCTTATTCGACTGAAAATAATAACGATTTGGATGAAGTACAAAATTTTCAAATAGGTTCGAAGCAAACGTACCAGAAATGATAGAGCTTAACTATGACGCAAACTTAAAACATCCATATATATACATTCCAGATATAGACGGTAAATTCATGTTGGATACAGGAAGCACAAGATCCTTTATTAGCCCTGGTAAGGCTAAAGAATATTTTACCGAATTTACATTCCACGAACCATTTACAGTTACAAGTACGCACGCTTCTAGTATTCATCACGAAGTGACTAACATTCCTCTTTTTTCTATTTTTAATGATAGTAGTTATCATAAGTTTTACATTTTTGACGTTGACAACAGGTATGATGGACTTATTGGTATGGACCTTATGTCCCGACTTAAAGCCGACATATGTATGAAAGACAAGACGCTTAGGATTAATGGCGTGGATATA
Organism: Parascotia fuliginaria; assembly: GCA_963082885.1. Lineage (NCBI taxonomy): Eukaryota > Metazoa > Arthropoda > Insecta > Lepidoptera > Erebidae > Parascotia > Parascotia fuliginaria. Next base: position 986,923 of record OY720199.1, on the reverse strand, counting down.
CCTATAGTTTATAACACTGATCTTGACATTAAATTAGAGCCGCGTATGGAACAACGAGTGAGATTGCCTGTAGACCAGAAAAATGGCCTTGCTATTTTGGATTACAAGCAGTTTCATGATGGTGTCCGAATGCCTGCTGCTATTGTTAAATGCGAAAACTATTATGCCTTTACTGTAATACAAAACACATCCGAACTTGAATTTAAATTGACCATTACAGCTCCTTTTAAGGTTACCCAATTCCGTAATGAAGAATGTGTGGTGAATGCCACAGTTGATTTTACTGATGTAGAAATAGACTCACTACTGACAGAAAATTTATCAAAGTTACGACTGGACCACTTAAACAGAGAGGAACATGACGCCATACGTAAATTGTGCGAGGAATACAAAGACATATTTTACTGTGACAAATTACCTTTGACCTTTACAAATCAAGTAAAACACCATATACGGACCACACACGAGGATCCAATTTATATTAAACCATATCGGCAAGCACCAGCACAAGCTGAGGAAATTAAACAACAAGTCGAAAAGCTCCTCAAGGACAATGTGATTCAGGAATCACATTCCCCTTGGAGTGCCCCCGTTCATTTGGTTCCCAAAAAGGCTGATGCTTCTGGTCAGGTGAAATATAGAATGGTCATAGACTATCGCCGACTCAATGACATTACCATCGACGATAAGTACCCACTTCCCAACATATGTGACTTGTTTGATAAACTGGGTAAAAGTAATTATTTCACAACGCTAGATTTAGCTTCCGGTTACCATCAAATTGAAATTTTTGACACTGAAAAAACAGCTTTTTCGACACAAAATGGTCATTACGAATTCCTCCGCATGCCATTTGGACTCAAAACAGCACCTGCCACTTTCCAGCGGGCAATGGACAATGTGTTAAGAGGCTTACAAGGGATACATTGCCTAGTATATCTTGATGATATACTTATATATTCAAACGGATTATTAGAGCACCTCAAAAAGTTACGCGCTGTCTTCGATAGACTTCGTGAGACTAATCTAAAAGTCCAGTTAGACAAATCTGACTTCTTATGTAAGGAAGTGCAGTACTTAGGACATACACTGACTAAAGACGGACTCCAACCTAATAACGACAAGATACAAGTAGTTCTTAATTATCCTATACCAAAAACTCATACTGAAATCAAACGGTTCTTAGGCTTCGTAGGCTATTATAGACGGTTTATCAAGGACTTTTCTAAAATAACGCAACCTTTAACAGCCTGTTTAAAGAAAGGTAAGAAAGTAGTCATTGACCAAAAGTATATTGAAGCATTTGAGAAATGTAGAGAACTCCTTATCAATGCCCCAATATTACAATACCCAGACATGAATAAACCGTTCATACTAACCACAGACGCTTCGGAAGTAGCAATTGGTGCCGTACTCTCGCAGGGACCTATAGGCGGTGACAAACCAATAGCTTATGCCAGCCGGACTTTGACAGATACTGAGAAAAGATATAGTACCATTGAACGCGAATTGTTAGCAATCGTTTGGGCTACAAAGCATTTCAGACCCTATTTATATGGTCATAAATTTGATATTTATACTGACCACAGACCTCTGGTCTGGTTATACCAACTTAAAGAGCCTAATAGTAAGTTAACACGTTGGCGCTTGCGCTTGCAAGAGTACGATTTTAATGTCATATACAAAAATGGAAAGCAAAACTTAAATGCCGACGCGTTATCTCGCATCAAGGTCAATGCTCTCGGGGCTGACGAGACCGATGACAGTTCAATGATTGTTAATGTAGACGAAAAAGAGGAAAGGCTACAAAGTTACCTGAAAGATGTGAGTAAACAAATTACTGATCTTTCTAAGAGACAAAGTTCTGACGACTCCAAGACCATAACTATATCCGACGATGAAGAAACATTGACAGCTAGTCCTATAACGATTCCAGACACTGATACAGTTGAAGAGTTACCCAATTACCCCGTACCATCTGAATCTACTTCTACACAAACAGTTCATTCTGCTAAAGATCTTGAGTCTCACGGTATACCAATCCTTAACGAAGCTATTGATACAAAGCCAAACCAAATACTTGTTTATAGTTGGTTTCGTAATGAAACACAGGTGAGAGACTTATCCAGGGACAAACAAAAGGTGCTAGAGGTCTTTTTGCCCCTTAATAACCCTGAACTTATAAAAGAGTTTTTAAAGAAATATATTAAGCCGAAAACTAAATACTTCATTTATTTTGAAAACCTGGAACATAGAAAAGATTTTAGTAACATTATTGTTTCCTTATTTAAAAAGGGTATGGTTAACTTTTATGAATGTACTGAGCGTGTGATTTATATCGAAGATGAGCAGGAACAAAGGGCTATTATAATTAAGTTACACGAGGGCAAGACTTGCCACCGTGGCATTTCCGAAACTATTAAACGAATTAGACGTACGTATCACTGGCAAAATCTGAATGAAACTGTTTCCGCCATCATAAATTCTTGCGAACAATGTAAAACTTCCAAATACGACAGAAAACCTATGAAACCGGTACTTCAGCTAACACAGACTCAGAACGCGCCGTTCCAAGAAATCTTTATTGATCTATTTACTATACAATCTAAGTATTACTTAACCTTAATCGACGCTTTCAGTAAATTGGGACAAGCCATAGAAATTTCATCTCGATCAACACCGGAAGTAGTTAGAGCACTCATGAAGTATTTTTCTTTTTACGGTATACCTCAGAAAATAAGCTCTGATCCGGGAACTGAATTCAACAACGAACTACTAAAAGAACTAACAGATTTTTACAAAATTAAATTACATATATCCACACCAAACAACCCAAATTCTATGGGTCACATAGAACGCTTTCATTCAACAATCATAGAAATCTATCGGTTAGCTAAATATGAACGAAAATTTACGGATGCAGCATCCGTCATGACCTATGCTGTCATGGCCTACAATAACACTATACATAGTACTACAGATTTGACACCATTTGAAGTTGTATTTGGCCACACCGAATTAAACTCAATATTTAACTCTGAATTTGATAAGGTCTTTAAACAACAGCTAATCAAAGATCATCAGAAAAGAACCCATACCTTATACAAATATCTTACAGAAAAGATAAAAAATCATAAAGAAAAAATTGTAACTAAGCGAGGCGGCGAAATAGTACCAGTCTTAGAATCAGGGCAATCAATTTTCGCTAAAGCCGTAAACAAGAGAAAAGCTAAAGACAAACCTAGGTACGAAAGAGCCGTAGTCACCGGTCAATTAGAACGTAATGTTATACCAATAAAAATCAAAGACAGGGAAACGAAAGTTCCAATTATAAATATAAAACGTCCTCCACAGGTCGTGGTTACTCCTGGTGATATGGACAACGACGAATCACGCCCTAGCAAACCAGCATCTCCCAAACCAGGCACTTCAAGCAGTAAAGATTAACCAAAACCCTGGTATACTCCCGGTAAAGCTAGGTCAAGCGTTTATAGAACATGATAAATGGTCAATAGTCAAAATAATTAACCTCAAAGGTATTAGTACTGACCTTTCTTTCAATATTCAAAAATATTACGAATTTACTCAAATGTTACACCCAAACCAATCTTACGCCGATGAGTTCAGAGGTCTTAAGACTCAAGTGCAGTTTATTCGAGATCAGGCTCAGGAAAAGTTACAACAGTTAATTCCATCAAATAGAATTAAACGTGGTGTAATAAACCCCTTAGGGTCCATTATTAAAATTATTACAGGTAACCTTGATCACGAGGATGCGATTAGGTATGACAAATTGATCAGTAATATTCAGACCAGAGAACAAGCAACTTCAAATAAATTTACTGTGATATCTGGAATGTTGGACCACTTTTTAAACTCTACCGAAACTATTGATAATAACACAAAAAAAATGAATGCACGCATAAAACTAATTGAAAATTTAGTTAACGATCTGACTAGGAAGGATAATCATTCTATTTATATGACTTACGTATTTGGATTACTTTACCAGTTCATTATTAACTTTAGGACTATATATGTTAAACTTAGTGAAATAGAAACAGCTCTAGCATTAAGTAAAGTATCTGTTTTACATAAAGCCATTATAAATTCTGTAGAATTACTAAACTTATTAGAGCAAATTGCTAAACACGATAAATTAATGTATCCTGTAAATGAACAAAATTTAATTAATATAGAAGAGTCATTATCTGTAAAAACCTATCTTAAGAATAATGAAATAACTTTCATTATAGAAGTACCACTGATTGATAACTCTACTTATAATTATTACAAACTGTATTCCCTTCCTATGTCCAACGATTCCTTCAACCATACTTATGTTGTTATTCCTGAATTTCCTTACCTACTTGTAGAAGGTGTGAGATACCTTCCGATTGACCAACCATGCCAAGAGATAACAGCTAAAGAATATCTTTGCTCTGAAAATAAAATCGTACAATACGCTGAGGAAACCTGCATAGAACAACTCATGAAGTACCATCGTAATCTGTCACGCTGCTTACCACGTCCAATAGAATCTGAAAACTTAAAAATACAAAGAATTACACCAAATAGTTGGATTGTGTATTCCAAATATAGTAAAGTCATATCTCAAACATGTGGCACCGACGACACAAAGGAACGCATAAGGGGAACGTACTTATTAACTATAGAAGATCAGTGCGACGTTTTCATCGATAGTACCCAAATCCATAGACGGCGCTTTTACCCAATGAAAACAGGACATATGCCTGTACCCATTATCAACTTACCTGATTTACAAGAACAGACTTCTGGCGCTGCAAATATTGAACCTGTAGACTTAAAAGGCATTAATCTGGACGACATCAAACATCTGAATTACATATTGAAGAAAAGTGTAAAATTAAATAGTGTGAAAGGTCAAATAAGTGAAAACGAAATTGAAACAAAAAGTATTAGTGTCGCGCTTTACGTGTTGTACGTGATCATCATTATATTGTTATTAGCTGTAGTTATGTATAAGTACTTACCAGTTTTAAAGAAAAAGTTCTGTAAAAAGCAGGATTGTCACTCAAAGGAAATTGTAAGTCCTGCAAACCTAGATGAAAATGGAGTAAATAAAAAACCCTTATTAATAGTGGCTAATTAAATCTATTTTCACAGTTTATATACTTAGTTACTTATTATATTCTGTATACTTTAAATATAAATAATTTTATAAGTTAAGCACTTTGTACTATAACGAAGTTCTTGGAAAAACGCTGCTTTTCCGATAACTTCGGTCTAAGGGGGAAGGAGTTATGTATATAACCCTACGCTGCGATAGAGCTTTAGCTTGCAGCTGCGGTGAGGCTGTGCGACGCAGCACTTTCTTATCTCTGGCGTTGCGCCGGACCACCACCGTGGTTATGCATGTTTAGTCTATAAGATATTACTAAGGATTTTGTTAGAATTAATAATTAAGTTAGTCTTACATCCAACTCTGTAAGCTACGGTCGAAAATAATATAATCTTATTTCGATTTAATTAATTAATATCTTTTATTTGTATTTTTAAAAAGCTATTTTCTCGCTCCCGAAATCTAACTAACTACTACACTACTTTGTTATTCTGTAACTTTGTACTTGTAAAGATGGAGAAAGGTATTGATATACAGACGACAAATGAAACTTTACACTTGTGTTAAAACATATTTGTTCTTTTATGTTAAAACATGGATAAATATAACTTAACAGTATATTATCAGAACTGTCGCGGTCTGAGGACTAAGTTGCACACACTGTATATGAATGTTTTAGCACATAACAACGATATAATTATCTTAACCAAAACATGGCTCCATGGTGACATTAGTAATGCTGAGCTAGTAGGTAGATATAAGATACCAAGTGTTTCGCTGCGATCTTGACCGCCAGGGCAGCGGGCGACGTGATGGCGGTGGCGTGCTGGTGGCGGTGCGACGCGAGCTGGATGTGAGCTTGCGCTCGCCGCCGGTCTGCGGCAAGGCTCTTGTAGACCATGTTGTTATCGTTATACGCACTCACTACTGTAATTTGGCTGTTAGCCCTATATATATCCCGCCGAGTATGAACCCTGATGTTTACTTACTACACTTTGACCAGTTAGAATCTTTGATTCTTTCTACTGATATAGATAAGTTAATGATCGTTGGTGATTATAATTTACCTACCATTGAATGGCGTGAAAGTAACTTGCACCTGGAACCAGTAATACTGAGTAACTACTGTGAATCGAAGAAACATTTATTCAATTGTATTAGCCTTTATAATAGTTTTCAAATAAATAAACATAAAAATATTAATGGTAGAATATTGGACCTATTTATTAGTAACATATCGGATAGTAAATCAATAATCGCACCGGTGTCAATCGTACCGCCAGATGTAAATCACCCTCCTTTTTATACTGTTTTACCAGTTGATGACAGTTTTGTACCATTAGCTACTAAACCTAGAATCGAATTTAATTATAGAAAGGCTGACTATTCAGTAATTTGTAACGATATATCTGCCATTGATTGGCAGGACCTATTTTTCAACACTAATGCAGAAGAAGCGGTTTCAGTTTTCTATGAGAAAATTTTTTCAATAATAAAGAAACATGTACCTATGAAAGTCACTAAATCTTCTAGATTCCCCATCTGGTTTACACCGGCTCTGATTCATATATTTAAAAATAAAAATGGGTTTTGGATCAAATGGAAGAAAAAAAAAAAAAAATAGTCGAGCTTAAGTTGGGTGGAATATACGCGATGCTGAGCAACCAGCGATAATTTCGTGATCGTAGCTCAATGAGTATCTGGTCTACAAGTGGTAAGTGCGGAGCGGGTGCAACAGTTGCTGCGGGCGCATGGTACTGCTGCTAACTCACGGCGCACTGCCACCAGCACGCCGCCGCAGTCGCGTCTCCCGCTTCCAACACGGCGAAATACTCGATAACGTATATCTATAAAGTCACCGTCAGATATATCTGCATGTAGCCAGGTCTCTGTCAATATAATTATATCATAGCTATGAGACAAGATATTCATATAAAGCGTGTGTAACTTTGTTCTTATTCCTCGACAATTTTGATAGAAAATTGATAATAAATGTCTATATAAATCGAAGAGGATAGTTATTTAGTAACATAATAGTGCATATAGACACAATACACTGTATAGTTGTTACGCAGTAAATAACTCAAACTGTTTTTTTAAAAACTATATTTAATTTAATCTAAGATATTATAATAATACAATGGAGTTCGAAATTAGAACGATACAGTGGAATCCAGAAATAGAAGTGAAGTGAATTTTCTATGATCTAAGCTTATATAGTTAATAGACGTGGGATACTTAAACATAATGATAATTTAGGTAAACAAAGATAGTTAATGTTTCTAACTAATTTCTTATCTAGATAAACAACAACAAACTACTTAGCTTAAATACATTGAATTATTTACTAATTTGTTTATGTGAATACATATCTTAAATACATTGTCTTATTTACTAATTACATATCAATGTGATTTAGGTATAGAGTCAATACATAATAATAATAATAACAAAGGGTTCAATATATAACACCTCCCCCCTTAGAATAAAGATTGGGTGTTAGCACCTGATCTTTGGGAATTAGGAGTTGATGGTCCACTGACGTCGTCTTCATCCTCGGAAATGCACGAAGTGGTCTGATTTAGGTTTCTCATTGGAATGGTCACCTGTGTTGCTCTTTGCCTCGATGAGTTGTCAAAGCAGTTGTTGAATATTTGTATGCAGCTCCTGTCGTCTGTACTTCGATTGATGCGGATAAATCCATTGGGACATCGTTTACAGAGTTTTAGGAGAAGAAATGTGAGAAGAAAGATGCCTATTATGAAGTAGAGCCACATAAGACTGGATTGGTTTTTCTGAAGAAAGGATTGCGATGCAGCTTTGTTTCTAATTCTTGTGAGTTCATCGGAGTATTTATCTAGATGAGTTTGGATACTCTTCAATGAGTCCAGTGGAGTCTCGTTAATTGTAATAGGAATCAGATTTGGTGTTTCTATGTCTTTGGTTTTCTCGAAGCAATCGTCTGTTCTGATATCGGGAATTATGATAGGCAGTGTAACGTTTTCTTCAGCTGTATGGTATGCTGTCAATGTGCTATACCCAGTATGTAACTTACATTCTGGGGGTAGTGAAAGGATGCCTGAGTCTTGAAGTTTCTGGTTAGTAATTTCGTTGTTGCACTGAAGAACACAATTGATCTCGTGATCAAGGATGTACAGCCATCTGTTATTGTTTAATGGCTGAAATGTTTGGACTTCGGCAGGAAAGGTTGATACGATGCAAGTTTCTGGAAGTTGTGTAGATTTGCTGAATAGAATCTGAATCTCGCAGTTTGGACGTGTTTCTGTCTTGTATACGACGAGATTTTTACAGACGCTTCTTCTTGTTGCGAAGGTATTACAGGTTTCCAGTGAGCTCGTTGACACATAATGTTGTCCTCCGGGGTTCGTAGCTAGATACATATGCTCAGGAAGGATAGTGGAATAGAAGGTGGAATTGGTATGTTTGATAGGAATTGAATAAATATGATATAAGGTGAAGGGCTCGTGTTGAACTAAGGGGAATTCTAAGACATAAACTAAACGATTGGAATAGACATATGCCGATAGAGAGGATGAATCTAATAGAGTGTGAATATTCTCAATGGATACTGAAGTTACTAGATTTTTGTTTCTCCTAACCTTATTGGATAGTAAAAGTTCTTCGTATAATTTCTTTAATGTAATAATTGAAGGATGAACAATGTTGGATTTGGCAAATAGAATACTTGTTAGGCAATCATTGATTTCATCTTCTAGACTTGTTACAAGTTCCAGAATCTGTAAGGAGATCATTGAAATGTCTTCGCTTACTTTGATGTCAAAAATAAGATTTTTAGTTTTATTTAGGTAATCATTAAGGCGATTGATGTTTTCATTAATAATTTGCTCATCGAAAGAAATTTTAAAAATAGTTTCGTTGAAGTTTTTAATTGCAGAAGAAGTGATCTGAATTTGGTTTTGCATGAGCTCAGTTAAGTCTAGTTCTTGTTTCTCAAGTCGATCGATACATTCGTCATATCGCATTGCGTCTTTAGCGTCTGGTGTACCAATTAGCCATTTAAGAACAGACCCAAGACCATCTAACAATTCTCTTTTAGTACACGAGTTTTTGCCTAGATACATACTAACTTCTGACAGCCTGTTTTCAATTTTATTAAGGTTAATTTTGACGTACGATTGAGTTGATTGAACACTTGGAAGATTGTTATGTTGAGAGGACATTACTTGAAAGTTATTTGATAATCGTAAAAGAGATTCATGGGATAGAAAAAGAGGTTTTAAGTCTCGATATATGACTAATTTCCATGATTCGTCGGATATATAGATTTTCCGTTCTTCATCATAAAATATGCCTGCGTTTGATGTAAGGGGTAGGGATATATCTAGATTGGCAACGATTCCTGTGGTTGCCCTGAAAGAGGAAAGATGACTAAATTAGAGTTAGTATCTTTATGCTTTTTAAATTGAGTTTTAAGAAAGTCTCTAGTGAGAATATAAAGTTTATAGATAATAATTACTACTATAATTTTTATTAGAGAGCAAATTATAAAATTGTAAATATAGTTTGGATCATGGAATATTTGGAATAAGGACGTGGTGTTTTGGGCTGTTGTATAACGACAGACCCTGAAAATACGTAAATTAATTTAAATAAAACGATAATCTATCTTATTATAATTACGTACTAATTTTCTTACTTATTCATTATTATTTACAATATATGGTCGTAGGCGATTGGTATGCACTAGTTGGTTTTTGCCAGCCTTTTTAATTAAATAGTTTTCGTTAAATCCTACACGTATTACTTCGTAAGGACCGTCCCATTTAGCATCTAGATTATTAGGGTTGGGAACACGAAGCATAACTTTACTGCCGACTTTGTATTCGACTGTATTTTTAATTTGACTGTCGTAGCGTTCTTTAGCTTTTTCTTTCATCTTTTCAAGATTTTGCAAAGCGGTGTCTCGAGAAACTCTAAGGCGTTCATTTAAATCTTTTAAATAATCACACGCAGAATAGTCAGGGATTGGTTTTAGTGAATATAGTGAACGAGGCCTGAAGCCAAAAAGAAGTTCATGAGGAGTGTACCCTGTGGAATTATTTACTGATGTGTTATGACACATTATTGCAAATGGAATGATTAAATCCCAATTTCTTTGGCGTCGATTGCGATACATTCTGATATGATCACGTAATGTTGCGTGGAATCGTTCCAGTGCGCCGTTTGTCTGTGGATGATACGCTGTGTTGAAAGTGTGATTAGATCCGAAGAATTTAATTAATTGTTTTATGACGTTGTTCATAAATTCGGTACCTTGATCCGAATGAAATCGTTTAGGAACACCATAGTGTTGGCAAAAGTGAAGTAATTCTTTGGCTACAGTTAACGCTTCTTTATCAGGTATTGGGTATGCTTGGACATAACGTGTAAGGTCGTCTTGTAATGTCAAAACGTATTTATTGCTGTTGTCACTAACTTCAGAATAGGAAACTAAATCAATTGAAACTCGTTCGAAAGGTTCGGTTGATTGAGAGGTTATGACCATAGGAGCTTGGAAAGTCTTTCTTTGAATTTTACTACGTTGGCATATAAGGCAGGCGTCAATGTAATTTTTAATGTCATTAGTCATTCCTTTCCAGAAAAACTCGTCGCGGATTTTCCTATGTGTTTCGGTTATACCGCGATGTCCAGAAAGTGGGTGGTCATGATAAGTTTTTAATATATTTGGGATTTCCTCCGCAGTAGGGTATTTAACTCTATTTTCACAAATGTGAATTTCACAATCATATGTTTCAGCCAAGTATGCTGTAATACGCTGTTGTTCGTTAGGTAATAATTTACAAGTATGGTCATTTTTAAGGTCGGGAACATATAGTATAGTTAAGTTATGTTTCTGGAGGCAAGATAAGAGGGATTTAAAATAACTTGCACTGTCCCAAGGATCAAAGTGATTAGGTTTGGTATAACAGAAATATAGGTTTTGTTTTTTGTCTGAAATTAATAGGTCTACATCGTAAAGTGACTTTGTTTTTGTTAAATAAGATTCTACTTGTGAACATGATGATATGGCTTCATTAAATAGGTTGTTGTGATCATAATGATTGCAAGGTGTTGGAATATAAATATTTTTATGTCGATGGTCTAGTAGTTGATTAGCCGAGATTTTTAAACGGGGATTATTGATGCATAGATGCTCTGATGATTTTAAGGATGAGTAATGTTCGAAATTTAATTGAAGGTAATCGTCGGATTCGATAGAGGAAGAGTCATCTTGTGTCAGATCGAGTATATTAGAATTCATTATGGGTGGACGAGAAAGAGCATCTGCATTAGTGTTAGCTTTGCCTGCTTTGTAAATAATATCGTAATCGTATTCTTCTAATTTTAATCTCCAACGAACTAGACGGCTGCCGGGATCTTTAATAGAAAATAACCATGTCAGAGGCTTATGATCTGTAACGATCGTGAATTTTCGTCCAAATAAGTATGGTCGGAAGTGTTTTACCGCCCATACAATGGCCAATAATTCGCGCTCTATAGTGGAATAATTTGATTCTGCTTTATTTAGAGTTCGTGAGGCGTACGCTATTGGTAAGTCTTTGCCGATTGGACCTTGGGAGAGGATTGCTCCTATTGCGTGAATAGAAGCATCAGTGGTTAGAATAAATTCTTTGCTGAAATCAGGATATTGTAGAAGGGGTGTCATCGTGAGAATGTTTTTACAGGTATCAAAGGCCTGTTGTTGATTACTTTCCCACACGAACGGAACGTCCTTTTTCAGGAGCCCTGTTAATGGTTTTGTGATTTTACTGAAATTTGGAATGAATCTTCGGTAATAGCCTGCAAGGCCTAGAAATGACTTTATATCTTTGCAAGATTTAGGGACTGGAAATTCTCGGACTGCTTTAACTTTGTCTGGATTTGGTTTCACACCTTCACTAGAAATAATGTGGCCTAAATAAGCTACTTCTTTTCGCATAAATTCACATTTATCAGGTTGAACTTTCAGACCGTGTTTTCTAAGTCGGTTAAAGACTTCAGTGAGATTTTGTTCGTGTTCCTGAAGACTGGATGCAAATACTACGATATCATCTAGGTAAACAAAACACCGTTCACCTTGTAAGCCCTGGAGGACACTGTCCATAGCACGCTGAAATGTAGCAGGTGCATTTTTCAGACCAAATGGCATTCTAAGAAACTCGTAGTGTCCATACGGCGTGTTAAAAGCTGTTTTTGGGATATCTTTAGAGTCAAGTTCAATTTGGTGAAATCCAGAGGCAAGATCTAAGGTAGTGAAGTATATTGAATGGCCTAGCTTATCTAGAATGTCGGTTATGTTAGGTAAGGGATAACTGTCTCCTATTGTAATGTCATTAAGTTTGCGATAGTCGATGACCACACGCCATTTCTGTTTCCCTGATGCGTCCAGTTTCTTGGGGACTACCCAAATTGGACTACTCCAAGGAGATGTACTAGGTTGAATAATATTTTGATCTAACATCTTTTGGACTTGTGATTTTACTTCTTGTTGATGTACATAAGGAAATCGATAGGTCTTTGTATTAATAGGCGTATCTGACGTGGTAGGGATGGTGTGTTTAGTGTGGTTTGTGAATGTTAAAGGTTCATCTTCTGTAATGAAGATGTCTGAAAACTCCGTAACAATCTTAGTAAGAGAGTGATTTTCTTCTTCGTTAAGGTGATCTCTGCGGACGAGTTTAGCTACTTTGTTTTGAATGTCTTTTAATGTATATGTATTTGTTAATTTAATTGGAATGCTATTCATGGATTCGATTGTAGCTAGATTAGTTGCTTGGACTTGAGGCGTTAATAATAGTTTATCGTTATTACTGGAATTCACACAAGTAATTAGAAATTCGTTATCTTTTACTGTAACTAATGCATTAGGAATAGTGATATCATCGCAAATGATTTGTTTGTCAATTATGGCGGGTCCATTTTGAATATCATTAGTAAAACAAGTGATAACGGTTTCAGATCGTTGGCCTATAAACTGTTTGTTATCTACGGATTTTGTTGGTTTCTCTTCAATATGAAATAATTTATAAGTACGATCTCGAATACGCATAGTTTTTGATTGAACATAGATGTTTACATTAAATTTGCACATGAAGTCGTTGCCCAGGATACCGTCAGCTTTAATATTGAGGTTTGCGACGTGGAAATTAAATTTAGGGAAATGATCTAGAGAAATTTGAGCCTTGCCGAAGCTTTGAATAGAAGACTGGTCACCTGATATACCTACAATCGACACGATACACGATTGATCTAAAGGGGCACTACCAATATGTTCCTTGTTAAGGACAGATATAGCGGCTCCTGTATCGATTAGCAAGGTAACTGGTTTACCTTCTATGTGGAATTTGCAATGTAGTAGATTTTCTGGAGGTACATTCAGAGCTGAAATAGTGATTGATTTAGTAGATTTAGAATTTGAATTTGAATTTGACGTAGATTTAGAATTGGCATTTGACATAGATTTAGAATTTGAATTTGAATTTGACATAGATTTAGAATTTGAATTTGAATTTGACATAGATTTAGAATTTGAATTTGACATAGATTTAGACTTAGACTTATATTTAGGCTTAGAATTAAAAATAGAATTTGAATGTGATTGGGTTTGAGTTGAAACTTCTTTTGTAATTGGAGTTTGAGTACAAGCGTCACGAAATTGTCCCCGATGGACTGGATGAGAAAAACTATGTTTTCTAGAGTTAGTAGTTATTGAATTTACGTGTTTTTCTAGCTTAATTGGAGTGTTTCGTGATTCGATGTCGGTGTTTGGACATTGTAGAAGTGGGCTGAAGCGGTTTCCGAAGGCATGTCCATCACTTCGGCCGCTTCTAAGTTTAAATTGCTTACTTTCGCAGCAGGAGCAGGTAACGTGCGTGGTTGTTGACCCATATTTAATTGTTTAGAATTATTATATGCACGTTTTCGGCATTCGGTGATTAAATGTCCTGGATTTTTACAATAGTTGCAGATTTTAGTGTTGTTTGGAACGTTACGCTCTTGGTACCGTGAAAAGGTTCTAGGCTGTTGTTGCACCTGTGATGGTGGCGGAGGCTTTTTAGAAAAGCCTGTTGGTATAGAATTTCTATACAAGGTTTGCCTAGCCTGGTTCATGTTCCTGATTTTTTCTTCTTGTATAGCAAAGTGTCCCGCGTCCGATAGTGTTTGAAATTCACGAACGCGGAGCATCATACCTATATCTGAGCTAAGGCCGTTTACAAAGACATTGAGAGCTGTTTCTTCGGTGGTAGCCTTGCGGCCCTCTAACGTGGTGTCCGTTATTTCGGCTGTCAGTTTTTCTAAAATTTTACTCCTACATAAATCGACCCTAAGGAAAAAATCAGTAATGCCTTCTTGGGGCTTTTGGAAGTAAGACTGCAATTCTAAATTTAAATGTGCGAGAGTTTTCGTTTGAGAGTATTTTTGTATTAATAATTGTTTTAGGTCGTTCCATTTAAAAAATTGTTTGGAATGAACATCGGATGAACCTGGTCCGGTAAGTTTATTTAACGCGTATGTTAAGAAAACTGTTGCTTGGGGTATTGAAGCGAGTTGAAATGCAGAGTCGCATGACCGAATAAATCTATAGACTTGAGAATTTTGTGAGGTGTCGAATTCAGGAATTAGTTTTAAGAGCGTCCCTAGGTCTATCTCGGAGCTGGATAAGACTTTAGTGTCTGGCATTGTGATAATATTATATTATGAGGTTGAATAATAGATAGATATTTTGTTAAAACAGGATTTAGGTAATCGATAGGGAATAGGGACTTAGTAGAGCAATATGTACGTACGCGGATAGTCATTGCTGGTTCGGCAGGGAGTTTTAAAACCCTTCAGGTACCGCACTGTTATTCACACCCTAACAGGTACGTTTTTCCCTGTCTGACTGCCCTAAGCTATCCTACCGACTTCGCCAAAATTGTTACGCAGTAAATAACTCAAACTGTTTTTTTAAAAACTATATTTAATTTAATCTAAGATATTATAATAATACAATGGAGTTCGAAATTAGAACGATACAGTGGAATCCAGAAATAGAAGTGAAGTGAATTTTCTATGATCTAAGCTTATATAGTTAATAGACGTGGGATACTTAAACATAATGATAATTTAGGTAAACAAAGATAGTTAATGTTTCTAACTAATTTCTTATCTAGATAAACAACAACAAACTACTTAGCTTAAATACATTGAATTAATTACTAATTTGTTTATGTGAATACATATCTTAAATACATTGTCTTATTTACTAATTACATATCAATGTGATTTAGGTATAGAGTCAATACATAATAATAATAATAACAAAGGGTTCAATATATAACATAGTATAATTAAATGTATTGTGTATATATATAATGGACATAAAAAGTAATCCACACCAACCCATATGACAAGATGAAACAGACGTTTTAATATATCGAGACAATAGTATAATAGTAACTATAAGTATAGTTAAATAGTCTCTGCTTACCCCATTATTGGGGGACAGGCGTGAAGTTATATATGTAGATATGTGGAATAATGAGTATAAATATAATAAAATAATATTTAGTAATATAGTATAGTTTTAGTATTACGTAAAAAAAATTGTGTATTTAACGACTGTTATCCCAGTCGTTATATGCGCCACTAATAGGGTCCAGATAGAACATGAAATGAAACAACCGATCACCGTTGAAGTTTATTTGCGACTGTTAACTTAGGCTAACTTACTGGCGGTCGCAGCCGCGCGTAGGTGCCTATAGTATTGTTACATAATATGCATAATTTATATGCAACGTTTGCATACTGTAGTAGTGTGTCCCTACAGTAGCCCCCCCTTTCTAAAAGAAAAGAATTATAAAATAAAATATAAATCCCCATTATACAATTTTATAGTTACTATTAATCTTTAAACTGCATTACCTTTATTTTAACTTTATTACAATTCATAAAATAGTAATGTTAATTTTGTGTCATACACTGTACTAGTATATTCTCTACAAAAACTTTTACACCATTTTCACTAAAAACACACATGAATTTAACACACATAATTTCTTATGTTATAATACACACTAATTAATATACGTCGGGCTGACGCGTTGTAGTTGGTTGGTTAGTTGGTTGCACGGTGTGAACCTTCACTACCGGCGGAACCCAACCGATCCCAGCAGCTTCCTTCTGGAACCAGTTCCGAACCCGCTGTTTACAATGACTTCTTAAGAATATTAATACCACTATTGCCATAGTGATTATGCATCCAATTACAACCATTTCTAGGCCTGCCATCCTCTGCCCAATTGCCTCGTTAGACACAGATTGGGCAAGGGCTACATTGGTTTGTTGCGGTTTACTTTGATTATAACCCATGTTTTACAAAAACACCACACAACTTTAAAATTTAAAACAATATTTAACAATATTGCTATTACTTGACAACAGCACTATACCGAATATTAAAATAAAAAGTTGCATTAAGCAATGTTGCCTAATTTATTTAGTAAAATACCAAGCCTAATATTGTCAATTACTACAAAATTTTAATGTATTTGCAATTTTGCATAATAATATTTCGACATAATAAAATGCATTAGTGCTGTTAGGTGTGTTACCCACTTCCATATGCTAATCATTTCACCAATGGCTCAGTGGTTATGATTATCATATTTACATTATTTATAAAAAAGTGTATATTAAAAAACATTAATAAAATTGTATATATTAAAAATTTATCATTGTACATGTGTGAAAAAAAAATGTATAAGTAATAGTGTATAAACTTTACAGGCTAAACTTTACGGGTTTTTTTACCACCCTACCACTGCGTGTGGCATACTGATTACACTCACTGCTTGCGGCGACTTTGTCTGCATTATTTACTTTTACATTGTTATCTCTTGTATTCTTACTAGTTACTTGAACATTTGTGTCCAATGGAGTGGTGAGTTGCTCGTTAACTACGTAAGCAGGTTTTAATCTGTCTATGCTAACTCTTACTCGCCTATCCCCCATTTGTATTAAAAAATGTTTCGCTCCTCTCTCTATGACTACATACGGGCCCTCATAGGGTTGTTGCAATGCTTTTCTAACTAAATCAACGCGCACGAAAACGTGTGAACAGGAATGCAAATCTGTGTGAACGAATATACTGCGCGAATGTCTGTGTTCCGACGGCTTAGCTTTAAGCATTCTAATGGTATCTTTAATTTTGTTAACGTATTCGTTGGTATCACTAACGCATATACTGGTGTCTTCGCTAAAGTCCCCTGGCAATCTTAACGTTTTGCCAAACGCCAATTCTGCCGCGCTAACTCCTATATCACTACGTGGCAAAGCTCTCAAACCGAATAAAACCGTATTTAACTGCTCAACCCATGTGCCATTGTCTTTGCGGGCCATAATTGACGCCTTAAGCACGCGATGGAACCTCTCTACCATGCCATTGGCTTGCGGATGATAAGCCGTAGTACGTAATCTATTTATGCCTAAATATTTCATTAGTTCCCTAAATAAAGTGCTCTCAAATTGCCGTCCCTGATCCGTTGATATCCTAATAGGACATCCAAAACGTGTAATCCAGCTTTCGTAAAGCATCTGAGCTACTGTACTAGCGAATATATCCTTTAACGCATAAGCCTCCGGCCAACCTGTCGCCCTATCAACTACTGTTAGGCAATATCTATACCCATCTGAAGACGTAGATAATGGTCCTACTAAATCCACATGGATGTGCTCAAATCTACCGCTTGTTTCAAAGTTACCTAACCCGGAAACAGTATGTCTAGTAATCTTGGCTTTCTGACACGGTATGCAGGTTTTAGACCATCTCTTTACATCTGCATTCATGCCTGGCCAAAAATACCTACCTGCCACTAATTTTCTAGTCGCCCTATTACCGGGGTGCGCTAATTCGTGCACTAATTGAAATGCCTTTTTCCTAAAATGCTCAGGCAGATAAGGCCTGGCGCCGTTAGTTGATATTTCGCATGTAATTCTATTCATAGAGTCAGGCACACAAATTTCTTTGAATTGCAATCTGTCACCGGACTCCGCTATAAGTCTAGCTAGCTTTGCATCTGAACGCTGTGCGGTCGCTAATTCCACGAAATCGAGTGTCGTTGGGCATGTGATAGTTGAGACGCGCGATAACGCGTCCGCAACCACGTTATCGGACCCGCTAATATGGCGTATGTCCGTTGAAAACTCGCTTATAAACATTAATTGCCTAACCCTTCTAGGCGTTTCTTTATCATGCGGTTTTTTTGTAAAAGCATACACTAAAGGTTTATGGTCAGTGTAAATTACAAAAGGCCTACCTTCTACCATGTATCTAAAATGCTGTACCGATAAGTATATACCTAGCAATTCTCTATCGTAAGTGCTATATTTTAACTGACTGTCACTAAGTTTTTTAGAAAAATAACCTAATGGTTTCCAGTGTGTAGCTACCTT
The DNA here is from genome assembly GCA_963082885.1 of Parascotia fuliginaria. Taxonomy (NCBI): domain Eukaryota; kingdom Metazoa; phylum Arthropoda; class Insecta; order Lepidoptera; family Erebidae; genus Parascotia; species Parascotia fuliginaria. The sequence continues at coordinate 968,364 of OY720199.1, read as the reverse complement.
TATTTGTAAAATGCCTCCTATGCAATCATTCGATGCATCCGTTACAACAGCTAACTCCGCATTTACAATCGGGTAACTTAATACTGCAGCGTTCTGTAAACTATTTATGCATTGCGCAAATGCTTCATTTGCCTCGTCGGTCCACACAATGAGCGTTTTATCTTTCTTTTTAGCGTTTTTCAAATACTTATTCAAAATCGACTGATATTCCGCAGCTCTTGGTAAACTACTCCTGTAAAAATTAACCATTTCCAAAAAACGTCTTAATTGGTCTACGTTATTGGGTTTGGGAAAGTCCCTGATTGCCTGTACTTTATCAGATAGCGGACTAATCCCCTCAGTTGTAATTTGATAACCTAAGAACTCTAAATTCGTTTGCCCGAAACAGCATTTTGCTAAATTTATCGTAATTCCGAATTTATTCAGTCGTTCAAAAATCGCTTTCAGGTGCCGCTTATGAATTTCCGCGGTTTCACTGGCCACGATTACGTCATCTATATAACAGAAATAAAAATTACTATCGGCCTCCTTACACTGCACTGCCATCTCCCTATCTAAATCCTGGAACACCGTGTTGTTCATATACCGTTAAAAAGTCTGAGCCGCATTTCTCAGCCCAAAAGTCATACGCGTAAACTCATATAACCCAAAGGGTGTAGTTATAGCGGTTTTTTCGACATCTTCCGGCGCAATCAAGATGTTATGATAAGCTCTATTTATGTCTAAGCGCGAATATATTTTTTTGTTACCTAACACGTATGTAAAATCATTCAAACGTGGAATAGGGTACCTATCAGGCTTTGTCATACTATTTAATGCCCTATAATCCCCACAAGGACGTAATTGCCCATCCTTTTTGGGAACTACGTGTAACGGGCTCGCCCACGCGCTCTTAGACGGCCTACAAATGCCTAACTCTTGCATGCGCTGAAACTCTTCCTTCACCCTACTAAACCTATCAGGTGCTAACGGTCTCGCACGTGCAAACACAGGTGGACCAGTGGTCTCAATGTGATGGTACACTGCATACGGTGGATCCTCTCTAAAAGAAACTGGTTTAGTGATTTCGGGATATTGCAACAATAAATCTGCGTAACTACTCGTACTGTCTATCGTAGTTAACGAGCTTCCCTGCCACTTTACAATTGATCCTATAGTAATTTGATCCAACAGCCTTCGGCCGCTTATATCTACTAACAATTTATTTTTCAATAAAAAATCAGCACCCAAAATGGGTTGCTTAACATCGGCAATAATGAATTCCCATCTATACGGTCGTCTCAAACCCAAATTTAAAGTTAAAGATTTAATTCCATAGGTTTTTATCGTAGTACCGTTTGCCGCGTATAAACTGAAGTTACATATAACACTATCATATTTGTATAACATATTCCTTTGCACCGGTAATACAGAAACATTGGCCCCAGTATCTATTAAAAATTTCGTACCTGTATTTCTATCGCTAACAATGAGACGGCTGTTTGCAGTGCAGCCCCCCGTCGCCGGCTGCACGGCCTCTAGTTTTCCGCCGGCTTGGTTTGTGTTTTGCCCCAGCTACAAGGTTTCACGCACTTGGTGGACTTCTCCCTGTAACGGAAATGATAAAAACACAACCAATTAGCATGCTGTCTTTTGGATGAAGCACTTCCACTCCTCGACGTGGATCTTGATCTCTGGTCACGTCTGTAGCGACCATTATGCCTCGGGTGTCTGCCGCTCTCCAGCTCTTCAAGCCGTAAATTTATCTTAGCCAATTCTCCTAATATCACTTTGGTATCCGATGTTCCGGCCGCACTCCTCTCGTCTTGTCCTGATGTTCTGACCTCCGATACATGCGTTGAGCTGTCTGCTGTACTCTCCACTACCTTGTCTGCTACAGCAGCGAGGACGTCCAGGTTCTTGGAGTCCGTGACGGTGAGTATAGCACGTACTGCTGTCGGCAGGTGTGATTGCCACATAAGCTTCAGGGTCTTATCAGCCACCTTTTCTCTAGCCAGCTCCTTCATTCGCCGTAACAGCTGCGAAGGTCGCTGGTCGCCAAGCTCCATCTCCCCAATTAACTTTTGTAGCTTCCTAGTTTCTGTTTCTTCGAACACCTCCAGAAGTCTATTTTTCAACGCCCGGTACTTGCGCGATTCGGGTGGAGCAAGTAGTGGATCGCTCACTTGCTGGATGGCACTCTTCCCCAGTTTTGTCACCACGAGGTTAAGTTTCGCTTCATCGCTGAGCTTCTGGCTTTCCACGACGGCTTCGAATTGGACAAACCAGAGTCGCGTTTGCTCTGCCCAAAACTCTGGAATACGCGAAGCCACGGAGATAGCGGCAAGAGATTTCTCGCCCGCTTCTCCCATATTATGTTGTTGCGGATTGATCGGCTGCTGATTCATATTCGGTGAATTTTTCGGTTAATTTAATATTTAATAAAATTTAGAATCACGTTAATATGTCACGTTTTAATGTCACGTTAATTACTTTTTGATCACGTTAATATCACGTCGGGGTCACCACTTTAACGACTGTTATTCCAGTCGTTATATGCGTCACTAATAGGGTCCAGATAGAACATGAAATGAAACAACCGATCACCGTTGAAGTTTATTTGCGACTGTTAACTTAGGCTAACTTACTGGCGGTCGCAGCCGCGCGTAGGTGCCTATAGTATTGTTACATAATATGCATAATTTATATGCAACGTTTGCATACTGTAGTAGTGTGTCCCTACATGTATAAATATCTCGATAATGACTAATGCGGGTGAATGCAAAAGTTTGTGTCACGTTGAAGCGATAACTTATAGGTATTTATTTATTATGTACGAGTATGAACTGCCGTATTAACAGTTGTACATGCTGTATTAGTACTGAGATACTGCTCATAGTGTGTGCTACAGAGTTACAACCAGTATCATTACCGCTCAAAACAATAATTATGGTATCATAAAAATAAAAATGGTATAACCTAGATTTGTTTAAACGAGTGTTAAGCTCGTTCCAGTTATGTAATAATAAAGTAGTATTGTATTAGGCCAATCATGACATACGCTAGCGTAGTATTTGCTCACGTTAAGGAAAACAGGATCCATAGGCTACAGACACTTCAGAATCGATTAATGCGCCGGGCTACGGGAGCACCCTTTTATGTGCGTAATGTGGATCTCCACATTGATCTCGAACTGCCGACCATCAGGCAGTACATGAAAGAGTATATAGTAAGAGGCTCTCTTAGCTACTTTGACTCTGCTTCGACACACCCAACCCCTTATTGGTTGCAGCGGTAGACTACACTCCTTCCACGATCAGTAAGATCCGAAGGCCTAGGCATATACTCAACGAACCTGAGGACGAGATAACCATCGCTCAAAACAAAGCTTACATAGGTCGCGCAGCTATACAGAAACGTCCGCGGTTCGCCCTCGCCGTCGAGGGCGGAATACGCGCCGGGTCGCTCAGAATCTCTCTCCATCCTTAGGTAGGGCCGTAGATGTAGTAGTCGCAACGCCCCAAGCCGAGGTCGTACCCTAGCGGGAGTGCCCTTGGGTCAACGTTGCTAGTTTTTAGGTTTAAACCGGTCGAGGGCCATCCGCCCTGCAACTGCCCGCGTAAAGCTATCAAGGCCATCAGAGGCCAATAGTTATTGTTAAAAAAAAACCTATTTTCTTATCAGTCGCTTAGCAGAAGTTGACCGGTACACATCTCTGCAAACTGGACTAATTGTTATCAAGAAATTATGAATACCACACCTGAAGTAGCCGCTCAAGTCATTGCCTTGTTACAATAAGAGCTTAGTCAGCGAGCAGTCGCTGCCCAGCTTCTTCTGAGCCAGTCTGCTGTATCCCGAATACACAGAAGGTTTCAAGAAACCGGAGCTTTCAATCGGAGACCAAGATTAAACCACTCGAGGAGTACCACTGAGAGAGACGATCGTTTCATTGTCTTAACATCACTGCGAAATCGGCACCTAACGGCTGTTGATGTGCAACAACATCTAAGACGTGTTCGAGGTGTAGCTGTCAGTGAGCGGACAGTTAGAAAACTTAGAAGACGGTTGAGGGCAAGAGTCTTGACTCCAAAAAGACCTGGCCACGTGACCTACATTGACTGCAGACCACCGTCGAGCGCGCCTTCAATTTGCTCGAGAGCATCTCGATTGGAACGATGCGTAATGACAGTCAGATTTATTCACCGACAAGTGCAGAATGTATCTGCATGGTAGTGACAGGAGGTCCAGGGTCTACAGGCGTCCGGGTGAGCGGTTTGCCCAATGCTATTTTGCCGAAACGGTCCCATTTGGAGGAGGATCCACTATGATGTGGGCTTGCATATCGTTGGAGGGAAAACGGAACTTGTTTTCATTCCTGGAGGAAGCCGAGGAGGTGGTTTGACGGCTGATCTCTACATCAGGGATATTCTCCAGGATCACGTTGTTCCCTACGCAGGCTATGTCGACGCAGATTTCGAAATGAAATGAAATTAAATATATGTTTATTCATATAGGTTAATTTCATCTTAATGCCCGATGCCACACAGCTCGCATCACTCAGCAGTTTCTGCATGAAGTGCAAATACGCACTATGGACTGGCCTTCGCTCAGCCCAGACATGAATCCCATTGAAAACTTATGGGATGAGCTCAAACGAAGGCTTCGGGCCAGAAATCCAGTCCCTTTGAACGTTGCAGAACTACGGGCAGCGTTATCAAAAGAGTGGGATGGCATTCCTCAAGACACGGTTTCGAACTTAAGAAGATCGATGAGAAACCGATTAGAGCAAGAGGAAGTAATACCAAGTATTGATTAAATGAATTTTATTACGTTTTTTATAACATTTTGTTTTGTTTCTGAAAAACCTCACCTAACCACTTTTCCCAAATATCCTTTTTTTCCTACCATTATGTTAAGACTTAATTATCCAAGTTGTTAATGGATTTTACTAATTATGATATTAATTAAAAGCGGAATACCAGCTTTTACACAAACTGTTACTTTTAACAGGCCATTTGAAGTTTTAAAATATGATAAAAATATTACGTAAATGTGATGAATAGTGATAATAGCATAGCAACTCTGATTATTTATTTCAAAAAAACCTTTCGAAGTTAAGATTACAAAATAAAGAGGAAAAATCACGTATATCTGAACTCTGTTTCGAATACAGAGATATATTTCATTGTGAACAAATATTACTATCGTTTTCCAATCAAGGTAAAGCATAAACTACGCACTAAAATCAAGGATCCTATTTACATATGTCCTTATAGACACCCACCGTTTAAAAATCAGGAAATTCGGCAACAAATAGATACATTATTAAAAAATGATGTAATCCGGGAATCACACTCACCATGGAGTGCCCCAGTCCATTTAGTGCCTAAGAAAATTGACGCTTCAGGCGAACGTCAGTTCCGTATGGTCATTGATTATAGACGATTGAATGATGTCACTATAGATGATAAGTATCCATTGCCAAACATTTCAGACCTTTTCGATAAATTAGGGAAAGCGACCTATTTAAGTACGATAGATTTGGCTAGTGGTTATTATCAAATAGAATTAGAGGAGGAGGATCAACCCAAAACAGCCTTCACAACACAGTCAGATCATTACGTGCAGTACGTGCGCACTAAAACTTCTGGATTCCACTTACTGCTTACCATCAGGCAGAGTGGAGTCACTTTGGTTAGCTAATATATAAAAAAAAAAAAAAAAAAACCCAACTGGACTCCGAGGGTTGAGACGTTGAAGTCACGTCATAACACAAACTTCAAATCATTCGTTTTGCGGGTGCCGACACAATTTCTTGAAACTTGCCTACAAGAAGAGTTTTGGCCGAAAGGTGTAGTGTATCGACGTTTTCGTGGAAGGCTACACAACACCACGCAGCGTAACATGACGCCGAAATAAGTCGTGTTAAATAAGTTTTATTGTATAATATGTATGTTAGTATGTAAGGTATTTATCTATGGGTCTATGCAACCTGAAAATAAATGTTTTATTATTATTATTATTGTGAATTAAAACGTATGCCATTTGTATTGCAGACAGCACCTGCTACGTTCCAACGCACTATGGATAACGTACTCAAAGGTTTTCAAGGTATACATTGCTTGTATATTTAGATGATATAATTTGCTATGGATCTAGCCTAGATCACCACATAGAAAACCTTAGAAAGATATTCGATAGACTACGACAGACTAACCTTAAAGTTACCCTTGATAAGTGTGAGTTTGTACGAAAAGAAGTGTTATACTTAGGACACTCCATTTCTGAAGACGGTCTACAACCAAATAATGACAAAATTAAAGCAGTACTACAGTTTCCATTGCCTAAAACACCAACGGAAATAAAAAGTTTTCATGATCTAATAGGATACTATCTTAAAATTATTAAAGACTAGATGACCCGGTGAACTTCGTATCACTTACCTATTAATGTAAACCAAATTTATTTAAACCATCTAATGCAATAAAATTATTTAGTAGAATTTTGGTATAATTTGGTTCTTTTTTAGTATATTTTAGTACTGGCAACACAATTTGTTAGTATATTGCTAAATTTCGAAACAGTCACACTGATGTCATAGATACAACCTCTGTTTACGTCCATGGATACAACCACAGAGAAAAATAATACAATAGGGAACGGGATACAACGTATGTCATCTCATGTTAAACAAAAGATGAGTATATAACATAGATGGTCATATTTTGGGCGAAGTTGATGAAATAAGAGACTTGGGGGTAATTATTGACAAGAAGTTAAGGTTCACATCTCACATTGACCAAACAGTAACTAAAGCAGCTCAAATGTTAGGTTTCGTTCTGCGGAATTGCAAATTCTTTAAAGATAGTACAAAAATAATACTTTACAATGTACAAAAATAATACTTTACAATGCATTAGTTCGCAGTCACCTAGAATATTGCAGTGTTGCGTGGAACCCTCAGTATGTTACTCATTCTCAACGACTTGAAAACATTCAGCGAACATTTACCAGACGTATAGCGTTCTCGGCTAGGGGTATATATCACAGATGTCCCTACCATCAGCGCCTGACTTTCTATGGCATGCAAACTTTACGCGAGCGTCGCTGGATGCATGATTTGGTCTTTCTTTACAAATGCATGAACGGTGTTGTCAAGTGTGAATCTCTATTGGAGCGCATCCCAATCTCAGTTCCCTATAAACTCCCTAGACACCCAATCAAAAAACTTTTCCATACGACTTTCAGAACAAATCTGGGCAAACATTCACCTATCGTTAGATTATGTACTGAATATAATGAATTAAACGTTCCATGTGCTCAGATTGATGTGTTTTCTGACTCACTTCGTGAATTTAAACACAATTTGAAAATTAGTTGCGCTACAAGTAATATATAAATTGTACTTTTTTATTTTCTTTATTTTATTATAATAAGTAGTTGATTATGTATTATTTTAATTTTGGATTACATTTTGCTTTTTTGTTTCTTTTCTTTGTATAGAAGCACACTTTTAGTGAATGATGTGTATACCTATAATTGGCACACATATACAGCCAGAACGTTGTCCTAGTCTTAAGAAAATGTTTTATATGTATGTTGTTGGTGTACCTTATTTAAATAAATAAAAATAAAATAAATAAAAGAAAATAAAAAAATAAAATAAAATATGACTCACTATTCTAGATGACCCGGTGAACTTCGTATCACTTACCTATTAATGTAAACCAAATTTATTTAAACCATAATTATCACCTTTATTCATAAAAGATTTAAATCGGTTTCGCCACATTACTAAACCGTAAGGCCGCGTGATTGGTCGTGATCCCGATCGTGATCATGGATCACAATCTGGATCGATGTGTGTAGGGGCGGCCTAATAGTAGTTTAGTAATCTGGCAATACTGTCAGTGTCACTGTCACCTAACTTTTGAAGAAAAGATTGTTGAAATTTTAAAACTATTTTCTAGAAGTTATAGAGAAGTTATATATAACTTCTTAAAATGCATTGTCCCTTTTGTAAAAAGTGGATGGAACGGCAGAACAAAAATATTAACTGTCCAGGTTGTAATAAATCATTATTAAGATGCGACGAATGCTACAGCATAATCGCTGACACCTTCAGATTTTGTACCAAGTGTGGTGTACGGGTAATGTACACTTCTTGATAATGTGATAAAAATGATAGATGATATAAATTGCACACTTATTTATTGGTTACCGAAATAGTTATAAACTTGATAAATTATATGCTAAATTATGATAAATGATTGATATGCTAATGAGTACACAATACGCTTGCTGAAAGTGAACTGACTTATGAATAGTTACAAAATCGTCACGTTGACGGTAAAATGCTGACCGTGACAATAGTACGGTCGTTGGCCCGTACATGTTCCCGGGGGACAAAAAGTGAGAAAGTGGATTGGTGAAAGAGGTTCATGAAAGATGATTGTATGTATGAATGATTAACAAGGATGAGCCACTTGGTCCTTATAGTCTAAGGTTGATAAACTTATTGTCTCTAATTCTGTCTGAATCTAGTAGGTACACAACACTACACTTGCTTTATTCACACACTTTGTTCACTCACTTTGAACACTGATTTTTTCACAAAAGGCGACGTGCCTCTATCTTGTCTATTTTTACGCGCACTATTTGCACTACGAAAACTTTTCACTTTACACTTGCACTGATCATCGTCATTGGTAGTAGATGACGCCCTGCCAGGCGCTAGCGCCGGCTCGATGCTGCTGCGTGGCGCCGCGCGTGGCGCGCGCTGTGCCCATCCGCGACACGACCTCCACACGACGACACCGCCAACTAAAGCGACGACACCCACTATTATGTATATGGCTGCATAGTGATGGATAACATGATATGAGATTCTCTCCACCGGTCCTTGGTTCTCCTTCAAACTGCGAATTTTATCATGTATTTCTTTAAGCTCGTTTTGTGTTTCTGTCAGATATACAGTTTCTATAGGAGTCGTCATAGAAAAGTTGATAATGTGATTGATAGGCGGTATATACCCAGGGTTGGTAATATACGAAATTTTGACATCACTGCTCATATCTTTGTGCGAGTATAGCGTGAAGTTTTTTGTTTTTATCATACAGCCTTGCTCAAGGTTAATGATTCCTGACTGGCTTAACTGTTGAGCTGTAACTTGATCGTTGCACAATATTCGCACCTGACACCCATTACAGCAAAAGTAAATAATGAATTAACATTATTCATTCTAATCCATTAATTACTGCATGATTTTATTTTCGTGACACATTGATTTGTTTGGTCATTCACCTCGCATAGGTCATTATCGCTAATTAGGTGGTTGACAGGATTTTGTATATGACATAAAGAAAATTTCGCGCAAGATAAACAGTGCTGTAAATCCAATTCCGTCATTGTCATGAAAATATCCTTCTGGAGGTTAATACCAATGTACTCAGATTTTGGTATAATGCTGATTTTACTGTTTCCTGATTGTTGTGGTATAGGTATCAGTCTATAAATTTCAAAATTGTGCCGGCTGACTAGAGGTATTTTGATTTAAAAAAGACAGTATTTTTCTGATGCTCTTGTTTTTACTGTCAGCAATTGAAAAATATTCTTGATATCGTTCTGTAGATCATCAATCGGCAGAGAAAAGTGCTTGGGTAGTTGACTTGCGATTGTGCTTAACTCTCTCTTTAATTGTTCAGGTGATTGATGATGTACGGTCGTTGGCCCGTACATGTGGTAAGAATGTAGAACGAATAATACGCATGAACAGGGCAAAAGAACAAAAAAATAAATTAAAGCAAAAGCTGCTATCTAAACCAAAACACGTTTCTACAATGCCATCTTCATCATCTGAGGAGATATTCTGTGAAATAAATTTATCGGCCGAAGACATACAGGATATTCAAGTTATTGAGAGAGTCGCCTAGTACTTCCGCCATATTATCATGTCCTGGCGAGCCAAGTGGTTCCCAAGTAGATGGAGCCAAGTGGATGGAAATAAAGAGTGATTAATACACGTTGACATTGGCAAAATCATCATCAAGCAACGATCAAAGGCATAATTTGAAAAGAAAAAGAAGAAGAGTGATTTTTATACACTTATATTTATACACTCCATAAACAAAATTTTAAAATTTTCTTGGATGTGCTCGTTTCTGGACTGTGAACGTGATAAACAAATCTTTGCTTAAATTAAATACAACACAGTTATCATCATCATGATATGCCAATAAATGTCCACTGTTGTACATATATACAGTTAATTAATATAGTGCTTTCTGGTAGACAATATTTTTAGTATTTTTTTGCGGTGCGTAAATAAATAAGGATGTTGGTTTTCTGACGCGCGAACACGCAACGTATAATTGTCCATGTGCGAAACAGGGCAACTCTAAGTTTATTCCACAAACTTGCAACGATTGGCCTTGCGATTTATTTATGGTCATTGCAAAAGCTAGACGCACGGGAAATTGCAACCTTTCAAAATCAAATGGCAAATCCGTTGGAATCATAGGTATCCGTGGGATTAAGACATCCTCTCCTTTGTATTTTCCTTTGATTATTTTAGCTTCGATGATGTTATTCATGAGTTTCTTCACAACCAATCTCGTTCCATTGCAAAGTCGAGGTTGATTAATATTACGCAGCATGATGACAACTGATCCTACTTTTAATTGCAAATTATGTGGTGGTAGTCCAGACAACTCCAATGAATTTAAAAATTCTGTAGAATAGTTGACTACGTCATCCTGTAGCCGTGTCAAATGATTTAAACAACTCTCCTGGAAGAAAATTCTGAATGGTCGCATTGAGATCATCGACATCTTTGTTTTTTGCCGCCAATATTGCTCGTTCACTTAGCCAAACGTGGTTATGATATTGTTGTTTAATGTCCGGAAAAACACGCTGAATAAGCTCCTCTTTTGATTCTGTGAAGTTACAGAAATCTGTGGGAAAAGTCATTAATCCGGTCGAGCTGTCAACTGCGACCTTACCATTGCCAATATCCAGCAACTGCTTCGAAAACACAGTCACAGTTTGATCTTGTTGCAAAAACACTCGCATGTTAGTAGTTAATTGTAGTGTCTTTACGTGCCGCCACAAATTTGATGATTTTAGACATGCGTTTATTTCGTCAGCAACAGTGGATCGAGGAATTACTGGAAGAGTATGACGAAAATCACCTGACAACAGTATCATGGCTCCACCAAAAATGTTTTGGTTATCACGTAAATCTTTTAACGTCCTATCTAGTGCCTCCAGCGACCTCTTGTGGGCCATTGTGCATTCGTCCCAAATATCTATTTGCATATTTGGAGAGTCTTCGCCATAGCGCTATTTTTGGCGATGTTGCAAACTGGCGTTTCGTTGATATGCATGTTTAATGGTAATTTTAAGGCTGAATGTGCAGTTCGTCCGCCTTCTAATAAAGTTGCTGCTATTCCAGATGAAGCTAATTAGGAACGTTTTCCCAGGAGAATCAAGAAAGTAAATCCCCCCAGTTCCACTGTTTACAGCTTGTATCAAACGATCGTACGCAATCCTTTGTTCTTCGTTCAATTGCGGAACAGTTGTGCGAACTGCTTCGGTCATAGCTTCAGTATCGTACTGGCGTTCTCTTTGCAACTCATGGTTTAATGCATCTTGCATAGCACGATTGGGTGCTGTCAGGCCCAAACACGACAATACTTTATTTGCCATCAATAAACACATATCTTCTATTATGATCAATGTGTCATTGTAAATCTCTGCCGTAATTTCCAATGTAGGATTCAAAGTTTTTCACAACGCACGCGATGCAACACATCCTCAGACATGTCATCCCTATATTTCATCCACAAATCTTCCGGATTTGAGGGGAAACATGTCGATATTATAATTGCAAACAGTTTGCGAATTTGATGCGGCGATGAAGATATGACGGAATCCTTGAGCGTATCATCCCAATGCGAATCGTTCTCGAGTAACCGTAATAATTGACACGCCTCACGGTAAGTCGCACACAGATGTCCATCAACTGTTCTCAATTGTTGAAAAGATGTCGGACCAGGAACATTCACCAATAACAATCTAAGATAATAACATTCATCGTTATTTGGATGTACTGTATATATACGGCCTATAGCATCTGTGGCAAATACATTTTCATATCTTTCAAGTGGTGTTCCTTGTTTACGACGCTGAAAAGATTTTGATGATGCGTACATGTGTAGTAGCGTGGCATATCAGCATACAGCAAAGTGCGAGCGAATTGATCAGTTTCACAAATTGAGAAGAAACCTGTCAATGTGGTCACAGGTGGACGTGCCGCTCTATCCACAGCGTTGTTTGGGTTGAAATACACTCGTCCATTTTCCAAATGAACTGCCAAATGGACTACAGTGTCTTTCATGAATTGCAAACGAAAATATGCGCCAAATAGCCTCATTGCTGCTTACATAGCGACCCATCTGATAGTGAGACACTTCATCATTTGTGTTTGTTTACATATGTACTTTATGGATTTCACAGAGTTACAAAATTCCACATTGATGTGAGCTTCAAAAGTTTTGGACAATATGGGCGAGTACGGCACAATCCAACGATTGTCTACATGAAAATCTTGTCCTTTTATCTTGACATCTACAGATCGTCCACCGTCCTCAACTGATCGCCGACGATATAATGGGTAACCATCGATTCCCGAGATGGTTTCAGCAACCAAGTTTCTCAGGTACTGCTTGGAGCACTTGCCGTCGATCATACAGGGTGAGTTGTTGTTGACAACTCCGCATGGTCCATGTATCATGTGTTTAGTTACTATTGTATGCAATTTTGGGTCAACCGTTTTATCAGGAATTTCGGCTGAAATAATGGAGTCAATTTCTTCTGGCCTTATTTTGTCAACCAACCAGACTAATATATGAGCATGTGGCAAACCACGCTTTTGCCACTCAACAGAATACATCCAACAACGTACTTGGCCATACACACGATGCTTTGTAATGAAATTCATTAAAGATTTTAATTTTTGCTTGTAAACTCTGGCTGTGATGTCATGCCTATCAAGTGGTGTTTGGCTGTGTAGCAGTTCTTTTTTTATTTCAATCCATTGTGCATGTGGCGAGCGTACTCGTGCATGTGGCGCGGGCTTCCGATGTAAGTGGCCGGTAAAATTGTCATTCTTCCTACATTATTTACATTGCCGTCAGCATTAATTGCATCGCGAAGATGAATGTACTCTTCAGATCGAAGCTGCTGTTGGTTTAGACGATTGTATGTCAATCGTTCAGTCCCAATTTTGACATACATGTCAACTGCATACTGATGAAAGAGCCGTTCACACATCAAAATGTGATTTACTTCACCTTCACGGATCATGAGTCTGTATGAATAATAATTCATGGCACTGACTTTTTTGTGTGTATCAACACCTGTAAGTACAAATGATAGGAAAATACATTTATATATTGAATATATAAAATATTATTTCATTTTGTATAATCTAATTACCTGTTGTTGGATTAACCATTTTGTTATTAAAATGGTACCCATCTTCTCCCTGCCAGAAGATTAATGGGTATTGTAAAACATCATAAGCTCTATGCGTTTCAGATACACGCTTCAATTCATTGTTCCGGCGATGAAGTACAATATCTCTTGATTGCAAATTCTCTCCAACAACGACAATAGCCACTTCATCTATTGTCGGTGAATTAAACCTCCTTACATGCTCTCCAGCAGGTGTTTTGTCGACTCTTATTACAATATTATGGCTGTCTGATGGCATCCGATCCAGTGCCATTTTGAATACTTTCACTAATTCATTATTCTCGTGAAGAAATGTTTGCAGTTGTTGGACAATGGTTCGCTTGACGGTTGGATTACGAGCACAACGTGTATCAACTTACGCATCTTGATTGCCCATTAAATAAATTTGCAAGAATTGATGATCCGCATCTGGCACTGGCAGCAGTGCCCCCAGTAGGTGATAGTTTGTCCTTGTATCTGTAATTGTTTAAGAACTGGGTAAATTAATTGTGATACAAATACAAATTAGAATTTTACTAAAACAATTATGGTATACTACCTTGAAAGTGGGCATGAACCTGTCTTGTACAATATGCGTTGCACCAAACGATGTCATTTGGAAGCAATTATTATATTTTTGGATGTTAGCCAAGAAGTGTTTAGACTCACTTTCCATCCCATTAACTAATGAGTGTAACGGTTCAGGTGGTGGAACCAATTGTGGCAATTTTACTTTGCCACCAGCACAACATAATCCTGCAGGTTCACCACTGTAATTTAATGCTTTACAATGTTGACAAATGATTGACATTTCTCCAATCGTCACAGATTTGTCGGCACTATAATCAATTTCCGGATCGTAAGAAAATGCTCCTCGTTCGAGGTTTACAGGAGCATTGCGTCTGCGCAATCGATTAAATTCATTATGCCGTGCTCGCTGCTGTTGTGATCGATGTGCACGAACTCGTTCCATTCTCTGCCTATCCATTTCATAGTTATTTACTCTGGAACGTAAATCTGCCATACTTGTACGACTGTTGTCATTATCAGCCTCTCGCTGGTCATTAGTGCGGTTGGAGCGTGAAGTAGCTCGTTGCACATTTACACGACTTCGACGACCTATGTCAGGTCGTTTTCTTCTTCTCGGCATTGTAAACAGAGAGAAGAAAATCACTTTTAGCGGTATTTCAGTATTTCTCCAATTAAATGTTTCTTTTGTAACCCTTAAATGCATGATATTTTATTTTGGTAAACAAAAAAATATTTAGGATAGAAATCAAGTCATAGCTTATGTAAAAAATAATAAAAAAAATCTAGTTTTTAATAATAACTATTTATGTTGAAATAAAATGAATGTAGACTTTTGGCAACACTATGCGTGTAGTGGTAAATTGAAACTAGGGTACATTATATGTAAATTATTTATTGAAAGGGGGTATACAGACTATTTTGAATGAAATATAGCGAAACAATTGCGATCCTTGGTGTGACACAAAGCAACCATGCATTTGGTACATTCTGTTCGCGAAAAACCTTTGCAACCTGGAAGTTTACACCTGTTATTAGAGCTGCATCTTTTCTCGTCGTGACCAATACCATCCATCCGCACGTCTTTTGGTGGCACAGGCTTCATGGGGCCTCGGCGCTTTTTGGCTTCAATCTCCCTTTCTACGAAGCTACTCGATGGTCTACCTCTTTTATTATCATTATTTTTTTTTAATGTGCATAGACACTCTGCAAGCTCTGACCTAAAATCACCTAGTGTCATGTTTGGGTTGTTTTTTTTTGTAAAGTACCCATGAATTAATCACAGCCATATCAATCATGTGGTAGAAGAGTCTGATATACCACTTGCGACTTTTAATTCTTATTCTATACCTACCTAAAAAACTGTCCATAAGGTCCACTCCTCCCATATGAGCATTGTAGTCCTTAACTACTTTTGGACAGTCTATGGAAATTTGTTTTTTCTGTTTCTTGTCATATCTAGTAACGGTTTGTACTGGTTCAGAGCCGACATAAGTTGACGCTAACGTTACAAGCTTGTTATCTTTCCAACAAGTCACAGAGATATCAACACCTTCATAGTCCGTTACTTGTTGTTCGTAAGTACCTCGCGCAACAGAGTCCTTCATAAAATCTTTTACAGCTGGTAATTTACAATTCTTCCCGAGCCGATTTCCCTGAATCGTACCCAATGCATAAATTCCCTGAGTCCATAAGTAATACAGTAAAGGGATGGACGTATAGAAATTATCAAAATAGATTATATGGTTCATCCTTCGAGGAATTGCACGACACAACCTAATGACAGTGTTACCGACTACACCAAGATCAGGTTCATCAGGTAAGTTATCAATATCTTGCTTACCAGAATATATTTCAAAACTATAAGCATAACCAGATAATGAGCATAGAACGAATAGTTTGAAACCCCATTTATGGGGTTTTTGGGTAGATATTGCTTCATGAAATGTGCTACCTTAGTGGAACACATCTGTTCATCTAAAGAGAGCCTCTGATCAAATGGTGCCACACTCAGAAACAATTTATTCAAGTGCTCCACTACAGGTCTTATTTTATGAAGACGATCGTGGTTTGGGTGCCCAACAGGCTTGTGCTGTGCATTATCGTTGAAGTGAATTACAGATCTCAGTTTCTCAAACCGGTTTACTGTCATGGTCTGCATAATCTGATTGAAACCATATTTACCCCAGTAAGATCGCACATTTGGATAATGGTATACAGACATAAAAATAATAATGCCGAGAAACTGTCGAATTTCAGTGACACTTACAGGAGGACAATTTGAGACATTTTTTTGCGTGATATATAAATTCGTTTGCTCTTCAATAACAGTTAAAATATCTTCATTTATTAGTTGCGGAAAAAATTGAAAAGGGGTTTCAAGAGCGGTTAATTGTGGGGAAAGGTCTGAATTACCTAAAAAACGCACGAGGTCTTCACTGTAAACGAAATTACGTTTTTTCCATATGAGTTCTCTACTTCTTTGTCTCCAAGCTGCGGCTCCAAGAATACTTGACAAAGGTTAGTTAGATGAAGGACCTGGAGCTGAATTACTGAGCTGATCATCAACCACCCCACTTTCTTTCTCTCTCTCTTTGACTGGCCTGTTGGTCTAGTGGTTAGTGACCCTGACTGCTAAGCCGGAGGTCGTGGGTTCGATTCCCACCCAGGACAAACCTTTGTGTGATGAGCATGATTGTTTGTTCTGTGTCTGGGTGTAATTTATCTATAATATGTATGTATTTACAAAAAAAAAAAAATGTATATAAGTAGTATATCAGTTGTTTAGTACCCATAACACAAGCAAATATAATTGCTTAATTTGGGACTAGATGGCGCTGTGTGAATGTGGTAGAATATTATTATTATTATTATATTATTATTATTATTTCTTCTTCAACAGCTAAAGGCGGATCTTCATTACTTTGTTCTTCATTATCACTTTGATCATCTTCTAATTCTTGCCTTAGAGACTGTACGTTAGGGTAATAATCTAGCTCTTTCTCGTCACCTATATCGTCTTCATCTTCAGAAATAGTCCCGTCTTCAAGAGCAGCGAGTAAATACTCGACATCTTTTTCAGCTAACTGTGTAGACATCCTGAAAAGCATAGCAAAATAAGCTAAAAGCAACTAACGCTAAATACACCCGCGTGTTTTATATAAGCTTCAAACGCATAATGTAGACATTTGGCAACATACAGTAATTCTCAAAATTTTATTAAATAATTAGTATATTTTATAAAAGCAACATCAAAAATCGATAACTTACCTATGAATAGTTGACAAATATATTTTTTTAAACTAAATAAATCACTGCTATAATGAAAAAACAAAAATAAAAGGTGGCGTTCTGGGAAACACACTGAACTTTGCGAAACGGTACAATGAAGTGTCAAAAAGTTTTCATTTTACCCGCCAAATGACATCCAAGTATTATTTTTATACGCGTGATTAACTCTGTCTATGGTTATAAAAGTGCGTTCGGATACACACACTATATTATTTTAAAGAAAGTTTGACGAAAGGTGGAACGTAGACAATTGGCAACAATATGCATTTAAGGGTATGAGATGACATACGTTGTATCCCGTTCCCTATTGTATTATTTTTCTCTGTGGTTGTATCCATGGACGTAAACAGAGGTTGTATCTATGACATCAGTGTGACCGTTTCGAAATTTAGCAATTTAGCAATATAGTAACGAATTGTGTTGCCAGTACTAAAATATACTAAAAAAGAACCAAATTATACCAAAATTCTACTAAATAATTTTATTGCATTAGATAATTATAACAAAAACTAGCAAACCCGGCGAACTCCGTTTCGCCACCAGATGGCTTCGTTTTATGTAACATTTCGTTTGGTGATTAAAAGATGAAGAAATTTTTTTTTTGTTTTATATTTGAAAAGGAAAAATTTTATTTTATTTCACAACAGTAATGAATTCATTTCGATTACAAAAATGAAGTGTTATTTAGTTAAACTTCTCTAAGTAAATGAAAGTGAATCCAAAGTAAATACTGAATCGAAGCGTTATACGTGTCCGCAAATTATCCGTTTCATTGAAGTGCTCTTTGGTAAACCACAGTTTTTGTTTTCTGGTCTGACGTTAACACAAACAAAGCGGATGGGGGTTTCCCAACTCGTGAACACGCAACGTATAACTGCCCATGTGAAAAACAATAATTTTCAAAATTTATCCCGCAAACACTAAGCGATTGGCTTTGCGACTTGTTAATTGTCATTGCGAACGCAAGGCGAACTGGAAATTGCAATCGTTTGAAGTCAAACGGAAGATCAGTCGGAATCATTGGTATTCGAGGAATACATACATTTTCACCTGCGTACTTTCCGTTATTATTGGTTGCCTCAATCAAATTCGGCATAAGTCTTTTCACCGAAAGTCGAGTATCGTTGCAAAGTCGCGGTGGATTCAAATTATGCAATATCATAATAACTGTACCAACTTTGAGTTGCAAGTTATGTGGTGGAAATCCTGGTAACTCCAGAGAGTTCAAAAACTCCGTTGGATAATTTACTACATCATCGGTATTTGTTATGGAATCAACAGATTTGTATGTCACCAAATCGCCAGCAATTTTTGATTGAATGGTGAAATTCAGTGCGTGTACATAATTATTCTTTGCGGCAAGAATTGCTCG
The DNA here is from genome assembly GCA_963082885.1 of Parascotia fuliginaria. Lineage (NCBI taxonomy): Eukaryota > Metazoa > Arthropoda > Insecta > Lepidoptera > Erebidae > Parascotia > Parascotia fuliginaria. Next base: position 949,679 of record OY720199.1, on the reverse strand, counting down.
TTGACTTAACCAAGCATAATTCTGATAATTCTCACTAATGTTTGGGAAAACATTTTCAATAAGAGCTAATTGAGAGTCTACAAATCGGCAAAAGTCGTTGGTAAGAGTAATTAATCCAGATGTCGCATCAACTGAGACTTTTCCATTTCCAACAGCTAACAATTGTTTGGAAAATTGTGCAGCACTATGATCATTTTGAAGTTGAACTCTCATATTAGTGGTTAGCGATAATGTTTTTACGTTATTCCATAAAGGTGATGCCTTCAGGCAAGCATTAAATTCATCTGCAGGCGTTCCACGGGGAATTACTGGCAACGTCTGCCTGAAATCGCCTGCCAACAATATCATCAAGCCGCCAAAGATGTTGTTATTTCGCCGAAGATCCTTCAGTGTGAAGTTAAGTGCTTCAAGTGATTTCTTATGTGCCATTGTGCACTCATCCCAAACAATGAGCTTGCATTGCATCAACAATTTTCCCATTGCACTGGATCAGGCAATATTGCATGTTGGAGTATCAATTGTGTTTAAATTGAGTGGCAACTTAAGCGCAGAATGTGCAGTACGACCGCCATCTAGAAGAGTCGCCGCAATTCCAGATGATGCTAACGCCAAAGCAATGTCACATCTTGATCGAATAGTGGCCAAAATCAATGAAATGACAAATGTTTTCCCTGTTCCTCCAGGTGCGTCCAGGAAGAATAGACCACCAGTATTATTGTCCACCGCTTGCATTAATGTTTCGTATTTTTTTGCTGTTCATTCAGCAACGGCACATTATTTCGAACGAATTCCTGCAATGTATCAACATTGTATTGCAGCTCTCGATTTAATTCTTGGTTGAATGCATCGTGCATCGATCGATTTGGCGCAATCATTCCTACTTCAATCAGTAGCTTGTTTGCAATAGTCAAGCATTGATCCTCAATCAGAATCAATCCTTCATTGTAGATTTCATCGGTTATTTGGATGTCAGGATTATTCGTTTGAATGCGCAAGCGATGCAAGATATCTTTATATATATCGTCTTTGTATTTGTTCCATAACTGAATTGGTTGTGAAGGAAAACATGTGGTGATGTTAATTGCGAACAGCGTTCGTATTTGGTACGCATTTGATGAAACAACTGAATCTGCAAGTGTTAAATCCCAATGAGAATCGTTCTCCAGCAAACCCAATAGTTGACATGCTTCTCCATATGTTTGGCATTGGTGGCCATTCACAGTTTTCAAATGCGCAAATGATTTTGGTCCACGTACATTTACCAACAGCAGTCGCAAATAAAAACATTCATCATTTCTAGGATGAACAGTATACATGCAACCTAGTGCATCAGTGGAAAACACCTGTGGCCAATCTGGAACTGGGGTTCCTTGTTTGCAATTCATTAGCTTGTAGGATGTTAATTTGTATTTATAAAATACACGTCTGAATTAACTCTGTAACCCAAAGTTTGAGAGGCCCTTTTTTGCATTCATTTTCAAGTAGCTGGTATATTGCTTCGTTTCTAATAAAGTAAGCACTTGTAAAAGCTGAAACTTTTCTTGTGTTATGTATGTGAACCACACTTTTAAATAACATAATAATCTAAGCTACATGACGTACAGTATTCTTACAATTGATGTATAAAGTTGCCCTTTTTTTTGTCACGGCGTTTGGGTCGCCGTACTGAGTCATACTTTTCGTCAAGGTTTTATTGTGAAAAATGTATGACGAAATGTTTTATTTGTAATAAATAAGTTTAAGGAGTAATGTGTATTAAGTTATATTTATGTAAATAAAACAAAAAGTTTTTAAAATATTGGTCTTTATTAACGTTACACGTTGAGGGACACGACTGCTGAGGACGTCATCAATAGAGTACTTTGATACGGCGGGCGGCTGTACACGTCGTTTTTTGGGCATATTTATTTTAATTTGAACCTTATTTCAATACAAATACGAATACCAAGTCATAAAAATATATTCAGTGTCACATCGTAATCGATTTTTTTTCGTCTAAATGTCATATCGCATCAACTTTCGCGCCTTTCAATGTGAGCATGTCGCACGCACACATAAACCTGCGTGATAGCACACAACGTTCACGAACGTCGCCATTGTTCGCGTCAGTCGGGTGTTGTCACTACACGGGAACCACGCGTTTTCGCCGGCTGATACCTACAGGCGAGCGTATTGAGGTTAGTATTTTCGTTCTTTTATTTCAAATAATGTTGTATAAATTGACTTCGCAAGTGTTTTATTTAGTTGATTGTTATTTAGTACTACGTATATTGCAACTACTGGGCCACTAGCGTGGTTTTATCAACACAATATACCTACATAATGAAAAAGCTAACCTGTTTGTTCATTATTTTAGATGGCTAACGACGAAAGAGAAAGAGCTCGTATCCTGCGATTATTTGAGGAAGCATCTTCAGAGGAGGAGTCCACGTCCACAAAGGACCCGTTTAGCGATCAAGATGGAGAGTACGGATCTGATCCAAATTATGACTTTGAAAACGACCGTTTTGTCGCGTCATCGTCGGGCTCCGACGTGGCAGCTCGGCCAAAACGACGATGTGTTCGTACACTTTCATCCGACTCGTCAAGTCAGTCAAGCGATTCATCATGTACTGAATTTCAAGAACTGACTGCCGAAATCGTAAGTGTATCCAATCAATTTATCACAACAAGTACCCAGTCAACTGATCATCTCGGCGATCAAGTCAACTCCACAGTTACGACTACTAACGATGAAGATAGACCCGTATCTGTACCCTCCACAAGCAGGATTTTATCTACCGTTTATCTACCGTCAGACAATGAGTGGGAAGACAATGTTGCAGATATACCTAATTTTGATTTTGACAGGACCTCAGTAGGTATAAAAATAGATATAAATGATAGAAGTTCACCTCTTGATATTTTTCGTCTTGTTTTCCCTCCACATATTATGGACAATATTGTTGAGTGTACTAACAAATATGGTGCAAAACTATGCCAGCAGACACGACCCCACACAAGACACAGCCGGAAAAAAAACTTTAAACCTACTACCCGTGAAGAAATTGAAAAGTTTTTAGGTATATGTCTTTTACAAGGTCAAATTAATGCACCGATAAAACGGAAACTGTTCACCCAATCTGATGTTCTGTATTATCACCCAATATTTCAGTATGTTATGTCAGGACGTCGTTTTGAGCAGATACTACGATGCGTGTGTGTTAGTGATACGGAAGCTAAGGGAAAAGATAAAATTGAAAACTTCATAGATATGCTCACTGAACATTTCAGAAAAATCTATTCTCCTGATATAGACCTGTCCTTAGATGAATCTCTCATGCTGTTCCGAGGCCGATTAGTTTTTAGACAGTATAGAAAAAGCAAGAAAGCTCGATACGGTATTAAATTTTACGAATTGACAACTGCTGATGGGTATGTTTTGAATATTTACATGTATTGCGGCAAGGATTATAATATTGAACCAATTGAGACAGATGCAAGTAAGCTTGAACAAACCGTGTTTCGACTATTTAGACCCTATTTGTATAAAGGACATAATTTATACATGGACAACTATTATAATAGCGTTACGTTATCGAATAAGTTACTAAATGCTAGAACTCATACCAATGGCACTCTACGGGTAAATCGAAAGGGAAACCCAAAACTTGTTGTGAGTCGGAAACTAAAGAGAGGGGAACACATTTGGAAAAGGCACGGCCAGGTATATGTGTCAAAGTGGCAGGATCAGCGACCGGTACTTATGATAACAACAAGGGACCACCCACGTTTGAAGGAAGTGACTAATAGGTACGGACAAAAGAAGATCAAGCCAGTTGAAGTTGAAGTGTATAACAGACATATGTCAGGTATTGACAGAGCAGACCAGATGATTGCATATTACTCGTGTCCCCGTAAAACAATACGGTGGTACAAAAAAGTATTTTTCCATATGCTAGATATCGCAGTCTGGAACAGCTTTTATCTGGCTAAACAATGTAGTACAAAAAAAATGAAATTTTTAGAATTTCGTGACCAACTTATTACCCAATTATTCGATTTGGGTCCATGTTCTCCCAAAGATATAGTTTCTTTCAAAAAGACTGTTATTTCAACAACAAATAATGTATCAATTACTCAAAGTTCATCAACCACACAATGTGTAATAAGTTCTCAAGGGCATTGGCCTACAGAAATGAAAAAGACAGCGTCAGAGACAAATAGAAAATACATGTTTCTAAAATGCAGATTATGTACATGTTAAATGAGACACGGCTTCCTGTTACTGAGCTGTTTATTACACTGAATGCGCACTCGCACGACTCACAGGTCGCGCACCTATAAGTATCTATGTATTATATATCTAACTAATCTAACATCCCTCCACCATAAATTCTAAACTAAATAGTTACGGGGTAACAATAAATTAGAAGTATTTCCGATAGTTGACTACTGGAATATTTCGTAATAATGGGCGGGCTTCCGGATTTGTTCTAAGACCAGACCTAGTAGCTACTGGCTCGACAAACAGAGTAGCATCAATAAAATGGAGTAGTATCAACGAAATATTTCGAAAAAATGATTGCAACATAACTATTATAAAGGATAAACGGGAACATACACCATAAGTCCATCAAGTTCGGCATTAATAGAATACACATCATCATTGAAAAGATAATCAATTAGCAATCTTGAATGGAAAGAATTAGGTAAAGGGGATATTAACCATTGCGCAAAGTCATTATATTGCGTCATTATATTAGGATGGTCAATTGGAAAATCAAAATACGTACCTTCAAGAACATAAAGACCACGAACAAACGCATTCTCCGCCGCGATACAACCCTCTCTTTCGCACAAATAGCCCTTTAACATTAAAATATAAGCTCTTGCCAATGAGTTAGAAGTTACGGGAACACCAAGATTAGCCCGCACAACACGAAGAAAGGTAGTTATCAAGGAAACATAACCGAAGTGCGAATTCCAAGGAATAGGAGTTGATGGACCAGAGTAAACAACGATTATATGAAGAGAAACCCAAGCAGCATGGCTCGTGAAACAAGAAGCAGCATTGAAGTCAAAGAACTCAGTAGAACTTCCGGCTCGACATTGCGAGTTAACTGAGGCGAGATATATCGACTCATCTTCTGATATAGAAATATCATGGAAAAGAATTCCCTTTCCCACGAGACCACAAAAAGCACACTCATTAGCATACATAGAATACAAAATTTCTTTTTTCATTTGAACATCTCCAGCTATAAAACTTTTAATTATTAAGACTGAAATTGTATACCTGAGATATGTCACGGCGCGATATACTAAACAAGAATAAAACGATAAATGTAGTGTCGTTTCATCGTGTCTCACTTCAAAAACATCATTAAAGGCTTCATTTATAAAAGCAGTAGAAGCATTGTCAAAAAGGAAAATTTGTCGACGTAATCGAATATCAGTTAATCTCCCAGTGCGTAAGGCTCTGCGAACGGTGGTTCTGCCTGGAAAGAATGTTTCAGCGGCAGCCACGACAGAATCTTCATCTGGCACTTGCCCTAATACGGGTTCATATTTAAATCTCGTGGTAAACATAACACATTGTTTCCGGCGACCATTTCCAGGAAGAGCGGTCATTAAGCTAAAACCAGAATGGGCATTAACTTCTAAGTCTGAATAATCATAGCAATAAGCAAGCACTTCCCTATTCTCAGTATTGATAACTATATACTACTATGAATTATTTTCGATGGTCCTGTGACCAGGACATCGTCCAATAGGCACAGAACCCCCTCAATGCCATGCAACAAATTCTCCATAGTTTTTTGAAAAATAGCCGGAGCATTGGCTAGCCCAAAAACTAAACGAGTGAATTTAAATAAACCCTTGTGCGTGTTTATTGTGGTGAGGATTTGAGACTCTTCTTCTAAAGAAAGTTGTAAATAAGCAGAATTTAAATCTAGCTGCGAGAATTGAATACCCCCATGTAATTTAGAAAAAAGTTCTTCCGTTCTCGGTAAAGGATATTTATCAACATTTATTTAATGAAACCGAAAAATCGGCACACAAACGAATCTCACCATCTTTTTTCAATATTGGAACTATAGGGCTAGCAAAATCGGAATGTTCGACAGGAACTAATACTCCGGTTTCCACTAATCTATTCAGTTCCCTCTCCACTTTAGATTTTAACGAAAATGGTACCGTTCTAGGCCGAAAAAAACTGGGTCTACAATCAGGTTTTAAGGTAAGTTTTATTTTGTATTTATTAAAGCTCCCTAGTGTATTAGAAAACAAAGCAGGGTATTTGTTCGTATAATAATCAAGTTCGTTTAATTCGACACAATGATTTACCTTAGACAACTGTAATTTATACAACGATAAAACGTTTCTACCTAATAAGGCTGGACCCGCCCCTTTTATAACGTATATGTCGATAATATTACGCTCACCCTCATATGTAATCGGAACCTTTATTACTCCTACTACATCTAGTTTCTCGCCCGAATATGCTTTTAGCACTGATCTAGGATGCTCTAAAGATATGTTATTAAAGTATTTCTCGTAAGTATACAGTGGAATAGCAGTAGCACAGGACCCACTGTCTACCTCGAATGTCAATATTTGACCATTTACGTCGACAGACAGAGTCATAGGCTCACCGCGATAACTACGTATATTACAAATCAGAAAACTCTTACCGTCGTCGTCGTCATCATTTTCGTCATTTGACGATTGTAGGTAATTAATTCGAGCAGACTTATTGTTACACATCTTTTTTAAATGGCCTTTCATACCGCACCGTTTACACTTATACGTAGAAAACCGACACTTGTCCGTTGTGTGATTGTTATAGCCGCACACACTACACTTTTTTGACGGTTTAGATGGTCCAGCCGCTATCTTGAACACCTCTGTGCTGATAGCAGCTGAAGCTGCAGCCGTAGATGACTGTCGCGCTGCCCGCTTTGCACTATTTACAGCTACTGCAATTTCCAATGCCTTGGGCAATGTTGTCGATGCTTTTTCGTCCATGAACAATTTATCTCGTTCCGGTCCTGGCAGCATCCCGATAATGAACCGATCCCGTAACATTTCGTCTATAGCCGATCCGAAACTGCAGTCCCCTGCCAGTCGACGCACACGGGCCGCCCACTGTGTCAAATCCTCGCCTACATCTTGCACCGCCGTATGGAATTTGTATCTTTCCGCTAACACTGACTTTTTTGGCACGAAGTGCTTATCTAATTCTGCAGTCAATTCCTTGTATGACACTTCTCCAATTGATTTCGGAGCAATTAACTCGCGTACCAACTTATACGCGTCCTCGTTGAGTGCATTTAGAAGTACCGCCTTTAGTTGAACATCTTCCTGTCCTGCTGTCTCCGATTTTATTAACCACGTATTAGCCGTTAACCATTGAGAAAGCCTTTCTTTAAAAATGTTCCAGACCTGACCTAGCTCAAAATTAGGAACCGATCCAATAAAATTAGACATTGCCGTTTTTTTTTCTTTTGTGCGTAGGTATCTTTAACTCGTCGCCACTGTTAAATGAGACACGGCTTCCTGTTACTGAGCTGTTTATTACACTGAATGCGCACTCGCACGACTCACAGGTCGCGCACCTATAAGTATCTATGTATTATATATCTAACTAATCTAACAGTACAAAAAAAAGGCAAGGAAGGAGACACGATACGTTCGATAGGTCGAACACATGACCTGCAAAGTGCCTCTTTGCCCAGAATGTATGGAGGAATGGCATAACATGAATAAGAGTAAATTTTGATTTCTGTATAATTTTTTGTAATTTTAATAGACCGTAAGTGAGAAAAGTTGTGATTGTAGTAAGTAAAGAAGACTGATTAAGTTTCAAAGTGATTATATAATTAATAAGTAATTGATCTCATTTATTTTTGCGATTGTTTTTTAAAGGTTATATAATATAAATATAACCTTAAGAGTAGTGTTAATTGTAAGCATGTTCTAAAATATGTTATATACTGAATAATGTTTGTTACTGATTTTGATACTTTTTATTAAACGCGGAGTTTATTCATAATTGTTATTTTATTTCATTCCATAAAGTGAATACCAAGATTAGGCATGTTTACATGATCTAAAAATGCATGGTGAGAGAACTGCAGCAGACGTCTTGCCTTAATACATGTATACGAATACATCGTATTGTGACGAGACGTTTGCAACAGTCGGACTGCTGTGAAAGTCGTGTCACCACATTTATATATATTTACTAGTATTGTGCCAGGACGTCGTGAACCGTCGGGCGGTTGAGGACGTCCTCTTTATCACAAGCAACTTAATCATTTGTAAGGTGACAGGACGTCCACCACCGTCTATTTTTTTTGTATGGAAGTTAGCTGTGTCATATCACTATTTATCGATGGGAGCCGAGTGTCCCTCAACGTGTAAATAATAACAATTTTTGTACCACAATCCGGAAATTTTTCACTTCTCCTGACTTCCAACCTGAAATTAAAAAATAAATTTCCTAAAAACAATAAAAAATAGTAAAAATATAGAATCATCTCGGTCTACAAATTTCTATTTTGTATGATAAGCTGCAAAACAATGTTGTCTCCTAGACAAACAAAGATAAAGCCTTACATTTGACACATATTATCTTGGTCCGACTTTTGCAGCCCTCCATCCTGCATGCTCTTAGGCTATTTCATCAAATGATGGAAGATGGTCATCCCTCATATATTTTGGCTACAGAAGGTGGATTTGGACTAAGAAACTTAGACGAACTTCGCTGCAGGTTCTCTTCCACATCAGTATCTGATCTTCTCTTACGATCTGGTGGGCATGTATCAAGTCATCTGCTGTCTGCATTTTAAATTCCACCAAATCCATAATTTTACTTTTGGAAACTCCCGCTACGCTAGATTCTATCATATACGAAGGCCAGGCGTTTAAAAGAAGTCGAGAATGACTTTTAGGGTCCATTCTCTCGTCTTCACAAAAGTCCGGTAGTAAATATTCAATGGACACAAACACAGGCTGCAACTTCCAGAGTGAATTCTGGTTACCTGTAGGAGCTTCATTACTTGAAACTACATTAAATGCTGTAAGCAGAACTTTAAAGCGATCTCTGGATATATTGTCAGCAACCAAAGCCAGTCTCGTATCAGCTCGCCAGTAGATGTACATGCGTGGGAATGAAATACATTCCATGGAGAGATGTATTCCAACAAACCTCTTAAGTTCCGACGCTTTGGTGTTCAGGACTTTGCCAGTTTTACGCATGTGATATGTATTAGTGTACATAGCAGCATGCTTAAAAAAAAGATTTGTCGAAATAGTCTTTAAAATAAGCCAATGAAGTCCTTACCATTGCTGATGGTCACTCAGGGTAGTGGTATTTCTTCTGAGTAAATGGTATCTACCGCCAAATCCTTCGACGAGTGTCTCGGTTTCTTACATACATCTGTCGAGCTACTGGTGCTATACTTACGGTGACCCCTCTCGTTAACAAAAAACGCCGCCATCGTTTCGACCTCGTAGATGACCACTGACTACTGTCTTACTCACACTTACGGTATCTATTGAATAAACGAACTTATGCAATAGATAAGAAAGAAAGAAAGAAAGAAAGAAAGAAAGAAAAGAAAGAAAATATATTTATTTGACACAGACAAGAAGAGACACAAGTTCTTACAAAGTCAACACAAATACAAATAAATACTTATAATAACACAATTAAAAAAGTTAAGTTAAAATTATTATGTGTCTCACGGCTGCGCCAAATAGGCCCAGTTCAGCAGTATGCCAGACCGCTAGTGTCTGACGCTGGTTTTCAACTGGACCTATGAGGTGGTCACGGACGTAAATCGTATACTTAATTATATAGATAACTACTAGCTACGGTAACTGCTTACCATCAGGCGGGCCGTATGCTTGTTTGTCACCTTAGTCGTATAAAAAAAAATGCATGGTCTTGATTCCGAAAAGTTGACTAGGAAAACCGCGGGAATTTAAAAAAAATAATTGCACGATCGTGTTCGACCGACCTGAAAGGGCTACTGTTTCATTAGATGCACATTACGTATTTTTTTGAGGTTTATTTGTGGTTAATGTTACGTATGTGTGACAAGGAATAAGAAGAAATTATTTAAGGTTGATCTGCACAAACTTTCGCGTGAAAACAAAAAATATACTACACCTACTTAGGTTAAAGATAGGCTAGATTAGCAAACACATCATTAGTATACTTTTAATATTTATTACATTTAAAAGTAGTTGTTAAATAAGGTAAGTAAAGTACCTACTTCAATTGTCATTATATATTTTTTTCATTTTATTAAATACTTATATTAATCTTAACATTGCACAAATTGTTACAGATAATGTCCATGTCATCATTGTCCTCTTTATCGTCAGAAGATCTGGAACGAAGGGTTATTCCTGAAAGGATCTGTTTACTGCATAAATACGACGATGCAAATTTAAAAATTGAACATAAAATAAAGCCTATTACACACAGGTCAAAGTCAATTGATGCTAGTGGCGGGTGGTTGGTGCGCTTGACTGCACTCATATAAAAATACAATCCCCAGGTGTTACACGAGCTGAGTTGTTCAGATGCCGAAAAAGTTATTTTTCCATCAATGTCCAAGTCGTATGTGACGCAAAACTGAAGATTAGAGACATTGTAGCCCGCTGGCCAGGATCTGTACATGATAGTACTATTTTCAATAATTCACATTTATGTGCATTGTTTGAAAATGGTACCTATGGAAGACACTATTTACTTGGGGATAGTGGTTACTACTGCAAACGATTTCTTTTAACTCCATTTTTACAACCGAGTACACAAAGTGAGGAAGCATACAATCGAAGCCACATTACTACAAGAAACACAGTAGAGAGATGTTTTGGAGTGTGGAAACGTCGATTTCCTTGTTTACAAAAAGGTATGCATTACTATACTGATAATTTCTATTGCTTACTCGAGACAGATTGTATATTATGTTTGTAGTCATTGTAACATATCACCAGGTTGTACATCTGTGCATGTTGGGTTAGTAATGTACGTCATATTGGTAAGCTAATACATGTAAGAGTGACCTAATCTTGATAATTTCATTGAAATATACTTACTTCTTCAATGAACAAAGGTGTAAGATAGATTTGATTTATTACAATGACTCTAACTGCTGGAGTGTTTTGTGTCATCATTGAGCAACACAAGAACATATTTATTCAGTTTTACTTTTTTTTTAGGAATGACATTAAGAAAAATGGACACTGTTTTGAAAGTGATTACAGCAACAGCAGTGTTACATAATATGACAATAATGATGGAAGAAATAGAACCAGTAGATCTAAACATTGCGTTTGATGAGGAGCAAAATGTAGAACAAGATGGCATTCATGGCGATAACTCTGTTCGGACAGCATTAGTCAACACGGTATTTGCAGTATATAAAATTAAAAATACAATGTTTGTTTTATATTTATTTTTTATTTCCAAGAAATTGTATCTCTAAATTAAATTTCTTCATAAGGCATTTGTGCTCTACCTGCCTTAGCCGTATGTCTTGCATAATTTTCTTTTTTTCTAAATACGCATTTTCGCATTTCTTTTTAAAATATAATGATTTATAATTGTTTGCAATTCTTTTGACACCTTTTATCTTTTTTAGAGAATCTGTAAATAAATATAATTTTATATTATTTCTTTTATATCTTATAAAGAGCATTTAAGTGTTAGCATTTAGTGGTTAGTGACCCTGACTGCTAAGCCGGAGGTCGTGGGTTCGATTCCCACCCAGGACAAACCTTTGTGTGATGAGCGTGATTGTTTGTTCTGTGTCTGGGTGTAATTTATCTATAATATGTATGTATTTACAAAAAAAAATGCATATAAGTAGTATATCAGTTGTTTAGTACCCATAACACAAGTAAATATAATTGCTTAATTTGGGGCTAGATGGCGCTGTGTGAATGTGGCAGAATATTATTATTATTATTATTATTATATTATTACTAAGAGCATAAGTAATTTTAAGGGTTGGAAATCAGTATTAGTATGACTGGTAATAATAGCATGCTGCTAAGTTAGTTCTTGTAGTTTTGTATATAATAAAGGGAAATGGACCATAATAGTGTAAAAACTTACCTGTGTTCTTTAAATTTCCTTTAAGTTTTAGTTTTCTTTTAGCTGTCAATACCTTAATTTCGCGTTTTGGGGAAGCAGGCTTAGTCAAAACGCCAATAGTATCTGGAGCATTATCTGTAACACCCGTTTATGTTAATATAATTATAGAGTAGGTAGCCATTAGCATGTGTAGTAAAGATAAAATGTACCTGGGATGGTATCAAAAATTATGGTCTTTGGAGTCATTACAGTGTTATTCACATCTGTAAATACAGAAAGAAGTAAGCAACAGTATACAGAGTTGAATAAAATAATAATATTTTAATCTACTACAGATAAGCCTTACCTTGGACTGTTTTAACAATTATGGTTCTTGGTGTCATAGCAGTCTCACTCACATCTATAAATACAGAAAACAGTTAGCAACAGAATTTAGAAGATAAACAAGATAATTATGTTTTAATATAGTATACCATTAAAATAAAATGCAGCACTGTCACAGGGGTTTGGCAAAGGTTCCACCTGATCTTTTACAATTACCAATATTTTTATTTCAGTCTGTAAATGTAGGAACAAAACTGCCCCCACCAGTTTTAAATACTTCTATCTAAAACAAAAAGTACATTAATGACAATGTAATTAGCCACAAATTAGATGAGGTGCACCATGGCCTTACTTCTACAGGTGAGGGTATCAACCCAAACGCAAGATGTGGATAGATAAAAATCATACTTACATTAAAATATAAATAAACATATTCTAGTTTACCTTGTTCTCTTTTTCTTTTTGTTTTGCATCATGGAATTCTTCTTCTGTTAATCCCGCTTTGGTTAACCTGTTCAAATGTTCATTTTTCATTACTTTTATACACAATGTTTGCCAATCATCATTACCATAGGCCAAACTAAAATAAGGGTACTTACTATTCTCCATTCTGACCAGATAGGTTAGAGGCCTTAGATGAGGTTTATTTCAAATAGATTGTTTAGTTGACTTGTATGGCACCTACAAGAAAAGTAGAAGTGCCCCTACTTTACTGAAACCACACAACCAATGTTTGCTAATAGTGATAGAAAAAAATATGTGTATTTTGTCAATGATGATTTATGAATTATAAAACATTACCTACATTACATACTCACATTTCTTTCTGCTAATGCTTTTCTAGTTTTTTGCTTCATGTTGTCAGACCGAGAACCACTTGTTGCAACAGAATTATAAGCATTTGCAATTTTATCCCATGCCTCTTTTTTCTTTAGCAAAATGAGGCCTCCAGCTGGTTTTGTCTTCGATGTTGGGATATCTTAAAAACATCACAAATTAGATAAAAGTTTTGAAAAATAGAAAACGTGTTTTAATATTAACAAAAAAATATTATTATTCAAATGTACCTAATCCACAATAATGCAAATATTCAGGTAATTAAAAATTACCATTAATAAAAAAAACTTACCGTTTAACCAAATCCATCAACTTTTGCTTTTCCTCTACAGTATAATTAGCTCCTCGTTTCGACATCATCGATAATTTCAATCATAAAACTATAAACACTAGGTACCAAATAAAATCACGACGTTGTGTCCGTGATTTTATTATATATATGAACAAACCAACGTGAACAAACAAGTTGACTTTTAATTATGCATACCCACAGCACCACTCACACTTATGAGTTTCGTTTTGTTGCTATTTACGTAATGGTTATACACTAGCTTAATCATAACATTTTTTTAATGTGTCTGTGTTATCCTGTAATAACCAAAATAGTTAAATATATGCCATCGGCATTGTTCCTGTTATTCGTCAACCTCTAATGACTTTTGTCCATTTAATTATTTGATACCCAGTACTGATGTCTCGGGTACTGAGAACTGTAGATTAAACAGCGTGGCTGTGTGGTCCACATTAGGTTACTTAAGTAAGTCAGTCAGCACACGACCTCTGTAATATTTAAATAGTTTTTGAAAACTTGTTTAAACGTCGTTATTGTTTGACTAGATGTAAACAAACATTGATTATGTTTTATGACCAGCTTATAAACACACCATTTTCTTGGTTCGCAACAGCCACTAAAGTGCTTTCTCTATTGTAAACAGCAGCATTTCTCTTTAAACTCAACATTGTGTCCATTTTTGATAAGTTGACTAATGGAAATCAAGCTCGTTGTGAGGTTAGGAACACACAACACATCTTTCAATGTGACGTCATATTTGCAATTCGGAGTTACCGTTATAATATTTACATCACTCGAACACAATTGGCCGGCCGAGCAACATACCTACGAGTAGTCGAGTCTCTGCGTCTGTCGTGCTTAAAAATTCAAAAATGTCGCAAAAAGTGCTAGAAACCCTCGTATGGGATTTGCAAAATACAGTGTCTACATTGGTTTACAAAGTGAGTGAGTTAGAATCTAAAATAAGTGACCAAAACTCGATAATTTCACAAATTTCTAAAAATCTTCTAATACCTCAACCGCTAAAAAGTTCGCCCATTGCAAAATTCGTGGACCTTACAACTAATCCGCTGCAGCGCTCAGTAAGATCAGTGCGTCTCAAAGCGCAAGAAGCCCTTGACGCTAGTTATGCGACGAAGAAGCAAAAATCAAGCAACGCAAGCGCTGCTAAAGCTACAAGGTCAACTGCGCTACCGAGTGACGCCGAGCCGAACATACCCGAGAGCATCGCGAAAATAACCGATGACGCGCCGAGCGCTCCCGAACGCGGCGCACGAGCGCCAACACAGCAAGCAACGATGTTAGAGTGTGTGGCCACGAAACGCACCGATGATCCGGATAACGATGTTGGAATTGAGTTAATTCCTACTCAAAAGAAACACTCCCGTACTCGACGCTCGTTAATAATAAGAGCAACTGGGGAAACCGATACTGACCTCATGACCTTAGAACAAACAAAGTACGTTCATGCGTGGAATTTCCATCCAGATGTACACGAAGACAACATAACAAGCTACTTCAAGAAACGTTATCCTGATTTAACTTTAACTATAAAAAAACCTGATCCCGCACATGATAACCACAACTGCTTCATCGTAGGAACTAACGCTAAACATTTTGACGTCCTGTTATCACCAACCAACTGGCCGGTAGGAACGACAATCCAGAAATGGTTTCCTAACCGTCGCCCGCGCACCTTTCGCAAATAAATCAAGAAAACCAAAAAATCTTACCATAACCATCTCCTATCAGAATGTCCGGGGATTAAAAAGCAGAACCGAAGAAACAAAATCTTTACTTTGCGAACTTCCTGGCCACACACTGGCACTAACAGAAACTAATCTGGACGACAGCGTTCACGATTCCGAATTGTTTACATCGAATTATGTAGTCCTTCGACGCGATCGACCTGGAAGGTGATTCTCTAAGCATTGCGTTAAAGATGTTGACAACGACGAGCTTCAAGGATGTTTCGTTCATAAGAACGCCTTTAAAAACAACGATGACAAAATCGGTATTCTCAAAGCATAAATACTCGTTGACGATCTCTCGGATGCGTGATCACAACGATGTTGTCTAAGATGTTAAGTGTTGTAGTAGTTCAACCTAAATGAAAGAGGAAATCTCGATTATCAAATTATAGCGTAAATCATCATATTTAAAATAATTTAAATACAAAATAAGTTATAGAAAATACGAGGTATTTATTAAACTATAACTGGATAATTAGATTAAAAATTTTAATCATACAACTTCTCGTAATTTTTTTTCAACAAGCAGTAATAAACATAAACATTGGCTGACATTTTGTCAGTTATCGTTTTAGCTAAAACAAAGTTTTAACTTTTTGTTACAAAATTCCAAATAAGTTAAGTGGTTCTAAGTGGTGCGTTAAAGATAAAGATAAAGATAAAGATAATTTTATTTGTCTGAACATGAGTATGCACACATAGTATACAGGTTGTAGAAATATAGTTGATTCACAGTCATGTTTTGCCTTTTTTGGCGTACAAATATTATGTGTCATATTAAATGTCAAAGAATGTAATGTAATTGAATTTATAAAAGTTATTAAATATTATTATTACTAATATCAAGAAAATCTAATTAAATATCACTGAGAAATACATATTAAACCAACTGTACCGTTCTTCCAAACCTAATTAAAACATGAGAGTAGCTAACCTGATTTCCGGTCGGATTCGTGCCTTTTGTCTCCTTTTTACCTGTATACCCGTCTCATTCTAACATGTCACGTTACGTCACGTCCTCTTTCTTATGGTAGGACTTGCTATATAAAGCATGGCCCGCTGTGTTCTGATCATTGGCGTCTTGATTTTCCGTTGGAACGGTTGTGTCTTCGGCTAGACACTAGCCTCACACATACCGAAGTCTGTGCCTATAGATACGTGATTGTGTTTTATTTCATTAATAATATGTTAAGTCAGTTCAAAGTGGTAAGAATTTTACCTTTTTATCTACATCGGCGAACGACAAATCATGTAAGTGCTGAAAGTAACTACAACTATCTTTACTGAATATTATTTTTTAATATTATAATATTTAATATTTCGTATCAGCGCCATTTTGCGCAAATTAACTACCTACGTAAAATTTAATGGTGTTACCATTCGTTTCTGTTTATTAAATGTAGTAAGTAGGTAGTTGAATATATTTAGATGGAAGTAAAAAGTATACCGTCTATCTTCACGGATCAACACGGAAAAGAAGAGTGAATGCAACGAGTTCAACGCCGGCTTATTCCTCTAGTGCTGATATAATAGTAGGTCGACTACTGCCCAGTTTGGTTTTCAGCAGTGAATTCTAGAGGAATAAGTCACTACTCGAAGGCAACGGCGCGCGGCATAACCGTAAGTTTGGTGCATTACTTTCGAGATTTAACCATAATATATTTATTTTACACTTTTGAAATGCTTACATCGTTTATTCTCTCAAAGTATGACTGCATTATCTTGAATATAACTATCATAAAGGCGAAGCATGAAGTCATATGTTTAACCAATTATTTTCAGGATAAAATTAAGTTATTTTAGACCTCTAGCTATCTATGGAAGAGCTCATGATGTCTATCCTCTCAGGTATGACTGCATCAACTTATTTGAATATAACTGTCATAAATCATACAATACGTTTAACGAGTCATTTTCAGGATAAATTCGTCTGATTGACATCAACTGAAATACGAATCTCGTATTTGACGAATTACTTTCAGGACTTTTATTTCAGACCCATAGCCTGACTATAAACTTTAACATAGTATCATAAAGCGGGTATATACTCTCCAACGGAGAAACCCGTAGATACATGTTACCCGAACCTTGGCTTGCTCGGTTGGGAACTTTTAGCCTATAATGCTATGATATATACGTACCTACTGTTTAATGTAAAGCTGAAAAGGTGAGTATAAGATGTGCAGATATACAGAAATAATACGCAACCAGGCTACAATACGAAGTTGAATTTGAAGCGTTACAATGAGTCCACAAACAATGCAAGGAAAATGGCCTGCCGAGGAACACCTACCCTGCAGGATGACTTTAAGAGTTCAAAGTTACCCTCGCAGTTTCACGACTCAAATTCACGTACTCGTATAGCATACTGTACAAGAAAGCAAATGGGATATCTTCATCGATCTTGGATACCTATTCATTTCGCCGAACAGGCAGCAGTGACCCTGTACTATTTTGGAGACCCTGTACTAGTGCAGATCAGTTCCATTGCGGTTGCCAGTCGCCTTCTCAGCGAAGCGTCTATGGCTTTAATCCTCTAAACGAGAGAGAGAGAGAGAGATCCTGTACTAATGCAGATGAACACCACTGCCTTTGCCAGCCAGCCGCCTTCCCAGCGAAGCGATTATGGCTTAAATCCTCTGAAGCTGAATGAGAGAGGGAGAGAGTGAGGGATCCTGTACTAATGCAGGTGGGCACCACTGCGTTTGCCAGCTGCCTTCCCAGCGAAGCGATTATGGCTTGAATCCTCTACTACGAGAGAGAGAGAGAGAGAGAGAGAGAGAGAGATTCTGTACTAATGCAGATGGGCACCACTGCCTTTGCCAGCCGCCTTCCCAGCGAAGCGATTATGGCTTAAATCCTCTGAAGCTGAATGAGAGAGAGAGAGAGAGTGAGGGATCCTGTACTAATGCAGGTGAGCACCACTGCGTTTGCCAGCCGCCTCCCCAGCGAAGCGATTATGGCTTGAATCCTCTACTTCGAGAGAGAGAGAGAGAGATTTTGTACTAATGCAGATGGGCACCACTGCCTTTGCCAGCCGCCTTCCTAGCGAAGCGACTACGGCTTAAATCCTCTAAACTTGAAAGAGAGAGAGAGAGAGAGGTTCTGTACTAACGCAGATGGGCACCACAGAGTTTGCCAGCCGCCTTCCCAGCGAAGCGATATGGCCTTAATCCTCTAAACCTTCAATGAGAGAGAGAGAGAGAGAGAGAGAGAGAGAGAGAGAGAGGAATCCTGTACTAATGCAGGTGGGCACCACTGCGTTTGCCAGCCGCCTTCCCAGCGAAGCGACTATGGCTTAAATCCTCTAAACTTGAAAGAGAGAGAGATTCTGTACTAATGCAGATGGGCACCATAGAACTTGCCAGTCGCCTTCCCAGCGAAGCGATATGGCTGAAATACTGTAAACCTGAATGAGAGAGAAAGAGAGGGATCTTGTACTAATGCAGATGGGCATCACTGCATTTGCCAGCCGCCTTCCCAGCGAAGCGATATGGCTTAAATCCTCTAAACCTCAATGAGAGAGAGAGAGAGAGAGAGGAATCCTGTACTAATGCAGGTGGGCATCACTGCGTTTGCCAGCCGCCTTCCCAGCGAAGCGACTATGGCTTAAATCCTCTAAACTTGAAAGAGAGAGAGATTCTGTACTAATGCAGATGGGCACCATAGAACTTGCCAGTCGCCTTCCCAGCGAAGCGATATGGCTGAAATACTGTAAACCTGAATGAGAGAGAAAGAGAGGGATCTTGTACTAATGCAGATGGGCATTACTGCGTTTGCCAGCCGCCTTCCCAGCGAAGCGATTATGGCTTGAATCCTCTAAAATTGAAAGAGATTCTGTACTAATGCAGATGCACTGCGTTAGCCAGCCGTCTTCCCAGCGAAGCGATTGGCTTAAACCTTCTAAACTTGAAGTAGGAAAAGAGAGATCCTGTACTAATGCAGATCAACATCACTGCGGCTGCCAATCCGTCTACCCAGCAAAGCGATCATGGCAAAACTCCTGTAAACCTGAGAGGAAAGTATATGACCTGGAACTGCCATCTCTGCTAGGTAACCACTAAATGATGCATAATTATAGTAAATGCACAAGTAAATACACTCTCAATGGTCTATCGCTAGAGGCAAGGGCGTAGCTACCGCCATATCTGCTGTATCGATGGTACGCGGGCTCCGATTACAGAGGCAGAGTCGTGATGGCCAAGTAGATAACGCACCCACTTTTTAAACATGAGGTCGTAGATTCGAATCCGGGCAAGTACCAATGTGACTTTTTCAAGTCACGCGTAGGTACTTTCGAAGGGTATTCGTACATTATAGACTGACGGTGAAGGAAAACATTATGAGGAAACATGGATTTTTCCGAAATCGCCAATCCGCGTTGAGCAAGCGTAACGATTAATGCTCATGCCTTCTCTATATGAGAATAAGCGACTACTACAGGTTAACAATGGCAACTTATCACAAGGAAAGCATTTTGCCTTACAAGAAAAACTCACTTTGGCCGATTTTGTTTAAAACTAATCCCGAATACAAAGTAAACTTGCTGATCGGTCTTTTAACATTAAGAGCAACGCCTCAATGAACAATGAGATGCACTGTATAATTAATCAAGTATCAGAGTTATCTTCCGTTTCCCCACCGGGATCGGAGAACTCACTATCGTTCAATTAACCCAATGACGTTATACTCCTGTTATGTAGAATGGCAAGCCAAAGCTCACCGCCATACATTCTGAAAACTATACAAATATATTGCACACATTAAATCTACTAATGCTTCAGATTAGCTCGTATAACCTACTTTACCCAAAAAGCTAAGAATGCATACGCATTATTTTCTATCGTCAATTAAACTAAAGAATGCTTAAATAGATGTTACTACACTCGAAAAAATGCAATTCTCATCGAATTACATCGCTCTAATATACGCGTAACGAAAAGATGGATGATGAACGTTGTCTAAGCTTCTATAAACACCTAGTGCCATCTATTTACAATAACAGAACTAAAACTATGCTTTAAACTAAACTGCAACAAATTGTGGGTAGAAGTGCGCGGCGAATGACACCTTTTGTATTTAACATAAATAATTATTTGGAACACCTACATTATATAAAATCACTTTTTTTCTCTTCATCATTCCCTACTATACATTCAATATTTCTCTCTGTAAACCTAAATCAAGAATTACAACATTAATGCTAAAATCAAGAAGTTTTCATTTAACAAAACATCATACACATTATGTCCAGTACTTGACATAATTTGGCGACCGTGTTTTATGAAGAATCTACAAAATTCGGATTACGATTTGAACATTGGAATTTTCCACTACGTTCCATCACCATACGAGGGAAGACATCACGCGTCTGCGAGAACTTTTGAGCTGCAAGAAGATCAGAGAACAGTAGCCAAGGCCAGTGAAAGCAGTTTTGTGAAGCATCACGCCTTTCAGTTAAGTGCCCTACTTTGACCTTTGACCTTTTGCCTAATACCTAACCATTGTTCCCACATGTCGCTGTTTTGACTGTCTTCCTGTGCAGTTTACAGTGTCTTACACAGAATTATATCATACTTTGCACGGATATTTAATACTCGTATGCCATCCGTGCGCCCCGCGTGGTGGTCGGAAGTGCCGTGCAAGGCGACAAGGCCAATTTTATATTGTAGCATCATAGATATTGTGTTAGAATACATAAATAAGCAATAGTTTGCTCCCAATTATATTTTTATTGGAACTAAATTGGCGAAACGGTACCGCGTGCGTGGGTGTAGTGTACCTACCTACTTTTCGGTTACCCTTCCGGAGTGGAGGTGTAATGCTATATCATATGTTACATAACTAGATTATCCTACAAATACATATCTTGTTACTTTATATTGCAAATATTCTAAAAATAGTTACAAATTTGCATAGTTACAATAATAATCTACCTTCATTAATTAAATATAAAAATAATTTGTTTCTCACTCCTTTTGCCCACTTATAAAACGTAGATATTTTGTAACCAATATTACAAATCGCTTTGGGCCGACTGTTTCCAGTGCCGCCGTGCCGCTCCGTGCTTATTGCGGAGCGGGGCTTCGGCTTCGGGCTAACAACGCGCTCGACCTTTGGACCTGCGCTGACGCTGGCAGCCTACGTGCCACCGCTGCCGCGCCAGGCGAGGAGTATCAGATAAGGCGATCATATTATTATTTTTATTCCTTCATTTTGTATTGACACGTCATACATAGTTGTTAACACTTACTACTACATAACTACAACATCATTTTAATTTATATTGATAATATTTACAAACTTTTAATTTTAATTAATTTCTTACAACAATGGCTACGTGTGACGATATCAATATTAAGCAATTAAAGGATCTTTTTGCAAAACGTAGCTCAATAAAAGGTCGTTTAACAAAGTTTAAAAAATACTTAGACTATGTTTGTTCTTTGCAATTGTCTAAAACACAAGTTAAGGAATTAGAGATCAACATTGATAAAATTAAAACTATGCAAATAAAGTTTGATGAAATACAGGATCAAATTGAAGTTTTGAACATTGACAATTTAGAAAATGAAATTGACGATCGTGATGACATTGAAAAAATATTTTCTTCACATCTTTCTGTTGCTTTTGAATTACTCGATAAGTGCAATGAAGACTTGAATACTTCTCCTGTTCATAACTCATCTCAATGTCAACATGATTGCTCTCCGAGTTCTTTTAAAGGTTTCAAATTGCCAGAAATACAAATAGCGAAATTTGACGGTGCATGTTTCCGCTGGCTAGAGTTTCGCGACACCTATTTATCGCTAATTCATAATAATCAACGTATTCAGCCTATTCACAAATATCACTATTTAGACGGATATTTGGAGGGTGAAGCCGCAGAAACTATTTGTAATCTAGGCAAATCAGCGGATAACTATGAAATTGCATGGCAGACTTTATGTGAACGCTACAACAACAAACGTAAACTTTTAGATCATCATCTTGAGTCATTATGTGATATCGGTACTATTCGTGAGTCAGATAAATCGCTTCGGTTCATAGTTGATAACGTTAACAAAAACTTACGAGCTTTATCAAGTTTAGGTGAACCCACCGAGCACTGGGGTACATTAATTGTTCACATGGTCACGTCTAAACTAGACAAGCGCACCGCTATAAGATGGGAAGAATATCGCAACGAATTGAAAGATGTCTACCCCTCTTTAACACAACTCAATACATTCTTGACAGATCGTGCTAGAGTATTAGGCAAAATATATCCTAATAAAACTGAGTCATTAAAATCAGGTTCAACACAGTCTCGATCTTGTGACAATAACACTTCACGCAATGTTAAAGCAGCTAATGTCAAAGCTTTAGTTTCTACTACTCCAGTATACAAACCAATCTGTGTGGTCTGTAAGAAGGACCACAGGATCTATGATTGTCCAGTTTTCATAGGCATGAAACCTCAGGAAAGAAAATCTGAAGTATCCAAATTACGTTTATGTCCTAATTGCCTAAGAATGGGACATAGTGTACGTGATTGTAAACTAGGACCTTGTCGTGAATGTAGACGAAAACACAACACACTACTTCATTTTCCCACTACAAACAATACTGAATCAGATTCTATTAATACTGAAACTCACTCAGTATCAGTCAACACTTCTATTAGCAACAAATTAGGAGATTTTCAAGTTCTTCTCTCAACCGCCGTTGTAAAGATAACAAATCCTTACACAAACAGCGCTATAGAGGTTCGTGCGCTTCTAGACTGTGGAAGCCAAGCCTCATTCATTAGTCAAGCATTAGCAGACAAGCTATCATTAAAGTCGCACACAATTAATTCTATTAATATTATTGGTGTTGGCAACTGTCTAGCAGAACAAATAAATCACAGTTGTATTGCTCAACTACAATCTTTAACAACAAGCTACAATGTGATTCAATCATTCTACTTACTAAAACAAATTACAAATGTACCTAAGGTTTTCATAAACACTATACAACATAAAATACCAAATGACATTAAACTAGCTGATCCTAATTTCAGTCAAGCCTCTACTATAGACATCTTGATAGGCGCAGACTTATTTTGGGACCTTTTAAGCTGTGATCAGCGCTCTCTAGGCCATGATATGCCTAAGCTACAAAATTCTAAATTAGGCTGGCTAATAGCAGGACGCTTGCCTAACCAGACCTTTAATAAACCATTATTAACTAAAGACATCAAATGTCACACTTCAACTATAAATCATGTTGAGACAATACATGACATACATTCCCAACTTAAACTATTTTGGGAGCTAGAACAAGTTCCAGACAAATCTTTAACTTCCCAAGTAGATAAAGAGTGCGAACATCATTTCATGACAAATACCTATCGTCTAGATTGTGGTAGATTTTGTGTGAGATTACCTCTTATTGACACTCCGGA
Source organism: Parascotia fuliginaria (assembly GCA_963082885.1). Taxonomy (NCBI): domain Eukaryota; kingdom Metazoa; phylum Arthropoda; class Insecta; order Lepidoptera; family Erebidae; genus Parascotia; species Parascotia fuliginaria. Next base: position 925,947 of record OY720199.1, on the reverse strand, counting down.
TTGTTTAGGTAATTCCTATTTAATGGCTAAAAAACGCTTACTTGCCCTAGAAAAACGCTTCAGGAAAAACCCTCAGCTTAAAACATCGTACGTAAATTTCATACAGGAATATGCCGATTTAGGTCACTTACGAGAATGTCCTACAATTAATCCTTATCCTTCATACTATCTTTGTCATCACGCTGTTTTTAAGCAAAGCAGTGACACTACTAAAACGCGTGTAGTTTTCGACGGATCTGCAAGTACCTCCTCTGGCTATTCTCTAAATGATATCCAGATGGTAGGCCCACAGATACAAGATTCTCTCTTCTCAATTTTAATTCGAGCACGTCTATACAAATATATACTAAGTGCTGATATTGAAAAAATGTATCGACAGATTCAACTAGATGAGCGTGATCGCAATTTACAATTGATCTTGTGGAGAGACAATGAGTCTATGCCTATTAAGACTTTACAGCTTAATACAGTTACATATGGCTTAGCAAGTGCAGCATTTCTAAGTACAAGATGCTTATGGCAGTTAGGAGAGGACTGTACAGATCAAACTGTCGGCACAATAATTAAGCACGATTTTTACGTTGATGACGTCATTACGGGTTCCAATAGTGAATTTGAGTTATTACGCATACAAGACATACTCTCTACGACCTTAAGGTCAGGTGGTTTTAATTTACGCAAATTCAAATCTAACTTAAATTCAATATTGAAATCACCAGTCATTAATCATAACGATAAGGTTTCCCTAAGTGAATCTACAAGCACATTGGGTCTAGGATGGAATCCAAACGAAGATACTCTAAATATTTCAGTCTTAGTTCCCCATCAATCTCAAGATATTACTAAACGAAGCATTCTTTCTACCTCTTTCAAAATATTTGATCCTCTAGGTCTTTTAAGTCCATGCATCATACAAGCTAAAATGTTACTCCAAGCTCTGTGGCGTGATAAGACAAGCTGGGACGAACCAGTTAGTGCTAAAATACGCGTTCCTTGGAACAAATTCATCAAGAATTTACAATGTTTAACAAATCTACAAATACCTAGATTTGTGTCATGTAATTCGGCTACCAAGTTAGAGATTCACAGTTTTAGTGATGCCTCTCAGATAGCATACGGTGCCTGCATATACAGGGTGTCCGGTAAACAATGGATAACCTGGCAGTGGCATATAGCAGCCCTTATGACCTTTCCAGAAAAAAATAAAAAAATAAATATATCCTTAGTAGTACCAAAGATATGACCTTTTTTTAAAAAAAAGTGTTTTTTTTTCCTTATTTCACGTCCTTGTTCACCACTTCCATAAATCAACAAATTTGCTCGATTGTTTGCTGTTATAATGCAGTACATTAATAGTGCTGATAGATATTAAACACTAAACCGTACCACTAGATGCCCATTTTTTTTTATTTAAGCTTGAACTGAGATTTTACTACAAAAATGTTCAAGAAAATATTTTAAACCTAAGTTCAAGCATTTGGGGTGTAAAAAAAATGTATGAAAACCTCAGTGACCAACAATTTTAAAATAATGTGAATCTATCACAGATTTAAAAATGGTATAATTTATAATGATATCTTAAGTAAATATTTAATTATTGCTATTAATGTACAAAAGGGGCAAATTAAGTGACATATCAAATTTTGTATCATGCGAGCATTTTTAACATTAATTTGTCTCTGGCCATTGCGGTTAAATAAAAACGACTTTTAATATGGAAAAGACACTTTATTTTACAACAAATGTTCAAATTGTCTACCACCTACTCTGATACAAGCCCTGCATCTACGAATAAATGCTGTTCTAAGGAGTCTTGCGAAGCGTCTATCGTTGATTTTCGTTGCCGCTGCCTGGACCCGGTTTCTTAATTCTTCTAAAGACGCTATTGCCTTACTGTAAACTTACTCTTTAAGACACCCCCAATAAAAAAAGTCTAATGGATTAAGGTCAGGTGAACGCGGAGGCCATAAAACTGGCCCAAGGCGTCCGATCCATCTGTTTGGATATCTTTGGTTTAAGTATGCACGTACATTTACTGCATAATGTGCAGGACAGCCATCGTTTTGTAGCCAATAAATGTCTCTCAACTCCTTAGGAATTTCCTGCAATAATCTCCAATAATCCATCATTCGTAGATGCAGGGCTTGTATCAGAGTAGGTGGTAGACAGTTTGAACATTTGTTGTAAAATAAAGTGTCTTTTCCATATTAAAAGTCGTTTTTATTTAACCCCAATGGCCAGAGACAAATTAATGTTACAAATGCTCGCATGATACAAAATTTGATATATCACTTAATTTGCCCCTTTTGTACATTAATAGCAATAATTAAATATTTACTTAAGATATCATTATAAATTATACCATTTTTAAATCTGTGATAGATTCACATTATTTTAAAATTGTTGGTCACTGAGGTTTTCATACATTTTTTTTACACCCCAAATGCTTGAACTTAGGTTTAAAATATTTTCTTGAACATTTTTGTAGTAAAATCTCAGTTCTAGCTTAAATTAAAAAAAATGGGCAGCTAGTGGTACGGTTTAGTGTTTAATATCTATCAGCACTATTAATGTACTGCATTTTAACAGCAAACAATCGAGCAAATTTGTTGATTTATGGAAGTGGTGAACAAGGACGTGAAATAAGGAAAAAAAAAATACTTTTTTTAAAAAAAGGTCATATCTTTGGTCCTACTAAGGATATATTTTTTTTTTATTTTTTTCTGGAAAGGTCATAAGGGCTGCTATATGCCACTGCCAGGTTATCCATTGTTTACCGGACACCCTGTATATACGCACTTCCAGTTCTACTGGTGAAATTACTGTGAAACTTCTATGTGCAAAATCTAAAGTAGCGCCAATGAAGACCACTACCATACCACGACTTGAGCTTTGTGCCGCGCTATTAGCTGCAGAACTAACTGTGGCTGTAACGAGTTCACTACGATGTGAGGTGAATCGCCTTGTTCATTGGTGTGATTCTACCATTGTGCTCAATTGGCTCCAGAGCAATAAACAACTAAAAACATTTGTTGCCAATAGAGTAGCTAGGATTGGTGAGCTCACTGACTGTTCCGCATGGCGTCATGTTCCAACGGAGCAGAATCCAGCTGATTTGATTTCTAGAGGAGTTAACCCCGATCAAATTGGCAAGTTAGATCTATGGTGGTCTGGTCCAAACTATCTCAAGCAAAATGAATCACTATGGCCTAGTTCATTAAACAATATAGACGACACAAATATGCCTGAATTAAAGGTAAATCCAATTCTTTCACCTCGTGCGGATAGTACAATAATAAAAATAAACAACTATTCAAGTTTCAATAAATTAAAACGTATATTGTCTTATGTTAAACGTTTCATACACAATGCACGATTTCCTAACACTAAAAATGTTGGTTCTTTATCTGTTGGTGAGCTCCAATCAGCGTTCATCTATTTATGCAAAATAGCTCAGCAACAATCATTCCCTCACGAGTACGAGTGTCTGAAAGGACACAAGGCTCTAAGTACTAAATCTTCCATATTGTCACTGACTCCCTTTATGGATGACGACGACGTCATTAGAGTTGGTGGCAGAATTGATGCATCCGATTGCAGTTACAACAAGAAACATCCTATTCTATTGCATTCAACTCATCACTTGACCAAACTTTATTTTAATCATCAGCACATAATAAACATGCATGCTGGACCACAGCTATTACTTGCCTGCGTACGTGACACTATATGGCCAATCAATGGACGACATCTAGCTCGACATACAGTGCATAGTTGTGTTACATGTAGACGCGCACAAGGGAAAACTATGACACCCAGAATGGGCAATTTACCATCTCAAAGAATTACTGTTGATTTTCCATTCCGTACAGTGGGTATAGATTTTGCAGGTCCTTTTTATACTATTAATAAAAAAGGCAGAGGTGCTCGTGTGAACAAAAGCTATCTTTGTTTGTTTGTATGTTTTCGATACAAGTGCGTACACCTTGAGGCCGTAAGCGATTTATCTAAGGATGCGTATATACTTACCTTACGAAGATTCATATCTAGACGGGGAAAACCAGCGGAAATATTCTCCGACAATGGTCGCAACTTTGTGGCAGCTGCTAGAGAGATCGGAGATTTCATTAAAAAACATCAAAACGCTATTGATGACTTCGCTATAAATGAAGGAATAAAGTTTATATTTTCGCCTTCTTATGCTCCTCATTTTGGTGGCATTTGGGAGGCCGGCGTCAAATCCGCGAAACATCACATAAAACGTGTAATGGGTAACACCCACCTCACATTTGAGGAAATATCCACTCTATTTGCACAGGTGGAAGGTATACTTAACAGTCGACCTCTGTGTCCACTATCCCCTTCTCCCAACGACTATCTCTTCCTTACTCCGGGACACTTTCTGATAGGCCGTCCGCTCAACGCTTTACCTGGACCATCACTAGAAGACCAGAACCCTAACAAACTAAAACGTCACGAAAGACTCGAGCAAATCCGGCAACACTTCTGGCAGCGATGGCAAAAGGAATACATCTCTGAACTGCAGCAACGCTCCAAATGGCGATCCAACACTGCCAAGCTACGCATCGGAGATCTAGTTTTGCTGCACGAAGACAACGTGCCTCCTCTTTGTTGGCGTCTGGGACGAGTCACTCGCCTATTCCCGGGACCCGACGGACTCTCACGTGTTGCAGACATTGATACAACCAGAGGCAGCGTCAGAAGGCCCCTCACACGCATATGCCCTCTGCTGACAGCCGAAGACGAGAATAGCTAAGTTGAAAGCAGGCTTTCAACGGGGGCGAAGATGTCTAAGCTTCTATAAACACCTAGTGCCATCTATTTACAATAACAGAACTAAAACTATGCTTTAAACTAAACTGCAACAAATTGTGGGTAGAAGTGCGCGGCGAATGACACCTTTTGTATTTAACATAAATAATTATTTGGAACACCTACATTATATAAAATCACTTTTTTTCTCTTCATCATTCCCTACTATACATTCAATATTTCTCTCTGTAAACCTAAATCAAGAATTACAACATTAATGCTAAAATCAAGAAGTTTTCATTTAACAAAACATCATACACATTATGTCCAGTACTTGACAAACGTGTTTGTTAACGCTTCGATCAAATCATTAACCTCAACATACTTAATCCTTTCATGGACAATATTGTAGACACAATAGATGCTCTACTGTCATCACGATATCCGTTTACTGTCCCGGAAAGTAAATAACTGTTAAGCTTTGCTCGTATCACAGGTGGCAGCTAACTATGCTATAGCCTAAACGGTAATGTGTCATGTGCTTACAGTTGCTTCTGTTCGCTTGTAGACATACCGATCGTTTCGTACCGATCGTCGTACCGACCCTAATTCAGTCTGTACTCACCTATAAAAAGTACTTATCGCAAGATTCGTGTATCTCATATAATATATGTACTGGCGATTATTTCTAAGTGAACCTACCCTCGGGTATAAATATGATTGCAACCCCGTAACTTTCTCAATGATTAATATACTAAGACTGTTATAGTCTACTATTAAACGGTGATACGGTGGACGCATTGGATTGAACAATGTTCTTTATCGACACTTGGACAGCTGCGTCATTTGAAACAATTAAGGTAGCATTAAACCCTTGACAACAATTGTCAAAAATTAATTTTAATTTATTAATGTATCGGGCCAATAAATATAACGCTAAAACCAATAAATGATCAGAATGATGTTCAGTGCTTACTACTAATCCAAATATTGTGTTCAAACACACGCGTGCCTACCACGTGCAGAACTGCATAAGGGATCCCGGACAAGCTAATAAAGGACCAGAGAACTCGCGATGTACGCTATGTCGATTCAGCTCATAATACACTGCTGTATTTTAACCAGACTCGAGGTATTCACTGGTAGTGTTACCATGGTGTACAATGTCTGAAGTGAGCTAAGCTCGTCATCAGAAATATCTAACAAGTACCAGTAGACACATCAACATATGTCTTCTCACTCCAAAAGCATAATGAATAATGTGTAATGTGTATATGTATTGTTTCACCGCCAAAAAGCTAAGTCTAAATATCTACGACTTTTTTTTTTTTTATCTATGAGTCTGATCCATAGCTGAATGACCTCAAATTTGACTTACCAAGATTACTGATTGAGTCTTGTAAGTGGGTACAAAGAAAAACTATGTCTAAATAAAATTCTAGTTACCGTTGCTTTGGTTTTCTATCTCTAACCCAAACATATGGTATAAACTGAGCTATCATCCAATTGTATAGTTGGTTCTGTGAGCCATACCTACCCGTGGTCAAGCCTTCAGAAGTCTGAAGCCAACCAACAACTAGGAACTAAGTACTCCTATTTGCCACTATCTTCGCTGAATGGGATACCGCACTTACCAGCAGTATTGTGTTACGTTCAATAAATTTTCAAAAACTCTTACTATGGTACTAAAACGGATTGAAAGTAAAACAGGATCGACCCACCGTTTAGAACTAAGGTCTAAAGCGAAATAGAAGCATCCGGTTTTAACAGTACTGCTATGACACAAAAACTGCAATTATTTCGATCTGAGTCAATCCCGTTTTGCCATTCGGTCACATGAATTATCTTCTCATGTCTATGACTAGATGGAACAGGTGTAACGTTTTGAATACCTGCCTGTAAATGGCAAAATTAAATGGTGGAGTGTATAAATTCTGATTGTTTCTACTGTCAATAACATTGTCAATATTGCATCTCTTCTCACATAATTTACATTATGTACACCTGAATGTTCTTGCTCACGTTTCATTATTCGTAAATCCAATTAGCACAAATAAAACACATTATGATTTATACTTACTAAGACATATGTTACCCTTTCTCAACATCATTAAACATATGTGATCACATTGACGTCCTCTTTCACCAGGCGATAACAAACAAATCTCATGTTTTAATTAGGTTTGGAAGAACGGTACAGTTGGTTTAATAGCAACGTTTTACCTGAAAATAAAACGTTTATTAAACATACTTACCTTCTTCCAAACCTAATATTTCTAAACTCTGCCTGGTGACACAAAACATTCGAGCCAATGATCAGAACACAGCGGACCATGCTTTATATAGCAAGTCGTACCATAAGAAAGAGGACGTGACGTAACGTGACATGTTAGAAAGAGACGGGTATACAGGTAAAAAGGAGACAAAAGGCACGAATCCGACCGGAAATCAGGTTAGCTACTCTCATGTTTTAATTAGGTTTGGAAGAAGGTAAGTATGTTTAACAAACGTTTTATTTTCAGGTAAAACGTTGCTATTATGTCATAAAGTTATATAATATAATGTTAAAACCACAATGTTAAATTAAGTACATCATACACATTTATATTAATCAATTTTACAATATTCAAATTACTATTTTATCATTTAGAAATTCGTCTATCGTGTAATATGCTTTGGCTGCTAGAAAGCTTTGCAATTTCTTTTTTAAAAGATTAACAGGAAGTGTCTTCCAAGATTTGGACAATTTATTAAAAACAATTGGGGCCATACAAAAAATACTTTTGCGCATCAAAGCTGTCCTTGAATGGTGAACAGCAAGTCTAGTATCGTCGCGCCTATTGCGGCTGACTGTGTCAGATAGTCGCGGAAAGAGATTAGGGTTACATTTGACAAACATTGCAGTCTCCAAAATGTAAAGAGAAGGAAGAGTAAGAATCTTATATTTTATGAAATAGGTTTTACAACTGTAGTAAAATGCTATTTAAACATAGTTCTTATGCATCTTTTCTGAGCCTTGAATACTAGTTCTTTGTCCGTAGAGTTCCCCCAAAAGACTATGCCATACCTAAGAACTGAGGCTACTAAGCCATGGTATGCGGTAATGAGACTATCAATGTTTAGGACTGGAGTGAGTTTGTATAAAGCATATGTAGATTTGCTTAATTTTTTTGTTAACGCTTCTATTTGTTTCTTCCAGTTCAATTTTTGGTCTATAATCAGTCCAAGAAATTTTGTAATACCAACTTTGTTAACATTCGTGTTTTGATACTTTGTTAATATATTACACTGATTAGAGTCGCGCTGAGAAAAATGCATGATATTTGTTTTTTCTAGGTTTATCTTTAAGTTATTATCTTCCAACCATTGTATCATTGATGTTAGTGAGTCATTTATGTCATCATTATAGCAGTCTCTACTGGTGCATGGTATTGTGGCGTTGTTAATAATGAACTCAAGAATAAATATGGGTTTTCATCCACTTCGAGTCACCCTACCACGCACGAGTGCACTTTATTTGGGTTTGTTGTGTGCTACAAACAAGTTCTATACAAACAAGTTAAAAGTAAGTGAATTTTTTAACTTTAATAAAATAGGTATCCCTTGCCAAATCTGCACAATACTGTACCTGTACTAAAGTGTCTTATTGTAGTGATCAAAATTCATAATACAATGCCTAAACGTTTTCGAAGGCGAGGCCCCACACACTCCCCAACAGCTCCCAATTGATATACAAATAGGCAGTGAAAGTAAGGAAAATGATATTAATTTTTCAATAATGTAAATATAATAACTATGTATTAATGAAAGTTTTCTTTGCAGCACCTACACTTTCACAAAGCCAGAGACGAACACCACAAAGTCGCCGACGCGCTCGTCAATGTCCACGCGGTACCGCAGCGCGCCGGCGACTATTGCGTAGGTCTCCACCGTCACAGCGTCGCTCAGAAATGGTAAGCCTCACAGAGCGGTTCATAGCCATCGAAGAACGAAGAGCTGAGGCAGAGGTTATGATTGCCCAAGCAATTAGTCTTCATGCTGAAAATGAATTGACTACTGCTCGGGCAATAAATAGATTAGTAGATGTTTTAGTAGATTATTTAAATAAGTAAATAATGTAAAATATAAGATAAGAATCTTCTATGTAAAATTAGATATTAGGATGTTGTAAATAGTTTGGTTTAAGAATACTTTAATTATTTAGGTAGGCTATGTACAATTAGTTATCAAGATGTTGTAAATACTTAGGTGATTATTTAATTATAATATATAAATACTAATAAATTTGTTAATTTTCTTATATACAATGTTTTATTTTCTTTCATCCAATTAAAATGAATATTTCAATTTATTACAGGTTAGTTGACAGAGTAGAATGTTGTAACTCACAAGTTACAACATTCTATACTGCCAACTGTATACTAGGATATTAATATATGTGCTTATAATTGCCAAGTGTGTATAACAAAAATAAAAGACAACGTTTACAACAAACTTACTTCATTTAATTTCTTTCATAAACTTTGAAATTAAATCAAAACAACACATATGAAAGTCATTTAAACTTTAAATTATATACATTTTAACTAAGCTAAAGTAATTAATTTTAAACTAAAGTAATAAAATTCAACTAAATTTATGAGCACGCCACAATCTATTTACTAGACGGTCTCTAGCTAGACGTCCAGCCTCCAAACCATCAGTAGATCTCTGATTCCTTGTTTGAAGTAACTGGAGCACTCTGTCCTCACTTCTTTGTAAATGTGCAGGTAACTCTACAGCTGGCAGACCAGCACGCTGACATATATTGTGCAATATGCAACAAGCTATTATTATTTTTACCACCATATCTGGATCATAATGAAGCACTCTATGAACTAATAAGCACCTGAAACGCGCTTTTAATAAACCAATGGTTCTTTCTGCAGTGTTTCTTGCTGTGGCATGCAGTTCATTATAGAGTGCCTCTTGCGAGCCAGTTTGAGGGTCATTAAACGGAACCATCATGTAGGGCCTTTGAGCAAACCCTGAGTCTCCTGAAATATAAAGAGTATGACTTTAAATTTGTTTTTTATATGTTATATTGAAACTAATGAAATAAAGTAGGTATGAGCATTTTAATAATTAAAATACATACCAAGTAAATATACTGCTTCACCTGAGTTGTTTAAGTGCTCTAAGTGAGATTTTAATATACAGCTATTAAAAATAAAGCTGTCATGTGTTGCACCTCCAAAGGTTGCATCCACATGCTGGATATTCAAATCAGCATCATTAATCTAAAACATGAACATAAGTTATTAGAACATGGTTTATTAAAATGAACCTGACACAAATGACCCTGTAATATTATTCCTACTTACAATAAGGGCATTTCTAGCATGATAACCTTTTCTACAGTAAAATCTCTCTTCGTGAACTCTTGGCCGAACCATTGATACCATTGTACCATCCACACACCCTATCACTCCGGGTATTTTGAACTTTTCATAGAATCTGAAATAAAAGGTAAACATGAAAATTAACCCCTATCTAACGGGTGGCGCAAAAGTAAAGACCCTATTTGGTTCAGCTATAACATTTTTTCTAAATTAGAAAACTAGATTTAGATTTTTTTAAATGTATATTTGTGCCATTAAATTTCGTACCATTAGGATTTAAAGATGATGTCTTTTAAATGGTGACCTCCAGAGTTGATACACATTTGAGCCCTATTTATGACATTTTGCATAACTTGCCGTAACACTTCCTGCGATATGTTCGTTATTTCTTGACGAATGTTTTCTTTTAGAGCTGCGAGAGTCTGTGGCTTGTTCACATACACCCGAGATTTCAAAAAACCCCAAAGAAAGAAGTCTGGACTGGTCAGATCGGGTGATCTTGCAGGCCAAGGCAAATCGCCAAAACGAGAGATAACTCGGCCTGGAAAAGCGTCCCTCACTAAGTCCATAGTGTCGCGCGCTGTGTGTGCCGTAGCGCCGTCTTGTTGAAACCAGATGTGCTCCAGCCCCAATTCGTCCAAACTGGGTATCAAAAACTCACGTAACATGGTTCTGTAGCGTTCTCCAGTGACAGTAATCGCATTGCCTCCAGCGTCTTCGAAAAAATAGGGTCCGATCACTCTGTCAACACAGATGCCACACCATACAGTAACTTTTAGTGGGTGTAGAGGTGTTTCTTGAATAATGCGCGGATTATCAGTGCCCCAGAACCGAGTATTCTGCTTATTGACATGCCCTGAGAGATGGAAATGCGCTTCGTCACTCATAACCAATTTTGAAGGAAAATCATCCTCTTCAAGGTTGAGGTTTATGACGCGCTGGCAGCAATCTAGACGAGCTCGGTGGTCAGCAGGCAGCAGCTGATGAGTCATTTGAGTTTTATACGGGAACATCTTTAAGTCTTTCACCAAAATACGCTGCAGGGTCCGTCTGGAAATGCCCAATTGCGTGGCACGTCGCCTAGTTGATGTTTCTGGACACTCTTCCACATCTTCGCGCACAGCATCGATATTTTCAGCTGAACGGCCTGTTCTTGGTCTCCCAGACTTAGGTCTATCCAATGTTGAGCCAGTTGCTTCAAGGCGTGTGGCAAAGCGTCGAATTGTGCGACCAATCGGTGCCGGACGGTGGGGAAATTGTCGACGAAATTCACGTTGTGTTCTTATCACTGATGAATTATTCCGTAAGAACATTGACACAATTATTCCACGTTCTTGGGGAGTAAAACGGTCCATGTTTATTTTCAGTGTATTTTACATTTGTTCTCTACACAATTTTCAACAACAGAATGACAGAAAATGTCATATATAAAAAAAAAAAGTATTTTCTTTAGTGCCAGTACTTTTGCGCCACCCATTACAAGAGAAAGTCGAAAATAAATTGTAGCGTACCTACATGAAGAAATATAGAGTATAGAGGATAAGAAATAAAAAAAGTAAAAACTGTAAATCTGACTTACTCACTGATTTTACTTCTTCTATTTTTTGTGGAACATTGTGAAAATTTTGTAAATCACAATATACGATATTACATAATATATAAAAGTAATCTTATTTCTACATTGGTGACCCCGTGAACTCGAAAAATATGAGTGACAGTGAGTCGGTTCACAGTGCTAGTGAGCACGTGCATATGGATAAACACGATATGATATTTCGTGTATCTATAAAATTACCTCCGTTTTGGCCTGATGAACCAGATTTGTGGTTTGCGCAAATAGAAGCACAGTTTGCAAACGCTGGCGTGACTGGTGATGTCACAAAATTTAATTACGTGGTCGGACATCTAGAACCGCACATCTCTAAGGAAGTGAAAGATGTTATCATGTTACCGCCTAGTCAGAATAGGTACGACAAGCTGAAGATCGAGCTTGTAAAACGCCTATCAGCGTCACAGGAGCGCAAGGTAAAGCAGCTGTTGATGCATGAGGAGTTAGGAGACAGAAAGCCATCGCAGTTTCTGCGTCATCTTCAGAGCCTAGCAGGACCTAAGGTTCCTGAAGACTTCTTGCGTACTATTTGGAGTAGCCGCCTTCCTTGCAATATCCAGCCCCTTCTAGCATCCCAGCCAACATCCACTCTTGAAGCGCTGGCAGAACTGGCAGACCGTGTGCAGGACATCGCAACACCACCCATCCACATCGCTGCAGCTTCCAGCACTGAACCAAGTGTCAACGAGCTCGCGTGTGAGATTGCTGAGTTAAAGCGCGCTATGCAAAACCTAACGACGCAGCTCAGAGGCCATCAATCTACGCAGCGTGGTGGTCGACCTAGGCAGCGTCAGCATAGCGAAAATCGAGAACGAAGTCGGTCTCGCTCGAATTCAAGCTATAGAAAGTTCCCCGTGTGTTGGTATCACAATAAATTTGGTGAGAAAGCTAATTGTTGTGTCAAGCCCTGCGACTTCAAGGCGGGAAACGCAGCGGGCGGTCGGTAATGGCGACAAACGATTGCCCGACTTCTACTGGTCGCCTGTTCGTCGTGGATCAATCGTCGAAGACACCGTTTTTGGTGGATACAGGTAGTGACCTGTGCGTCTATCCCCGTCGCATCCTTCGTGAGCATCGCCTGCAGAGCAACTATGAACTCAGTGCTGCAAACGGGACGACTATCAAGACGTACGGTTACGTGGACTTGAACCTCAACCTCGGTTTGCGTAGAGACTTTAAGTGGCGTTTTGTAGTGGCGGACGTGAGTAAACCTATCATAGGTATAGATTTTTTATCTTTTTACTCATTAATTGTTGACTGTCGTAATCAACGACTAATTGACAGTAATACAAACATTTCTATTTCTGCTGCGAATCGCTCAGACTCTTTTATATCTTCTGTAAAGGTCACAACTGGTGATTCTAAATACCATAGGATTTTAGATCAATTTCCAGAAATCACTCGACCAGCTGGCATTCAACGTACTACACCACACAACACTGTACACCACATACGCACGACTCCTGGCCCTCCAGTTTCTTGTCCCCCTCGTCGTCTAGCGCCAGACAAACTAAAAATCGCTCAGCAGGAATTTCAGCTCATGCTGAACAATGGTACTGCACGGCCATCTGAAAGCCCTTGGTCGTCACCCTTGCATTTGGCTCAAAAGAAGGATAGCAGCTGGAGGCCCTGTGGCGATTATAGAATGCTCAATGCGAGAACTGTGCCTGATCGGTATCCGATTAAACACATACACGATTTCGCTCACAGCATTGCTGGTTGCCGTGTATTCAGCACAATTGATCTTGTAAAGGCATTTAACCAGATACCGATCAGTCCGGACGACATTCCAAAGACCGCTATAACAACACCTTTTGGGTTATATGAATTCCCCTACATGACCTTCGGTCTACGAAATGCAAGTCAAACATTTCAGCGTTTCGTTGATGAAATGACAAGAGAGCTTGATTTCTGTTATTCCTTCATTGACGATTTCCTACTGTTTTCCAAGAACGAAAAGGAACACGAAGAGCATCTCTTTACCATCTTTAGTAGATTAAGAGATTTCGGCATTGTCGTAAATACATCCAAGTGTGTTTTCGGTGTTCCGGAAGTAACCTTCCTAGGTTACAGCATTTCCGAAAAGGGCACAAAACCACTGGATACAAAAGTTGAAGCCATTAGGGACTTCCCACCGCCTAAAGATGTTCGCCAATTAAGACGCTTTCTTGGCATGATTAATTTTTATCGGCGATTTCTACCCCACGCGGCTCAAATTCAGGCACCGTTGCATAAATTGCTAGTCGGCAATGTAAAAGGTTCTCATCCCGTTAGTCTTAGTGGCGATACCTTACAGGCATTTAACAACTGCAAGGAAAGCCTCGCGAACGCTGCACTATTGGCACACCCCGATTGCAATTCCAAGCTCGCATTAGTCACTGATGCATCGGACACAGCAATTGGTGCCGTATTACAACAGTTTCAGGACGATGGCTGGAAGCCATTAGCTTTCTTTTCGCGAAAACTTAGTCCTTCCCAAACTAAGTACTCGCCGTATGACAGGGAACTATTGGCCATTTACGAAGCCATTAAATACTTTCGCCATATGTTAGAGGCAAGGCACTTTATCATTTATACCGACCACAAGCCACTTACCTTTGCTTTCAATGACAGGAAACGCAACTGTACACCGAGACAATTCCGTCATCTGGACTACATATCTCAGTTCACCACCGATATAAGGCACATATCCGGCAAAGACAATGTCGTAGCCGACACCTTATCTCGTGTGGACGAACTTCAAATGCCAGTAATTTCAGACAGGATAGCGGAATCACAACTCTCCGATCCTGAATTGCAAAAATTGATACTGGAAGGGTCCTCATTACGTTTGGAGAAGATACAGGTACCTGGGAGTCGTACATACTTGTACTGCGACGTCAGCACAGCGTCCCCCAGACCATTCGTTTCTAAAATATTACGGAAACAAGTTTTCGACAGTTTACACTCTCTCAGTCATCCTGGCATATCTGCAACTGCTCAATTAGTAGCGGAACGGTTTGTTTGGCCGGGTATCAGGAAAGACTGTAGAGAATGGGCACGAGCTTGTCTCGCATGTCAACGTAGTAAAGTAAGTCGGCATGTTTCCGCTCCTTTGGGATCATTTAACTTGCCTCGTGCCAGATTTACTGAGATCCATATAGACCTTGTAGGTCCACTACCCTTGTCTCAAGGCTTTAAGTACTGTTTAACAGCAGTCGATCGATTTACAAGATGGCCAGAAGTCATACCTATCGTCGACATCACTGCTGAAACAGTAGCGAAGGCTTTAGTGACAGGATGGATATCTCGCTTTGGATGCCCTAACAGCATTGTGACAGACAGAGGTCGTCAATTTGAGTCGTCTTTGTTTGAGCAATTATCTAAAATTGCTGGTTTCCAGCACAAACGTACAACAGCGTACCATCCAGCATGTAATGGTCTTGTGGAACGCTTTCATAGGCAGCTTAAAGCTTCTATTATTTGCCATTCCAGCGAACGTTGGACCGAAACCTTGCCGTGGGTACTTCTCGGTGTGAGGAGTGCATTTAAAAATGATCTCCAGGCGTCGTCAGCTGAATTAATTTACGGTGAGCCACTTAGACTCCCTGGAGAATTTTTCGCACCCAGTACTGTTGGTACTACTGACCCAACGGAATTTATTGCCCGTATTCGTGCTTTTGCACAGAAATTACAGCCTATACCAGCCTCTCGCCACACTCATGGTAAAATATTTATATTCAAAGACCTTGCGACCACTGATCACGTATTCCTACGAGATGACGCATCACGTGGATCCCTACAACCAGCTTACACAGGCCCTCATAAAGTTATAGAAAAGGGAGATAAATATTTCAAAATTTTATTTAAAGGCAAAGCGGTCACTGTTTCCATAGACCGTCTTAAGCCTGCATACATATTAGCTGACAAAGTTGACCCTAATACACCTTCTAATAATACTGAAAATTATCACACTCGATCTGGTCGCTGCGTCAGATTTCCAGATTATTATCGCCCTTGACGGTCTCTGGAGGGGAGTGATGTAGCGTACCTACATGAAGAAATATAGAGTATAGAGGATAAGAAATAAAAAAAGTAAAAACTGTAAATCTGACTTACTCACTGATTTTACTTCTTCTATTTTTTGTGGAACATTGTGAAAATTTTGTAAATCACAATATACGATATTACATAATATATAAAAGTAATCTTATTTCTACAAAATAAAACATTACAGTAGGTAAGACACAGTACCTCTCTTTTAAAGCTTGTCTTTCATTGATGTTTTGGGGGAACCTTATATATTTGCTTATGATACTTGGATGGTTTATGGCATCTATGACTGTCCAAATAGCTCGAGAAGCAGAGGGCTGCGATATGAAGTTGGAGACATTTTCGCCTAATGTCTTCTGGTAGCTCCCACTAGCAAGAAATGCAAGTGTATAGAGAATCTAAAAATGTAATAAGTATTTGTAATACCTATTAAATAACTTTGTGTGTGGTAGTATCATAAGCAGCACATATGTAACTAATCACTGACAGTAATAAATGACATCACTCACCTTTGTCCGGATTGTAATGCCTCCCTGCCGTTTTCATTAGGAAAAAATGGCAGAATATCTTCTTCCAACTTACTTATTAAGTCCTCAGTTAACCTATAAATTCTGATATAATTTCCATCAGTTCTTAATATATTTAAACTACGAACAAGTCTAGCTTGACGTACGTTTACGCACGTTGTCTTCACGGTTAGTCTCCTCCAACAAAAATATCATACAAGAAAGACGAGCCATCGTAAATAATTGTCCTTTTAATTTTTAAGATAAAACACAAATAAACTATAGGTAGGTATTAAAAATAATTATAAATATAATTTAATTTAAAACAAACTAGATTATTGTGATTATTTGTTGACTAAAGCACTGTGCAACGTTGAAAAATCTACAATTTAAAGACGATGTGATTTGACAGATAGATCGAAGGCGAAGGTCGATGTTGTAGTCGAAGGCGTAGATGTTTATGCTTAGAGAATACCGATTTTCATACATTCGAAACTGTAAATTAGTTCCTGCTCGCGCCGTTTGCATCGATGTAGCGCTGTGATCGCACATCTTTGGACCTATTGACTTCGAGAATACCGAAGAGCTATTTCACAGATGTGTCACCGTTGAAGTCTTGGTTGTAAGGATGTTTGCCTTAGTGAATCGCCCTCGGTGGCGGAGGAGGAGGAGTGCTGCTGGCAGCTCGTCAGCCCTACCAGCTCCATCGATTACAGTGTGAATGCTCATCGGACGATGAAGTAGTCGCCGGCCAAATAACCGTTGGAAGTTATCGTTTTGTATGTGTCGTAGTTTACATACCACCAAGAGTGTCAGACGATCGTTATTATTCGGTGTTTAATTGTATCGATACAATGATGTCATCTCAAAAATCCCCAGTAGTAGTGATCGGTGATTTTAATATGTACTCGGCATCTCAAAGTGTTCGCGAAGACTTTAAATTATTATTAAGAATGTGCAACCTAATACAACATAATACTGTAACCAATGATCTCGGACGTATTTTAGACTTACTAATTAGTGATACGGGTAAGGTGACGCCCACTGTCTCGGAATCTCTAGTAAGTATCGTAGAACCCGAAAAACATCACGTGCCTCTGGATATAAGCTTTAGCCTAAGTAGATTTCCCATACATAACTACACACACATACCGCACCAAATACTACTCAATCTCGTAACTTTCGGAAAGCAGATTACTTTGAACTCTATTCGCGCTTAATATTTACTGATTGGTCATTACTATACAATTCATCAAGTACAAACGAGGCAGTAAATATTCTATACACCATTTTAAACGAGGTATTTGATGAAACAGTACCCTACACAAAACTAACGCCATCTCATACTAGTAATTATCCACCGTGGTACAACTACGAAATTAAATACAATCTCAAATTAAAAATTAAATAAAAACCGAGTCAGTGAGATTCTGAACGTCGCGCGTCACGGTGATCGGTAGTTTCCTTAGTCGCAATTGTGTGTGCCGAATATTGTAATAAGTTTTTAATAAAACTTAATGTCGGTATAATTTGCGGTTTTTTTAAAAAGACACCCAGCGAAGCCCTCCTAACACAGCACGTTGATCAAGAATGAGTTGAAAGCCATTACTATTAATTTTTCACTGTTATAAGTGCAGTCCTATTGTAAAATACAGTGCCAGCTAGCAAAACTACCTATAATATACTTGAAAAGAATGCCTAAAGGGCAGTTTTGGTCCCATAGCCTATTAATTTGAAATGAAACGAACGTGTTTCTGTGAAAACTGATAACAGACAAATTTATTTAAAAAATATAGAATATCCACAGACAATCTAGAAACTAATATTTATCTACCATTGCAACCATAGATGGGTGCCATGTTGCTTATTTGATTTTTATTTTTATTTATTTTTTATTTATTTATTTTACATTAAACAGAACTGTGTTAACCAATTACACTATTTAATGATACATAATTATAAATTATAAATACTTTTTGCCATATATTCAAATATTTCAGTAGTAGTAATGATACCGGCCAAATATGAAGCCACCATACACAAAGTTATGGAGGAATTAGCTTCATCTAACGTAGAGCAGCTCTGCAATACTGCAAATTTATGGACGTCAATGAAAATGTGTCATAAATATTTAGCCATTACGAGACACTACATAACAGATGAATTTAAATAAAGCTTTGATGAGGCGCACACAAGCGACAACATTAAGGTGTAACTTGCAAACTTAGGCAAATGTTTGGGCATCTCGAACAAAATCAATTTTGTCATAACAGATAACGCGGCTAACATAACTAAGGCTGTCCGCGAATTGAACTGAAAGAAATACGGCTTTTATGGCCACTTTCTAATTTCCATTTGCAGCAAACATTAAATAAAATAAAAAAATGTGCGCAATTTTAAAAGTAGCTCCACCGCGTTACCCAAACTACTTAGGCGCTCCACCCACTGCACCGCGCCCCGTCGCGTAGCGCGGTATGGCAGATATTACCATTGTATGCAAGTATCTCAATTTATATAGAAATCACGCCTAGCACAACACACTGCCGACGCGGAAATGCGCGGGAAGGCGCCCCGCGCGCAGTTTCTGTTAATCTGCGCGGAAGCGCGGGGCGTGCCGCGTTTATGAGTTTAGTTAGCGCGAGGCCGTCGTAATCTGCATCACCGCGCGGGGGAGCAAATTACACCGCTAAGTAAGGCATATCTGCGCCTCCGTCGCCGCGCGCGTTATCCGTCGCTCCGCGCACTGCGGCGGAACGCATCTTCAGTGGGTGAACCACCTTAAGGCCCAAACCGATCAGAACCCACACTGCATCCCAGCTTGGTGCAAAATTTAAATTTTTTTAACGGTGCCACACAGTCTATATGTGGCGAAAAGTACATGACGACCAACTCGGTAATTGTAATTACTTGATGCCTAGTCAGCAGTTGTGACAAGATTTGTTAACATCGAGAGAAATGGCACATTTTCGGTGTGTACGTTCTTATATACGCGCTACAAAAATAGCTCTCTCTCTCTCTCTCTTCCCGACTATTTATCCCACATGGTGGTGCCTTCCTACAAAAATATCGTTTTTTCTAAATCTAATGAGGCACTGAATACAAGAAGACGCGTACAAGATTTACTCGTAGTTGCTATCTCGCGAGAATCCGAAAATATTAAGCAACCAGCACCACACTCAGAGTTCAAGACAAGTTTTCTCCATGGTCTATCTTACAGTACATAGTCAAAAAAAAAAAACAATCCGTTTGGACTCCTTCATCCATAGCGATAAACGAAATAGACACAATATCTTAACGACGATATACTTACTAATCTTTGACGACAGTCCTACTTGGAATTGCCCTATGCCTAAGTGGGGGAGTCAGCATCGATTTACCTACCCGAATTTGGCAAAATTATTTCGGCAATATGACAATATAGTAGCAATCTCAGTGCCATGTGAACGCATATTTAGTAAGACTGGACTGATCATGGAATGACAGCGTATTTCCAGGTAGAATATTCAAAGTCCCTGTCCCGACCGCTAAAATTAAAACTTTATAAATATTGTTTTGTGTTTGTGAGGATTTTAATACTTAATACGAAAATAAAGAACAGAAGCTTTATATAAAATAATATTTAAGAGCGTTCACATAAAAGAGTGACAACGTGGCAATGTAGAGTCAAATTTTCGTGGTTTTAATTTTTTATCATCTATTTGGAGCTATTTTTAAAAATGTTTTCAAAACACATTTTAGAATTCCGTGCAAGCAGTATAAAAAACAAGGAACCATAAAGCTTACAGTTCTATTTATATGCAAATAATACATTGGAAACTTCCATGGCGTTATTTTCATAGTAAAATAACTGTAAGCATTTTGGTTACTTACTTTTTATACAGCTATCACGTAATTCTAACAAGTGTTTTGAAAACATTTTGAAAAATAGCTCCGACAAAATTACGAAAATAAGACACAAATTTTAGGGGATGTTGGGTTTCACCAACATCCCCTAAAATTTAGGGACCTCTTACGCATGTGTTAGGGGCCCCTTTGCACAAAAATCGTTTTCACCAATGTTTAGGTGTCACTTATGTATCTAAGAGGCCCTCTAAATTTAGGAGCCCGAATATTCGCTCCATATCTATCCCCTAACGTTAAGGGACAGTTATTGTGACCATTTAGAATTTAGTTTTCGACTATGTCTGACGATCTAACCATGTTTTTTGAAAGTTTGGACGCTGTTGAAACTTTAGAAATGGTTACTAATAACGTAATATTAAAAAGACCACGGCTGTATCGACAAAGAGTTGATAACTTTCAAAAATATGATGATCACGATTTTTTCGTGAGATATAGGTTATCTAAACAAAGCGTGTTATTTTTGTTAGAAAAATTGAACATCTTCTGAAATATAAAGATAATAGGTAAGTGTTTGTTACCACCTTTTAATGCACCTTAGGTCCTACATATACCTAAGTTCTGGTTGAAAACATTTCTATGTTAATTAAGGAACACAATTTCTAACGTTTCATGATTGCTTTTACATGTAGATACCTCTTAGATATTAATAATCTATGTTGTTTATTTCAGAAATAAATCAGTATCACCTCTACAACAACTATTATGTGCTCTGAGATACTTTGCTACTGGCAATTTCTTAATAACCGTAGGTGACTTAGGTGGGATCAGTGTGGCTACATGTAGCCGTATTATCAAGCGAGTTGCATGTGCCATAGTTACTCTACGAGATGAATTTATAATTTTTCCAGGTCTCAAGAAGATATGAATGTTGTTAAAGGACAGTTTTATAAGATAGCACAGTTCCCAAATGTTCTTGGTTGCATCGACTGTACACATGTGAAAATTCAATCACCTGGTAACAATAACATTCTAATAAATATTGTTTGTGTATAATATGTATAATAACTAACTTATATATAATAATATGTATAATAGAGACATGTTAGTAAAATATATGCTAGTAGGTAAGTTTCTTTTTAACTTCTAGGTGGAGATGATGCAGAACTATATATATATATATATATTCCTATTCTCCTTCATACTTAACGCACTATTTTGAATATTTACATATGACCCACGATCGCAATCTTCGCTCTTCAAATAATCAAATACTCCTATGCCCTTCACATAACTCTAATTTCGTTGGTTCCTCCTTCCGTGTTCAATCTGTTCTTCTATGGAATGCGCTCCCTCCCGAGATCAGGATGTCCACAAACCGTTTGACATTCAAGATGAAGGTAAAACAGCTCCTTGCAAAAAATTTGGCAGAATCATCACAATAGCTTAGTAAGTATTTATTTATGTATGTATATATTGATAAATATTTAATTACTCTGCGTTATGATTATGTATTTTTTTACTTCCTTTAAATATGTATATATATATTATGTTTTTATATATATGTATATTATGTTTATCTTATACTTTCATGTATCATGTATCTACTTATAAATATTTTTAGTTGTTAGATTTCTACTTCAAATGCACCTACTTTATCTTATCTCTGCATCACCCTGTTAGGTTGACTGGCAGAGAATGCCTTTGGCATTAAGTCCGCCTATATACTTTGTATATGAAGTTGTTAAATAAAATAAATAAATAAAATAAACTATTTAGAAATCGAAAATCCTATATGTCTATCAATGTGCAGACTATATGTGATGCCAATTTGTTGATAACTGATGTGGTAGCACGTTGGCCAGGTTCAACACATGACTCTACTATATACCAAAACAGCAACAGATTTAGAAATTTTGAAAGTGGTACATATAGGTCAGCCTACCTTTTAGGAGACAGTGGATATCCATTGAAGGTACTTAAATAATATTTGAAGTAAAACTTAATAAAATATATAGGAGTAACGAAAACACATATGTATTAAAGTTTGTTTTATATTCAAAAGAAAAAGATATTATAGTATAATTAATTTTTAGGAGCACCAAACCAATTTTGCACTTGCACACTGCCACCTGTAAAAAGATATATTATTATAGCTTTTTACAATACATACAAATATATTTCTTTCAGAGACATCTTTTGACTCCATACTTGAATCCTACGAATGAAGCAGAGAGGAAATATAATGAAGCTCACATTAAAACCAGGAATACCATTGAACGCCAATATGGAGTATTAAAAAGGAGGTTCCCAGTGTTACCTGCAGGCTTACGGTTAAAACTTTCAACAGCTGTAAATGTGATATTAGCTTGTTGCATTTTGCACAACATATGTATTTTAAGAAAAGACCGAGACCCAGTTAATGATGAATCTGTTCCAAATTTAAATCAGCTGATTGAAAATGGACAAATCGTCGATGAGATTGCCAATTCCGTTATGTGCATTTTTTCGATTATTTTTTTTTTGCAGATTTCGCTTTGAAATTGAATTTCGCGTCTAATGCAAAAACCCGTATACACAAATTTAGCTTGGTTCCGATGTACACAATACACTTTTGTGATTTGTGCCCAAAAAATAATTACACATGTGAATCAAAGCACATATGGCTTTTTGCAGTTATAAAAAATTCAAATAAATTGATAACCGTCACTGCACATGTGTGAATTTAGTATCGAGTGACAGTTATGACAATGGCTCGGTACGCCAGTGAACTTCGTTCGTGGAACATCATTTCGCAGTGTTTTTGCTTTCAGGTAAGTACAATTAACTATTTTAACTTGAAAGTTTTTTTATAAAAATGGTGATATTATCAGTTATCTAAATTACAAATAATACTTCTTAATCAAAATAACTTTTATTGCATTGCTACCTTCAGAACTAACAATCTAACTACTTTACAACACTGTAAGTAGATTAGTTTATTATTATTTAGGTCTACTTACCTGTTATTGAAAAACAATCTTTGTTTGCTTAGGAATCTACCTACTTGTTAATAGACTAGGAATGCCCTCTTCTATTTGAGTAATAAACGTATACTCCGCCAAGACATTTAATATAATTTTCAGCTAACTTGCGCAAAGAACATACATAATTATTGGTAAAGCAGAAGTAATTTCACTGGCCTGTTGGTCTAGTAATTAGTGACCCTGGCTGTAAATAAAATAACATTTTGACTATAGGTAATACTTTCAATTTAAAGTTGTATAATTATCTAAAGAAAGTATACCTAATGACACATTACTTTCTTTGTTTTCTTCAATAGCTGAGATCTTGACTAATTAATTTTAATTATTGAGCGTAGGGTGTTTATACTCATTTTTGTGAAACTACTATTGAATCTTTTTTTACAGATTGGTCGCAAAACTAAACTTAATTGAAAACATGTCTAACAAAAGCAAACATTGGCGATCTAAGTTGCTCATTGATCTCAGCACAGGACAAATAAGTAGCCATGAACCTGATCCACATTTTACTTCTGACAGCTTTATACCAAATTCATATGATCCAACAACCAATGACCCAAATCAGTCCCAGAGCACAAATGATCTCCCGAATAATAATGACATGAACATCGAATGTGATTCCTACCAACACACAAGTCAAGATCAAAATGACTTAGTTTCGCTAAATTCTACTGTGATAAATACCTGTCTTGAAGAAATTAACAACGAGACATTTGATCCAAATTTTACTTTTAATATGATCGAAGATCCGCAGCCACTAATAGCAGCAAGTTCGTCTGAAATTTCACAAGCTGTCGGCGAAGAAAATACAGAGGGTGAGATGATTGAAAGACTGTCTGAAACTGATAATGCAGAAGTAACGCGTTTTCTTGACGAAGTAACTGGTGAACTACGAGTAGTTGAACAACAAATTGTATCTAGTGACAATGACGGTGACTCTGAGCTTCACAGTAACATAAAAAGTAGAGGTTTTAATAAGAACCGGAGATTAAATGGGCAGAAGTATACTGGTAGAAAACGAGTAAATAACGAAAATGGAAATTGTAGTTACGAATTTGTTGAAAAAACGAAGAGGTTCAAAAAAGATAAGCCTTGTCCACACGGTGCTACAATAAAAACGGATAGAAGTTTCCTTTGTGGTGAAATGTCTGAAAATCAACGGGAGGCCATATTTCGATACTTTTGGAGCCTTAATTCATGGGATGCCAAAAAGGCATACATAAAAAATTTAGTTAGTGTACGTCCTGTAATACGGCGAAGAAAACAATCGGGAAACGTGTCTTCCAAACAAATTGGTTATGACTACAAATTGCCTAATCAAAATAATGCGTTGATCAAAGTGTGCAAGAAATTCTTCATCAGTACTTTGGATATTAATTACGACACTTTATCTGATTGGACAAAGCTTTTAAACTCAGAACGTTTTGAGACCGAAAATTGTGTGTCAAGAAAAAGTAGACAACAAAATGTACCCGAAAGGCAATTGGCGAATCCAAAGTCTTGTGTAGTAAAAGAATGGTTGAGTTTAATACCCAAAGTACCTTGCTACTATTGTAGAAGCTCATCTAAGAGAGTGTATGTTGAAAGTACTTTTCATAATAAATCCCATCTTTATCGCGTCTACAAAAAATGGTGTCTTCAACATGGCAAATCTCCAGCACATCGCACCCTTTTCTCTAACGTTCTCAGGTCTGAAAAAATATCAATTTTTAAACCTAGAAAAGACCAGTGTGATACTTGTACTGCTTACAAAGAAAAAAATATAACCGAGGATGAATTTAAAGAACACACGGATAAAAAAGAGGAAGCCTATGCAGCCAAGAGATTAGCCATAAGTATGTGCTCTCCTGAAGTTCTTGTTATTACTATGGATGTACAAGGCGTATTGTTGTGTCCCAAATTAAAAGTATCTGCTCAATACTACAAACAAAAACTACAACTTCACAATTTCACCATTTACTGCAACAATGATAAGAAAGTACAGTTATATGTATGGCATGAAGGTGACGGTGGTGTAACTGCGAATGAATTTACCTCTTGTCTGATTCATTTTCTCAAATCGAAAATTCCCGTGGGCTATAAAAAAATCATTCTAATATCAGACGGATGCTCATACCAAAATCGAAACAAAATCTTGTCATCGGCTCTATTAAATTTGTCTACAGAAGGAAACATCGAGCTTGAACAACTGATCCTTGAAAAAGGTCATACAATGATGAAGGTTGACAGCGTGCATTCGACCTTAGAGGATCTTTTTAAGGAGCCTATTTACACTGCCAATGATTACGTGAATATAATGAAACATGCACGTCCTTCAAAGCCTTATGACGTGCATCACTTAGATTATAACTTTTTTCAAAACTATGAGAAAATATGCCAATTTTCTTCAATCAGGCCAGGGAAAAAGGCTGGTGATCCGGTGGTCACAGATATGAGAGCTCTTCTTTACAAGAATGGTACTATCTATTACAAGTTACGACGCACAAACAGTAATGCACTTGTAAATCTGTACAATTCTCCACAAAAATTAAAAAATCCAAGTTTGATAGCCTGCAATCTTTAAAAAGATACATGCACAGGGATCACCATCATTTTTATGATAATCTCCATCATGACTGACTAACCCTAATATAACTTTAAAGTCTGATTAAGTTAAGGAATCAAAGACTGTTTTCATATTTCTTTTATATATTTCTATTTTTATAAAGTTATTATTGTTACTTAGTAATAAGCATCTAAGTGATTCTGATTGTTTTATCGTTTCTTTGGTAATAATAATCTGGATAACTAGCCAGATAATTTTATTTTTTTTATTATTTTTGTTTATGTCATTCAATTATGTTTGTTTTCAAAATAATATAATTAGGTATCTCATGGAGATTTTATAGGTTTTTAGTCTTTATTATCAGTCACGTTAGAAAGTTTTTTTGACCTATAACGATTATTTTATAATTATATTTCGTTGACACCTGTCTACCCATAGGCAGTTAGTAAGTAGTACCTGTATTTAAATAAACTATCAAAATAACTTGACTGTACAATAGTATAGCCAAGTGATTTTAATAGTTTATTAAATACTTAATTTTTTTATGTTCCTAGAATGTTCTTTGTGATATATTTTTTAAATACATATTATAAATTGATCTCAAATTATTGTTGTTGTTTTATTTAGAAAAACACATAACTATTCTAATAATCTTTAAATAAATTTGAATTAAAATACCTATGTGCATGACTTACACATGTGTGTTTGTTAGGAGCAAAACCAATACCCATATGTGCACAAAAAGTAGAAAAAAAATTATAACTTAATTTGCAATGAATGAATCTTTATTTTTTCACAACAAATATTTTTTTTGATTTTTTAAAAACCATTTAACATTTATTTAGGTACTAAATTTGGTCAATAATAATCTGCTTTTTGTCTCTCCTGAAAAGTTGCTAAAATGCACATACCGGAATTGGCAATCTCACCGACGAAATACCTCAAGTTCCTCATAATGCAGCTGATATTGTTTATGGGTTTACTAGAAATTATGTGACTCAATACTTTGCAAACCGTAATTAAAATTAATAAAAATTAAATGGAACATAGTTTTATTTATAAAATGTCACCTTTTAATTGATTTAAGACTTCAGTTTTAATTTCCACTTCTCTTGCTGCTGCCTGTAATTGTAAATCATACAATTTCCTTTTAAAATCCATTTCATCGTGCAGTTACTGTATTTTCAACTCTTCTATATCAGTTAGCTTTGCAAATCTATACAAATAACAAAAATGGTTAACACTATTGTCTACAAAACTTAATGATTACCTAACGGAACAAGACGTGAGAACAAGGATTTGCAGGTACTGCATTACGCTAAACTGTAAAACATCTGGTCCTTATTTCTATTAACTAGCAATACAGAAAATATACTGAATAATTTAATAAACTAAAATTAACGTTACTTCGTGCCGTCCGGAACAGTATTTTGTTTTCTTTCGACATCAACAATTTGACAATTTTGACATTTATCTGATCTATCAATTCAAACATGAGCAAAGACAGTTTACTATACAGCCTAAACATGTCATATTGCTTAGTAAATATTAATTTTATTTAATAATTTATATTAAATAACACTGAAAAACATGTAAAAATCATGTTTACTAATATCTTTAATATTAATATATTTTTTTATACAGTATTTTAAAGCTAATTGTAAATAAATCTTTAAAAACATTTCGAACTGTCACATAACTAAGGGACCTCTTACTAGGTAACACCTAGTATGGTGAAACAAAATTTAGGTAAGTATTTGATTTAGGAGGCCACTTAGCTAAGGAGTTCCCTACGTAGGAATGATTTAGGTGCTAGTTGGTGAAAATGGGCATTAATTGCGACGGAGTCACTCTTATGTGTGAACGCTCTTAACAGTTTGAATAAACTTTTTTACTAATAACTACAATAATTCACCTTTAATTATTACTATAATCGCGTAAGCATACCATCTTTCAAAGTTATAATTTTTTATTTTACAACTTGGTTTAGTAATGGAATCGAGGTCAAGAGCTAGTCAGGAACAGTTCTCTGTTTTAATAGACTTCATGGAAAGGTATACTATCTTACGAAAATGACTTAAAGAAAATAACTTTTAATATTTTTTTTTTTTTTTTTTTTTTTTTTTTTTTTTTTTATATTATAGCCTACCAAAGTGACTCCACCGCGCCTGATGGTAAGCAGTCAGTGGAATCCAGAAGTGGCGGCCACTATACCAAAAGCCATCGTCTTAAACTGCTGGTATAGTGGCCTCCACTATGGCGGCTGGGAATGGGGTTAGGGGAAGAGAATGAGGGAGGTGAGGAAAGAGGATAGGGAGGAAATTGGGCCTCCGGCGCTCTCACTCACCGAACGAAACGCAGTAGTACGGATACTACTACTCTTAAGTCGATCTTCTATGAGAGGGTAGTGCTTCCCCGGACGATCCGGCCCATTCATGCTAAAATCAGCGTGGATCTACTACCGTAATAATTAAAATATTGGAACAAAGCTTCGGAATGTCGCCTAAGTATTTGAGAAATGTTTTTTTTTTTAAATTAAGGCTTTTATTATCTCTCAAATAATAAAAATTAAGGCCTCTTATTACCCTACTTACATATAAAAAAAACCACATGCAAATCTCATGGAATATGTACTTTTTTGTGGTGTCTGTCTACCTAAATAGACAGATGGACACAGAACTGAATGTAGGTGATTATTATTTAGCATTTATTATAAGCTTTATTTAATCTAGATTGTTGTAAATTAATTGCCAGTATACGTTACATCTATACCTACCCTTTTGTATTCAAACTTACAGTCAAACATCGTCTTTGGACAAGGATTAATATAATATTTCTTAATAGCTATTTTAGCTTTTGCCGTGATTTTGCTCAGGTAGAGGTCGCTTATCGCGTAAAAAAGTAGCATTTCCGTTTTAAAGGTTGGATGTGAAAATGTAAGAAAGAGACAGACAGACACATTTTGCATTTAAAATGTTAGTATGGGTTTCTAATGATATATTGATGTATACGTGTGCATACGCACACTCAACTTGTATTGTACGCGCGATCTTCGGGCCCGCGCCCTGCGAGAAGGCGGCTAATGCGCGCCTGCCATATTGTTTAAACTCATGCTTTTTAGTAATAAACTAGTGTTCAACGAGTGACGTCGTATTATTTTCACTCCCCAATATATCATTGGTGACGAGTTACGGAAAACCACGCGGTGCGGCGTAATCATGAACACGTTTTTATTAAGTTTGCCGGTTTTTGACCATAAAATTAATGAATGGTTAATCCATAAAGGAACATTGACGCAATTCTTAAAAATAAACGCCGTGGAAGATGATAAGAAGAGTGGAATTTTACTGTGCCATCTAACATAAGAGACGTACCGTTTGTTACGTAATTTGGCATTTCCGAATGAATTGGAAACGCTGAGTTTCAGGCAACTAGTTGACCTACTCGATGGCCATTTCAATCCGAAAAAATGTACTTTCGTCGATAAGGCGATTTTTTTTGCAGCCAACAGAAAGCAGGGCGAAATCCTTGAACAGTAGGTGGCGCGACTCCGGGGTCTGGCGACGTATTGCGATTTCGGTACGGCACTGGAAGTCAATCTAATAGTTTTGTCCTTGGACTGGGCGCAGGTCCGGAACGAGACTAGCTCTTTGAGCAGAGCCCGGCGACGCTCACGTTGGCGCGGGCTGTAGAATTGGCAGAACAGGCTGCATGTGCTCGAGAAGCAAAAATCATGCTAAGAGCTAGTACGGAGGCAGGGACTATTAAGGAAGAACCCGTGTACTGGGCGGGATTTCAAGGACAAGTTGGCCGAGCACGTGGCGCGGGCATGGGCAGGTCGCTCCACCGCGACAAGGATCGCTGCTCCGTTTGCGGAATGAATAACCATAGCAGTGATAAGTGTATAAAGGCTAAGTGTCAAAAGTGTGGTGTGAAAGGCCATTTAAAAAAGTGTGCGGTAATTCAAAAGGTTCGTGCGTTAACCATATTGACTCAAGCGAGGTATGTAGTGAAAATCCGTCGCAGGACACGGAGTGCGAGGAATGTCACAATTTTAATATCAGGTATGTGGCTGACAAGCTATTTGTAATTTAATTAGTATTAGGTGATCAATCCATTCAAATGGAACTCGACTCTGGGTCGGGCAGTACTGTTATTTCGTATAATTTATATTCTAAATTGTTTTTACATTATCGGTTAGAAGACTCCGTTGGGGTTCTTTACAACTACAGTCAAATATAATAAAATGCAAAGACTCGTAAAAGTTTTCGTAGTTCAAAATGGCGGCCCTCCATTGTTAGGAAGAGATTTTATGTCCGCCTTTAACTTAATTACAACAACAGAGATTAAATCTTTAAAGTGTAGCGATACGGACATAATATGTATTTTACTTGAAAAATTTCCTAGTCTGTGGCGGGATGAACTGGGCGCATTTAATAAATTTAAGGTTAGTTTTCAACTTAAAGAAAACTCAGTACCAAATTTTTTTTAAACCACGCACTGTGCCCTTTGCCCTACGAGACAAGGTCGAACAAGAATTAGATCGCTTAGTGCGTTTAGGTATCTTGGTTCCAATAAACCACGCTAAATATGGCACACCTATAATGCCGGTGTTAAAAGAAAACGGTACGGTCAGAATAGCGGGCGATTTCTCGGTTACTTTAAACAAATACTTCGTAATAGAAAAATAACCTTTACCTAGAATTGAGGAAGTATTTGCTAAGATTGGGGGAGGTGAGCTTTACAGTAAAATTTATTTAAAAATGCTTACCCCTTGTCTGTTGACTTCGCTTTTAAAGCAAAGTGTCAAAATACCCTTGTCTGTGTACTTCGCTTTAAAAGATCGATTGTTACCTCCGTGGAGTATTGGGTTTTAATACGTCATATACTATTCCTACCCTGCTCAAACTTGCACAGTGTATAGAGGAAGGACTGAGACGGCTATAATCACTCAATATGTCTTTAAATCGACTCTAGTCTGTTGCCTATGATGAATGAAATATCCGGTCTCACTTTTTTTTCGGCAGCGCCCAAGTCGCATGTGCAGTTCTTTTGTGTTGTGTGAATAAACGGTATTTTATAGAAATAATTGTTAGAAAACATGGATAGCTAAGTAATAAACAGTTTTTATAGGTTAGATTGTGTGTTTGATAGCGATATTGCATAGTAATCATTATTTCAAAAAACATCGTCGCCCGTTTTGCTGCAAATGGCGGCGTCATGGCCGCGCATTTTTAAAGGTTACGAGTAATAAATACATTATTGATTATAACTATCGTTATTACGTGTATTGTTATGTATTGTTTTATAATTACTAAGCATTTAATGTACGAAATATGGAAAAACAAAGTGAAATAACGAATTCAAAAATACGTTAGTCAAATCGAGCTTCTAAAGCTCGATCAACAGACAGGGAATTTGACAATGGCAGCCATGTTTTTTGAATTTTGCTCCGATGAGCGACTAGTGTGGATAAGATTTTCGTGGATTTGAATTTCTGTATTTTTAATAGAGGATTTTTTCAAAGAATTTTTATTTTCGATATTTTTTATATTTTATTAACTTCAACGGTTTTATTTACTTGTGTTTTTCTTACTGCTTTTATAGAATCTGTAATTAGTGAATCTGTAATAATTGTGTAAAATATGTAATTAGGTAATTATTATTTACTATTATTAGTATTTATTATTATTATTACTGTAGTGAGGATGGTGTTTGTTTGTGGGTTGTGATGGTGGTGGTTATGTTCGTGGTAGCGCGCGCGAGTAATAATAATTAGGTAATTATTATTTACTATTATTAGTGTATATTATTATTATTACTGTAGTGAGGATGGTGTTTGTTTGTGGGTTGTGATGGTGGTGGTTATGTTCGTGGTAGCGCGCGCGAGTAATAATAATTAGGTAATTATTATTTACTATTATTAGTATTTATTATTAATATTACTGTAGTGAGGATGGTGTTTGTTTGTGGGTTGTGATGGTGGTGGTTATGTTCGTGGTAGCGCGCGCGAGTAATAATAATTAGGTATTTATTATTTACTATTATTAGTATTTATTTTTATTATTACTGTGGTGAGGATGGTGTTTGTTTGTGGGTTGTGATGGTAGTGGTTATGTTCGTGGTAGCGCGCGCGAGTAATAATAATTAGGTAATTATTATTTACTATTATTAGTATTTATTATAATTATTATTACTGTAGTGAGGATGGTGGTGGTTATGTTCGTGGTAGCGCGCGCGAGTAATAATAATTAGGTATTTATTATTTACTATTATTAGTATTTATTTTTATTATTACTGTGGTGAGGATGGTGTTTGTTTGTGGGTTGTGATGGTAGTGGTTATGTTCGTGGTAGCGCGCGCGAGTAATAATAATTAGGTAATTATTATTTACTATTATTAGTATTTATTATAATTATTATTACTGTAGTGAGGATGGTGGTGGTTATGTTCGTGGTAGCGCGCGCGAGTAATAATAATTAGGTAATTATTATTTACTATTATTAGTATTTATTATTACTATTACTGTAGTGAGGATGGTGTTTGTTTGTGGGTTGTGATGGTGGTGGTTATGTTCGTGGTAGCGCGCGCGAGTAATAATAATTAGGTAATTATTATTTACTATTATTAGTATTTATTATTAATATTACTGTAGTGAGGATGGTGTTTGTTTGTGGGTTGTGATGGTGGTGGTTATGTTCGTGGTAGCGCGCGCGAGTAATAATAATTAGGTATTTATTATTTACTATTATTAGTATTTATTTTTATTATTACTGTGGTGAGGATGGTGTTTGTTTGTGGGTTGTGATGGTAGTGGTTATGTTCGTGGTAGCGCGCGCGAGTAATAATAATTAGGTAATTATTATTTACTATTATTAGTATTTATTATAATTATTATTACTGTAGTGAGGATGGTGGTGGTTATGTTCGTGGTAGCGCGCGCGAGTAATAATAATTAGGTATTTATTATTTACTATTATTAGTATTTATTTTTATTATTACTGTGGTGAGGATGGTGTTTGTTTGTGGGTTGTGATGGTAGTGGTTATGTTCGTGGTAGCGCGCGCGAGTAATAATAATTAGGTATTTATTATTTACTATTATTAGTATTTATTATAATTATTATTACTGTAGTGAGGATGGTGGTGGTTATGTTCGTGGTAGCGCGCGCGAGTAATAATAATTAGGTAATTATTATTTACTATTATTAGTATTTATTATTACTATTACTGTAGTGAGGATGGTGTTTGTTTGTGGGTTGTGATGGTGGTGGTTATGTTCGTGGTAGCGCGCGCGAGTAATAATAATTAGGTAATTATTATTTACTATTATTAGTATTTATTATTAATATTACTGTAGTGAGGATGGTGTTTGTTTGTGGGTTGTGGTGGTGGTGGTGGTGGTGGTTATGGTTTTTTTTATACTTTATAGGCTTCCACGCGTGAATAGAGTCAGGAGGGGGCAAAATGGTAGGGGCAGGAGGGGGCGTGGTGGGCGCAGAGGCGGCAGGTTGGTGGATGCGGTGGTTCCGGCTGCCAGTCCAGGGGTGGTGGTCACAGCTGGGCCCAGCAGGACCGATCGCGGCGATGGGCCCGCCGCCGTGGCTGGGCCTAGTAGGGCCGGTCTTGCTGGTCCTAGTCGCGGTGGTTACGCCGTCGTGGCTGGGCCTAGTGGGGCCGGTCTTGCTGGTCCTAGTCGCGGTGGTTACGCCGCCGTGGCTGGGCCTAGTGCGGCTGGTCTTGCTTGTCCTAGTCGCGGTGGTTACGCCGCCGTGGCTGGGCCTAGTGGGGCCGGTCTTGCTGGTCCTAGTAGCGGTGGTTACGCCACCGTGGCTGGGCCTAGTGGGGCCGGTCTTGCTGGTCCTAGTCGCGGTGGTTACGCCGCCGTGGCTGGGCCTAGTGGGGCCGGTCTTGCTGGTCCTAGTCGCGGTGGTTACGCCACCGTGGCTGGGCCTAGTGGGGCCGGTCTTGCTGGTCCTAGTCGCGGTGGTTACGCCGCCGTGGCTGGGCCTAGTGGGGCCGGTCTTGCTGGTCCTAGTCGCGGTGGTTACGCCGCCGTGGCTGGGCCTAGTGCGGCTGGTCTTGCTTGTCCTAGTCGCGGTGGTTACGCCGCCGTGGCTGGGCCTAGTGGGGCCGGTCTTGCTGGTCCTAGTCGCGGTGGTTACGCCGCCGTGGCTGGGCCTAGTGGGGCCGGTCTTGCTGGTCCTAGTAGCGGTGGTTACGCCACCGTGGCTGGGCCTAGTGGGGCCGGTCTTGCTGGTCCTAGTCGCGGTGGTTACGCCGCCGTGGCTGGGCCTAGTGCGGCTGGTCTTGCTTGTCCTAGTCGCGGTGGTTACGCCGCCGTGGCTGGGCCTAGTGGGGCCGGTCTTGCTGGTCCTAGTCGCGGTGGTTACGCCGCCGTGGCTGGGCCTAGCGGGCTTGCCAGGCGCGTCGCTCGTGGAGTGGTCTGTCCAGGGCCAAGCCGAATAGACGAGTTAGTATTTTTGCTTTAATAATTTAATTTTTTTGTATATTTATATAATATAAATCATTATGTATTTTAGGCTGATCATGGCTAATATCAGTGATGTGCCGGCTGGTCAGGGCCTTGAGACGGCCCTCCACACCAAGCGCAGGCGCACCTGGAGACCGTATGTAGTTATTTCTAATTGTTCATTTGTGGTTAAAATATTGACAAAAAGTTTTAACCTTTGTTATAATATGTTCATCTAGATCAAATCCCGCACCATCCCGACCACGGCCACAAGCTGGGCCACCCTCACCACCTGCACCACCTGTAGTCCCACCGGTGTCGCCCACCCCGTAAGTAATTTTTTTTTTTAATTTACTAGTTGTTAAAACATTGACTACGTTAAGTTTAAACTTTTCTTATAAAATGTTTCATCTAGATCTCCACCACCATCACAGGCACCGGCACCACCATCGCCATTTGGTCCCCCGTCACCGGCGATGTCGGTACCATCTCCGGCTGTGTAAGTTAAAGTTAAAAATGGGTTTATTTATTTGCTATGATATATGGATACTCTATAAATCCGCTTTTGTTTCAGTTACGTGATGATCGACGTCACGCCGGTGTCGCCCCCACCGCCGCCGCCACGACTGTCACGTCGCTTGCGGGAGGACGAAATCCGGGACATCGTCAATTTCGGTAAGTACCTGCTATTTTACTTGCGAGCCATGGGCCATGGCAAGACATGTGGTTCCTATTTGATTAGTAACAAATCTCTATTTTGTTACAGGAAGCGACGATGACAGTGACGTCGACAGTGGTGAAGAGGACATGGCAGCACCCTTCATCCCAAGGGTGTTCCGCACCATGTTGGAAGCGCCCTTGGATGATGAAGATGCTGCTGCCACTAACCCAGGGCCCGGCGCAGCACCCGTTGACGTTGTGCCCGCCGATGCCTGTGCGACGGCGACGGAGCAGCCCTGGGCTCTTCACCACTTCGACTGGAGAGCGTTTCCAAATCCTCAAATCGCACCTGAATTGAGGAGGGAAACTTTCTCCAATAATAATGTCGAACCGACCACTCCATCTGTCGACCCATATCTCATTTTCATTGAAATATGGGGTCGGCAAATTATGGAGCACATTGCCTCGGAGACCAATAGGTATGCTCAGGAGGTGGCATCCGATATGACTCAATCCGAGAGTTTACAGCCCAGAAGCCCGTATCACCCGTTGGCGCGACACCTCCCCGGAGGAATTATACAGTAGCCGGTTTGAGATTCACGCTCATAAGAAGTGCCCCCAGCAGTCTGAGGATCCACTTGAGGCCTCCACCCCATCGATAGTGTTACGAATGACAAGCGGCTTGGAACACAAGGGGTACACACTATGGATGGACAACTTCTATAATTCTCCTTGTCTGGCTCGTCGCCTGAAGTCTTTGGGCTTTGACTGTGTGGGCACCCTACGAACAGATCGTAAATTTGTGCCTTAGGCGATAAATAGTCTCACTAAGAGGAACATGCGCCAGGGGCAAATCACAGGTATAATACCTCCGGCGACGTAGATGTCATGGTATGGAGAGATGCAAACCGAGTGGCTATGATCTCTACATACCATGACATCTGCCACCAACAAGCCGGAGGATCCACCAAACCCACCCTCATAATGGATTATAACATTATGATGGGTGGGGTGGATAAGAAAGACCAGCTCCTGGCCATGTATCCTATTGAGCATAAACGTACGAAGGTGTAGTAATGTATGAAGGTGTCTTTTGAACATTTCCGTATTAAATGCATACATCATTCATAAGCATAATTCACCATCTCCATTAAGTCATCGCAATTTTCGCATTTATCTTATTAAATCTCTCCTAACTATTAATTCCCTTCCTCCCATCATCCCTCCTGTTGCAACCACACGCAAAGCGGACGTAACACATCGCTTGGCCGAGCTATCCCTCTCAGGGCGTCTAATGAGTTTTTGAGCGCCTCTTGCCTCTTTTCTTTACCTCTGTAAAGAGGTCGTCCGAGTCAGAGGACGCTGGGGTGATATTATCCTCCGATGCGGAGGCGCAAGTGTCCATCGCGCTCGACGGGCGACTTGCCGGAGACCGGAAAGTACTTCCGGGGGTCGGGGTAGGGGAGGTAAAATACGCGGGGAGGGAGTGACCACTGGCGACGGTGTCGCTAGGGCCGGGGAGAGGCGGCGCTCAGAGAGCGGGCTCCTTGAGCGAGACGGGGAGGGAGAGGCGGGTGCGGGTAACACGCGATTTGGGCGGCCGGGTGCCGCGCCTACGCTATTTACACCTGTAAACGCGCCTGCGAAACGCCGTTTCACTATCGCGAGGACCTCCCGGTCGCCTAATAGGTCTTCTAACGTCAGTCCTATGTTAGCCATAGTGGCTAACAGCCTTAAGGGCTTCTTTTAAGCGTAAAAAAAGTAGACACTAATTATTATTACGCGCAGCCCAAGCGGGAATAGCTCGGGGTGTGTGGTCTGTCCCTCCCAACCGGGTGAGGCCGGGAGGATGTACTTATAACTTAATGTGTGCCCTAAGCTTGTATCCTTTTACCTATCTTAATGTGTAAAAGGTTCCTAACAGCCCTGGTGCCGGAGTGGTATGGACCTTTACGGTCGGCACACCCAAACTAACACCAGAGAATAGGATGTCGGGAATAGGTAGGGTGGGAAGGCGATAGCTAGTTCCGACTAGGGGCCACCCCCAAGGCCGGATTGTCTAGCCCCGTCCGGTATTTACCTTGCCCTGAAGGGGCAAGGTAAGGCAAACCGGGTCTTTGCCTCACCCGGCTTCGTTAACACCGCTTGGTTTCAACCGGGGACCAGGAAAACACTGGTTTTTCCCTGAAGGGGCACTCGCGAACGAAACACAACACGATATATGATATTTCTTGTCGAAACAGACACTTTCGTATTCTTAAAAGAACACTACAGTGAATACAGCACTTACAACACACACTAGTCACAGTGACGCCTCGGAGACGACCGTTAAAAAGCGCGCGAACCAAGAGAGCGTTGAGCGTCCGCGCGGAGCGAACGCGTAGGGCAGAAGGATGATAGAGAATATTATATATGACACACGATACAAAAATGTCAGAGCTTATATACTACAGCCGGAGAATCTTAATAGCGCGATTCAGAAATGTTGACGTAAATGTAGTAGCGCCATCTAGTAGAACGACGACGAACTACTGTACAGTAATGCGGCGAAAGGGTGTGCGTTACGATTGCTCCGCCAAGTTAGCGAACGTCCACACGGCGCGTTGCGTCGTCGCAACGCAAATATTTTGACGCATAGCCGGCCACACAGGCGCTGCGTCGTCGCAGCGTTACTACGACGCAGTCTTAACGTTCGGTCGACGCAGTGGTGACGCACAGTTGCGGCAAGCATTTTTGTAAAAACATCGCAGTCAGTCTATAGGAAAGCATGGATCGGAAAAGACGTCTAGCATTGCTCCTATTACTACGTCACCGCCAAAATCGACGCAAAATCACAAGACGGTATTGGATCTGTCCCTTCATTTCATTAAAAAATAGTGATGGACAGTTTTTTTTGTTAGAATATCGGGAGTTGCTATTAGACGAAAAGAAGTTTTTTAATTTTTTTAGAATGAGTGTATCCAGCTTCGAATGTTTATTACTTTAATAAACATTCGAAGCTGGATACACCTTAGAACCACACATACGAAAAAACTATCCTAATATGAGGAATCCAGTGGAACCAATAGAAATGCTGGGAATTACTTTAAGGTAAGAATTTATATAAGTAATGAAAAGATAACAGTTTTTTTGGTCTGTTTATTATATAATCAACTAATCAATATCAGTAATCAACTAACAAATAATCAGCAATTGTCATAAGTTTAAGTTTAGAGAGACTAACCAGTAATTACATATTCGAAAAATCGTATTCGGTTTCTTCACTTGCTTGAGATACTTGATCTGGAGATGTAATTGAATTATTATAATCAGAATTGTATGTACTTTGAAAATTTGTTGTTTGATATCCATATGATAATGGTTGTTGAGACGTTGATGGGCCACACACATATGATGATGTTTGTCCATACCGCATATCGTTTATAATTTGTATTACTTTACTTTGGCAACTGAGAGTTTCTCGGTCGGAAAAATCTTGTATTGATGGCAATATACCTTTGAAAAAGGACATATGCCGATTTTCCGGCTCCTTGAGAACTTTTAGTGCTTCTTTTTCAAATTCATTTATTTGCATTGCCCTTTTGCGCGCGACTGGAACATAGCGCGGAGACTCATCTATAGTAATTTCATCATTTGTAGACATAGATTCAGTGTTGATATCACTAGGCGAGTCTAAGCTGGATTCGGTGGCATTTTGTTCCACTCTTCTCAATAAAAAGAAGTTGGTTATATAAATGATACTTTTTCAGATTCGTAGCGCCCGAACCCGATTTTGATGCTTCTTTTATTTTTTTTAAGTATCTGAAGAAATTATCTTTGATACTTCTTCACTTCTTCACTAAATCATTACCTGCAAAACCAATAGTAAACAAGATTTAATAAGTTATACATCGTGAATTTTTGATTACCCGAGAAAATTTACTGACATATTCAGACATCGATAACAAACAACTTTCACTATGTGACCATGGAATGGCGAGATCGGAATCTGCAGGTCATTCACTGAAAAAACAGGGCATAGGTATTAACTTGAATGCGGACCTGGAATGACCGACAAATTCCGACCT
Source organism: Parascotia fuliginaria (assembly GCA_963082885.1). Classification (NCBI taxonomy): domain Eukaryota; kingdom Metazoa; phylum Arthropoda; class Insecta; order Lepidoptera; family Erebidae; genus Parascotia; species Parascotia fuliginaria. Next base: position 887,039 of record OY720199.1, on the reverse strand, counting down.
CTGCTTATGACACACAATACCTAATTGATTTTAAATTTCCTTCATCAAGAGTCGCCTGGAAGAGATCACTTCAAGCGATAAGGCCGCCTTTTAGTATTAATTAGTTCTTATGAGCAATAAAAAAATATCTATCGTAATAAAATTATTAAAATAATTGTTTTTGTTTCAGATACCTAGGAAGTGGAAATTCAATAACGGATTTACATTTGAAATTCAAACGGGGAAAATCTACTATTGCGTATATGATACATAGAGTTTGTCGTGCTATATGGACAAATCTTCTTCGAGACAACATCCCAGAACTGACAAATGAAAGATTCCAAACAATAGCGAAGGATTTTGATATGAAGGCAAATTTTCCTCACTGTGTTGGTGCCATCGATGGCAAACACATACGCGTGTGTAAACCTGCAAATAGTGGGTCACTTTTCTTTAATTATAAAGCCTTCTTTTCGATTGTGTTGCTAGCTATTGTGGATTCAAATTACAAATTCATTTTTGTCGACATCGGTGCATACGGAAAAGAATGCGATTCAACCGTGTTTCAAAATTCTAAACTGTACGAGCTAATGATTAAAAACAACTTACCACTACCTCATCCCCAGCCACTCTTTGGTTTCAATACACAAACCCCGTATGTATTTGTGGGTGACGAAGCTTTTGGACTGAGCAAACATATTATGCGTCCATATGGTGGTCAAAATCTCGATTTACAACAAAAGGTTTTCAATTATCGTCAAAGCAGGGCCAGAAGATATGTCGAATGCGCTTTTGGGATTATGGCAAACAAATGGCGCATTTTTCACAGACCGATAGACTTGTCCTATAACTTCGCTACTGACATAATAAAAGCATGTTGTGTGCTACACAATTTTGTCGCTGATCGAGATGGTTTAAGACAAAGAGATAAATTTGCCATAAGTGTTGCTGAATTTCTCCCAATACAACCCGCAGATGAAGAACAGACAGCACCGAATGTCATAAGACAGCATTTTGCGACCTATTTTATGACTAGAGGAACTCTGCCTTGGCAGCTAAATAAAGTATAATAGTATTTAATAAAAAAAAAACAATAAATATAAACTGTAAGCTCACCAACTTTGTTTTTTCGTTCAGGTGTGAAATTCTCGTAATCAGGAAATAAAACCTTTGATATCTGTTCCCAAGCTTTAGTTTTTAAATTTTTATTTTTAAAATCTATGTGTGTCTTGTCCCATATAATTTCCCTTTCCTGAATCAATGTAATGAAGTAATCCATATCAATTTCTTCAATGGTACTCATTTTACCCTGCAAATAAAACTGAATACAAAAGTAAAATACGTAAAAAAGTAGAATACGTAGGTAAAAAATGAAATGAGCTTGCGTGTATCCTCCCTATCAACGCACAAGCAACTGAGCGCTGCCTCTCCGTCGCCGCAATGAGTACACCCCCTCCCGCTTCGTCTCGGGGGCTGCTGTCCGTCATGTGTGCGTTGCGACGACGCAGCGCGCCGTGTGAACACCTTGGTTTTTTGTACGTAAAACAACGCAACGGCAGCGCTGCGTCGACGCAACGCTGACGCAATGCGCCGTGTGGACTCGCACTTATCCAACCAGAAAAAAATTTTGACCACAATTTTGTCGGAATTTGTCGAAATCGAAGTGCACAAACAAAAAATTTGTCGAAGTAGAAATAAAGAAGTTATAAGGGTTTTAAGTTGGCCGCGCCAACGTAACATGTACGATTGCGCGGCCATGGAGATCTCAGCAACTGTTTGGGTTAGAGATCTAATTCTTTTTGCCAATTGAAGACTGAATTTGTCGAAAATTTTCGAAAAAAGAATTAGAAGTCCTTGGTTAATATATTACGAAATATTTACGACTGAATGTTATGGCCGCGCAATCGTAAATCGTATTTTCGTTTCTTTTTTTTTAAATGTTTTTAAATTAATTGATTATTTTTTAATATTTACTTTGTATGGATCTTTGGTTGCGTTAATGTGTTAAAATTGTTAACTCATACAAAAAATTGTAATTATCTGGCGATTTAAAAGAGTGGCGTGAGTTTCTTGCCAGTTCTTCTCACAGCTCTACCTCGTCAGCGAACTGGCTGTAGGTTAATTAGCTGACTTCATGTAATTTTGACTTTTCATAAGCATCATACTTAATGATTAAAATAAAATAAATACTTTGACTTTGATTAATCTATACTATTATTAGGGGAAGAGTTTGTTTGTTTGTTTAATAAAAATATTCTTATGAGTTTTCATTACTTTGATTACTTACTTTATGAATGAAATATTTTTTGGTATGATTTTGCATTGTACTTAGGACTAACCTTAAATGGATTAAACAAACAAACAAACTCTTCCCCTAGTAATAGTATAGATTAATCATTTCTGCAGATTAAGCTAAATGTTGTTTAATCTCCAGTTACAGGTATTGTCAAATCAAATCGAAAGTATGGTTACCCTACTCGAACATTGTATGAGATAATATAATTTTTGAGATAACACGCAATGTAAACTATTCTGAGGATAAAGCGATATGTCATTCCCCTGAGGTTAACATGCCCAACAATTTGATGTTCACGCCGAAATCCTAGCAATTACAGATAATGAGATATCAGCGTGCAAAGTAGCGTTTCGACTGCGCGGCCACGTACTTTCTGTTTTGGGCTGATTTCGTCAGTTTCACTAAACTGACATATTATTTATTGCTTTTATTAGTTTCGACAAATTAAGACCTTTCTTCTTGTAATAGTTTTAATGTATAAATCTTAAGTTTTACAGAAATAATCAACAATAAAGAATCAACGACGTTACGATTGCGCGGCCATAACATTCAGTCGTAAATATTTCGTAATATATTATAACCAAGGACTTCTAATTCTTTTTTCGACAATTTTCGACAAATTCAGTCTTCAATTGGCAAAAAGAATTAGATCTCTAACCCAAACAGTTGCTGAGATCTCCATGGCCGCGAAATCGTACATGTTACGTTGGCGCGGCCAACTTAAAACCCTTATAACTTCTTTATTTCTACTTCGACAAATTTTTTGTTTGTGCACTTCGATTTCGACAAATTCCGACAAAATTGTGATCAAAGTTTTTTTCTGGTTGGATAACTTGGCGGAGCAATCGTAACGCACACGGCGAAAGGTGCACCTTTACATATATTATACATAATCGCCCACCAAGGACAACCATGCTTGTCCTTTACAAAATGATCGCCCACCCTGACATCACTATCCACAAACAACAAAATATAAATTTACCAAGCCTTACCTTAACTATACTTAAATATAATCATTCAGTTTGCTTCTACTGGCAAAAGACATAACCTTGATACCGGTCTTCTAAGGACGCCATTCTTTATTTTTAAAGTTACCACTCGAACTATGTTGTCCAAGCCTGGATGCAAATCCATTGCTCGGCCAATCAACCATCTACATGGGGGAAGACCATCCCTTCTTACCAGCACCACATCGCCCAATTTAGGTTGTGGGTTTTGAGATGCCCTATACCGATGATAAAATTTAGTCAAATATTGTTGTGACCAGCGTCGCCAAAAATCCTGCAACATTCGTTGCGTATATTGCCATCTTTTTAGAGAGCCGACATTAGTCATTTCATAATTACGATCAGGAGAAGCTACCAACGGCTCTCCGACAAGAAAGTGACCCGGTGTGAGCACCATAAAGTCGTCAGTGTCGCTAGAGATTACAGATTGAGGTCGCGAGTTGAGACAAGCTTCCACCTGTGCCAAAACCGTTGACATCTCCTCGTATGTCAGCGTTGTCTGTCCAATTACACGCTTGAGATGATATTTGACAGATTTGACGCCTGCTTCCCATAGCCCTCCAAAGTTAGGCGACCGAGCAGGGATAAAATGCCACTTACAACCGTTAGTAGCTAATGTTTCCGCCACTTCGTGAAGCATAGATTTCTTTTCTATTTGAAAAAGCCGTTTCGATTCGCTTGAGGCGCCAACAAAATTTGTAGCGTTATCACTCCAAATTTCGGAGCACATTCCGCGCCTAGCCACAAATCTTCGATAAGCTTGAAGAAACCCTTCCGCGGTGTACTCTGTCACCACTTCTAAATGAACTGCCCGTGTCACCATACACACAAACAGACAAATATAGCCCTTGTGAGACTGATGACCTTGGATGTTCGTACCTGAATAGGACCCGCGTAATTTATTTATTTATAAAAACTTAATGCACTAATGTACAATGGCGGACTTAATGCCATGGGCATTCTCTACCAGTCAACCAAGGTAATGCAGAGATAAGCGAAGTAGGTGCAATGAAGTTGTAAATTATGATAGAGAAAATTGGAGGCTTAAATCATATTACAAAAATAGGTATTCAATACAATAGATACTTAAATTACTTACGTAATCTACTCCACTACATTTAAAAGGCCGTGTTAGAGTGACTCTTGCTGAGGGCAACTGTCCCATTAACTGAGTTTGTGTCGAAGGGGCATTTTTGATACAAGTCACACATTTCCGAAAACATGACCTTATGAGCTGTTTAGCTCCCAAAATCCAGTACTTTGATTGGATATAACAAAGCATGAGTTGGGGCCCACCATGTAACGTTTGCTTATGAGCATCTGCGACTATCAAATTGGTTAGATGAGAACCTTTGGGCAGCAAAATTGGATGTTTCTTATTCTCACTCAAAGTCGAGTGAACCAACCTTCCACCCACTCTCAATATTCCATCATTATCGAGCAATGGATTCAAGGCACGAAGATTACTGCTTTTAGGTAAGTTTTGCCGTTGTTTAATTAGCTTTATATCCTTCTCAAAGCAGTAAGCTTGTTCCTGTTTTATGACTAGGTTCAACGCATCTGCTAACTCCTTAGTGGTAAGGTAATCCTTGCTTTTATTATTGCGATTCTCTTTCAGATTTCGGACAAAACGTATACAATATGCAACTACCCTGATCATTCGTGTGAGAGAAGAAAACCTGTTCCAGATGGAGTCCTCTACAGTTGCACAATGTACTTTTACTTCTTCTAAATCGGTAAACATCATGTTTGACTTTCTATATTGTATTGTTTCGTGTCGAAGAAACTCTGGACCTTCAAACCATAGACTTTGATTTACCAATTCAGATGGACGTATCCCGCGCGAGGCGCAATCCGCTGGATTTTGCTTTGATGAAACATGAGCCCAGTTACGAGAGTCAAGGTTAGTTATGATTTCAGATATTCGGTTTGCTACAAACACCTTCCATCTGCTGGGATGACTATTAAGCCAAGATAGAACTACGGTCGAGTCAGTCTAAGCATGTAAATTGATCCTGTTAATATTCATTACCGTGGCAATTTCTAAAATCAATTTTGTTAGCAATACCGCACCACACAGCTCCAGCCGTGGTATAGAGACTTGTTTCACGGGTGCCACTTTAGTTTTAGCAGATACTAACTGCACCTGAACTCTTCCCTTCGCGTCTACCACCCGAATATAAACTACAGCTGCATACGCCACCTTAGATGCGTCGCAAAATCCATGAAGCTCTATTTGGGAGTCATCAGCCTTAGTGCAGACCCATCTCGGTATGTTCACTCCAACTAGATTCTTCAAGTCTTGTCTATAGATAAGCCATTCATTCAATATATCATTAGAAACCTCAGCATCCCAATCAATTCCTGCTAACCATAGCTTCTGTATTATGATTTTTGCTAATATAATGCTTGGCCCGACCCATCCCCACCCATACCCATCATAGGATCATAAAGACGAGATATATCCGATATAATTTTTCTTTTTGTTACAGGTGGTTGCAACGTTGGAATCTTCACTACGTAATGAAAGGAGTCATCATTCCGGTTCCAGATAAGACCAACAATTTTGATTATTTCATCTGTTTTTATTTTCAATTCATCTGTCCTACCTTCTCCTTCTTCCCGATTTTCTTCCTCATTATTTTTGTTTTCCTGTTTCATTTTTTCTATGAGTTCCTTACTGTTGCTTGACCACTTAAGTAGTTCAAATTTTCCTTTAGCTAGTAATCCGTTCATTTCCTCGTACAATTGTAATCCCTGTTCTACTGTCTGACATCCTGTTAATAAATCGTCCATATAATAATCTGTTTTAACCTTTTCAGAAGCCAAGGGATAATGCTCACCTTCGTCTATAGCCAGTTGCTGGAGCGCCTTGATTGCCAGGTAAGGAGCGGACGCAGTTCCAAAAGTTACCGTTAATAATCTATAATGTTTTATTTCAGATGGGTCTTCTCTCCAAAGTATTCTTTGATAATCCTTATTACCTTCACTTGACGATACTTACGATATCGACGATCTTAGCAATATCAGCTGTCATACAAATTGGAGCCGTTCTCTATCGCATCATAAGATGTCTCAGGTCCGATTGTAAGGTAGGTCCTACTAGTAGATTATCATTCAATGAAGTATTATTGGAACCCTTGCAGGACATTTTTCTTCCGATCATTCATGTTGCAAACAGTCGTGTTGTTCGTTGGTAATAGAAATAATTTCTTCTCATTCAAGGAAATCTTTTATTTTTACCAGAGTAGTTAGTACTTTATTAGTGCTATAATACCTTGCGCATAATTAAAATATTACGGACAGCGGAACTAAGACAGTGCTATACTAACTCGTGCTACTCTGCTTACACATCGCATCTAAACCTCTGAGATAAAGGACGGACGATATTCCTAACTCTCTTGCACCTAGGACCTCAGCGTGCTGCGCGGACGTACGTAATGGCTACTCAACGCACTCCACCACATGGATCTTCATCGGATACCAATATACCTGCATTACTGCAAAATGAAAGTATGTACATTAATTATCGTAAAAGAAAACAACCGGAGAATAGTGACTTTACCATTTTGGAAGATAGATTCAATCAACAATTGCTAGTGTGGGACAAAACAATAACGGAAAGTATCACATCCTCAGTAAACACCGTCTTCACCAATGAAATTGCGAAAGTCTCATCAGTGCTATCTGAAATAAATAACAACATTCTAAAGTTGAACAAGGATACTTTAGAGTTACGCAGTTCGCTTGAAGAAACAAATAAGCGACTTGGTTACATGGAACAATATATCAATGATTCGTCTGAGCGTCAAGATATTTTTGAAAAACGTCTGAAGGACATTGAGGTTAACCTCTCTAATGATAAAAACCTTGCGGTTCAAGTAAATATTTTGGAAAATAAAATAACCTCGATGGAGCAACAAGCAAGAAGCTGTAACATTGAAATATCAAATATGCCTGAGCGTCGTGGGGAGAACTTGATAAGTATAATTGAACATCTGGGTGCAGCCATATGCTGTAAGATACACGCTTCGGATATCGTGGCAATACATCGAGTGCAGCATGCCGATTCAAAAAGCACACACCAGAAGAACGTGATAGTCAAGTTTACCAACCGAATGTTACGTGATAATGTAATTTCTGCCTATCGTGCGACTAAAGGATTAGACTCGTCGAAGCTTTCTCTTAGTGGATCGCCAGTGAAAATATATATTAACGAACATCTTACGCTTAGTAATAAAATTTTGTTTCGTCAATGCAGAGAGGCAGCGAAAAATCGAGAGTACAAGTACGTGTGGATCAAGCACGGTACTATTCTGGTACGTAAATCAGATACTTCTCCTGTTCTTGCCATCCGATCCCTACAAGAAATTGATAAAATCAAATAATTATTTAACTGTTTATTATTTCATTGTGTATCTGTTGTTAGTATTTGTAATACTTTTTATATTGAAAAGTAACAAATTACGCAGACGCTTAATCATTTATACATATAATTTGTTATTGTCGGGTATCTCATTTTATTTTATAAAAAATGTAACAGTTTTCATATTTAAAAGCAATATATTATACCGGTCCTTAGTAACTAAAATCTATATCTATACATATAACTTATTATTATCGCGTATAACACTTTATTTTGTTAAAAATGTAATAGTTTTTTTTACAGCTAAAAGTAATAAATTACACAGGTGCTTAGATATTGATATATATATATTGATATTGTCGCATATCTCAATTTATTTTGTTAAAAATGTAATAGTTTTTTTTACAGCTAAAAGTAATAAATTACACAGGTGCTTAGATATTGATACATATTATACATTGATATTGACGCGTATCTCAATTTATTTTATTAAAAATGTAATAGTTTTCATTTTTAAAAGTAATCAATTATACAGGTGCTTAGTTATTAATACATATAGGTTGTTATTGTCGGGTATCTCATTAAATTTGATTAAAAATGTAATAGTTCTTATATTTCAAAGCAATTTACGCAGGTACTTAGTATCTACAGTTATCTACACATATGAAATGTTATTGACGGATAACCTTCTTTATTCCATAAAAGATGGGCAGGGTAGTGCTCAACATATTGTTAACTGCCGAGATACTTTACTAGGCATATTAATCTCATGTTCAATCACATATTGTAAGTTTAAAAATATTTATTTCATTATATTTCGTTGCAGATCGTTTTGTAAACGTTTATTTGTATTGGATTCTGAATGGACAGATTGTGCGGTGCGAATTGTAATAAACGGCTTGTATAAATTTGTAAATAAGACAAAATCAAATCGTTTCAATATATATAATATAACATACTCAAATGTGCCAATTTTATTAAATTACAATATAACAAAGACATTATATGTTTTCACTTACTCTCATGGATAGTCATGTATTGTCTATATACTATCAAAACTGTAGAGGTTTGAGAACTAAGTTATATACGCTTTATATGAACATATTATCAAATAATTATGATGTAATTGTCTTAACAGAAACTTGGCTGCATGAGGATGTCCATGACAATGAGTATATAGATAGCCGATATCAGGTATTTCGATGCGATAGGGACCGCGTAAGCACTGGCCGCCGTGATGGCGGTGGGGTGCTGGTGGCGGTGCGCCGGGAGCTTGGCGCGGCGCCGCTTTCGGCCACGGCTCGCTCTGCTGCCGGTGCGCCGCTGCCTCAGCGCATGCCACTGGTTGATCATGTGTTAATTGAATTGTGCGCGCGCGATTATTGCTGTGTTATAAGTGCGGCGTATTTGCCGCCAAACGTTAATACTGATACATAAACATTACATTTTTTAATCTTCTTGCCGATATATTGCAGTCACATATCGTGAATGAATTTATCATAATTGGTGATTACAACCTCCCTACGTTAGAGTGGCGTAATTGTGGAACATATTTAGAGCCAATATGTAAAAGCCACTACTGTATGAGTAATAAAGTAATTATAAATTTTATGAATACTCTTAACTGTTATCAATACAATAAGTTTGAAAACGGTAGAAATCGAATATTAGATTTATTGCTTACAAATGTAACTGAGACGGAGATACTGAATGCGGAGTTGCCTCTAGTAGGTATTGATGAAAATCACCCTGCCTTTATCGGACTGGTGCCTATTAACCGTACACACATTCCATCCATCACATGTAAGACTCGAATTCAATTAAATTTTAAAAATGCTGACTTTAATGCTATAAATGTTAAAATCTTAGAAACCGATTGGCAGGAATTATTTTCAGGTAAAACTGTGCAAGATAAAGTATCAATATTTTATGAAACAATAATAATATACAGCATTATAAAATCCTACGTTCCTACATCGACAGTAAGGTCTTCGCGTTTTCCAAAATGGTTCTCTCCTGCTTTAATGCACATCTTTAACAATAAAAAGCGAGCATGGATTAAATGGAAGTCCTATAAGAATAAATCAGATTATGAAACTTTTTCTGTGTACAGAGCCCGTTTTAAATCAGAATCGCGCAAATGTTACACAAAGTATATCCAGTCTATTGAATCCGGTATTCACGATAATATTAAGTACTTCTGGGCATATGCTAATAATATAAAAGTAAAAGACAATATTCCTAATAAAATAGTATTTAATAATGCTGTAACTCATAATCCAATTGATATATGTCACTACTTTTCACAATTTTTTAAATCTGTCTTTAAACCGAACCATGTAACTGACGATTATGATATCAAAGATATACCTGATTGTAATGTAACGTGTGACTTGGTTCTTGATAAAATACAAATATCAGAAAAAAATATTTTGGACGAACTTAGACGCTTGGATGTATCAAAAGGTGCCGGAGTAGACAATATACCACCATTTTTCCTTAAGGCGACCGCAGATACTATTTATAAGCCGATACATTGCTTATTTAATTCAAGTTTATTAGAAGGCATTTTGCCCTGTATTTGGAAAACTGCACGTATAGTGCCAGTTCACAAAAGTGGAGATAAATCCTCTGTCGAAAACTACCGCCCGATATCCATTCTATCCGTACTGGCAAAACTTTTCGAACGGTTGGTTCATAACACAATATATCCTTTGTTTGTTTTGTTTTTGGAAACATCTAATTTTTCTGGGTGTACCTGAGGTCGATAAGGAGAACTGTATAACTACAGCCCTTGACATACTGCACAGTAGACTGAAGTTAAAAGACATCTCTTCATCTGATATAAGTGTCTGTCACAGGCTAGGTACACCGAATAAGGAGCATCACCGGCCTCTAATTGTGCGGTTTTCAACATTTGACCTCAAGTCTGCTGTTTGGAGGGCGAAATCTGCCCTTAAGGGCTCTTCAGTTTCCATCAGGGAATTCTTGACCAAGGAGCGGCAGTATGTGTTCGGTAAGGCTCGTCAGCACTTTGGAATGCGAGCCTGCTGGACACAAGACGGTGTCATTGTGGTTAAGGCGCCTGATGATAGTCGGCACAAAATTATATCCCCCGGCGAGCTGAACTTGCTGACTGAGAAGTACTCGAAGATACCAGCTGGTAACACCTCAGCCGCAAGTAAGAACATTGCTGGGAATGTCGGTGCGACTGGGGTAAACTCCAAGAACAATCGTAAATAGTGTTGTCATGTATATTTCTCTTTCTCAAAATCCTCTGTCGCTTTTCCGTACTTTGTTTATGTTGGCTAAGTAAGGTTATGTATTGATACTATTTTCTTTCATGTCCAACCCACCTTCATTTCTTCACATCAACTTTATTTCTTTCTACGAGTTTGACATTGATTTGATTGACATGTAACAAGTATCAAATGTCATAGATTGTGTTGTCACGTTCGTAAGGTGCGTTCGGAAATACTGTAACCTAATGGTCTTTTGATTTTTTTTTTTTTTGTATCAGTTTTTTTTTGTGTATAGCGTTTAAATTAATTTTCATGTAACTCTTTGTGATTGTATCAACTGGCAGGTGGTGCAGAGTCAGAAGTACTGCATCAGTAATTGTGTACGTATAATTCATTTATATTATTATTTAAGTTTATTATATTATATATTTATTCAAATATTTATGATATCCGACGATAATGACTCCTTCCATTCAGCTAATGATTCCATAATTTCATCGAATGACGACAGTTTCACTTCGCTTCCAGATACTCTTGGTTGTGTTGTGCGACAGACTTTTGACCGTACTAATTGCTGTCACTTCAATGTTTGTCACATAAATGCGCAGAGTATTCCGAGCCATTACAGTGATTTACATGAAGCTTTCGGTGATGTCAACTTCATGCCATCCTGATTTCAGAGACCTGGTTGAAACCTGATCTTCCGTCTACCACTTACCCTCTTCCTGGTTTCATTCTCATTCGGAATGACAGAGTGGGCAGAAGAGGGGGTGGGGTTGCTGTTTATCTCCGTAGTTCTCTTCCTTATAAAATTATATCTTCCTCCCCGCCTACTTATTCCGCTTCTGCGGAGTTTCTACTTCTTGAAGTTTATGTTAAAGGTGTCAAATCTGTCTTAGGGGTTATCTATTGTCCCCCTTCCGTCGATTACTTCTCCAGTTTCGAACTGATTCTGGAATCTTTAGGGTCAGAATACGCTCACCACATTATCATGGGCGATTTCAACACAGATCTCCTCTCCAGTAACTCCCCTCGTTCCCGTAAACTCTTCCAGATCATTGAGTCCACCAGCCTACATATCCTTCCGTTACAAGCCACGCATCACAATATTGAAGGACTGGATACCTGGCTAGATCTAATCCTGACTTCTACTCCTACCCTGGTCCATTCCCATGGTCAAATTCCGGCTCCTGGATTTTCCCGTCATGACCTAATCTATATTTCCTACAAATTAAAGTCACCCAAACCGCGTCCCAGAGTTCTGCACATGCGTTGTTTTGGGCGAATCGACCTTGAAATGTTGCGTAAAGATGCCTTAGAGACAAATTGGGATCCCCTGATGGCGGCTACTACAATTGATGAAAAAGTCGAATCGTTCACAAGTCTCGTTGTAAGTATATATGACAAACACGCCCCCATCAGGAAAGTCAAATTGAAACGCTCTCCTGCCCCTTGGATGTCAAGAGGTATTGTGATGGCAATGAGACGTCGGAATCGTGCATTTCATAAATTTAGAAGGGAGCGTTCGGACGATAATTGGTCACTCTTCAAGACTGCGAGGAATCGGTGTAACCAGATGATACGTAATGCTAAACGCCGTTACATTACAGACAATATCAACTCCTCTTCCCCTGCCAATATTTGGAAGTTTCTTGGGACGCTAGGTATTGGCAAACAGCCTTGCTCTGATCTGCCCTTGACAGTTGGTTTGGATGACATTAATCGTCATTTTTCCACTCATTTCAAACTCGATCACCTAACCAAGTGTCAAACTGTGGATTATATAGCTGGTTTACCCCGTCCTGACATCGACCCTTTTAAATTTTCTCCAGTCACTCCTGGCGAGATTAAGAAGATAATCCTGTCCATCAAATCCAATGCGCTTGGCGCTGATGGCATCAGCCGTCGCATGATCCTACCTATCATAGACGTCCTTATAACTCCCCTTTCACATATCATCAACTTTTCACTGTACTGTAACTCTTTCCCTACTCTGTGGCGTAGAGCCTTCATAGTTCCCATCCCTAAAATTGCAAATCCTTCTCTCCCTGAACACTTTCGACCTATATCTATCCTTCCCTTTCTTTCAAAAGTGCTAGAGGCTTGTGTACATAAGCAGCTCTCTCATTTCGTTTATCAGAATAACCTCCTAAGCCCTCTGCAATCTGGGTTTCAGCCCGGACACAGTACCACGTCCGCTCTCCTAAAAGTGACTGGCGACATCAGGGCCGGTATGGAGGACGGGAACGTCACGGTCTTGGCTTTGATTGATTTCTCTAATGCCTTTAATGCCGTCAGTCACGAATCCTTCTGGCAATCCTTTCCCATCTCATGATCTCGCCCGATGCACTGGAATGGTTCTCTACTTATCTTCAGGAACGTCAGCAGTCGGTTTGCCTCAATGAGTCCACAACTTGTTGGCGTGGTCTCAGCTCTGGCGTACCTCAAGGCGGAATTCTATCTCCATTATTATTTTCAATTTTTATCAATCTCATTACCCCGTATCTTCAAAGTGCGTATCATCTTTACGCCGATGACTTGCAGTTATATTCACAGGCAAGCACGTCTAACATATTGACTGCTATCTCAAATTTAAATAGGGACCTTGCTACTATTAAGAGTTGGTCTGACAGATTTGGCTTGTCAGTGAATCCAGCAAAATGCCAAGCAATAGTGCTAGGCAGTCATGGAATGATGTGTAGACTAGACCTTAATACGCTCTCTCCACTTATATATAATGGTCTGTCTATCGTATATAACTCTACCGTGAAGGACCTGGGACTACTCTTAGACACTACACTTAGCTGGCGTGCACAGGCTACCAACGTGAGCCAGAAAGTCACTGGACTATTGCGTGCCTTTTATCGTCTGAAGAACTTCCTACCTTCTAAAACAAAGACAATGCTTGTGCAGACCCTAATCTTTCCCATTATCGACTATGGTGATGTGTGCTATTATGACCTGAATGCAGATTTACTCAACAAATATGACCGTCTTCTTAATAACTGCATTCGATTCATTTTTAACCTTCGTAAGTATGATCATGTGTCTACTTATCGTTCCGAATTAAAATGGTTACCTATTCGCCAACGCCGTAGCTTGCGTGCTCTCACTACACTCTATTCTATTCTTAACTCTCCTTGTTCCCCATCTTACTTAGCTCCTTACTTCCAATACTTGTGCCCAATACATGACAGAAACCTTCGCTCGTCACAAAACCTCCTTCTTGCTTGTCATTCACATTCGACAGATTTCATTCACTCCTCTTTCATAGTCCAAGCTGTTCTTCTTTGGAATAACCTTCCTCTAGAAGTCAGGATGTCCACTAACCGTTTGACATTCAAGCTGAAAGTTCGCGCTCTTCTCTTCGAGAAATTGTTGGAATCATCTCGCTAATTATCCATACTATGGTATATGTATATATATAATATATATTTATTTATGTATATTGTAATAATAAAATAGTATATAATATTATATGTTAGTTTTATGTACTAGTGTATATGTTAGTTACATATTATATAAATTTAATTGCCATGTTTTATCCTTCGTAAACTGTGTTCTTTTACAAACAATTAATATCACATTGCTTCATTTACTGCACCTACTTCAAATGTCTCTTCACCACCTTGGGTTGACTGGTAGAGAATGCTTTTAGCATTAGGTCCGCCGTTGTACTTTCGTGCATGAAGTTCAATAAATAAAAAAATAAATAAAAAACATTGTTTTAAATTTTGTAATTTTCTCTTATATGCAGACGACTTAAAAATATATCATGTGATTGAAAATATCAATGATTATAAAAGGTTTCAGTCTGATCTAGATCGTTTCTCCATTTACTGTGAAACCAATAATCTCGAACTTAATATTAATAAGTGTAAAAGCATAACCTTTACTAAGAAAAAAAATAAAATACTTACTAATTACACGTTATGTGACATGCATCTTGAAAGTGTAAGTTGTATAAGAGACCTGGGAATCACCCTGGACAGTAAATTACACCTTGACTTACATATAGATAACATAATAAATAAGTCTTATAAAATGTATGGTTATGTAATGCGCACTAGTGCCAAATTTACTAAACCTTCCACCTACCTCTGTCTTTATAAAACACTCGTGCGTTCACAACTAGAATACGCGGTGTCCATTTGGAATCCATTTTATGATAAATATATAGAAGCTCTTGAGGGCGTTCAGAAGAAATTTCTAAAATGTATGCATTATAGATGTTGTCATAAATATCTGTCATATGAACAGTTACTTGATAGGTATAAACTTTTAAGTCTTAAGAAGAGACGTACCCAATTACAAGCTATGTTATTATACGACTTATGCACTAATAGATACGATTGTATTCCTGTTATCAATAAGCTATGTTATAAAGTGCCTGTTAGGACTCATTGCCGCAATCCTTGTCAATTATTTTCTACTACCAGATGCCGCACAAATGCCGGTAAACGTTCGCCGCTGTACTGTCTTGTACAATCTTACAACGAAAACTTCAACTCAATTGATATTGTAGCAATGCGTCCAAGTACATTTAAAAAATCTATTACTTACAACCTAAGCACCTGTTAGTAGGTATTTATCTTGTCAACATGCTTAATTTTAATTATTATTTTGTACTACTTTTTGAGCAAACGACTGCATAACCTAGCAGTGGTAAACGATGTTGGTGATGAATTTAATCCTATAATGTAAGCAAGATAATTTTGTTTTTGTATAATTCATCGTTGTTAGTTTATCCAAATAAATGAAAAAAAAAAAAAAAAAAAAGGACGCGTCAAAAACTACTCTTACCTTTGTGGTATCCTTGTCATCACGCACGACGGCATGATGCGGTAAGTAAATAGCTTTAGGATTATTCTTTTCGTTTTCAGGAACTACCTCCATGTGATTGAAATACAGATACTCATTTAGAACTTCAGCATATCTTACTTTCAACTCCTTATTCTTGTTCAATCTATTTTCCAGGGAAAGCAACCGTTTCTCAGCAATGCGCACCTGCGAATTATCTACAGTGGGCTCAGCCGTACGAAAGGGAAGTCTCACCACGTACCGACCTTTTTCATCTCGATACGTTGTTTTGGCGAATATCTTTTCACATTGCTTTTCTTCTTCTTTCAGAAATTTCTCTCGCGGTAACTCTACTTCTGACTTAAGCTCCCAGAATTTTTTAAGAAGATCATTACCTTCTGTGCTACAATGAAACACCTTTACCGTACCAGACTTGTTGGTGATTTTAATCTCCCCAGACAAAATCCATCCTAAAGAGGTAGCTTGAGCAACTGGTGCGCCTGCAGGACCTCTTTTTACCCCAGCCTGAATTATTTTACCGTACACTCCAGCACCCAACAATAAATCTATTTTACCTGGAGTGTCATATCTAGGATCCGCCAACGTTAGTTTATGGATATCTGACCATTCCATACACTCGACTTTGCATGCTGGCAACAGTGCAGTAATTGTCTTCAATACGTACGCTTGGATTGTGATGGTGAATCGACACGTGATTGTATATCTACTTCAACTATAGCCTTGCATGTCGATGCTTGTTCCCCTAAACCTGAGATCTGTCCCTTTGCAGGAATTTTTCTCAATCCTAGCATTTTAACCACCGCCTCTGTTATAAAGCAAGATTGTGACCCCTGATCCAACAATGCTTGCACCGGGTAACTTCCCCTTTTCGACTTAGCCATTACTAACGCCGTGGCTAACAAGTCATGATCATAGACTTAACCTGTCGAAAAACATGAATTTACTGTATTTTCAGCCTGTGAGACTAAAACCTCAGAAGAGGATTCTCCTACTTCTGCTGCTGCATTGTTATCATCAACTGCTACATTTACCGAACTACTTGGTGGGTGCAAAAGAGAATGGTGTTTCCCACTGCAAATTCTGCATCTCCCTTTAAATCTGCAATATTTAGCCGAGTGCCCTTTTCCCATACAAACGAAACAAAGTCCGTTGGTTTCTACAAACTTACGACGAGAATCAACGGATTCCTTAGAAAACCCTTCACAAAAACTAAGTCTATGTTCTTCAGAACAAAACTGACATTGTATATTTGCCACATGCAAAGATCTTTTTGTAGGCTCTTTATGAGTCTCTCCTCGCTTGGAGCTGGATCCAGGTTCAAGGAATTCAATGGCTCGATACCGATTTGTAACAAATTCTTAAAACTGCTTGTATGTGGGTAGCTCATCTAATGAACCACCTTGACTTACATTGAACTCCCATTGCCTTCTCGACTCTGGGTCCAGCTTCGAATTTAGCATGTAAATGATGATAACATCCCAACTTTCTACATCCACATCGAGATTTGCCAACGCATGTAAACAATCATTTGTTGTATCTATCAAATCTTTCAAGCTACTAGCAGACTCATTGACAATATTCTTTAGATTAAAAAGCCTTTGCAAAGTGTGATGACATACATATCGCTTATTATTATAACGCTCTTCCAATAAATTCCAACATTTATTATAATTAATATCCACAATAGGTATATACCGGAGCAACTGTTCAGCCTCTCCCGTTAAATACCCTTTTAGATAATGCAATTTCTGAACATCGTCCAGACTACCGTTAGTATGTACTAGTGACTGAATAAATCCCGGAACGTAGACCACTCTGAGTACTTTCCCGAAAATTTAGGAATATTTATTTTCGGTAATTTAACCTGAGAAGACTTCACAGCTGACATTGTTTGGTGGCCACTGCTGAACTTTCCCAAAAAATCCTTTAGTTTACACTTATAGTCGAGATAGGTTTCTTCAGTTGCGTCGTATAACTCATCTTTCACATAACTCGAGTCTTGCAAGTCAAGTGGAATGTGTACTCGCATATGAGTTTCCTATGACTCGTCATAAATTCCGACCACAACTGTTCTAATGACTCTAATCGTGTGTCACTGTAACTTTGTACAGCCAGCCGTTCTTTTGGGCTCTTTTTATAGTTTATAAAAGGCTTTTTAATTCTTAGGCTTACATCAAACTGAAAATTCAGCAATGCCTCCATTGTCCAACTAATATTGCAATTTATTATAAATTTTACAAGTGTTAAATGGCACAAAATTTTCTAAGTGTTTGAACAATTATTAAAATCTGGTCAAAATCGGGCATGGATTCCCCGTACCTTCGTTTTTAACAAAATTATTCTAAGTTCTACAGCCATGCACACAAAATATTCTAACTCCTGACTAAATATTGAAATTTTACAAGTCTAAAATTTTAAATAGAATTTTACAATTTATTAAGTTTTATTGACCCAGATTAATTAATTAATTAATTGTAATTTATTATGAATTAATAAAGTCCCAAATTATTTCTCCAATATCACTAACTCCGAACAAATAACAACAATGTACTCACAGTTTGACACTTCACTTCACCTGTGACGTCACACAAGTTTGCCTCCTCTGGTCCTACTCCCTTGCTGCTGTTTGTTGCGCCTTCCTTTACTAACTGCTTACACCATCCAATAGTCACATGACCACGTGACACTGTTTCTTTCCGACTCCGCAGACGGAGCGTAAACAGCTCGTGTCCTGACAACGCCTTTTCCTGGCTGTTGTCGGAAACTCCTGGTGCTCCTGCACCAGAGCTCCTGAATGGGAATACGTTCGCAACGGCGACCCACCGTCCGTATTCCACCGATGACACAAAAAACGGCACTACACCATAATGACCGCCTGCCGATTAATCCGGCTCGAAGGACCATGAACGGGATCCTATCCCTACCTCGGGATGAACTCGCGTATTTCGAAATGAAACACCGATTCTTCCACCACTTCCAGTGGTGTATTTCCAAGGCTTTAATATTCCAAAGGAGGACACACGATACAAAAATGTTAGAGCTTATATACTACAGCCGGAGAATCTTAATAGCGCGATTCAGAAATGTTGACGTAAATGTAGTAGCGCCATCTAGTAGAACGACGACGAACTACTGTACAGTAATGCGGCGAAAGGTGCACCTTTACATACATTATACAGATATTATCTGACCACCTCTACGCAGCCTATAACCTAAGCCTGAACTCTCCAGTATTGAGCTAAGAGGGTTCAGTGCTAGACAAAACCATAAGGGACTCAGACTGTCACCCTGGAAGATACCCCGCCTAATCCATAGCGGTTCGTTAACACCTGGGGTTTGTCGACACTCTGGATAGGTAAGGACCGTTCTCCATTGCCGCATGCATGTCTCCAAGAAGATGCGTATTGTAGGGTTTATTTTATATAATTCTAGCACCCTCAGGAGCCATGAATGCGGCACGGAATCGAATGCACTTATAATCTATCCAGCATGTCGCCAAATCCTTCCGGTTGCGGCGAACCTGCTGGCTAATAGTCGCGTCGATAAGGAGGAGCTCTTTAGTACCACGGGCCCCTTTCCTACATCCATTCTGAGAAATTGACATAACCGAATTAAACTCAATATGTTTAGTAATTTTGGTTCGCAGAATGGACGTAAGAAGTTTATAGACCGATGGTAAACATGTAATCGGTCTATAATTACCGGGTTCCGTAGTGCTACCTGTCTTATAGAGCAGGTGAGTATAACCTGTCGTTAGGAACTGTGGTAGCAATCCACTTTCCAGTGCAGATTGAAATTGAGATGTCAATCGAACATGTGAGCTACGTAGCCATCTCAGCCAGAAGTTGTGCAGTCCGTCCATTCCCGGTGACTTCCAGTTAGCCATAGGACGGACTGCATCAGCTACGTCTTCAGCTGTGATGACTACGCTATCCATTTTTGCAATTTGCTCACATGCTCGCCCGACATCTCGCATCCAGTCACCTTCAGAGTGACTGACTGGTACCGACCAGATGCTACTCCAAAACTCTTTCGTTGCAGTAGCATCCGGCAGCTTACCATCATGGGTCTCAGAATTTGATTGCTCCCAGCTCCTATACCCACCTTTGGTCCTTTTGAAATATGCGGTTGATCTTAAATCAATCCACTCGTTTTCTATATCTGCCAATTCGGTTAGCCCATGCATATACCTTCTGCTTTAGGAAGTCGATGCGCTCTGTGACCCGAGATAAATAGTCGTGGGGACTAACTCCCGTCCCCGAGAATGCTTGGTTCCCAAAGCGCATCACTCTCGGACGTGTATTTCCATTCCTAAAGCAGATTAGCTTGCCAATAAGCACCCTTGCTCTAGCAATACGCTGTTCAATCCTGTACTGCCAGACTGGCGCAGAAGTCCTGCGTGGCATAGGGGTGTCAGAAGCTGGAAAGTTGACACCCGCCAATCGATACACTGCGACAGCCGCACAATACAGAATTGAATGCGTATCACTCAGACTTTGACTATGATTGAAGTAGTCCGGTAGAAGTGAGTCAAGGGTACTTAGGGGCCGTTCAAGTATTACGTGAGCAGATTTCTTACCATTTTTTACCCCCCCGCCCCCCTTGTCATCAAAAGTAAGCAAAGCACTTACCCCCTCCCCCTATGCTTACGTAAACATTTTTAGTAATAAATGTTTTTTTATATTGTTATTTTTAAAATAGGAAAATTCATGAAAATATTAGGTTTAACTGATACACATAGAGTAAATGACAAAAAAATATAATCAGAAATAAAGAACATAACTAACATAAAGAATATTTTCGGAACACATTAACAGTCTTCAGTCCATGAAACCTGAATCCATGATTCTAAGTTATCGATGACATTGGATTGCTGCTCAGTGTTGTGAGTCTGCTCACTTTCATCCGATTTTGGAATGTCTACGTCACTCTCATCGAGCCATTCAACATCTTGGTGCTCTAAATTTTGAATAATGCACATCAGTTCATTAGCACGACGAGCAGCGACTCTTACAGGTCTAACTTTTCCCTCTGTGGGCGTGTTTACTTTTTTATGGATCTTCTCGATGTGACGATTTAATGATTTGACGGAAGCATGATAAAGACCACACGTTTTGCATGTTCGGCTTGAGAGCCTCAATTTTACCGTCGGACAAAAATAATCGTAGGGCATTTGCAAAAAATCTTTGAGGGTAGTACTCAAGCGTAGAGCTAAATTGACTGGAAGATCAAGAAATTGTCCTCCTTCATCCAAAACCAAGTCATCAACTGTTTGTTTTACTTTTGCAGGTAATGGAAGAAACCTGTTGTCTAGTAATCTGAATAGGCCACTTCTTGGACGACAGCATTCTGTATTTTTACATTTTACAATTTGAAGCAAGTATTGGCTTTCACGCACATGTTCTGAGTACCATTTAATGTCTGGAAATTCAGGAACATCTTGTTCATCAGCCTCAACATATTTTGCAGTAACATTATAGCCATCAATTTCCATTGAACTCCATACTTCAGCTAATACATTTTCTGCAAATTCGAAATTATATCTTTCTAATTGTTCACCAATTGTAATGCCACGTTCATCCAAATGAGACCCAAAATGGTCATGAGGCAGTATTAAACCAGCCAGTTCCCGACTCAGAGGAGCCATTCTTCGCTCTACTCTGTTATACGCACTCCTTCCAGGAGCATTGGTAGCTATAAACAATGCATCGAGATCATGTCGTTTAAAATGTTGTATAGCAAACCCTATGACTTTTTGATAACGCGGATTTTCATCTGGCCCTCCATCAACCGTCATAATTACTACTGGTTTTACTAGTCCATGGTCAGTTTTTGCTAATGGTCGAAACTCTTCAAGTTCGAGAAGCGTCTCGAAATCCTGAGCATGAGTATTAGCAGTAGATGAACTATGCTTTCCACTTCGAATAGCGATGAATGTTGGCCCAGAATATCCGACGGCTTGCGGTTGTCCTAGCATATTGGAAGTAACTTTGATACCAGCATAAACAGATGGTATTAATTTATGACGCTCAGCGATTACCCAATCGTGGTCAGGTAATTTGATTCTATATTCCATATGCATTAAAAGAGGTGCTTGCTTATTTGCCGCAGTGACGCCAATAGGGACTCGAGCTTTGTCATCTTGAGATAAGAAAAATACTTGATCTGGTCCAAGTATGGATGCTATGTTCTCTAAATAATGGATTGATGTTTCAGCGAACTTGCTATCTAAGTGGCTCTTGTGGTGATCATACATGTCTTCGTCCCTCTGTAGAATTCGATTTTCTGGGAATCAAACGAAGATATGTCGCACTGTGACTAATGTCAAATCCTAGTTTACGCAGTTCTTGTGTGAGTTCGTCAAGAGTTTTTACGCTGCGAATAGATTCCGTTCGTCTCCTGTCATCACATGCACTCCCAAATAAAGCTATATCCGCAATTGTTTTCAATAGTAATGGTTAATCGCTTTCAAGTTTAGGATGTCTTACTGAATCCCTCAGAGATAGTCTTCTTTTTATTTCAGGATTTTCCTGACAAATATCTTCTAACTTTCTTTTCATACCATCCCTGTGTTTCTTCTGGGCAACTGCGTTTTGAATCTTCCTGTTTAAAGTATTTTTTGATGTTTTTAGTTCCTCGCGCAACTTAATGATCTGTTTATCAACTTCAGCGCAATTTGGCATAGTATCTCTGGCAGAATACAAAGCGTTCAGATTTTTTTCGAGTAGAGTAATCTTATTTTTCAAAGCTTCTTGAGAAGGTTTTGCTCTTTGTTTATCTGCATTATTATTATTTTCGCATTGCTCTTGTGATTCATTGCCGGTTTTAATTTTATCTTCTTTCTGTTTTTCAATGTTAGAAAATGGCTGTATAATTTGTGTTTTTTCTGCAGGTTTACTGGTAGAAGACGTTGCCTAAAAATGAAAAATTTCTAAGAGTTCTGCTGGATATTCTCTTATTAAGCTACATAAATTCACCGTATTTAATAAAACCAGCGTTTAAATATTATTGAAAGCTTTTCCCCACAGAAACCCTTCACATACAGATATTGAAAACACCGTGTATTTTGTGACCAATTGCCGGAGTCGATCTTAAGAAATAAAATATCAATCATTTACCTTTTTACTTTGAGATAGGCCATCATATTTTTTACTCATAAATCGTTTTAATTGTTACAGAACGTAAAGAGAAACTTTGTACTTATATTTACTCACCTTGGAAAAAAAATGAAGCAGATTGGATTTATTTTTAGTCGCCGCTTGCAATTCTTCTTCAATTCTCTTAGATACAATAATATCTAGTTCCTTATCTGACTTTGCTTGTAATTTATAATTTCGCCAAACTTCGTTAACTAACTTTTGTACATTTTGCACTTTCGTCCCAGTATGAGATTTTTTAAAACTTTCGAACAGTTTTTGGTATAACTTGGATTTGTCTATATGATATGACATTCTAATAAGATATTTAAATTTAAATAATTAAAACGGTAAATTTAAATAATTAAAACGTTAAACTTTGGCTAATTGCATCAACATAAACACAAATGATAACTTTCAATTCAATGCTTACAATACGTTTAGAATCCAAACAAAACAATACTGATAGATGCGCACTTGCAGCCGGCCGGCACGAGAGTGAATTATTAGACAAGTGAATAGCGCACGGTAATTTCCCTAATGCGCGGTAATTCTCCTAATCAGTTCTCAAAGCGAGTGCCTACGCATATGTATTATTTGCGGGAATCCCCGAAAAAACTTAACTAACGAGGTTGGTTCCTCCCTCTGTTGCCGCAAAATATGCGCGCATGACGTTCTCATTTGTTGTCGAGGACTATCGCATGCGCTGCACATTACCGCCGGCAGCGAGGACCCTGTTCGCAGCCAGTGGGCCGCGGGATCCCAAGCAGGCCGGTGGTCGGCCTCTCCCCCGCCGACGCATAGGTGTTGGCGACGTCGGAGGGGAGAAAACTCGTCGCTTGATGTGGAGCTCGACGCCTCAGCTGGAACCATAGGGTCTGGCTGCTGCGAGGCGGAGCTGAGCGACGAGTCCGAAGGTGGTATTTGTGCTAGTTTTGCTTGTTTCGATCTTGTTATCATATTAGCAGCGTAGCATTTTTCTTATTGTATTTGACAGCTGTCAGTGGCTATTTTACATATTTTCTTAATGCTTTGGATCATTTTTATAAAGATTTGTATAAAAAGGGTAATATTTTACTTATATATTATTTTTTGTACTAAATTATGTGCACTGTAAACCAATAAATATGGAAAAAAGTAATAAAATATTTTGAGATAGAAAAATGCTTGTCTTACACTTGTGTTGCCAGATCGAAAAAATTATTATTATTATTTCCTTTATACATATTTTTTCATATTTATTACATTTTCAAATATATAATTATAAAAACCAAAAATACACATTTAAAAATATAAAAAATAGATTACCACCAGCAACGAGACAAAGTCCAAGCTACCGGCGGTTAGGGCTCCAGAGAGAGGAACCTCCTAACAATACGTGCCGTGTCGAGCAGCACTGCCTTCTGGATCTGGCCCTTGACCCATCCACCTAATGCGAGCCTCTTTAGGTGTTGGTCGAGGCTCTTAGCTATTAAACCATTTACGGTAACGACTATCGGCACAATGACAGCAGAATCCACATCCCACATGTCAACAATCTCATGGGCTAAATCAAGATATTTTATTTGCTTATCTTTCTCAGCCTTCATGAGATTCTCGTCATGAGGGACGGTAATATCAACTATCATTGCAAGGCGTTCGGATCGATCCACCACCACGATATCAGGCTTGTTAGCTATAATAGTCCTGTCTGTGATGATGGAGCGATCCCAATACAATGTCGCGCGACCATTTTCGAGAACCGGCTCTGGGTTGTATCTGTAGTACGGTACCTCGACATCTAGAAGATTGTACCGCAGAGCAATTTGCTGGTGGATGATCCTGGCTACTTGGTTATGTCTGTGCAAGTACTCTCCGTTAGCAAGACGCGAACAGCCGGAAACAATATGCCTGAGGGATTCACCAGGGCGATGACATGTCCGACATATGTCAGTAGTGCCATCCCTCAAGATATATTTCCGGTAGTTGTTCGTCATGATAACTTCATCAGCAATTGCACAAACAAACCCTTCGGTTTCTCCAAAAAGATCACCGAAGCGTAGCCAGGCAACGGAAGCAGCACGGTCTATAATATCAGGCCCATGTAAGGCCCGATAGAACCGTCCGTGAAGCTCCTTGCTTTGCCATACCATTCTACGGTCGTCTATACTCAGCACTACAGGCCTACGCCAGTTCTCCTTAGCCAGGGCAAGCAGGGTAAGTCCACTATCCACTGCAACCATATCACGATGCACACCCTCGCCCATCTTAAGAAAATAGTCTCTGAGATTGCATATCTCGCGATTGTGGAGGGTTTTGGCATTTAGAAATCCGCGGCCCCCACATTTTCGCGGGATATACAACCTCATGACGGATGAACGTGGATGGTGCATACGGAATGCTGTTAACAATGTGCGGACTCGCCTATCCAGGGCATCCAATTCAGTCTGTGTCCACTTGAGTATGGCGAAGGAGTACATAAGAAGAATTATTATTATTATTATTATATTTTTTTTCTTATGGAAAAAAGTAGATGTTGCTTTTAGCTTTGCACTTATTATTTAAATACGGAATTTTATCCTATGTCACCGACCAAAATCAAGAAATATTGAGGAAAATATGTAGTCCAGTCGACACTCCGAAATGGAAGACATTTTCGAAAAATTGGTGCAAACTGGTACAAATTTGAGGGAAGGTGTTGAAATATGCTACAAAATATGAAAGTTGTAGCCTCGTACTTTTCGAAAAAAAAAAATGAAAACCCCAAAAAAAAAGTTTTTTGCTTATATTTTGTGAGCAAAAACAAATTTGCAATAATAGTTTAAATAACAGTTTTAGAAACAAAAAAGTTAGACAGAAAAGTATTTAAAACTTTTTTTCTATCTATAATAAATAACTTGTGAGATTCGTTTAAATTTTCGGAATAAATTATACTAATACCGGTAACTTGAAAAAGCCAAAAAAAATTTAAAAAATCAATTTTTTTTTTCTAATGTCATTTTTACAAGACTAGAATTTTTTTTTAATAACAATATTTTTTATTTACCTTTTTATTTAATTGTTATTATTTATAAGCACAATACTCGACCATCGAATGTCCTTCAAATTCATGTATATTTTAGATGATATTTATTGTCAGATTATATGAAGCAATTGCTACTATTAATCATCAAAAATACAAAGATATAAATGTGATGAACTAGATATTTTTGGCAACTCATAATAAAAAGAAATTAATACCTTGAATTATTCTCGTTGGCGTCGGGATCAATAATTTCTTCTATTTTTCGTTTGCCGGATAAGTTTGTCAATTGTTTATAACACTTTTGATGGTATCCTTTTTCCTCAAGATCTTTGGGCAATTGAATTGAAGCAACATCCATGGATCTTCTGGAGGTGTTAGACTGTTGCTTAGTTCTAACCTCAATTGCTTCGGTGCAATTTTTTAGAATTGCGCTTGACAGACATTTTATCCGGTTACCAATAGGATCACCTGGCTTTACTAGACGGTGCGCCGACTTGTAGGAAATTCAATTTCTTCCAAAATAAAATGGCAGTTTTCATCACACATAATAATCTGTTTGTTTTATTTTTTTTTTCATCTACATGTAGTTTATTAAATTTATATGTATATTATATCATACATTACATTATATAGTACATTATAGTATATCATATATATATTTATATATATAGCATATATTATATATATAGCATATATTATATATAGATATACTATTTTTATATTATTGTTATTATTATTATATATATGCATTTATTTAAATATATAGAATAATTCTTTTCTTAATACTAAGTAGTTTAAGCACCTACTTGTTTGTCTCTGCATCACCCAATGGTAGACTGGTAGATAATGCCTCAGGCATTAAGTCCGCCTTTACATGTATGTGTATAATGTTTTAAATAAATAAATAAATAAATTAATAATGACTAGTCCCGATAAGGTCAAGGCAATTCTAAGCGCTCCAGAGCCGACTAATGTAACTGAAATAAAACGTTTTTTAGGTGTCGTTATCTATTATAACTATATGGCAGGCGGCTAATGCGCGCCTGCCATATTGTTCACACTCATGCTTTTTAGTAATAAACTAGTGTTCAACGAGTGACGTCGTATTATTTTCACTCCCCAATATATCATAATACTAGTAGACTAAAGGCCCGTGTTGAAAAAAATATGGGTCATTTGAACCACCAGGTGACATATCTAGAACGATTGAGACAGCTTACAAGTGACGGCATCGTCACTTGTAAGCTGTCCAACTGAGTGCAGGTGAGAATTCAAAAGTACAGGTACAGTGAGTACATTTTGGTCATATATTTTTGTACGGCATTTTTACCATCGATAGTTTCATGAAAAATAAGAAAACGCGTAGTGCCGTAAAAAATGGTGCGCCACAAAGTCGGATTTTTTTTTTATTTTCCGAAATTTCCAGGGTAAATTTGGTCATTTGATTTTGTACGGCATCAGTTTCATACTATTTTAATACTGCTTCTAATCCATTATTCCGCAACGCCGTATAAAAATCATGCGACAAGGGGAAAAAATCAAGGGGTTGCAACCTCCCTTTCCGTAGTCCAGGGAGTGATTTGACACAACATAAAATTAATTTATTTTGAAAGTATTTTATGCATAGATAATACGTAGGTACGTTAAAAAAATAAAATATATGAATCATGTTACATTTATTAATTAAAAATATAACTTTCTTATACCTAATAAAATCACAGATTGTACAATTTTAATTTAAAATAAAAAATATAACTTTCTTATACCTAATAAAATCACAGATTGTACAATTATTAATTTAAAATAAAAAATATAACTTTCTTATACCTAGTAAAATCACAGATTGTACAATTATTAATTTAAAATAAAAAATATAACTTTCTTATACCTAATAAAGTCACAGATTGTTACAATCATTAATTTAAAATTGTAGCATGAAAATATTTCTTTCTTATACCTTGTAAAATCAAAGATTACACTCACTTAAGTTTTTCTAAACAGTGCCCAATCGTAATTTCATTATTAATGAGTTCCATTTGGACCTCCTGTATATAATTATCGCGATTGATGCTTTTTTTTGTTTTTTCCGCTATACCTTTATTTTCAGAAACCCCCAATGCAAGAACTTCGTAATACGATGCATCTTCAGCCAACGCTGTGAGGAGCTTCATAATGTTGGGTTTCTTTATTTTCACACGCTTTTTTATTTTATTATTCCATGCTTCGACTAAATTCGTAGTGCGATGAGTCTGTCCAAATACACACCACGTTTTAATAAAATCATCTTGTAGCCATTGTCTGAGCATGTAATTTCTAAACTCCTTGCTATTATCATCATCAGGGCTTTGAGAGGCAACATAAAACCAACCCGCAATGATTTTATCTGATGGTAACAAAGCCAAAGCAGTGCTAAGTGCAACTTGTCTTCTGGTTAATTTATCTTTTGTTAGTTTGAGTTGTTTTCCTTTCTTCCATATTGCCTGGGTGAAATGGAAATAACAGCCGCTAATAGATATATTTTTTACAAAAACATTTCGCATTGCGTTCATCGGAGCCACTTCATAGTCACATTTAAATATTTCTGGATTCCAATCAGGTAATGCAGATTTTAGCATACTAAATAAAATTTCATATGTTTGTTGATTTTTATGGCTCATGAGGGCATAAACAAGTGGCACAATGTTTATGTGTTTTTCTGTACTGCCCAAATCCCCATGAATGGTGTAGAGTTGGTAAAAGGGAGATGGACAGATCCAAAACGTTCCATCACCCAAGAACATCTTCAAATTTTTCATTTGATGTCGGGCAAATTCAGAGCAAAAAGCTATTACACGGATACCACTGTCATTGTAGTCTGCTAAAATAAATTCCTGATGAGCTGGAGGTACTTTAACTTCTTCAACATTTTTGAACTCAATTTTACTTACTTCAAATGCTGCATTTCTTTGTTTATATAATGTTGTTTTGATAGACTTCAGGGCAGGGAATTCTTTTATTTTGTCAATTCCGGTATCTTTTAGTGAGCTCACAGCCGCGTTGTAAGCAGTGGGAATAGCAGGTGCTTCTGGATCCGCAAGTGTAGTTTTTAGTTTGAATAACCTCAAGGTAACTTCATTCCGCGCAAAATCAGGTTCACAAACATTGTGTCGTTTCTCAGCTACAACTTGATTGTCCTGTAAAATTAAGTAATAATAATTAATTACTTTACATTATTTTTTAAGTAAACAATATTGCACTTACATAGAATACAAAATTAAATAGGCTATTTAACAACCTTTAAAACTTATAACAAATTGTTGTTATCCTATCAGAATAGTTCAACAAAACATATTTCACTTTATGCTTAACTAAAATATGTAATAATAATTAAATATATACAATTCACTTCAGCTACACTCTTTTACACTAGGTGTAATAGACTTGTTTGACAAAAGAATGACGTCACACGTGCCGCCATGACAGAAACAGTGTTTAAACTTTAACGTTGATTTTTAAATTTTGATATTGATAAACGTGATATTGATAACACACATAACCTGAGTTATTATTGTCATTATTAATCACAAAATATAATAAGTAACTTACCATGACAGTGATGGATCCGGCACATTTACTTTGTTTTCTTGTGGTACACTCCCACAAAACTCCACCATTTTTATATTTGCATTTTTTACTGTATTGATGTCCGGCCCGGAGAAGTATGGTAGCTTTACCTTTTTTAACGTACTCTAAACAAACGTCAGTTGAACTACCAGCCATTTCCTTTATTTATTCCTATATTAAACTAATAACTGCGAACTGATAAGAACTGCACGCTTGAACTGCACTACACACTACTAACCCTTAACGACTACGAAACAAAAACAAAAGATGGGTCGACCAATCACATACGAGCTAACTCGCACCCCGCTCCGCCACCGCCTTGCGCGCGCGCCTCTAGAAAATGAGCATCTTTTACAGTATTGTGTATCTTATTAGATAGATAGATATAAGGTCTTATTCCCAAACATCGTTAGAACAATTTCGTTGGGGCAACAATCTGTTTTTCGTTCTAATAAAATCGTAAAGTAGGTATGTAGGTAATTTAAAATTTTGTTCTTACCTTATAAAAATAAAAGTACATGACTCATATATTTTATTTTTATATTGTTTTTATTTAACGTACCAAATTAGAAAAACATAAGTGATTGTAATCTTTGATTTTACAAGGTATAAGAAAGAAATATTTTCATGCTACAATCTTAAATTAATGATTGTAACAATCTGTGACTTTATTAGGTATAAGAAAGTTATATTTTTTATTTTAAATTAATAATTGTACAATCTGTGATTTTACTAGGTATAAGAAAGTTATATTTTTTATTTTAAATTAATAATTGTACAATCTGTGATTTTATTAGGTATAAGAAAGTTATATTTTTAATTAATAAATGTAACATGATTCATATATTTTAATTTTTTAACGTACCTACCTAATGGGGATTATTGAACTTTTTAGTTCACTTATCCCCATTAAATAAAAATTTTGGGTCAACGGGGAATAGTGAACAAAAAGTTCACTAATCCCCATCAATGGGGATCATCCAACGGGGAAAAGTGGAATAAGCCATTTTTTCATATAATGTACATTTTCGTTGGTCCAAAAGGAAAAAAAAACTGAAAAAGAAAAATCAAAAAGTGTAAGGTGAAATTCATCACGATATTTTTTATACGGCATTTAGATAGTTTATTTATACGAATTTTCATACTCTTTTCGTGATTCTAGGTTCCTAGTTAGAAACTATGTTAAATATGTGTTTGTATACTATCGATTTATACCAAAATATAGACATGTTGTCACTGATAATTCCAAAATACATATTTTTGAGAAGTACTCGCACATTTTCGGTTGAGGCAACTTCAACTGTTCATTGTTAATTATTTTAACACATAGTTGTATTTAGACTTCTCATATTCGTGTAGCTCATTTCAATCCCTAGGTAGATCAGTAATTGTTTTAAAGTAAATCTTATGTGGAAATAACAACTCCCGCACTTTAACTTTAAACACATAACGGTTAGTGGACTTCCTGATTTCGAGAGGAAGCGCGTTCCAAAGAAGAATGGATTGGACGGGGAAAGAAGAGTGAACAAAATCAGTTGTATGAGAGAAACACGTTAAGAGAAGATTATTGGATGACCGAAGCTTTCTATCGTGGATAGAACTAAGGTACTGAAAATAAGGGATCAAGTAGGGAGGAGGATTAGGGAAAGTTAGAATTGAGTATAGTGTGGTTAGCGCACGCAAATTTCGGCGTTGGAAAATAGTAAGCCAATTTAGCTGGGAACGATAAGTGGACACATGGTCATACTTACGAAGGTTAAAAGTAAATCGAATGCAGTTATTGAGAAGACGGTCGAGTTTATTGAGAAGCTCTGCATTCAGATCAAAGTAGCATACATCACCATAGTCGATTAAAGGGAAAATTAAAGACTGCACCAGCATTGCCTTAGTCCTCCAAGGAAGAAAATTTTTTAGGCGGTATAGAGCACGTAGGGTACCAGTGACTTTTTGACTAACGTGGGCCACTTGCGCTCGCCAATTTAATGTAGTGTCAATAATCAGGCCAAGGTCCTTGACTGTTGGTGATAATTTTACAACTTCGCCATCGAATACAAGAGGTGGAACCGTAGATGTGTCTAACCTGCTTAATAATCTTTGGCTACCCACTATTATGGCTTGACACTTCGCGGGGTTAACCGCCAATCCAAACCTATCAGACCAATTCTTTACATGATCCAAATCCCTGTTGACCATGGCGACAGCTGACGACACTTTGTCCACGTCAGCTTGACAGTATATCTGCAAGTCATCGGCATAAAGATGATACTCGCACTGAAGGTTCTTAGTTATGAGGTTAATAAAAATTGAAAATAATAAAGGAGAAAGTATACCGCCTTGAGGAACGCCAGAAACAACGTCACGCCAATTTGATGACTGCTCATCTAGGCGGACCAGCTGCTGGCGACCTCGAAGATAACTTGAGAACCATTCCAAAGTCTCCGGAGAGATCATAATATGGGAAAGAATGGCTAGGAGAATATCGTGACTGACGGTATCGAAAGCTTTAGAAAAATCAACTAGAGCCAAAACGGTGACTTTAGTATTCTCCATGCCCTCTCTGATATCGCCAGTCACTTTAACGAGAGCGGAAACAGTGCTGTGACCTGGTTTGAAGCCAGACTGGAACGGGATTAAAAGTTTGTGCGTATATATGTGATTCGCCAGTTGTTTATGCACACAGGCTTCCAGCACTTTAGACAGAAAAGGGAGAATTATTAGCCCCTCTTTACTGATAATATAACCTAAATAAAGAACACTTTGTTTGAAAAATTCGCACTTTTCTTTTTGAAGACGTAGGCCTGCATTTTAATCTACTTAATACTTCTTTTAATCTATTAATATGAGTACTTCTGTCGGGGCCCGTAATAACGGGTGGCGCAAAAGTAAAGACCCTATTTGGTTCAGCTATAACATTTTTTCTAAATTAGAAAACTAGATTTAGATTTTTTTAATTGTATATTTGTGCCATTAAATTTCGTACCATTAGGATTTAAAGATGATGTCTTTTAAATGGTGACCTCCAGAGTTGATACACATTTGAGCCCTATTTATGACATTTTGCATAACTTGCCGTAACACTTCCTGCGTTTCCATTTCCATCTCTCAGGGCATGTCAATAAGCAGAATACTCGGTTCTGGGGCACTGATAATCCGCGCATTATTCAAGAAACACCTCTACACCCACTAAAAGTTACTGTATGGTGTGGCATCTGTGTTGACAGAGTGATCGGACCCTATTTTTTCGAAGACGCTGGAGGCAATGCGATTACTGTCACTGGAGAACGCTACAGAACCATGTTACGTGAGTTTTTGATACCCAGTTTGGACGAATTGGGGCTGGAGCACATCTGGTTTCAACAAGACGGCGCTACGGCACACACAGCGCGCGACACTATGGACTTAGTGAGGGACGCTTTTCCAGGCCGAGTTATCTCTCGTTTTGGCGATTTGCCTTGGCCTGCAAGATCACCCGATCTGACCAGTCCAGACTTCTTTCTTTGGGGTTTTTTAAAATCTCGGGTGTATGTGAACAAGCCACAGACTCTCGCAGCTCTAAAAGAAAACATTCGTCAAGAAATAACGAACATATCGCAGGAAGTGTTACGGCAAGTTATGCAAAATGTCATAAATAGGGCTCAAATGTGTATCAACTCTGGAGGTCACCATTTAAAAGACATCATCTTTAAATCCTAATGGTACGAAATTTAATGGCACAAATATACATTTAAAAAAATCTAAATCTAGTTTTCTAATTTAGAAAAAATGTTATAGCTGAACCAAATAGGGTCTTTACTTTTGCGCCACCCGTTACAAATGTCATCCAGCCACACATTGACATCATCAACATCTATTCCAATTAAGTGTTTAACAACACAAATATCACTGGACCACATTTATGACACATAAGCTCTATTGGGCGGCGCAGCCTGCTGTTGCGGCTGTGCCGGCGTTGAATGTTGCGGGTGTTGCGGCACGGTTTGCACAGTCACCACTGGTGGTGTAGTAGTGACAACCATTTGCTTCCTTACCCAGCTTCTTGCCGATCCTTTGCACCGACGCCATGTAGTACAAATCATCAACACTGATAATACTACGGTAAGTGTTATGACCACCCAGCTAATATTATCAAGCTTCTGGTGAAAGTTGTTATTTACAGTCTATGCAATAAGACTGTTGGCGGTGTGCTCGTCTTTGCTCTGAGTGTGACCCATGTTGCGTGTCTATATGCCACGAGAGTACATAGAATACAATAAGTATGAAATGTTAAAAAATTACTTAAATTTAACTTCATAATTGTAATTTAAAAACTAGGTTATAAAATCAGCAATTATTTTATAAAATAATTATTTAAAGAACATTATCAAAGTAATTTGATAGGTATACTACAACAAAATTAACATTTTCATTGTAGTACTTTAATAATACAATTATTTCACAACAAATTATTCATACCTAGTGCTATCGTTACATTGCTTACTATGCAAAACAAATCGGTTGTCTGATGACACGGTCACTTCTCGATGTTTTATGACTTAAAACATTACTAGAAGTGTCTTGTAAATCAGAACTAACATTATTACTATCACTAAATTTTAAAGTAGAACGACAACTATCATTATACTTAGGTATTGTCGCTTAAATCTTATGCGGATTTAAGTCTATCAATAGAAATAGAAGTTTCTTTGTCACCCATTTTAACAATAAATGTTTTTCCTCTCCTTCTTATGACGCTGTAAGGGCCATCATAGGGAGGTTGAAGTTATCTTTTTAACATATCGTTCCTAATAAATACACTTTTGCAAGTATTCAGGTTGCTAGGAAGAAATAATGAACGTGAATTACTATGACTCGACGGCCGAGGTCTTAAATTATGAATGGTATCCTGTAACTTCTGTAAATATTCCGAATCTGAACAATTAATCTTCGTGTTATCATAAAAATCACCTGGTAATCGAATAGCCTTACCATACGTTAACTCAGCCGCGCTCACGCCACTGTCACTTCTAGTAGCTGCATGCAGACCTAATATATAATACTATGGGAAGTTCGTGTTTGATATGGAGTAGTACATATTTTGTGTATACCCAAATATTTCATAAGTGCACTAAAAAGATCGCTCTCGAATTGTCTACCCTGATCGCTAGTGAGTGAGTTTTGAAGGGCATCCAAAACGAGATATCCAACCGTCAAACAGAACCCTTGCCACAGTTTCAGCAGTAATATTTTGAACGGGATATGCTTCTGGCCAACCGGTAAATCGATCTATCATAGTAATACAGTACCTATAGCCATCAGCGGTAATCGGCAACGGGCCCACGATGTCTATGTGCACATGTTGAAATCGATCAACACGTTTAAAATCACCTATACCCGACACCGTATGCCTTGTAATTCTTACACGCTGACATTTAGGACATTTACTAGCCCATCTTGTAATATCTCTGCCCATATTAGGCCAAAAATATCTTTGTTTAAGCAATTGTCTACTTGTCCTAATACCTGGATGGCTAATATTATGTATAGAATTAAAAGCTAATTGTCTAAAATCATTCGTTAAATAAGGTCTAATTCTATTTGTAAATATTTTACAATATATTTGTTTGTCACAGTCCGGCAAGCAAATTTGCTTAAACTGTAAGTTGCTATTGGACACCTGGCATGCACGTTGTAAATACTCATCGTGCGACGTGCGACTGCTGTACTGCCAATTCTGCGAAATCGAGCACCGTGGGACAGCTTAGTGTCTATCCGGGACAACGTATCAGCTACCACGTTATCAGTACAACTGCCTGACTCTCCTAGGGCTTTCTTTGTCATTATTACTTTTAGTATATGCAAATATCAATGGTTTGTGATTCGTAAAAATAGTTAAAATACGACCTTCTATTAAATTCTTAAAATGTCTAATAGCCATATAAACTGCTAACAATTCCCTATCATAAGTTGAATATTTCATTTCTGTCGACGTTAATTTTCTAGAAAAATAGCCTAAGGGTTGCCGGGTTACAGGGTCTTTCATTAAGCGTGTCCTATTTTTAAATTTAAATAAAACAAAGTGTGTGTGAGATATTATCGAAATTATTTATTTATTTGAAAGATGTAGTGATGCCATTATGTGTGAAATATGACATTCAAATGTCCGCCACGGCTTCTCTGGATGGAGCGTATGCGAGATATCCAATTTTCCATGACTTTTGCGCATAAATCAGGCTGAATTTGACCTATGGCATAGGTTATGTTGGCTTTGAGGGCCGCTGTGGTTTGTGGTTTATTCGCATATACCTGCGACTTAAGAAAACCCCACAAGAAAAAGCCTAGCGGGGTTAAGTCACAAGATCTCGGTGGCCAGTTCACATCAGCTCCACGTGAGATGACCATGCCCTTAAATCTCTCATGCAGAATATTCAATGTGCCATGAGCTGTGTGGCACGTAGTGCCGTCTTGTTGAAATCACATGTCGTTGGTGTTCAGATGATCCAGTTCATGCCAAAAAAAGTTGGTAATCATCGACATATAGCGCTCGCCGTTGACAGTGATGGCCTGGCCAACGTTGTTCTCAAAGAAATATGGCCCGATGACGCCGCCAGCCCAAAACCCACACCAAACTGTAACTTTTTCGGGATGCATTGGACGCTCTTGGATTTCATGTGGATCGTCCTCAGCTGTGTAGGCCAAATTGCGCGAGTGGGCGCATCTGTGTAGCTACATTTGCAAGAATCCGCGCGCTATCGCTACGTTTAATATAAACGCTTATATCTCTGAATTTTTGTATGAGAGCTGTATATAAAAGTTATGTCTTTGGAATCATAATGAAATAAGCTTTCTAACAATAGCTTCATAGACATGGTGACATGAAGCCAGGTGAAGTGAAAAATTGCCGGATTGTGGTATAAAAATTGTTTTTATTTGAAATAAAGACCAATATTTTAAAAACTTTTTATTTTATTTACATAAATACACATTACTCCTTAAACTTATTACAAATAAAACACATCTCGTCATACATTTTTTCACAATAAAACCTTGACGAAAAATATGGCTCAGTATGGCGCCCCAAACGCCGAGACATAAAATAGGGCACCTTTATACATCAATTCTAAGAATACTGTACGTCATGTGGCTTAGATTCTTATTTTATTCATAAGTTTAGTTTACATACTCGTTACAAGCAAAGTTTCAGCTGATAAAAGTGCTTACTTTATTAGAAACGAAGCAATATACCAGCCACTCGAAAATGAACGCAAAAAAGGACCTCTCAAACTTTGGGTCACAGAGTTAATTCCTAAATGTATTTTATAAATATAAATTAACATTCTACAAGCTGATGAGTTGTACAAATTGAATATCATAATCAAAAAGCATGCTGCTATACAAATATATTTTATAAATTGACAATCAAAATTAACGATTTCACTACAAAATCGAGCTCCTCAACAGACAGGGACAAAAGTACACGACTAGCATAATATGGATACAACCAAAACTGTCACACCTAAACTTGAATTATTAACATAAAAAGAGAATGCACAAAAAAAATATGTTGTAGCTTTCCGAACGCTGTTCAGCCGACTTGGATTCGAGGAGTGACTTTTTTCACAAATTTGGACTTACCTAATCGGACTGTTTGTCCAGGAATATGTACACTCTCTCAGCAAATACGAGCGTAGAGCCTCCCACTATAATAGGAGCGGGTGTAACATAGACATTTCTCATGACCTTTGTCAAAATGAAATCATTTATTCAATAATAATAATTAATAATTAATAATAATAATAATTATATTTTTTTTTAGTTTATTTAAAAAATGAATATGAATTAGGTTTAATAAAATGAATTTTTTTTTTTTTTATATTAGCCTACCAAAGTGACTCCACTCTGCCTGATGGTAAGCAGTAAGTGGAATCCAGAAGTGGCGGACACCATTTCAAAAGCCAAACTACTGGTATGGTGGCCTCCACTATGGCGGCTTGGTGAGATGCTTTTTCAATAATAACAATAATAATTAATAATAATAATAATAAATAAATAAAATAAAAAGCCTTATATTTCTTGCTTAAAGATTTACAAAAGAAAATTAATCTAGTGTTAGTAGTTTACGTTTTAAAAAATATAATTGTGTTAGTACTTAGTATTAATGTTTATGTTGCATTTGCGAGAACCCCTTTATAGGTAAAGGCCTCCTCCAAGGTGTGCCAGTCGTCTCTGGATTTGGCTATTTGGACCCAGTTATTTCCAGCTATTTTAATTATGTCGTCCTCCCATCTAGCATAGGGTCTGCCTTGTTTACGAGCTCCTATTGGTCCTTTCCACGTAGTCACCCTTTTGGTCAAACTCTGGTCTAGAAGACGTGCCACGTGTCCAGCCCATTTCCATTTCAGGGATTGGGCACTAGCCTAAGACTATGCTGTCTTATTTTGGTGTGGCAGATTTTTTGCATTTTTCTTATGTTTAGCATACTGCATCCCTCGTTGACACGTAATTATTTTACTTTTTGCCTTGTTACTGAATTTCCAGGTCTGGCAGGCATATGTCAAGCATGGCAGGATACACGAGTTTAGTATTTTTGTTTTGTCTGAATTGGTAGGTTACTTTTAAACACTTCTTTTAAACTCCAGTACTTATTCCAGGTTAGTTGTGTCCTGCGTTCTATCTCTTAACTCGTTGCTTCTTCGGTCAAATCCTATTTGTTTGCCAAGGTATATGTACTGGTCTGTGTAGCTGAGAGGTTCATTATTCAATGATATTGTTCTCTTGGCACTGTTAGTCATTAATTTGGTTTTTGTGAGGTTCATTTCTAGTCCCACTCCTTTGCTAGCTTCGCTCAACGACTGTAGTAATACTAGATCGTCCGCGAATCGTAAGTGACTTAAATAAGTATTTTTAATTAATATGCCTTTTGTTTTCCAGTCTAATTGTTGAATTACCAGCTCCAGTACTGCTGTAAACAATTTCGGGGATAGTGGGTCACCTTGTCTGACGCCCCCATTAACCAGGTGCCTTCTAAGGCAAAGGCACCCAAAACTATCGTGTCCCCCGGGACACCACGGCCCGCCTCTCCAGGCACCCGCCAGCCCTCCCCCACCTCCCCTGTCGCTCGCAAAGAGCCTCTGCCGCCGCCGCTGTTCATACAGGACAAGTCCAAATGGACAGCGGTGTCCGGCTGGTGCACTCAGCACCACATCAATTTCACCTCTGCGAGGTCCACCCAACAGGGGATAAAGGTCCAGGTGACCTCATCCCGTGACCACAGGGCCCTCAGTAAATTGTTAAAGGAGACACAGGTTTCCTTCCACACATACACGCTCCCCAAAGAGCGTCTCCTCCGCGTCGTCATACGCGGCGTCCCTAGAGAGCTAGGAATCGATGCGATTAAAGCACGGCCCAAAACATGCCAGTACACGAGGTACACCGCATGGTCCGTGGTAAGCTCCACGAACCATACGACATGGTCCTGGTATCGCTGGACCGGAACGACGCCGGTAAGGCGATATTCGGGCTAAAGTCGGTGTGCCAACTGTCTGGCATTGTTATAGAACCCCCGCGTAGGAAGGGCATCATTTCACAGTGCTATAGATGCCAGCTCTATGGGCACTCAGCGCGCAACTGCCACGCGCGACCTAGGTGCGTTAAGTGCCTAGGTGATCATGCCACTGCTGAGTGCAGCCGCCCTAAAGATAGGGCTCTCTGCGCTGAGCCCCCCTCATGTGTCCTCTGCGGACAAGCAGGTCACCCCGCTAATTACCGCGGGTGCCCTAAGGCCCCGAAGCCAACCCCCAGACCGCCCACTCGCGCACCCGTGCGCCCCAACCCCCAGGCAGCAAATGTCGCCCCCCCGCCCCTCAGGCCTCAAAGACCGTCACCGTGGAAGACGCTCAACTCCCAGAGTGACTTCCCCCCCCTCCCCCAATCACCGAAATCTGTGGCTCCCCCTCAGCAGGGGACCACCACCAAACCTAACCACAAAACCACTAATATAAAAAGTGTCCCGACCCCGGCAACGGTTGCCCGGGTTAATCCCAAGACCCCACCAGGCGACTCCGACCTCGCCTTGGTGGCGCGCTTCGCCAGCATAGTCGACTATGCTGAGTTGCGTGAAATCGCGGCTCTTATTAGAGTTAACGAGGGTAACCATGGCCCTCCTTCAGGTATCGCTTAGGTACTCGACCGTGTTCGAGAGATTAGGGAGCTTTAGGGTACACCCGTAATGGATAT
Organism: Parascotia fuliginaria; assembly: GCA_963082885.1. Taxonomy (NCBI): domain Eukaryota; kingdom Metazoa; phylum Arthropoda; class Insecta; order Lepidoptera; family Erebidae; genus Parascotia; species Parascotia fuliginaria. The sequence goes on along the minus strand of OY720199.1, from coordinate 847,373 downwards.
AGGCCACTCAGGTAGAGTCAAACCGAGGTCCCTCCGTATAGGGAGTTTCAATGCCAATGGCATTAAAACGCAGCGCGACGAGATCGCTGCATTCTGTAGCGATCATCAGCTAGATATTCTTTTAGTGCAAGAGACATTTCTAAAACCATCACATAGGGACCCTAGGATTGCTAACTATAATATAGTGCGCAACGATAGGGTCAACCAAGCCCGCGGGGGCACGCTCATTTATTATAAACGGTCCTTGCACTGTTCGCCTACGGATTCTCCCAAGCTATCACACATTGAAGCTTCTGTCTGTCAAATAGGCCTCACAGGACATCAGTCTATTGTAGTGGTGTCAGCTTACTTACCGCCAGGCGGCTCTGCTGACAACCCTAGGCCGTTACTTAGTAGTGACGTCCAAGCCCTCCTTAACCTAGGTAGCTCTGTCCTTCTGGCAGGCGACCTAAACGCTAAGCACGTCCTCTGGGGTTGTCTCTCGACAAACCCTAGAGGGCGCACCTTAGAGCACTTATCTGGGTCATTAAATTTTGACATTGTCGCGCCCTTAGAGGCTACTCACTACCCCACTAGAGTTGATCATAGGCCGGATATACTTGACATTGCGCTTCTGAAGAACATAAACTTACGTTTGTCGACTTTAGAGGTGCACAAGGAACTGGACTCTGATGACAGACCTGTTATCATAGACTTTGCCCCACGACTAGGCCCCCCTGATACAGGTCAGCCCACTCAAACTAGGAAGGTTACGGATTGGGGGCGACTCGGAGAGAGTCTGAAGTCGCCCAGCTCCGTACACCTTAGCGGGATACCCGATAGTATACAGTCTTTGGGTGACACGATGTTGGCGATCGACTCTCTAACAAATCACGTGCAGTCGTTAATTAATGACTGCTCGCGGGAGGTACCAGTGGCACAAAAAAATAATCGCTGGCGCTTACCCGACGACATACGTGAATTGATAAGAGAGAAGAACGCCTCCATTAGAGCCCATGACCGTTTCCCCTCCGAGCCCAATAGGGCACGAATGCGTACACTTCAGCGTGCTGTAAAGGCACGCATAGACGAGTTTCGTCAGATACGATGGGAGACAACCTTAAGCGAGCTTGAGCCCACTCATCTCGCCTTTTGGCAACTGTCTCGCGCCTTGCAAAAGGACACCATCGTAACCCTGCCTCCCTTAAATAGACCCAACCTCCCGCCCGCATTCGATGACGTCACGAAGTCAGAGTGCCTAGCAGACAGCTTGTCGCTTCAATGCACGCCTAGTACATTGCCAGTCGACCTAGATCACGTCCTTAACATTGATAACGAAGTGGAGCGGAGAGCCTCACTCCCGTTGCCAGTAGAGTCTCAAGAAGGGAATGTTGACCCCCTCCCCCCCGTTACGACCGATGAGGTTGAGAAGATCGTTAGAGGATTACAATCTAAAAAGTCCCCTGGGTCGGACAAAATAACTAATAGAGTTATTAAACTCTTTCCTCCCCTTTTGCTCGCCCTCATGACCGCGATCTTTAACGCGGCCATGTCCCACAATATCTTTCCACAACAGTGGAAAGAGGCCCTAGTAATAGGCATTCACAAACCCGGTAAGCCCCGGTCCGAACCCACTAGCTACCGTCCAATAAGTCTACTCAACGGCATGGGTAAGATTTATGAACGACTACTATTTAGTCGACTTAAGTCGTATGTCGATAGTAACCACTTTTTACCAAACGAGCAATTTGGCTTTCGTACCAAACACTCGTGTGTTCAACAAGTCCATCGTATTGTTGAACATATCAGCAGTCGGTTTCAGACGAACCAGTATACAGGGGTTCTCTTCTTCGATGTAGCGAAAGCGTTCGACAAAGTGTGGCACAATGGCTTATTATATAAGCTATTCACACTGGGCGTGCCACATAGACTCGTGCTCATCATACGAGACTACTTGTCGAACCGCAGCTTTCGCTATAGAGTGGAGGGAACACTTTCCTCCCCCCACCCAATTCTCGCCGGCGTCCCGCAAGGGTCAGTACTCTCTCCCTTATTATTTTCGCTATACACTAGCGATATACCTATATATCGACATACGCAATTAGCACTATTTGCAGATGACACTGCTATCTACTACTCCGGTAGATCTCCGCAGGCCATCGCCAAAGTTCTCCAATCCGCGGCCAACGCACTCGGTGCCTGGTTCAGAGAATGGAGAATAGAGGTGAATCCCGATAAAAGCCAAGCAGTGCTATTCCGCCGGGGAAGAACTAGTCTTCACCCTCCGCAGATCACCATGTTCGGCAAGCCGATCCCCTGGGAGAAGCAAGCCAAGTACTTAGGTGTAATACTAGACGATCGGCTCACCTTTAAGCCTCACATCAAAACCGTACGTAACCGCGCCCGACTAGCCCTAGGTCGACTGCACGCGTTAGTAAGCGCAAAGTCTAAACTTTCGCTTAAGAACAAAGTTCGCTTATACTCTACTTGCATACGCCCGATTATGACGTATGCAGCGCCAGTGTTTGCGCATGTGCCGCCATGTAGAACCCATATGCTTCAGGTAGTTCAGAATCGTTTCATGCGTAGAGCCACGGGAGCCCCGTGGTACCTACGTAATGAAAACTTGCATCTAGACCTAGGTTTGCCGACCATCAGGCAATTTCTCAAACGCTGTTCTCGCAGGTTCTTTGACTCTGCCGCTACACACATTAATCCGTTAGTTTTAGAAGCGGTCAACTACACTCCGTCAGGGATCTCACGCACACGCCGACCTCGGCACGCTCTCGTAGAGCCGGACGATGACATCACACTTCTCCAGATAGAGCGCAACATCAATACTCTATATAACACTACACATAACCGCCCACGGTACCGCCCCCGCCGCAGGGGCGTGCCGTCGTCGCGCAATAATAATGGGCCGGCCCTAGCTTTCAACAACGCCCTAAGCCGAGGTCCTAACCCCACGTAGGGGGTGCCCTTAGGCAACGTTGTTTAGAATATTTAACGGTTGAGAGCCTTCTGCTCACCGACAGTCCGCGTAAGGTTGTGAAAGCCATCAGAGGCTAACAACCCACACCACACAAAAAAAAAAAAAAAAAAAAAGTATCGTGTGTCCTCCTTTGGAATATTAAAGCCATGGCAAATACACCACTGGAAGTCAAATCGGTGTTTCATTTCGAAATACGCCAGTTCATCCCGAGGTAGGGATAGGAGCCCGTACAATATCCCACCTGCTTTACATGGATGATCTTAAATTAATTGCGCCAACTGAACCTCAGCTGAAAGAGTTACTGACGGTAACTGAAAACTTTAGTAATTCTATCAACATGGCTTTCGGAGTGGACAAGTGTGCAGTCATGTATGTAAAGCGAGGCAGGGTAGTCGAATCTGATGGAATTCAGCTATCTGATTCTACTCATCTTAGGTCACTTCTAATCGCCGACGCCTATAAATACTTGGGTATGTCGCAGTCGCTGGGCATTAAAGAGACAGATATGAAACAATCATTACAGGAGCGCTTTTTCAGCCGCCATAAAAGAGTATTAACCCTTAACTGGTATCGGGGTCAAAATTGACCCCAAAGCCACATGTTTTTAATCATAACTTTGCAGTTTAAGTACCTACACTCTTGCGCATCGAGGTAATCTCATTACGTCGCGAAGTGCGACGGGTGACGGACGAGCGTCACTTTATTGCTACTAGAAACGGAGGTATGTTTGTTACTTGGGTCAAAATTGACCCCGATATCGGAAGTGTGTATTTTATTGTACGACTTATTTTGTAACGTTTTATTTATTTTTAGGACAAAATCATCACGATGGCGGGTTTTTTACGTGACCGTGAAATCGCACAGCTTCTGGACGACGAAAACCAAGAATCTGACTCCGAATTGGTTTATGATGCCACAACAGCAGCCTCTGACCAAGAAATTATCAGCGATTGTGAAGAAGCGGAGATAGCTAGCTGTTCTGAAAACAGTGTTATAGTCGGGGATACTGAGTCTTCGAGTTCAAGCGGAGAAGAAGAACAAAAGGAAGAGGTAACCCCACAAACTTCTGGTTTTTATAGAGGCAAAAATAGATTCAAATGGTCGAAAAATCGGTTGTATCCCATCTGGTCCGGTGACTTGGCCCGGCGCCGGGCCACATGGGAAAAAAAAGTTTTAACTGGCCCGGTGATATGTTTACCGGGCCAAATGACACAAACAAGTGCCATCGTCCCTGGTAAGGTGAGAAAAGAGGGTGTATCCCATCTGGCCCGGTGACTTGGCCCGGCGCCGGGCCACATGGGAAAAAAAAGTTTTAACTGGCCCGGTGATATGTTTACCGGGCCAAATGACACAAACAAGTGCCATCGTCCCCGGTAAGGTGAGAAAAGAGGATACGCCTCGTAATTTGTGAAATACTAAATACATGCATCTATGAAAGGGATTGAACTTATAAATCAAACTGCTTATACAATAATCAGTTTTTATTGTGAATGACGCGTATCAACTTGTGTCATAAATCTCAACCTGAAATAGAATTCTTATAAATAGATCTTTTTAAATTTGAACATAATAACCATATTTTTATAATAATAATAATCAACGAAGCCAAAATGCTATGAATCAAACCAAATTAGTAATAAGTACTTAATATAACATAGGTACAAACAGTCTACAATATGATTTTTTATAAACAATCAACAATATACATATATAATGGCCAAAAACAGTCTTTTTAATAATAGTCATCTTAATCAACGAGTCAAAATGCTATGAACCAAACCAAATTATTAATAAATACTTATAATATATATATAATAATGTTTATATAATAACAATGTTTTAATGAACGAAGCCAAAATGCTATGAATCAAACAAAATTAAGTACTTATTATAACATACAGTCTTTAATATGGTTTTTTTTTATAAACAATCAACAATATACATCAAAAATTTGCACATAATAACAATGTTTTAATGAACGAAGCCAAAATGCTATGAATCAAACAAAATTAAGAACTTATTGTAACATACAGTCTCCAAAATGTTTTTTTATAAAACAACGCAACGTGCGTTGGTTATCTCTTTCCATTCGTTGTCCCTTTTTTATGATACAAGGAGAGCGAGAGGGGCAGAAGGGTGTGCGGGTACTTGCCTGTGACGTGAGTCAGTCGGTTACGGTCAGTCAAAGTTAATGTGTGTTTTATACGCAGTTAGGGACACAAGTGAAACACAGGACAGCTATAGACGCACTGTTTATTTAGTTAAACCCCGGGCGGCGCGGCGGGGCGCAGCCACGCCCACAGGACGCACGCGCATAGATACATAGATGTACAACAGTTCCTCCCTCTATTTAACGTAAATGGAACTGAGAGGAAGCTTGAGAAGCAAACCGCAGTTCCCGTTGGTCCCTATGTGAGTGGGACATGCGCGCCGACATCGAAGCTATATGCGATTCTTAGTCACTATCAGGAACTTCGTCCCAAATCCTGCTGTTCGGTTGGAGAACTTCGCTGGACGTAGGCTGGGAGGTTCCCATCGAAGGGGACTACTGGTAACACACGATACATCTTCTTCTAAGATGGAGGCAATAGGGACTATAGACTTTGAGCGGTATGCACCAATCGTGGTGTACCCGGACAACAACAATGAGATGTTGAGGTCTATGGGAATGTGGGTTGATTGTGACCCATACATAACTAACCATATGACGGGAGCCCATGCTGCGCAGCCTAACACCGTGTTAATGAGTGCAACGCCAGCGTTGACCACACAATCACTGTCGACCGAGATTATTGAACCAAGGAGACTGTATGTGATATACTCCAGGCTAGATTCGAGCAGTCCCGAAATGACGTCAATAAAGGTGACAGACATCCAGTACCCTGATCCCATCCTCGTCGCCACTGTTTTATACGCAGTTAGGGACACAAGTGAAACACAGGACAGCTATAGACGCACTATTTATTCAGTTAAACACCGGGCGGCGCGGCGGGGCGCAGCCACGCCCACAGGACGCACGCGCATAGATACATAGATATACAACAATGTGCACGTGGTATTTATGAACTGCAAGATCTGCAACTTAGTAAGTGAAGTGATATTTGATTTGTTTAACATTTAATTTATCAAAATGATGAGTGGTTAAAAATATTCGTTGATGTGGTGCTACTGATTAAATAACACGTAACGATTTCAGGAGCTATGGTCGACGAAAATCCAAGATGTTCAAATGACATATCGTCTTTAAAATATATAGAAAGAGGTGGCGGCACTGTCCTTCTTCATGCTGGATACCAGTACACATTGAAAGAAAAATACAATAATGGGACAATGGCATGGGAATGCATTCATAGAAAGAGAAAAAGATGTGGTGGCAAAATAACTTTGAAAATAAGTACAAAAGTGCATTCATCTTATAATGTCGTGCTCACTTATCTGTGATCTAAGTAATAGTAATTAATATCCATCTATCTTTTTAGGGCAGTGATAAAGTAGGAGAGAAAAATCATGGGTGCATGCCAGATTTTGCTAAAAATGAAATAGACGAGAGTTTATACAAATGCAAAATTGAATTATCAGCACCTGAATTGCCGACCGTTACTTCGGTATATAATGCTACAGTAGCTTCATACCAAAACTCGGGTCTCGATTTAATAAAACGAATTCCAGAACTACACCAAGTTAAGAGTACGTTATATAGATCGAGAAATGCTTCCGTTGGGTTGAAAAAAATTGTCTACAAAAATCTGACCGAAGTGAAGGTACCCGAAAAATATTTAGATTTTTTGATAGCAGACTACTCACACGAAGGAAAGAGAATTTTGATATTTGCCACTCAAAAGGGCAGACAACTTTTGTCTGAGGGTAAGCTTTTCTTTGGAGATGGCACATTCAAGAGTTGCTCAGAGCCTTTTAAACAGCTTTACAGTATACATTGCGCTATTGGTGAAGAAGATACAAATATTGTGCCAGTGGCGTACGCGTTATTAAGTGACAAAAGTACGGAAACATATGAGGTTCTTTTTCATTTATTGAAAGCTCAAGTACCAGACTGGATCCCAGAAACATTTAAAACTGATTTTGAGATGGCCGTCATGAACGCTATTGTATCAGTATTCCCTAATGTAATCACAAAAGGTTGCTACTTCCATTATTATTCGCAAGCAGTGTGGAGGAAAGGAGTTACAACTCACCAAGTTAAAAACAACCCGCAGACAAGTAGCCCTCAGTGCTGTACTACCCCTTCTGCCGCAAAACGAAATTTTTAATGGCTGGTGGTATGTAGCTGCTCAAAGTCCCGATGATAAAAATAGCAAGATATTTCGTGATTACATGTTAAAGCAGTAGTTGCGTGACGAGTTCATAAACGTGTGGTGCGTTTTCGGACAACGCCACCGTACGTGACAAATGCACTGGAAGCGTGGCACAGCAAGCTTAACAAGACAATTAAAAAAAAGCAGCCCAATATGATCGAGATGTTAAAAGCGCTTTATACTGACGCCTCTTATTACAAAACAAGATCAGTACAAATTGAAAATAAGATACAAAGTACTCGACGCCATTCAAAGGAGGCCATGCTTCGAGAAGACTTTATTCAGGAGGCAACCATGGAGCTAGTGACCGGTCAAATAACCGTCGGTCATTTTTTAGAAAAAATGCGATAGAGAATTCTGAAATGACTGATTTTATTTAAAAGATTTATTCGAAGATGTTATTTTAAAAGAAAGTTTAATAATTTTATTGTTATTGATATTGATTATACACAATTATAATCTGTGATTATTAACATTTGTGATATACTTATAAAAAAAACATATTGGAGACTGTTTGAGTATGTTATAATAAGTTCTTAATTTTGTTTGATTCATAGCATTTTGGCTTCGTTCATTAAAACATTGTTATTATGTTCAAATTTTTTATGTATATTGTTGATTGTTTATAAAAAAAAACCATATTAAAGACTGTATGTTATAATAAGTACTTAATTTTGTTTGATTCATAGCATTTTGGCTTCGTTCATTAAAACATTGTTATTATATAAACATTATTATACTGGGTGGCGCAAAAGTAAAGACCCTATTTGGTTCAGCTATAACATTTTTTCTAAATTAGAAAACTAGATTTAGATTTTTTTAAATGTATATTTGTGCCATTAAATTTCGTACCATTAGGATTTAAAGATGATGTCTTTTAAATGGTGACCTCCAGAGTTGATACACATTTGAGCCCTATTTATGACATTTTGCATAACTTGCCGTAACACTTCCTGCGATATGTTCGTTATTTCTTGACGAATGTTTTCTTTTAGAGCTGCGAGAGTCTGTGGCTTGTTCACATACACCCGAGATTTCAAAAAACCCCAAAGAAAGAAGTCTGGACTGGTCAGATCGGGTGATCTTGCAGGCCAAGGCAAATCGCCAAAACGAGAGATAACTCGGCCTGGAAAAGCGTCCCTCACTAAGTCCATAGTGTCGCGCGCTGTGTGTGCCGTAGCGCCGTCTTGTTGAAACCAGATGTGCTCCAGCCCCAATTCGTCCAAACTGGGTATCAAAAACTCACGTAACATGGTTCTGTAGCGTTCTCCAGTGACAGTAATCGCATTGCCTCCAGCGTCTTCGAAAAAATAGGGTCCGATCACTCTGTCAACACAGATGCCACACCATACAGTAACTTTTAGTGGGTGTAGAGGTGTTTCTTGAATAATGCGCGGATTATCAGTGCCCCAGAACCGAGTATTCTGCTTATTGACATGCCCTGAGAGATGGAAATGCGCTTCGTCACTCATAACCAATTTTGAAGGAAAATCATCCTCTTCAAGGTTGAGGTTTATGACGCGCTGGCAGTAATCTAGACGAGCTCGGTGGTCAGCAGGCAGCAGCTGATGAGTCATTTGAGTTTTATACGGGAACATCTTTAAGTCTTTCACCAAAATACGCTGCAGGGTCCGTCTGGAAATGCCCAATTGCGTGGCACGTCGCCTCGTTGATGTTTCTGGACACTCTTCCACATCTTCGCGCACAGCATCGATATTTTCAGCTGAACGGCCTGTTCTTGGTCTCCCAGACTTAGGTCTATCCAATGTTGAGCCAGTTGCTTCAAGGCGTGTGGCAAAGCGTCGAATTGTGCGACCAATCGGTGCCGGACGGTGGGGAAATCGTCGACGAAATTCACGTTGTGTTCTTATCACTGATGAATTATTCCGTAAGAACATTGACACAATTATTCCACGTTCTTGGGGAGTAAAACGGTCCATGTTTATTTTCAGTGTATTTTACATTTGTTCTCTACACAATTTTCAACAACAGAATGACAGAAAATGTCATATATAAAAAAAAAAAGTATTTTCTTTAGTGCCAGTACTTTTGCGCCACCCAGTATATAACGGGTGGCGCAAAAGTAAAGACCCTATTTGGTTCAGCTATATCATTTTTTCTAAATTAGAAAACTAGATTTAGATTTTTTTAAATGTATATTTGTGCCATTAAATTTCGTACCATTAGGATTTAAAGATGATGTCTTTTAAATGGTGACCTCCAGAGTTGATACACATTTGAGCCCTATTTATGACATTTTGCATAACTTGCCGTAACACTTCCTGCGTTTCCATTTCCATCTCTCAGGGCATGTCAATAAGCAGAATACTCGGTTCTGGGGCACTGATAATCCGCGCATTATTCAAGAAACACCTCTACACCCACTAAAAGTTACTGTATGGTGTGGCATCTGTGTTGACAGAGTGATCGGACCCTATTTTTTCGAAGACGCTGGAGGCAATGCGATTACTGTCACTGGAGAACGCTACAGAACCATGTTACGTGAGTTTTTGATACCCAGTTTGGACGAATTGGGGCTGGAGCACATCTGGTTTCAACAAGACGGCGCTACGGCACACACAGCGCGCGACACTATGGACTTAGTGAGGGACGCTTTTCCAGGCCGAGTTATCTCTCGTTTTGGCGATTTGCCTTGGCCTGCAAGATCACCCGATCTGACCAGTCCAGACTTCTTTCTTTGGGGTTTTTTGAAATCTCGGGTGTATGTGAACAAGCCACAGACTCTCGCAGCTCTAAAAGAAAACATTCGTCAAGAAATAACGAACATATCGCAGGAAGTGTTACGGCAAGTTATGCAAAATGTCATAAATAGGGCTCAAATGTGTATCAACTCTGGAGGTCACCATTTAAAAGACATCATCTTTAAATCCTAATGGTACGAAATTTAATGGCACAAATATACATTTAAAAAAATCTAAATCTAGTTTTCTAATTTAGAAAAAATGTTATAGCTGAACCAAATAGGGTCTTTACTTTTGCGCCACCCGTTATATTAATAATTTAAAGTGGCATTAAAAATCTTTTTGAAGCTTTGATTAGGTCTAATACATCTCGAACTGTTAAGGTACCTGTTAGTATAATGAATGGTGATATTTTTATTCCTGAAACTAACATAAATAACTGTTTTATAGCGTGCACGATAAGTCGAGCAGACGCCGGATATGCATACCTAGAGATATCGAATCCTACTCATAACGATATCATAGTTGGCTTAGTTTCACCACTTAAAGTTCAGAAGCTTCATAACAATTTTGATTTATGTAATTTTGAATCTATTAATAATGACAATGTAACAAATATAGAATCTTTAATTCGTACTGAACATTTAAATGCAGAAGAAAAGTATAATTTAATGCACTTATGCCAAAAATATAGTGACATATTTTATACGGATGATAGTCAGTTGACCTTTACAAATCAAATCAAACATCAAATAAATACTACTGATGAAGTACCTGTATTCTCTCGAACTTATAGATATCCTCACTTTCATAAAGCGGAAGTCGAAAAACAAATAACAGAAATGTTAAAACAAAAAATTATTAGACCTTCAAATAGCCCTTGGTCTTCACCAATTTGGATAGTACCTAAAAAGCAGGACGCATCTGGTAAAGCAAAGTGGCGTCTGGTTATTGATTTCCGTAAGTTAAACGAAAAAACAATTTCTGATCGATACCCCATTCCCAACATTAGTGATATTTTGAATAAATTAGGCCGAAGTCAATATTTTACGGTGTGCGATTTAAAATCAGGATTTCATCAAATTGAAATAGATTCTAAGGACATTCCAAAGACGGCATTTAGTGTTGATGACGGAATTACACACCGAGGTCATTACGAATTTTTGAGGATGCCTTTTGGGCTTAAGAATGCACCATGAACCTTCCAAAGGGCGATGGACAACGTTTTACGTGGCCTAAAAAATGTTACAGTGTATATGGACGATATTTGTATATATAGTTCATCACTACAGGAACATATTCACGACCTAGAAGCCCTATTTCAACGGCTTCGAGAGGCCAATTTTAAGGTACAATTAGATAAGACAGAGTTTATGAAAAGAGAAACACCTTTTCTTGGCCATATTGTTTCTACAGACGGAGTAAAACCCGATACGAACAAAATTAAAGCCATTCAGAAATTCCCCTTACCACAAACTACAAAAGAAATTAAATCTTTTCTAGGTCTATTAGGATACTACCGAAAATTTATCCCTAATTTTGCTCATGTAGTAAAGCCTTTAACATCTTGTTTGAAAAAAGGTGCTAAAATTCAACTTACACCAGAATATATTAATTGTTTTAAGCATTGTCAAAATTTACTCATTAACGACCCTATCTTGCAGTACCCCAACTTTGAAAAGGATTTCAATTTACGTACTGATGCATCAAACGTTGCCTTGGGTGCCGTACTTTCTCAAGGTCCTCTAGGCTCGGATAAACCAATTGCGTACGCATCCCGAACGCTCAATGACAGTGAGACAAAGTACAGCACCATTGAAAAAGAGTTGCTTGCCATCGTGTGAGCAACTAAGTATTTTCGACCGTATTTATACGGCAGAAAGTTTAACATAATTACTGACCACAAACCCTTGCAGTACTTAATGAACATAAAAGACACAAATAGTCGCTTAACTAGATGGCGTCTTCGGTTAGAAGAATTCGATTACAATATTATGTACCAAGCAGGTAGCTTAAATAAAAACGCAGACGCTCTATCTAGATTAGAAGTTCATAACAATAGTGTAGATATGTCTTTCAGTGATGAAGATGATGTACCCTTGTCTATGATTGTAAATCAGTCAAATAGACAACGTAATGAACCAGGCCATGAAAATAGTACTGTTCACACTGAATTAGAAAACCCGATCTTAGAAATTCCTATTTCCGAAAAGTATATTAATGTTTTTGATAATCAGTTATTTTTAAATTTTGTATTACATTCACCTGCTGGTCCAAGAACGATTGACGTATTTCCAGGAAAGAAAAGAATGTTAATTCAAATCAATTTAAACGATTTAGAAAATAGTATCATCGATACATTCAAAGAACAAATAAAAACAGGCATTAGTTATGGAATATATATAACTGATCATAATCTAATAACAACTATAACTAGTATTTTACAGAAAACTTTTGTGAATTCTAGTTACAAATTAACCTTTTGTAAAACTAAAGTTGAAGATGTCACCGATCTAAACAAACAATATAGTATTATTAAAAACTTTCAAGAAGGTAAGACGAATCACCGTGGCATTCAAGAAGTTACACAACGCATTAAAACTAATTATTATTGGCCTAATATTAAAAATCAAGTCACAGAATATATCAATAATTGTAACAATTGTCAAACATGTAAATACGAACGAATTCCAAATAAACAAAATTTTCAAATTGTTCCTATACCAAACAAACCATTTGATGTTTTACACATTGACACCTTAACTGTAAATCGACAGAAATTTTTAACAATTATTGACGTATTCTCAAAATATGCACAGGCATACCCATTAGAATCAGTAACAGGTCTAAGTGTAATAAATGCTTTATCTATTTATATTTCTCATCACGGAGTACCAATAAGTATAGTAGCCGACCAAGGAGCAGAATTTAAAAATATGCCAATTCAAGAATTTGCTAGTTTGCACAAAATTAAATTGCATTTTATTTCTGTTAATAATCTCCAATCAAATGGAGCTATAGAAAGGTTTCACTCCACTATTTTGGAACACATCCGAATACTATCTACAACACAATCAGAACTATCTACAATACAATTCATGCTATATGCTGTAATAGGATATAACAATAGTATTCATACAGTAACAGGCTTAAAGCCAATAGATATAATAAATGGACATACAAGCAGTCGCAATCCATTTGATATCAATTTAGAAAAGATTTATTCACAGCACTACATTGATAGGCATAGAACTATTACCATAGAAATGTATAATGAAATAAATAAGAGATTACATAATAACCAGAGCAAAACCATGTCAAATGCAAACAAAGAAAGAGAAGAATCTCACCAGTACACAGAAGGGCAAGCGCTTTACATAAAAAATCCCCTTGCCGTTAGACATAAGACCAAACCTCGTTACTTAGGACGTAGAGTAAAGAAGAACCTAGGTATAAAAGTTGTAGATGACAGGAATATTGTTCACCACAAACGCGTCGTGAGGAAACCCCTAACACGCCAAACTATCTTGTTCCAGGATCCTGGCGACGATCCGGGCTGAACAAATAGTAACCACGTCGTTAGTGGACAATCCGGGCATATTACCCTTTAGCTTAGGATATGCTAAGTTTATAAAAACAGAGCATGTTTTTCTTCATTATTATAATTTAGATAGTATTAAAGATAGCATTAAGAATGTAGAGACTTATTTGGATAGTTATATAGAGTATATTAGGTCAGCAGACCCTGCTTATTTTAGCGATATGTTATTAGTTATTAATCAAGTGCTCATAAATATGCTTGAAACAATAAATAACAAATTTTATTCTATGTATGAACAGTCTAAACAAAAGCGTGGATTTATTAATGGTTTGGGTTCTATTATAAAAGGAATTACCGGTAACTTGGATCATGATGATGCAGTATACTATAATAAAGCCATACACATCTTGCAGAATAATCAAAATAGTATTAAACATCATTTGAATTCTGAAATAAGCTTAAATATTCACATGTTGGAATCTTTTAACAAGACTCTATATCTACTGTTGTAAAAAATGAATATAGAATATATGCAAAATTAAATGAAGTTATGAGCACTGTTAATATGACTAATTATAGGTCAAGTGATTATATTAAGATAAATGGTCTTTTTAATTTGTTAAAGCTTAATTTACTAAATATTTTAAATTGTATAACATCTCTAGAAAATGCCTTGAGTTTTTCAAAACTTGCTGTAACTCATCATAGTGTGATCAATGCAGAAAATATCCATTTTATATTTAATGTATTACAGAGTTTGTACGAAGAATCTGAATTAATTGTGGACTCACACACTGAGGTTAGAGACTTTTATGATATTATTGTATGTGGTTCTTATTTTGTTGATAATATGCTTGTATTTGCTCAGAAGTTTCCCATAATGCATTCAAATACATACAGTTATTACCATCTGTACCCCACTCCTACCTTTAATAATACAATATTAATTCCACCTAAACCGTATCTGGCTATGGATGATAATGGGCATCACTACATGGACGGAGTATGCAAAAAGTTCCACAAAATTTATTTCTGTCAGGAGAGCCAGAGTATAACTTCCACGAAACCAGATGATTGTATCTGTCATATTATATTGAAGCAAGAAATTAGCCGGAGCTGTAGTTTTGTAGAATATTGTTGAATTATATACATTTAATTATGCAAAAATTAATTATTTATTATGTACAATTATTTAGTTAAATTGCTCCTTAATCGGTGTTATTAAAAGCATAAATTCATATAAAAGGTTAATACAGACTTGACAGTTAGATTCAGTATAAATAGCGGATGATTATTAAAATGGTGCTCAGTCGGTGTAACGCTCTCGTAGTGAACGGACATTATTATTTACTTCCTTGTGTAATTTAAAATAAATCAAGTGATTATTTAAATAGTGAATTTATTTATCTACCCTGTAACCTCCTATAGGTTATGGGCCCAGTGTCACGATCTTAAATTCAGTGTTAAATTATTATATCTACCCACAGTGGTATAATAGTCGTTATCTACAGTGTGAAATAAAAGGTGCTGCTATATAAAAACCGTAAGTAATGGAACATTTAAAACAAAAAAGGAATATTAAGCCGTTTGACGGCGATAAATATAGCATTTGGAAATTTAGAATACGTTCGTTACTAAGTGAAATGGATATACTTAGCATTATTGACAACGACATTCCACAAACACGATCTGAAGCATGGGAAAAGAACAACCGATTGGCTAAAAATATTCTAGTGGAATATTTGTCGGATTCCTTTATCGGTTTTGTGAACGATAATATAACAGCCAAAGAAGTTTTTCGAAGTTTGGATTTGCTTTATGAACGTAAAAGTCTTGCAAGTCAATTGGCTCTAAGAAAAAAGCTTTTGGGGCTAAAATTGCAAGCGGATATACCACTAATAAAACATTTCACTGTTTTTGACGACTTAATTACTGAACTA
This sequence comes from Parascotia fuliginaria, assembly GCA_963082885.1. NCBI lineage: Eukaryota > Metazoa > Arthropoda > Insecta > Lepidoptera > Erebidae > Parascotia > Parascotia fuliginaria. The sequence goes on along the minus strand of OY720199.1, from coordinate 831,906 downwards.
TTGGCTGCAGGAGCAATATTAGAAGAAACCGATAAGGTTGCGCATCTATTGCTGACTCTACCTAATACGTATGATGGGGTAATTACAGCTATAGAAACATTAACAGAAGACAACCTAACCCTAGCATTCGTAAAAACCAGACTTCTAGACCAAGAAATAAAATTGAAGAATGAGGGTAGTGACACAAGCGCAAAAGTTTTACATGTTGAAAATAAAAATGAAATAAATTACAAGAGAAAATTTGATAGTTCAAAATGAACGTACACCCACATCAAAATAATAAAAATTTTAAAAGCCAGAATAATAAAAAAAATATTAAATGCCATCATTGTGGACGCAAGGGACATATGAAAAAGGATTGCTTTTATTTCAAACGATCGAATAAACAAAACCAAATGGCAGAAAGAACCAGAACAGTTCAAACTGTTGGATTGTCGCTGGAGTCGAAATCGGATGACTTTTCAGGATATGCTTTTATGACTGGAGAGTACCAGCAGGATAATTATGCAAATAAAGTAACATTTTTGTTGGATTCTGGAGCATCCGACCATATTATAAACAGGGACGATATTTTCGTTACGTTCGAATACTTGTCTATACCAATAAAAATTTCTATTGCTAAAACTGGTGCATTTATTTCAGCTACAAAAAGAGGTACTATCAATGTTGTGAGCAACAATGACGTTCCAGGCGTTTTGGAGAATGTGCTGTGTTGTCGAGAGGTGCCGTACAATTTATTGTCTGTTTCAAAAATGCAGCAGGCTGGTCTGAAGATAATATTTGATCAGCATGGGACTCACATTATGAAGGAAGGTAAAATAATCATGAAAGGTAATCTTTTACACAATTTAATTACTTTAGATTTTAAAATACCTACTATGGTGGGTCGGTCTGTTTCTCAAGCGTATTATGGTAAAATAATTAATTATAAATTGTGGCATCAACGCTTAGGTCATATTAGTAAGAGTAAATTTCTTGAATTAAAATGTAATAACTTGATCAAAGACAAACAACAGATTGAAACAATATTACCAACTAATGAATTATGCGAAGCTTGCATAAATGGTAAACAGACTCGACTACCATTTAATAAAGTAAAAGATAAGGAATACATTAAGCGACCATTATATATTGTGCACTCGGATGTATGTGGCCCTATCACTCCTTCAACAGTTGATAATAAGAATTATTTTGTTTTGTTTGTTGATCAGTTCACGCACTATTGTGTTGTATATCCATTGACTTACAAATCTGATGTATTTTCTGCATTCAAAGATTTTGTTGCTAAAAGCGAGTCTAAATTCAATGCAAAGTTAGTTACTTTGTATAGTGATAATGGTGGCGAATATTTATCAACTGAAATGAAAGATTATTGCAAACAAAAGGGTATTAGTTATCACTTAACGGTACCCAGAACTCCACAGTTAAATGGTGTGGCTGAACGTATGGTGCGAACCATTACCGAAAAAGCTCGTTCTATGTTAAATGGTGCAAAGTTGGACAAGTGCTTTTGGGCTGAAGCAGTGTTAACTGCGGTTCACTTGATAAATATTACGCCAACAAAAGCCTTAAATCAGTCTAAAACTCCTTATGAGTTATGGCATGATAGAAAACCGAGTATTAAATCTCTTAGAGTATTTGGTTCTACTGTGTATGTCCATAATAAAACCAATAGAAATAAATTTGATGATAAATCATGGAAAGGAATATTAGTGGGCTATAGTCCAAATAGTTATAAGGTATGGAACACAGAAAGCGAAAAATATGTGACTGTTAGGGATGTTGTAGTAGATGAGATAAATTTTCTAGTATCCAGGCCTTTCTCAAAGCCTGAAGGGAATAATGTTAAATATTCTCAAGACAAAACTGATTGTGACCAAGTGTTTAAATCGGTGTCAATAGAATCTCAAAAAACTAATATCCCTAAATCAGACAATTCAAAAGCTGATATTGAAGACAGTCCAAGTAAAATTCGCAGAATAGATAATGATAATGAACCTGACCTGAACACTGATTCTTTACCTGTAAATAATAAAGAAAATCTAATGAATCATCTTTACTTAGGAGGAGTGATAGGCTCAAAGGTCGTCCCCTTATTTGTTATAAAGAAAGTGATGATGATGATGATTACTTGTATAGTGTTCATTCATTTTCTTGTGAAATTCCTAAATCATTTCATGACATAAAATCACTCGATAATAGGTCTTATTGGGAGAAAGCTATAGAAGATGAATTAGCATCCCATAGTATTAATAATACATGGACTCTGGTGCCAAGACCAGATAATAAAAATATTATTGATTGTAAATGGGTTTTTACTATTAAAACTGATGAATTTGGAAAACCTTTAAGGTATAAGGCTCGTCTTGTTGCTAGAGGTTTCAGCCAAGAATACCTTACTGATTATAATGAAACTTTTGCGCCAGTTGCTAGAATAGCTAGCTTTCGTTTTATAATTAGTTTTGCTAATCAGCATAAATTATTGATTCATCATATGGATGTTAAAACCGCGTTCTTAAATGGTTTTCTAAAGGAAGAAATATATATGAAAATTCCTGAAGGCATTCTTAGTAAAAAAACAATAATTATGTATGTAAACTAAATAAAGCGTTATATGGGCTGAAACAGGCTGCAAGGTGTTGGTTTGAAGTATTTGAGCGATCTCTTAAGGATAAGGGTTTTCGAAATTCATCGGTCGATAGGTGTATTTATCTGTTAGATAAAGGAAACATTATGAAAAACATTTATGTTGTGTTGTATGTTGATGATTTAGTGATAGCGTGTGCTGACATTCAAATAATGAATGACTTTAAAAGTTATTTAAAGAGTAAATTTCAAATGACTGATTTAAATGATATAAGGTTCTTTCTTGGTATCAAAATTACTAGATACTCTGATATGATTACATTAGATCAAAGCGCTTATATTCAAACAATTTTAAATAAGTTTAATATGAGTGATTGTAACCCTGTAAGTACACCTACCGAAGTTAAACTAAATTTTGAAGTGTTAAATCTAAAAGATAAATATAATGCACCATGTCGTAACCTTATAGGGTCTTTAATGTACATTATGTCATGTACTCGCCCTGATTTGAGTACATCCGTAAATATATTAAGTCGTTTTGCACAAAATAATAATAAGGAATTATGGTTATGTTTAAAACGTGTGTTAAGGTATCTTAAAGGTACTATGCATTTAAAATTAACTTATAAAAGAAACGATTATGATAATGTATTGTGTGGATATGTGGATTCTGATTGGGGTGGTCATGACTATTCTGACAGAAAAAGTACTACCGGTTATTTATTTAAACTATTTGAACAGTGTACAATAACTTGGTGTACAAAGAGACAGAATTCAGTTGCAGTTTCATCCACTGAAGCTGAATATATGGCCCTGTATGAGGCTGTAAAGGAAGCGTTATGGCTCAAGTCTCTAGCTGAAAGTATTAACATTGAAGTTAATAAACCGATTGTGATATTTGAGGATAATAACGGCTGTATTAGCATTGCCAATAATCCCACTAATCACAAAAGGTCAAAACATATTGACATAAAATATCATTTTTCAAGGGAGCAAGTTGAGAAAAATATAATTAAATTAAATTATATTCCCACAGGTCAATAACAGGCAGATATTTTGACAAAGCCCTTACCAGGTACTTCTTTTCAGAAAATAAGAAACAAAATCGGTTTAGAATAGAACAGAATGAGATTATTTAGTTGACACACAATGCAGTTAATTTATAGTACCATTAATAGAAACGTGAAATAAGTGTTATTATTATACATAAAATTAAATTTAAGTTTGTATTAGATTAATTCAAATGGTCTGATTAGGTTTTTCTGGGTTTTCTCTAATCCGAGCAACGAATGTTGGACCATGTTTGTACATACTCCCAGCAAACACTTGGAAGTGATATAATGATCCGTTAAATAATAATTTATTCTAGATTCTGTTGAATATAAATAGTAGTAGATCCACGCTGGTTTCAGCATGAATGGGTCGGATCGACCGGGGAAGTACTACCCTCTCATAGCAGATCGACGTAAGAGTAATGGTATTCGTACTATTGCGTTTCGCTCGGTGAGTGAGAGTGCCGGAGGCCCAACTGATGCAAAGATGGCAATCCTCGCAGCATGTGTGGGACCAGCTGAGTATCCGCGGAGTCATTGTGTGGGTGGTGTGGGTCGACCCGCCGGCCAGGGAGACCTGTAGAAACGGTGGTGCCGCTGGCCGCCCGCGGCATAGTACAGGGGCCCAACTAGGCCTAACCACCCTAGGAGGCTGCCCCACCAGGTCGCGCATAATCCCGGAGAGGTTCGTCGTGCCGGTTGGTGACCGGATGGTGGGACCCGGCGACCATTTCCGAGAGGGTACGGGGGCCCTTCCGTCCGGCGGATCGGCTACCACCATGCCACACAGTTAAATGACGAAGCAATACTCGGCACCTTGTCTAGCCTTGCTGCGAGGGCAGTCATCTTTTCCACGCCCCTCCCTTCACCCTCCAACATGGCAGCACGCAAAAAAGCAGCAGGTCTAACAGCGGCATCTTCCTCCCCCACCAACCCGCTATTTGAGGTGGAGTTCACTAACATCCGTGGACTCCATTCAAACCTCAACGCCGTCCACCAACACCTCGAGACGGCACGGCCTGCTTTGCTTTTCCTAACGGAGACACAAATACGCCGCCCTGACGACACGGCATACCTGCACTACCCCGGCTATGTGCTCGAGGAGCGCTTTCGCGCTAAGGCCGGAGTATGCGCATTCGTCAGGGCGGATGTTTGCGTTCGCCGTCTGCGCTGCCTAGAGGACCCATCCTACCCCATCCTTTGGCTTCACGTTGATCTTGGTTCTCTGAGCCGGGTCTACGCGTGCCTTTACCGTTCCCACTCCGGAGATTTGGAGACAACTCGACTCTTTGACCATCTGAGTCAGGCGGCAGACTTAGCGCAGGAGCGGTTTCCGAACGCGGAATTGGTGTTTCTGGGAGACTTTAACGCCCACCACGAGACCTGGTTGGGTTCTCTCAGAACAGACCATGCGGGACGAGCCGCCCATGCATTCGCTCTCACGCATGTCCTGACGCAACTGGTAATCCATCCCACCAGGATACCAGATATTCCAGGTCAAGCGCCCTCTTTGCTAGACCTACTGCTGACGAGTCACCCAGACCAATACAGTGTTTCGGTCCACGCCCCACTGGGTAATTCCGACCACTGTTTGGTCTGCGCCTCAGTGCCTCTTGTTGCTCCCCCACGACGTTCGGAGGTAAAGCGACGACTGTGGCACTACTCGTCAGCAGACTGGGACGGTATGCGGGATTACTTTGCTTCCGTCCCATGGGCATTACGCTGCTTTAAAGACAGGGATCCGTCGCAAAGTGCTACTGCTGTCGCTGGTGAGATCTTGTTAGGTATGGAATATTACATTCCATCCTCAGATGTCACCAGTGCCGGCAAAACGCGTCCCTGGTTCAACCGTAAGTGCGCCGACACTGTTAAACAAAAAGAATCGGCGTATCGCGCTTGGATCAGGGCCCGAGCACGGCGCGACCCTAGCTTGGATCGCCTAAAAGCAGCGTACAACAAAGCCACTAGGGAATGCAAGAGGGCTTACATCAGAGCGGATGCCCAGCGCATTGCACGGATTGGGCAAGAACTCATTTTGCATCCTACGGGTAGCCGTAGCTACTGGCGACTAGCCAAGGCCGTGCAATCCAACTTCTGCAAGCCTTCGCTGCCCCCCTTGAAATATCCTGATGGATCGCTGGCCCACGAGCCGCAAGAGAAAGCAAACTTGCTTGTAGAACTCTTTGCGGCTAACTCCCGAATCGACGACCGTGGCTTGCACCCGCCGACTATATCTGGCTGCGACTCCGTTATGCCTAATATTCGTATTAAGCATCGTGATGTCCGTGCGGAACTAAGGTCGCTCGATGTTCGGAAAGCCAGCGGACCGGATGGTATTCCAGCGGTGGTTCTTAAGAAATGCGCAGCGGAGTTATCTCCTGCATTGACGCGCCTATTCCGCCTATCTTATTCCTCGGGAATTGTGCCGGAGGCTTGGAGAGAGGCGAATGTTCAACCCATTCCCAAAAAAGGGGATAGGTCCGAGCCAGGCAACTATCGACCCATAGCTGTCACCTCAGTTCTCTGCAAGGTGCTTGAGCGGATAATAAACTCCCAACTAGTCCGCTACCTAGAGGGTCACTCGTTAATTAGTGACCGACAATATGGCTTTAGGTCAAAACGGTCTACGGGTGACCTTCTAGCGTATATCACGCACCAATGGGGTGAAGCTATGGACAGGCATGGCGAGTCCTTGGCCATCGGCCTTGACATAACCAAAGCCTTCGATAGAGTCTGGCACCGTTCGCTTCTGTCCAAGCTTTCAGCATATGGTCTGCCACCCCAGCTGTGCAACTGGATTGCCGCATTCCTGCGTGAGCGCCGCATTAGAGTCCTTTGTGACGGATCGGCCTCCAATTATTTGCAGGTCAACGCTGGGTTGCCTCAGGGGTCCGTCCTGTCGCCCACTCTGTATCTTCTGCATGTCAATGACATGTTGTCCCTTGGCAACATTCATTGCTATGCAGATGATAGTACAGTGCATGGGCGATATCTCGGACATCCTGCGGCTAAACAGACTGACATCGAGGCAAAACGCCTAGAACTTGTCGCTGAGCTCGACCAAGTATTATACCGCATTTCTCAATGGGGTTGTGAGAATTTGGTCGAGTTCAATGCCAAGAAAACACAGGTGTGCGCGTTCTCTGCAAAAAAATCTCCGTTCCTTCCCCTTCCCTCTCTTCAGAACACAGCGTTACCACTACAGGATAGCCTAAGTATCCTGGGTATGGACATCAGCCGAGATCTCAACCCCAAGAACTACATCGAGTGCGTCATTAAAACCGCCTCCTGTAAACTCGGTGTCCTGAACAGGGTGAGGCGGTACTTCACGCCCGAGCAGCTCTGTCTTCTTTATAAGACACAGGTTCGTTCCTGCGTGGAGTACTGCTCTCATCTTTGGGATGGCTCCGCACAGTACTTAATGGATGCACTCGATAGGTTGCAGCGGCGAGCAGTCCGTATCATCGGAAGCCCGGAGGCTACTAAGACCCTTGAGCCTTTACAGCTGCGAAGAGACATCGCCTCAATGGACGTCTTCTATCGCCTTTACCATGGAGAGTGTTCTGAAGAGCTCTTTGAATAAATCCCACCCTCTCCCTTTTTATCCAGAACAACACGTGCGGGACTAAAGTGCCACCCTTTCACAGTGGAATCTAAAGGGTCTCGAACCAAACGGTTCAGCACTTCATACTTTTGTCGCTCAATTAAAGCCTGGAACTCTTTGCCAGCGCATGTGTTCCCATCTAATTTTGATCCTGGGTCTTTTAAGCGGGGCGTGAAAAAGCATCTCACTAAGCCGCCATAGTGGAGGCCACCATACCAGTAGTTTGGCTTTTGGAATGGTGTTCGCCACTTCTGGATTCCACTTACTGCTTACCATCAGGCAGAGTGGAGTCACTTTGGTAGGCTAATATAAAAAAAAAAAAAAAAAATTATATAGAGCTGTGATTAATTTTTGAGGGGGCGTGTTGAATTATATACATTTAATTATGCAAAAATTAATTATTTATTATGTACAATTATTTAGTTAAATTGCTCCTTAATCGGTGTTATTAAAAACATAATTCCATAAAAAAGGTTAATACAGACTTGACACTTAGATTCAGTATAAATAGCGGATGATTATCAAAATGGTGCTCAGTCGGTGTAACGCTCTCGTAGTGAACGGACATTATTATTTACTTCCTTGTGTAATTTAAAATAAATCAAGTGATTATTTAAATAGTGAATTTATTTATCTACCCTGTAACCTCCTATAAATATAAGTCTGAATCTGAGTTTCTACAAAAATTGGATGACTTCCACTATGTATTATCTTGTTCCAAACTAACAAGAGTACATTTCTGCTGTGATCGCGATGTCTCTCTGTCGCTGCAAGGAACACACTTGCTCGAGGTGCCTGAAGGTTGTAATTTCTCCACAAAACACCACCAGGTAAAAAACTACAAAAATGAAATAAAAGGAAAACCACTGAAATTGCTACATTTTCCAGTTCATAACGTTAGCATACAGAACAAGGGACAACCACTTATTTTAGAAAAGATAAAGATGAAGTATACAGATTGGAGAACCTGTTAGAGAAGGAGGACAACTTAAATCTACCGGATTTCCATGATAATAGTTTCCATTTCTGGACTGCCCCTATCTATATCATATTGGCAACGACTATTGTCTTGTATGCTGGCTATCACTGTTGGTTGAGAGTCAAAGGAACCCAGCTGGGAACACAACAAGCTGTTGCAAGCAGTAGCGGCGCTCAGCGGCCCTTTTTCTCGGCAGAACAAAGGGCTTCGAATTAGTGTGGGGGGTGTTATAGTGTAGTGTATGTGCAAATGTGTGAGTGCAGAACAGTGTGCGTAAACAAAACGTCTAGACAGGGATAGAACGGACACTCTCATTCAGATCGTCTTTGTATCATGTATTCTTTTAAATAAAATCATTATTTACTCTAAATGCTTAGTTTGAATTAAAAAAAATCTATTAAAATACTTAACTCGCGTCATTCACAATAAAAACTGATTATTGTATACTAAGCAGTTTGATTTATAAGTTCAATCCCTTTCATAGATGCATGTATTTAGTATTTCACAAATTACGAGGCGTATCCTCTTTTCTCACCTTACCGGGGACGATGGCACTTGTTTGTGTCATTTGGCCCGGTAAACATATCACCGGGCCAGTTAAAACTTTTTTTTCCCATGTGGCCCGGCGCCGAGCCAAGTCACCGGGCCAGATGGGATACACCCGAAAAATCCACCTAACTCAAGCCGTGTAAGACAACATAACATCATCACACATCTTCCCGGCCTCGCAGGACCAACGCAAGACAAAATGAACATGTCCGAGATCGAATCCTGGCAATTATTGTTTCCTGATGATCTTATAGAAATTGTGTGTCTTCATACTAACCAAAAAATTACAGAATTTACTCAGAAGTATAAAAGCCAGGGTAAACATACTGAAAATGTAAGTTTGTCGGAAATGAAAGCATTTTTGGGACTTTTGTTGCTTGCTGGAGTCTTCAAGTCTGGACACGAGGATGTTACGAGTTTGTGGGCTACAGATGGTACAGGCCGTGATGTTTTTAGGGTCACTATGACTCTAAAAAGGTTTCTGTTTCTTTTATCAGCTTTGCGGTTTGATGATGTTGAGACAAGAGCCATGAGAAAAGAGACTGACAGAGCTGCACTCATATTGGAAATATTTGACAAATTTATTGGAAACTGTCAACGAAATTATAGCTGTTCAGAATATTTGACTGTGGACGAAATGCTATGCCCTTTTAGAGGAAGATGTTTATTTTGTGTATACATGAAGTCAAAACCTGCTAGATATGGAATAAAAGTGATGTGTTTATGCGACGCTAAAACTCATTATTTGTACAATGCGTCCATCTACACTGGCAAAACAGAAGCTAATAGAAGAGGTGAACTTTCTGTACCTACAAAGACTGTTTTGAAATTGGCGGAACCTGTATTGAGGACTAATAGAAACATTACAGGTGATAACTGGTTTTCATCTATTGAACTGGTGGACAAACTAAAAGAAATGGCTTGACGTATGTAGGAACTATGCGCAAAAATTAACGAGAGGTGCCACATAAAACACGTGCAGAAGGTTCAACTTTATTCGGATTTACCAACGATAAAACGCATCGTATGTTCCGAAAAAAAATAAAAACGTTGTTATGATTTCTACAATGCACCACGATCAATCTATTGATGCCACTACTGGTAAGCCAGAGATTATAATGTTTTATAATAGCACTAAAGGAGGAGTAGATTCTCTAGATCAAAAATGTGCCAATTACTCTGTTGCTAGAAGAACACAACGATGGCCGTGCGTTATATTTTCAGCTATCATGAATATTTCGATGGCCAATGGTTATGTTTTGTGGAAAGCAGCAAAAGCAAGTTGCAGTAGCTACAATGGAGTGCCTAGTGATACAGCATCTTACACCACGTGTAATTGTAAATACACTAACGTCGGCTACACCAGCGTCGCCTCTGTCACCGAACCCAGTAGCATCAACACCACAGCCGCCAAGAACAACACAATGACCTCCACGTAATCCTCAAAATAATAATAGAAGCCCCGCTCTCCACGCTCGACAACACTTCGCGTCGGGCATTACATAGGGCGCGAAGGAATAGGGGTCTGACGCCTTTTGAACAAGCGACAGATTAATATGCGGCCGTCGAACAACGTCGCCTTAACAATGAAGAGGCACGCATTCACCATCTGCACAAATGGAAGATGGAGAGGCTGCGATTAGAAGCCGAGAGCCGAGATACAGGTGGCTCGAGAGCATAATATATTATTACATCAACTGACCATCTGACAGTTCAATTGACCCACTAATATACTATATTAAGTCAGTCAGCCCTCGCTTTGCTATCAAAAGTTTCATTCGGTCTCACAACAAACGCAAAATATCATTGCAATTGTCTCGTTTTGCAACATTCAGTTTACAAAGGCGATTAAAATACTGAAAATGACTCAAAAAATCATGTTAAACATAATAAAATACAGCCAATACGTACGATGAGTATGCTGAGATCCGATGATCCCACGTGTGGTAAAATGTTGGCATAATGGCATTCGATTTTCCCTGTCGTAAAAATGTCAGTGATTGCCAAACATTTATTTAAGTAAATACATTGTAGCTATTGATATTATGCAATTTTAATTTCAAGGTATGTGTGTTAGTAAATACTTAACACAGTCCTATATATACTGGCGTAAGTACTTACTTAAATATTTCATAACCTATACTTCAAATATTAATAGGTGATTTTTGGTTATATGTGTATGATTCGGTTTGGTTTTAGAACTGGAACCTCTACAAATGATGCTGTCCATGAATTGACCGATTATATTGTTAACAAACTAGATAATAAAAAAAAGGTAATAGCGATATTCCTGGACTTAGCAAAGGCATTTGACACGGTCTCTGTCCCACTCCTACTAACCAAACTACAAAACATGGGGATTCGCGATGTACAGCTCAAATTGTTTAAGGAATATCTTTCTGATAGACATCAGAGAGTGAGAGTCGGAGAACTCACAAGTGATGACTTGCGTATATCTTACGGTGTCCCGCAGGGCAGCGTAATGGGCCCTACTCTTTTCCTCATCTTCATCAACGACTTGTGTAACCTTCAACTAATAAATGGGAAAATCGTAACATTTGCGGATGACACGGCATTAGTCTTCCATGGTGACACCTGGGATGAGGCTTAAGGCTTTGCACAAACAGGATTCAACACGGTAATCTCATGGCTCAATAACAATGGCCTCACACTCAATGTCAACAAAACTAAATATATACCATTCTCCATCAAAAACATTTCAACTCCATTACACAAAAACTACTCTGTAAAAGCACATTATTGCTCATCTGATCTTGCCTGTTCCTGTAACCATATAGAACTAGCCTCCAGCATAAAATATCTTGGAGTCATGATTGATAGCTCACTAAGTTTTAACCAACACCTAGACTTGTTATCCTCCAGAACTCGAAAGCTAATCTACATTTTTAAAAATCTACGCCATATAGCTGACAATAATGTGATTAAAATGGTATACGTGGCCTTGTGCCAGTCCATACTCAGCTATTGTATTACCGTGTGGGGTGGCGCTTGTAAGACTAGCATGATAAAGCTAGAAAGAGCCCAAAGAGCGGTTTTAAAAGTAAGCCTATCGTTACCATTTTTCTTTCCAACTAAAGATCTTTATTCGCTCTCTGACGTGTTGACTGTACGCCAACTTTACATTCTGTGCACAGCCCTAAGGCAACATTCATTAATAGGGTATGATCCATCACTGAATATTAATAAAAGAATTAAACACAGAGTATGCCAACCACTAGTTAAAATAAATACATCCTTCGCACGCAAATTCTTTGAATTTCTAGGCTACTGCTTATATAATAAGATAAATAAGAAGCTAACAGTCTACCCCCTTACAAACGTTAATTGTAAACGAGTAATTACATCCTGGCTAAAATCCCTGGATTATGAGGAGACCGAGAATCTACTTAAGGTCCCTTCCTAATTAGCTGAGATACACACACTCAAACACGTACATGCGTAGGCGCACACACACACACAAACACATCTACCTACACACACACACACACATCCCTTCTCACACACACATACACACACACATCCCTTCTCACACACACACATACACACACACTTCCCTTCTCATACACACACACACACACACATCCTTTCTCACATAAATCTAATTATAAACCCTAATAACAGCCATTACACCTAATTCCATTTACTTTAATGCTTTTCGCAAATTACGTTGTACTTACCTGATGTACTTACCGTTTGTCCGCTTCCGGAGTCTGGAGAGGCTGGCTATCTGTCATACAGGTCTCCTAGTACAGAAACCAGTCTCTCACATAGACTAAATCTCATGTATTTGTACACAGTGTAAGGGCACGCTTTGCAATCTCCAAATGGATCCTGGGGACTAGATCGCTCCCTCTCTTCCCGTTCGCTTATTTTGCGAACGGTGGGAGTGCATTGGGATCTTCTACCTGGGGCCTATTGGGGATTGCAGAGCGGTCCCCGATTGTTTTATTACATGTATTCACCAACTATTGTATTTTTACCGCTGTATGTATCTTTTCTATGTGAGAGAAAACAATAAACTCTTTATATATTATATATTATATATTATATATTCGCCTTCTTGTTAATTATTAGTATAATTATAAACTTACATTTTATTTCATTTTCGCAGACTCAAATATGTCTCGGAATTATGAGAGAACAACATCGCGTACTTCATACTCTCAAGAAAACCAACAAGCAGCCTAAATAAAATTATTTTTAGAAAAAAAATGAAAACCGACTTCAAACAACACCTACATGTTCAATCCATAACTAAAAAGTAGAAAATAATATTTTAATTACTTCATAGCAAAGAACATTAAAGGGGAATCAACGCAATCCTTGATACCTATAATACTTTACTATTTATAGTTTTTAATCAGTTATTTTGGAGTCGGTGCCAGCCAAGAAGGATCTTTAATTCTGTCTTTGCAACCAACTTTTGTAGTGCACGGGGCGGTAATTGCACGCGTGGGGGATATGCCTGAGTGCACTACCCGAACGCGGTCATACTCGTGAACGCAGACGTCATTGATAGTTGTGTTCAGATATACATAAAAAATTTGACGCGCACTTATCAGATTCCGTTCGATTTCTTGTATTAAATCTATATTTTTCATTCATGTATTAATAGATTGATCAAGAAGGTTTTTTTTGCTAGTAGGTAGGTTATTTTTATGAAGGTCATTATGAACCTTCTTGGCTGGCACCGACTCCAAAATAACTGATTAAAAACTATAAATAGTAAAGTATTATAGGTATCAAGGATTGCGTTGATTCCCCTTTAATGTTCTTTGCTATGAAGTAATTAAAATATTATTTTCTACTTTTTAGTTATGGATTGAACATGTAGGTGTTGTTTGAAGTCGGTTTTCATTTTTTTTCTAAAAATAATTTTATTTTTAAACTTTTAGTGGGAATTAATTGTGTATAAATATATTCAATATGGGTAGACCTACTAAACGTGCTGCGCAAATGAGACAGCGCCGCGCCGTTTGAAAGAAAGTAGAGACGAGAGGTAAGATTGTAAATAGAAATATAAGGTCCTTGTCAACACTTTCTCGATCGCTAAACCCTGAATCCCAGAAACCACAAATCAAAACAAAAAAGTGATGATCTACCAACAATAAATCATAATTTAACTGACCGAGCAATCGCTCAGATATACAAAAAATGCATATGGTCACTCATCCAGGGCTACTTCGTTTCTAACAAAAAATGAATTTTGAAAATCACTTCGCACTTGTAGCATGGACATGTCAATGTCAGATAATTCGTCGCAAAAGACATCGACGTGTTGCTTTACACGTCTTCACTTCTTGCAAACGATTTGTTACAAAATATTTAATTATTCTTTATAAAAAAAACATGGGACCCCATTTCGGAGTATACCCTTTCAAATAAAAGAAGAATTTTCCAAATTGGTTTATAAATGACGGAGTTAAGTTGTAACAAACATACAACCACTGAACCATTTCTTATAATAAAAAAATGGGACCAATTTCAGAGTATACTCTCTCAAATAAAAAAAAATTTTTCAAATCGGTTCATAAATGACCGAGATATGAGGTAACAAACTCTCTCTCTTCCCGGCTATTCATCCCACATGGTGGTGGGGTCAGCCTTCCTACTTTTTCTCCTCCACTTCGCTCTATCTGGGACGTCGTTATCGGAAAGCTCGCACTCTCTCATGTCCCTCAGCACAACATTCCTCCACGTTGTCTTGGGTCTGCCTCTGGATCTTTGACCAGACGTGGAAAACTGCAGTGCCAAGTTCCCGACGTAGTCTGCTGGTCTTCGCTTAACGTGACCATACCATCGCAGCCTACTCTCCTGCATCTTGTCGGCGATGTCACGCACACCAAGACTTCCTCGCACGTGCTCGTTGCGGATTTTATCAAGTCTGGTTACACCGCACATCCAGCGCAGCATTTTCATTTCAGCGACTTGGATGGTATGGACGTTTTTCTGAGTCATGGCCCAGGTTTCGCTGCCATACATTAAAACTGGCCTTATGATGGTCTTATATATAAGGCCTTTGAGTTTGACAGGCATCCTTTTGTCGCATATAACACCAGTTACTTCACGCCATTTAAGCCACGCTGCGGCTATTCGGTGTTGAATGTTGTTTTCTATGTCCCCAGAACAATGCATTACCGTTCCCAGATAGTTATATTGGTCACACAAGGTAACTGCTTGTCCATCGATGTCAATCGGATTGCTGCTATTGGTATCTGGGTCGTTATAACACATGAACTGGGTCTTCGCTACACTCAACACTAGGCCACCGGTTTGCAACTGGTGCTTCCACAACAAAAGGGCCTGCTCCATCTCTTCACGGCTCTCTGTACAGATGGCCACATCATCAGCGTAGATAAAAGTCCACGTTGCAGAGTTTTGCGCGACCTCAGTAAGCGAGTCCAAAATCAAACAGAACAAGAAGGGGCTCAGAACAGAGCCTTGATGGACGCCTTCTGTGACCGCTATAGGTTTGGTTTCTCCCACCACTGTCCGCACCATTGATCGTGCACCCCTATACATGTCGGCTATAATGGTGATGTAATGTTCAGGGACGTTCTTCTTACGAAGGCTCCACCAGATTGTGCTTCTTGGTACCCGATCAAATGCCTTTTCCATGTCTAGGAATGCTACGAACAAGGGACGCTTTTTGGTGCGATATTCTTCTGCAATCGTGCTAAGAGCAAACATCGGATCGCTGGTTGATAAGCCAGGCACGAAGCCAAAGTGGTTTTTCGATAGCGAACACTCAGATCTTATCCGGCTGTCGATCACCCTCTCATATAACTTCATGGTATGGCTTAAAAGCTTAATGCCGCGGTAGTTGTTACATTCATACTTACTTCCCTTTCCTTTGTAAATCGGAACTATAGTACTCAATCTCCATGCCTCTGGCATTTTTGAAGAGAGCAACATACAGTTAAAAAGATTGGTCAGTAGTACGATTCCTCGCTCATGTAAGCATTTCCAAGCTTCAACAGGGATACCATCGGGACCTGTAGCTTTCTTGTTGGACATTTTCTGTAGCGCTACTTTCACCTCGCCAGAGTGTATTGGTGGAATAAGCCCTTCATTCTTCTCTATTTCTGGCAATTGTGTAATTGCAGGAGTAGGGTTCAGAAGCTGTTCATAATACTGATGCCAGGCTGTTTTGACGTCCTTGTCCCTGTATAATAATTCACCACTAGAATTCTTGATGGTTTTACACCTTGCTGGATCTTTTGTGCTCCGATTGCGCTGTTTTGCGAGCTTATATATGTGTTTTTGGCCCTCTTTACTGTCTAAGATTTTGTATAAGGTTTTCTGGGAGTTTGCTCTTTCTATGGCTATTGTTCTTTTGGTGTGCTTCTTTACTCTGTTATATTCTGCTCTATCTTCGGGTGTCTGGGTGGTTTGCCAGGTTTTAAAGGCATTTTTCTTGCTTTTAACAGCGTCCTGCACCGCGTCTGTCCACCACCAAGTTTCTCTGTCTGCTCTTTTACACCCCTTTGTACGCCCAAGAGTTTTATTTGCAGCAGTTATGATGGACCTGCGTAATTGTTCCCATATGGTGTCTACATCTGCATCAACATCTACCTCTAGGTCGGCGAGATGGTTGCAGAATTCTGTGATTTTGTCACCTTTTAAATTCCACCACTTAATGAGTTCCGGGGATTGAGTTGGTACCTCCTTTGGTGTTTCTTTAAATAACATGTCCATCACAACAACTCGATGTTGAGTTATTGCGCATTCTCCCGGAATAACCTTGCAGTTAGTAATGCGTCCAATATGAGCTCTGTTGGTAAGGATGTAGTCCACTTGTGTTTGTGACTGTCCACTCTTGTACGTAATAAGATGTTCTGGCTTCTTAGAGAAAAAGGAATTGACTATGGCAAGATCTTGTGCTGCTGCGGTGGTAAGAATAATATAAATAAATAAAAACATACAAAAAAAAAAAAAAAAAACATACGACCCGAATTGATAACCTCCTCCTTTTTGAAGTCGGTTAAAAAGGTGAGAAACAAGGAGTGGCCGAGTGAGCAACGGCACCCATAGATTTTTGAATTCTTTACATAAATAAATTGCTATGATGTAGATGATATTTTATTTAATTAATTAAAAAATGATTAATTGATTAATTGATTAATTTTATTTAAGAAATAAGTGACCGAATTTTTTTTTTTGAAAATTAATTTACATTAATTTAATTACTTGCGGCCACTTAGTAAATCATAAATGTGCGTAAAAATGTGAATTTGATTAACTACGCGATGAACGTAGAGATTTTGCAGCCGGATGTAGAGTATCAAAAGAAACCTTGAATTTTGGTTATGAATAGACATATCAACCGTGCATGGCTCATCACCCATGTAACCCTACTGTTCCTGTACGTAAAATAACCTCCTGTAACTGAAAAATATTAATGTATCTTTTTCAGACTGTGTGTGTAGCCCAAATGTCTTTGCCTTCAGCAAAATTATTGGGTAGGATACATACACTTCTCAAATAGGAAACAAGAAGAATATAAAAATCAACTTCAACTAATGGGCAGAAGTCCTACCTGTCATGGATTAAACAATATTATAGTGGCAATTGACTGCAGCCACATTAAAATTAATAGGCCAAGAAACATTGAACACTCCGAGGCCTATAAAACAGGAAAGGTATATTTTTTGTAAATACTCAAGTAATAATAGGCCCAAATATACCACAGATGTTTATGATAAAGCTCAAGTCCTCTCTGTAAGATAGATCTCTGAAGATATCACCAACGCATAGTTCCCTACATATAACCTGCCACTAGAGTAGAGTAGACCGCTGCCGGGTGCCTCGAGTCTGTAGCAAATTTGCTGAAAAACATTTTGATGCAATGGCTCCACACCTGTAGGCCTGCCTACTCCGAAACATCTCAATCAAATCCTCAGATCCGACCGATGCCCGACCGAAGTTTAGGCCGTGACCCTACTCCGAAGTATTATCGAATGGAGAGCCAAAATAAAAAGCTTGGGGCAGATGGCGCTTTAAGCGAAAGTACTTTGTTTATATAATTGTGTCAAGTGTGCGTGAGAAATATTTCAATTTGCTTTCGATAATTATTACAAAATGTATTCACTTTTGTCTGTACGTGAACTTCGAATAGAACTTCGAAAGAGAAATGCGTCAGTGGTTGGTAAAAAATTTTGGTGACAACTTCGATGTAGAAGAAGACCTTCCCTATGTATCTCCGCCTTCTGCTTCATTCAAAGACATCAACGCCGATTCGCCTATTCAAAACATTAGTAAACACGAAATCCAGGAATATTTTTAAAGGTATGCCAGTATGAAGAGAGTTGCTTATGTAGTAGATGTAAAAGTCAGTCGAGAAGGTTCTGTTGAAGAATGCCACTGTGAATGTGCCGCAGGTAGTGGCATAGCAGCAAGCTGTAAGCATGTAGCGTATTGTTGCTGGGAGCTCATATGAATGATAATAATAAAAAAATAATACGTCATCAAGCTTGCACTCAACAATTAATGATGTTTAATAAACCAAGGAAAGTATTTTATAATTCACCTATCACTGCTCAAAATTTACCTAGCAAGAGATTGAAATCTTGTAATTATGACCCACTCCATGATTGTGATTTAATGGACAATTATGAAGTTCGTAACATGGCTTTTGGATATGGCGAGACCTCAATGCCTATGTTGCAGACTTACAAACCTGCTAATCCCTATGGTATTGAATGGGATCATGGTTATAGCATGAATAATCAACAAGACGGACTATTAAAGCAGTTATTGCTGCAAGATATTACTGAAAGTGAAATAAGGACAGTGGCACAAATAACTCAAGCACAGGATGCATCACCAGAATGGCATGAAATGCGATCATGTAGGATTACTGCCAGCATGTTCTATACAGTGACCCATAGCACTTCCACAATAAAAAGTGTTTTATTTCAAAAAATTATATTACCAAAACCTGTCCATACTAGAGAACTAAGCCATGGAAAAATTCAAGATTACAATTTAGTTGTGCAAAAGTGTGGATTATTTATATCAAAAGAATATCCATTCCTTGCAGCGTCGCCAGATGGACTAATAGGAGAGAAGACAGTAATTGAAGTATAGGGCCCATATGTGTGCACGAACCCTCCCGGTCCTTCGCGGAGGAGAGTAGCGGCACACTTCTTGTGCTGGGATTGGGGATGTCTCTAGGCGCTGTCGGCGTGAGGTATACTCGTGGAGTATGGCGGGTCAAGAGGGCGACACTGTCGTGCCGACCGTGATAGAAACAACAAGTAGTCTCTCAATCTTGTATTGACGTATATAGGTACTCGCTCGGTACTTGCAGAGCTTCAGGGCTTCAGTGGTACTTGCGGGCTTCAGTGGTACTTGCAGAGCTTCCAGGCTTCCTGCAGTACTTGCAACGCTTCAGGGCTTCAGTTGGTACTAGCAGAGCTTCCAGGCTTCCTGTAGTACTGTCTTCAGAGCTTCTTTCTTGAGAGTTCTTCTTTCTTGATTGCTCCGTTGCTCGCCGTGAAGTGACGATCCGTGCAAATGTTCCGCCTTTTATACACGTATCGTAGGTACCTATCGAACGTTCTACAAGGTTCCGACCAATCAGCGTAGTAGGTACCAATTGTTCTACAATATTCCCGCCAATCAGCGTTGAGTGCCCTGTCTCGCGGTCTTATTACCTAAACGTGATGCTATACAAAGCAAGAATATTCTCGAATATTATCTAAATATTATTAAAACATTGTGAAACTATATAATAACAATAATCATTGTTGTTCTAACAAGAAATTAACATATTCTAATACAATCTTAAGTAGAATCTTTACGAAAACATACCTAAACACAAGTATTAACAATAGAATATCGTAATTAACATTACAAGTGCATAAATCAACCCTATCTATCATAAAACACTATTTAAACATCATTAATTACATAACTACCCCCCTATCTATATAAAACTACTATGACTTAGTACATAAGATAACAGAATATAAACATATCTAAGTAAATTACATCTTTATAACGACATATCACCCCTATCTGCCTTTGAGAAACCTATTCTAATTATATCATAATTTCGTATATAAACTAACGCTATTCTGTTATATAAAGCTAATATATAAGGTGACCCTATCCTAACTATATTATTTACATGTTCAACTTATCTCTATTTAGACGTCGTCGTGCACATCTCTCCCGCCGTACGACTCGTCGTATTTTGTTCCGGTGCTAAGGCGACGTCTTCTATCGGCAGGATCACCATCTTTCTCACTGGTCTCCGTAGTATTCCAGTCTTCGTCTTCACGTCTACGGTGCGCACGATGCCGTCGGGTCCAGGGTACGTAGCTACCACCTTGCCGCGTAGCCACACGTTGCGAGGGAGATTGGTGTCGATGAGTTGCACTAGGTCACCAATCTTGACTTCATGCCCCTTGCCATGGGGCTCCCGCCGGTGTTGAAGCTCGGGGAGGTATTCCCGGAGCCATCTTGTCCAGAAGATGTCTGCCAGGCGTTGTGATGCACGCCAGGTAGACCTGCTCGCGGCGTCTTGCTCGGAGAATGTTCCTGGAGCTGGAACTCTTCCTGGTGAGCCGAGCAAGAAGTGGTTCGGCGTCAGTGCTTCTGGGTCTTCTTCCGAGGTGGACACGTGGGTGAGCGGACGGCTGTTGACTGAGAATTCAGCCTCCGCTAGCAGGGTAGCCAGTACTTCTTCATTGGGGTGACGCTCGTGGAGAGTCACTGTCAGGGCAGTCTTGACAGATCGCACCATTCGCTCCCATGCACCACCCATGAACGGTGCACCAGGAGGGATGAATCGCCACACGATGGTTTTCTTGGCCGCTTCTTCTTTTGTTGCCTCGTCGATTGCTTGTCGTAGTTCTCGATCTGCGCCCTTCAGGTTGGTCCCGTTGTCTGACCATATCTCTGATGGGCATCCTCGGCGTGCGATGAGGCGTCTGAGTGCCATTATTGCGGAGTCTGTGCTGAGTGTTGCTGCTATCTCTAGGTGGATAGCTCTGGTGGTCAAGCAGGTGAATATCGCCACGTATCTCTTCTGGTGACTGCGTCCAACTGTTACTGATAGCGGACCGAAGTAGTCTACCCCCGTGAATGTGAAGGGTCGCTTGTGATGTGCGACACGGCATTGAGGTAGATTTCCTGTTCGCGGGTACGGCGGCGCTTCTGTCTTCATTCTGCAGTGGAGGCAGCGCTTCAGCAGGGTCTTCGTAATGGGGCGGAGTCGCAGGATCCAGTATTGTTGCCGACACTCGTTGATGGTGGCTTCGACGCCGGCGTGATGCAACTCCACGTGTACCTTCTTGATCCACAGCTGTACGACGTGATGTCCTCCGTCCAGTATCATTGGCCTCTTAAACTCTTCAGTTAGTTGTTTGGCTGCAGCGATGCGGCTTCTTAATCTTAGCTTGTCTTCTGTGTACTCGATGCTTAGCTGACGCAGACGACTGTCCTTGCTGAGAGGCTTCTTCTTCTGAATGTCCTCGATCTCTTGTCCGAAGCTGTCTTCTTGTGTGGAGCGCATAAGTAGTTCTTCTGCACGGCGTAGGAGTTCTGCAGGGACTGGTACATACTTCTGTTCTGTCTTCCCTATCTTCTGTATTTTCTTCGTCTGTGCGGGCTTGGGGACTCGACGCCAGTCAGGGTCCGCTTCTCTATTCTTCTTTGTCCGCTTGTAGTTCACTGTGTACGTCCTTGTTCTGCAGAGTTGAATGAATAGAAGAACTCTTGCTGTGGTGTAGCGCAGTCTATCCCAACTTGAGAATCTGGATGCGTCAGGAAGGGCTTCGGCGATCTTCTGCGTCTTCTGTCTTTCGGCACTGATGTGGTTGACCTTCTCTTCGCCTGTAGGTCCTTCTGCGGGTGACGACGATTCTTCTATTGGCCAGGAATCTTCATCTTCATACAGGAACTGTGGTCCCTGGTACCAGCGATGTTCTGAGTTCAAGTTGGCTGGTACGTGCCTGGTTGCGTCGTCAGCTACGTTCAATTTTGTTGGCACCCATCTCCACTCCTTGACAGCTGTCGCCTCTTCTATGGCTGCCAAGCGATGAGCCACGTAAGGCCTGTATGACCTGGATCCTGTCCTTATCCAAGTCAGCACGGTCCTGCTGTCTGTCCAGAACGTCTTGGTTATTGGCTTCCTCTCGTGCTCTTCTATC
This sequence comes from Parascotia fuliginaria, assembly GCA_963082885.1. NCBI lineage: Eukaryota > Metazoa > Arthropoda > Insecta > Lepidoptera > Erebidae > Parascotia > Parascotia fuliginaria. Next base: position 809,955 of record OY720199.1, on the reverse strand, counting down.
ACAGCCTCCGCCATTCTTGTGCCGAGTACTGCTGCCTGCAGCTCGAGCCTCGGGATCGATGTCAGCTTCAGCGGGGTGACTCTTGCTTTGGCCAGCACGAGGGAGACTCGCACTTCTTCGTTGGGCAGGACAGCTCTCCAGTACAGGACTGCGGCGTAGCTACTCTCGCTGGCGTCTGTGAACACATGTAACTGTAAGGAGGTTGCGTCACTATAGTTCAAATACCTTTTTGGGATTGCCACTTCTTTAAGGCTCTTCAGATGACCAATCCAGTCCTGCCACTGCTCTGCGAGGTCTTGATCCAGGTCTTCATCCCACGCGGTTCCTCTTCTCCATACCTCCTGGAGTATTTGCTTTGCTCTTATTGTTACCGGTGAGGCGAAACCTAGTGGGTCGAACAGTGACATGACAGTTCGAAGAGCTTCCCGTTTGGTGGGTGTCTTCCCGGAGATGAGTGCTTCAGGTACCCGTACGAGGTTTAGGTTGAACGTTAGCTCGTCTGTAGTCGGCTTCCAAATCAGGCCTAACACACGTTCGATGTTCTCTTCGGTCTTGAACTGCAGGTCATCTGTTCCTTCATTACTCTCCCCTATCGCTTGAAGGAGTGCTTTTGAGTTGGACCTCCATTGTCGCAACTCGAAGCCTGCTGCCTGGTGTATGTTCTTCACTGCTGTCGCTACTTGCACTGCGTCTTCGAGCGTCGCGAAACTGTCTAGATAGTCGTCGACGTAGTGTTTCTTAATTATGGCGTTCGCGGCTTCCGGGTACTTGTCCATGTGTCTTCTAGCGTTCTCATCCTTCACGTAGATCGCTGTTGAAGGTGAACTCGATGCACCGAAGATTAGTGATGTCATTCTGTACTCTTCGGGTGGCTCGTTGTCCCTGCGATCGCCGCGCCACAGGTACCGGAGGGCGTCCCGGTCTTCTCTCTTGAGTTTCACCTGCATAAACATCTCCCTGATGTCTCCTGTGACGGCTATGGCGTGCTCCCTGAAGCGCATGATCACTCCAGGCAGCGACTGTAGGAGATCCGGGCCTTTCAGCAACACGTCGTTTAGGGAAACTCCTTTTGTCTTGGCGGCGGCGTCGTGGACCACTCGTAGTTTCCCGGGTTTGGCGGGGTTCATTACTGCAAAATGAGGCAAGTACCAGGTTTTATCCTTTGTTTTAGTAGAAGGTGCAGGTTCGGCATACCCTTTGCTGACGAGTGCTTCCATCTGTTCTGTATACTTTTCTTTTAGCTGCGGGTTGCGATCTAATTTCTTCTCTATTCCTGCCAACCTTCTCAGCGAGTCGCCGTAGTTGTCTGGTAGCGCGATATCTTCACTTTTCCAGAGCAGCCCTGTCTCGTATCTTCCTTCTGGCATCTTCTTTGTCTTCTGCTGTAGTTGTTGGAGTGCCTGTTCCTCGGGATCAGACTTCGGTTTCTTGGGGGCGATGCACAGTGACTCCAGCGCGAAGTATTCTTTCATCATGTGGTGCATCTCCTCTTCTGCCACGTCTGTCATGTGGTGCACTCTTGCCTTTTGTATTCCCTTACCGAGAGTCCTTGTATAGCTCCCGTGTAGTACCCAACCTAGAGGGGTCATTGAGGCAACAGGTTGATCCTTATTACCCTTTCTCACCTTAGTTGCCAGAAGAAGATGCCAGTTGTCCTGCCCTATCAGGATACCCGGACGTGCTTCTTCATATGCCAGGATGCTGCTCATGTCCCGGAGATGCTTACAGTTCTCTATGCAATCTTTAGGCACCTGTTGCGTAGACACCATCAGCCGCTTAATTGTTCTAGCTTGCACTCTGTGTTGCCTTTTATTCGGTCCGGTGATGGTGATGGAGACCCTCCTTGACTGGTCCTCAGACGTAGTCATCTTGTTGATCGCTTCGATCTTGAGAGGATTGACAGGTCCGCGGGCGCCGATGTTGTCGGCTATCCTCTCGTCGATCAGGGTCACCGTCGATCCATCGTCGAGGAGCGCATAGGTGTTCGCCTTTCCCTTTGGGCCAGACACCTGTACAGGTATCAGCTTCAGGTACGACTGCTTGGCGGCTGTCCATGCGGAGTTGATGGCCTCGGTCTTTTCGCTGTCATCCTTTTCTTCTGTTGGGAGCTTCTTCCCTTTGTGCAGCGTTCTGTGATGCAGATGCGGACAATTATTTATACCACATTTTCTAATTTGACAGCGATGTACCTTACCCCGGTATCGCAGACACCTAAAGCACAGGCGTCTGGCCTTGGCGAGGTCCCATCTGGCGTCGATGTCCGCTTTCTTGTATTCGGCGCAGTCAGGTGCAGCGTGTCCCGTCATTTCGCATACTGGACACTTCGGTGTGTACGGCTTCTGCTCGGTCGCGCTGTTAACTCTCTGCGACCTTCTCGGCTGGCTCGATGACGTCGGGCCAGGTGCGTGCACGTTCTCCGGCAGTGCGTATGGGGCGCACAGTTCAGCTTCTGTTTTCAGGAACTTTTCCATCTTCAGGAGGTCTGGGTCTTCTTTAGGCTGACTAGCTGCGAATCGATAAAAATTACTCTTTTGAGTCGGTGTCAGCTTCTCTATAATTGCTTTGGTTACCTCCGGGTGATGTAGGTAGTGCACGCAGTTCAATGTCTTCAAAGTCGATACAGCGTTGGTCACCCTTGATGCGAAGATGCAGACTTCTCGCGGTGACTCGGTGAGGCGTGGCAGTGTCTTCAAGTTTTCCATTTCCGCCATGGCCATCGATTCTGGTCTTCCGAACCTGGTCTCCAGGGTCCTCATGATCTCCGTCGGGTCGGTGATGCTGAATAGGAGACTGTTCACTGCTTCCCTGGCCCTGGACTTAAGGTTCCTGCGAAGACGGTTCAGATTTTCTACATTAGAAAACATACTTGCAGTTTCAAAGTAAGCGGCGCGAAAAGGTAGCCATTCTTGATGTGATCCACTGAACTCTGGCAGGTCGATGATCTTTGGTCGTTGTCCCGCTTTTACAGCTGCGGTAATTGCTTCCGCGAGCTTCATTATGTCCGTTGGCCCCTTGTCCCCTCCCGCCGGTGTTGGCTTCTGTTCCAGAAGTCCCTGGCTACGACAGCGAGCTTCAGGTTCTTCTGTCTTCTGTACTGCAGGGCGGTTGCGCAACTCCGGCTGGGGGTCTTCTGGCGGCGGTAGCGGCGGCTCCTGGTTGTCCAACCAGGTGTCGACGCGGGCCACGGCTTCTCTCTCGGTGCAGGCTGACCTATCTTCTGAGTGTTCTCCCCTATCTTCTTCTTCTTGTGCTGCTTCCGCTTCTATTGTCGCTATGCGGGCGGCGGCGAGTTCGACCTGTAACCTAAGCAACTCTTCTTTTGCTTTGGCTAACCTTATTTGTGTAGCTAGCGATCCTCCTCCCCGTGAGGAGGGCGCGCGCTTGTTCTTCATATCCGCACTCCCCCGATGCATCGAGGTTGGGTGCGGCGTGCGACTTCCGGCGGCGCGTTCGGTAGCGTTCCCTTCCACCTCCCTGTCGGCGGCGGGCGCTGTTGTCCTTGTAGCGGCGGTTGTGCCCGTAGTACCCGTGGCGGCGGTGGTACCTGTTGTACCTGTGACGGCGGTGGTACCTGTTGTACCCGTGGCGGCGGTGGTACCTGTAGTAGTCCCCGATGTGGCGGTGACCTCCGTTCCTGTACTGTCCGAGGCTTCAGCAGACGTTGACTGTCCCTTTCCTACCGAGCGAGTTATCGGCGGCATGGTGACAGTGCCTTACCCTCAACTCCACAAGCTACCCTCCCAGAGACTCCCTTGATCCGGCTCGAAGGACCATAAAATGTGCACGAACCCTCCCGGTCCTTCGCGGAGGAGAGTAGCGGCACACTTCTTGTGCTGGGATTGGGGATGTCTCTAGGCGCTGTCGGCGTGAGGTATACTCGTGGAGTATGGCGGGTCAAGAGGGCGACACTGTCGTGCCGACCGTGATAGAAACAACAAGTAGTCTCTCAATCTTGTATTGACGTATATAGGTACTCGCTCGGTACTTGCAGAGCTTCAGGGCTTCAGTGGTACTTGCGGGCTTCAGTGGTACTTGCAGAGCTTCCAGGCTTCCTGCAGTACTTGCAACGCTTCAGGGCTTCAGTTGGTACTAGCAGAGCTTCCAGGCTTCCTGTAGTACTGTCTTCAGAGCTTCTTTCTTGAGAGTTCTTCTTTCTTGATTGCTCCGTTGCTCGCCGTGAAGTGACGATCCGTGCAAATGTTCCGCCTTTTATACACGTATCGTAGGTACCTATCGAACGTTCTACAAGGTTCCGACCAATCAGCGTAGTAGGTACCAATTGTTCTACAATATTCCCGCCAATCAGCGTTGAGTGCCCTGTCTCGCGGTCTTATTACCTAAACGTGATGCTATACAAAGCAAGAATATTCTCGAATATTATCTAAATATTATTAAAACATTGTGAAACTATATAATAACAATAATCATTGTTGTTCTAACAAGAAATTAACATATTCTAATACAATCTTAAGTAGAATCTTTACGAAAACATACCTAAACACAAGTATTAACAATAGAATATCGTAATTAACATTACAAGTGCATAAATCAACCCTATCTATCATAAAACACTATTTAAACATCATTAATTACATAACTACCCCCCTATCTATATAAAACTACTATGACTTAGTACATAAGATAACAGAATATAAACATATCTAAGTAAATTACATCTTTATAACGACATATCACCCCTATCTGCCTTTGAGAAACCTATTCTAATTATATCATAATTTCGTATATAAACTAACGCTATTCTGTTATATAAAGCTAATATATAAGGTGACCCTATCCTAACTATATTATTTACATGTTCAACTTATCTCTATTTAGACGTCGTCGTGCACAATATGCTTCCAGACATAAGCCAATAAATGAAATTACTGTGCCTTATTTAGAAAAGATAAATGGAGAATATCATTTAAAAAAAACATCCATATTATGAACAAGTGCAAGGACAGCTTTACTGCTCTAATAAACAGTAATGTAATTTTATTATCTACACCTTTCAGAAAATGAAGGTGATATTCATTAATAGAGATGAGTCATGTATAAATGAAACGCTTACAGCATTAATACATTTTTATATTCACCATCTTGAACCTGCAGTACTGAATAAATACATTTTCAAAAAACTATTTAACTTTAATAAAACAACAATAAGTTATCCCATATGTTTATTATTTTTCCTTATGATGCATTCTCTGAAGTTACAGCACATAAAACATAAAATATTTTACTACTAATAGGAATATAACTATGGTCTGATTCAGATTTTAATATTTTGTATGTTTTCATTAACCCAATAATCCTTATTATATGAACACGTTTGCTGGCCAATTCTCTATCTTTAATTAAAGTTAGCCCTGATAACTGCAATTTACCTTTTAAAAATGTTGGTACCTTGACAGTAACATTTTTGTCTGCAAACATATCTTGTGTTGTGAACCCTCTATCAGCTAGAATACTATCACCACTATGACATTTAGTCATAAGATCGCTTCGTTCTACAGTTTGTCTATCACTCATTGAACCTGCATATGCTTGTGAACAAAAAGATAACAGTCCACCTGGTGTAGCTCCAACTAGAAGTCATAGAGTGTTATTATGTTTGTAACTACTCCAAGAAGCTTGCTGTGAAGTAGGATTCTTTGGCTTTTGGACAGATATTTCAGTTCCATCTAATATCACTCTGATATTTTTGTCATATGCCTTGAAATGCTGAGGCATATAATAATTAACTAATTCCCTACTAGGCCAAATATTTATTCTCTTCCACAGTTGGTAAATAAAATTATGTTATAAAAATATTTGATACTGTTGTTTCACCGATACAAAAAAAAAAGTGCTGAGCTCAAAATTACAGTAATGTTTTGCCTTAATTTCATCATAGTCATGAAAAATTGAACTTCAAGGGACACTGTTACTTTTTTACCAATTACCATAGTATTGTATTTTAAGGGGCATTGGGCTGAAAGTTAAATACACAAATTGGAATTTTTTATGTTTCAAATCCTGTATAGAAATGTATGGCTCTATCGTTTTCTTTGTACCTGTTTATTGTACCATATACATGCTCATGATCAACTTGAGTACTTTTGCATAAGTACTGGGGCTCAGTTTGTGCAGTATCAGCAGGCATCACAGTTTCAGTACTCATGGGCATGCATAATTCTTCCTCTCTACCTACAACTGGATCTACCAATTTTATTGTAGCCTCTTTACTAGTTGAAGGTACTATAGTTGAATTGGAAACTTGTTATGCATTATCTTCAAAAAGTTTTCTCTGACTTCTTTTTTCAAGACGGCACTGACGCTCTAGCGCGGCTGGAGTTTCAGGTTTATTCTTGGTGAAACAAAATACTGATGGTACAGCAGTTTTTCTTAGAAACTTGGCTAAGGGTTCAGCATCTGAAATTTTACATAAATATGAGTATGACCATGTTATACAGATTTACCTTATCACAAGGTGAATTAAAACGTAATTCTAACACTTACCTGTTTAATTACTTCTGCCAAAATAATCACCTTCTATAAAATGCAAACTACACAATCTTGCTGTGTCATTTGCCTTAAAGTTTTTATACGCAAAGCGGTTTCCCATTTTTTTCTGCGTTTCGGATCTTTGGGAAACAGATGAACTCCCCGGTTTTTACAATTTAACGCACTGCATTGAGGCATTCTTAAGAAAAAGCGAAAAGTTGCGGTTTGTTTACAGAAAATGTATACAATTTGACACAATACATGTTATGTCAAAGCAAGGTACAGTCGATTATGCGCCATCTAGCGTGATAAAAAAGCAGTTTTGCACCCCATTTGCGAGTTTCGATCGGAGTCACGTGATAACTATCATGAACTAACAATTAGTAGTGGGTCGTTCTCGAATTTCAGAAGGACGAAACGCAACCGTTTTCCTGACGACGAAAACGGTTGCAAAGAACGGTCTTCGTTGCAACTGGTTTAGAGACGTCATAGAGGACGAAACTTGTCGTTGACTGGAACGAATTACGACGACTGAAACGATTTCCGGAGTAGTTTCTTGCAACTGTTTACAGTTTCATTCTATTTATTTATTGATTTCACGGACTAAAGACAAAATGAACAATATGAATTGAATATGCAATTGTAAACAACAAATCAAAACAAAACTAATATTTCTATTTAACTTATTAGAAATTATCGAAAAATATTTATACTTACAAGATATAAACCTACACCGTACAAGTGCCAATGCAATGTTTAATGCCCAGCGACTTTGAACTTTATATACACCTAATCACGAGAGTTTTGTGAACGAAGGAACGCGGACGAAATGACACTGACAGACGACGACGACTCTCGACGACGAGGGCGCGACTAGTTTGATAGTTAAATCATTACATTCTCGACTTTATTTGCATAGTCATAAAACAAAAAATCGCGTGCGACGACGGTTTGTGCGACGAAGACTGTTTAGACCTAGGACGTGAAAACGGTTCCATCGTCTTATTACATAAAACGGTCTTTGCAACCGGTCCGTCGTCGCAACGCCCACCACTACTAACAATGAACGAATTAATAGTGTGGTCGACTACAAAATCTTACATATTAGTTACGGTTTTACTTTTATATTGTTTTTAAAAGTATTTACGTATCGGTAAAATGTTAAATGATAAGATTTGTGTCAAATATGAGATAATTAATGTTTGTAAGTGAAATAAACTTTATTTTTAACCCATTTTGATGATAAAAATGACACATGGCTGCCAATTTGCCTTGACAAAAAAAAGATGTGTCAATCTCAGTATTTTGTAAACACAGCAAATCGTAAATCAAAAGTTTTTATCACATAAAAATGCTAAGTGTTTCCGTGGCTATTGAGTGGAGTGTGTTCTACGAAATTTGTGTGGACTCTCGCAAACACGATTAAAATTTACGATCCACTTATACCAATGTATTTAAAGCATTTATTAACACTATCATAGCTTTCTATGAGTTAAGAATTTGTTTCTATTTAGTTAGTGTCAGGAATTTGTTGTCATTGTTACGCTATTGAAATTAAAAATGTCGACCCCAACCTCAGAACAATTGGAGGTGTTCTTAAATTTTCTTGAGGAACACCGTAAGTTGGCTAGGGGCCATCTGAGGAGTGTGGAGGGCAGATTACAATCCCAGCGCCTTTGGGATGAAATATGTACAACCCTCAATTCAATGGGTGGTTGTACAAAGACTGTACAGCAATGGCAACGGGTAAGTTTAAAAACAAAATTCATTAACTAGTGCAAGCTTAAGGCTTTTTTTACTCACTATTCCCTATTAATCATTTGTTTACATAACATTGAACCGTTTTGACATAAAGACTATGTGATTTCTTACCTAATGTTATTATTTAATTATATTTAAATTTGTTTTAAGGTGTGGACTGATAAAAAATATATTTCAAAAAAAAATTTGGCTGCTTCACGCCGGTCAGCAAGTGCTACTGGTGATGGCTCTTCAACCGCGCCACAGCCTACCAGATGGAACCTTAGGGTCCTATTCATCATGGCAGCAGGTTTTAGGGAACCTCAAACTACAGCTAGAGTGCCAGCTTTTATAGAGGCGGGTTATTCATTTTTTATTTATTACAAATCTACCAACAATGCTAGACATGATCAATACCTTTGCTATGCAAAGGTATTGATGATGTCTAGCATTATTAGATTTATATATCATTCTTTAATTTTAAATCTAATGTTTTCATAGGGTAATAAGTAGGTATAATATGATATCAATCCCTTACTAATAATGTAAAATCCTAACACCATTGTTAGCTAGTCAATTTGTATGGTCTGATGATAATAATTTAATTTTTTACAGGAGAGTTTGACACAATCTCAACAGCCAACTCCTGCCACAGCTAGTCAAATAAAGCCCGAGTTGCAAGTGATTGGGGAATTCTATTTATGGAATGGTAAGTTACTATCACTAAAAATATTAATAATATTTATAGTTATATTTTTACTAGCAAGGTGTAAGCAATAGGTTGATAAATGTCATGAAAATAAAAATTGCAGGAATCAATTTATTGTAAAGATATATAAATGTATTTAGGTAGATTACAGTAGTAAAAACAATGTTTTACTAATTATATTAAAAATAGCACATCTTACATAATTTCCGTTTTCGAATTTTCGGAACCAAGACAACCCTTAGGTACTGGAAACCAGCCAGTTCTGCCAGCTCCTAGTGAACAACGTGCCAATGAGCCTACACAGAGACGTGAGTAACCACTGCATTCATGCCAATCATAGTAAAATATAGATCTTTATGCCAGATTTCATCTTAATGGGTTTAGTGGATTAAGCGCAAAGATAGACAGGCGAAGTGTCACTAAACGCGTTTACTAATGAAATGATCAGTAAGTCCACCAATGATAATGTTAGGTACTTGTGTGGCGACACATTGTTATATTTGCTGAATGAGCTTATTCAGGGTTCGCCTCGCCACACTCCGTTAAAAAGTTAGTCACTACGCGTAGGGCACATTGAATAGACCCGCGTCTTATATTGTACGCGTTTATAATAAATAAATAAGTTTAACTTGGTGATAAATTGGAGTTATTATTTACACTCTCTCAACTTAACAACTACACTAAATTCAGTGACATAACAGTAGTATAAACAAAGTAGTTAAAGTGGTGACCCCGTGGAAACACGTGCATCGGTAGCGACTCAAATTCAAGGCCTATTCTTGTGCCCAGGCCCTAACACAAAGTTTTTAAATTTTACGCGTCTCCGTTCGAACATGAGTCTTCCTCAAGGACCACTGCCGCAGTCCGCGCCAGCCGTCAAGGTTGAACAAAGTGACCTAGGAGCAATATCGGTAGCTTCCCGAATTTCGGAGTTCTGGACCGACCAGCCCAGGGTGTGGTTTTTCCAGACGGAAGCCACGCTGTTTCCTCAGAAGATGTCGGATGAGGCCAAATTCAACATTGTTGTATCCAAAATGGGCAAGTGCGTCATTCAACAGGTAACTGATATTTTATTACGTCCACCCGAGTTAAAGAAATATGAAGCGCTTAAGGAACGCTTACTCGCAATATACGAGGAATCCGAAACCAGGCAGATTCAAAAACTTATTGGTGAAATGGACCTAGGTGACCAACGTCCATCTCAGTTGTTGAGGCGGATGAGGGATTTGGCTAGAGAAAAATTTCTGATGAAACCTTACGAGTTCTTTGGCAAGATCATTTACCCGTATCAGCCAGAGCGATTATATCAGTTTCAGAAACCAAAGACTTAGATAACTTAGCCATAGTTGCAGATAAGGTCATGGAAACTACTGCATTCAACCAAGTGCAGAAGTAAATACTCCAGTTTCCTCGTCTTCGAGATCCACAGATAATTCTTCATCGGTGTTGGCTGAGATAGCTAGGTTGAGTAAGAAGATTGAGAACCTCGAGAGAACAATCTTTAGATCCCGTAGCCGAGATAATTCACGCAATCGCGATAGGAGGAGTAACTCGAGAAATAGAGTGAATCAAGGTAACAAAAACCAGCTTTGTTTCTACCATGATAAGTACAAGAACAAAGCTCATAAGTGCATTAAACCTTGCAATTGGAAGGATGACCAGGAAAACTAGTAGTAGTACCGACTGCGGCGGGAGTCAGTACAGTGTTTTCTAACAACCGTCTTTGTGCGACCGATAGGTCAAGTGGCACGTGTTTTTTAGTTGATACCGGGGCTAACGTTTCACTGCTACCTATTCGTAAAATGCGAAATAATTATAATAAAAATAAGTATGTGGAGACCGATTATAAACTGTATGCTGCTAACGGAACACTAATTAACACCTATGGACATAAAACATTAGTTTTAGATTTTCTCTGGAATTTTATTATAGCTGATGTTGATCAACCAATATTGGGTGCCGATTTTTTGTCGCATCATAAGTTGTTAGTAGATCTAAGTAAACTAAAGTTAATAGATGAGATTACCAGCCTGAACATTTATAACTAATAGTGTTAAAACTAATCATGTAACTATAAATACAATTTCCCTTTCTCATCTCTATTATCAACTGATTTCAGAGTACCCTGACTTGATTAAACCTGTTTCCTTCAAGCAGACACCTAAACATGCAGTTTTCCATCATATACACGCCAAGGCGAGACCTCTTCCGCCAGACAGATTGAAAAAGGTAAGAGAATTCGTATTATGCAGGAGTTAGGGATTTGCCGCCCATCGAAAAGTCCGTGGTCAAGTGCATTGCACGTAGTAAGAGCAACGGTGAATTACGTCCGTGCGGTGATTACAGGCAGCTCAATGCGATCACTAAGCCTGATCGCTATCCGATCCCACGAATACAAGATTTCACTTATATTTTGTCAGGCAAAACTATTTTTTCTAAAATAGATATTAATAGAGCATTTCACTGCATTTGCGTCGCACCCGAAGATGTTGAAAAGACTGCAATAATTACCCCTTTTGGGCTTTTTGAATTTCCGCGTATGTCATTTGGCTTACGAAATGCAGCTCAGTCATTTCAACGCTTCATGAACAACACAGTTTTGAATAATATTGAAATTATTAATGACGATGGTTCAATCGAACTGGGATCAGACTTTATATTCTGTTATATTGATGACGTCATCATTGCCAGTAACTGTAAAATTCGACATGAAAAACATTTAAAAGTATTATTTGAACGCTTGAATGAATATGGTGTTACAATTAATTTAAATAAATGTTGTTTTGGACAATCCTGTATAGAGTTTTTAGGATACCCTAAGCCGAAAACGGTGGAGGAATTAAGACGTTTCTTTGGCATGGTTAACTTTTATAGGCATCATTTGCCAAAAGCAGTACAATATTTAGTTATTTACATAATTCCAAACGTAAAGATAAAACTCCAATTGTTTGGACTGACGAAACAAGTGACGCATTCTTACAATGTAAAACTAGTCTGCAAAACGCAGCTACCTTATAGTATCCGACACCGGATATACCTATAGCTCTCATGACTGACGCTAGTAACATTGCGATAGGCGCAACTTTACAACAGCGAATTAATAATCGTTGGAAACCTTTAGGTTATTTTTCTCGTAAGTTAACTACGGCTCAAACTAAATATAGCACATAGGATCGTGAATTATTGGCCATCTATGAAGCTGTTATTCATTTTCGGAAGTTATTTGAGGGTCGTGAATTAATTATATATACTGATCATAAACCATTGACTTATGCCTTTTCTAAATTAAATAGCGATAAAGAAACACCTCGTAGGACTAGAGATGGGCGGTGGGAAAAAATTCGGGTAGGTAAAAATGGGTGGGTAGGGTAAGAAAGGGTAAAAATAAAAATATTTTTTTCCCATTTTTACCGGGTATATTTTAAAAAAGCCGGGTATAATTACTCAGTACGTGATTTGGTTATTTTAAGTTAAAAGAATCCTGTAAAACGCCTTAATCAACAACAGTGCAAATATTTTGCCCAAATAAAACAAAATCATGACGATTAAAAATATATTTATTATAATTTCTTAAATGGCACAGTTTTCTTTTCAGACATAATTTTCTAATTACAAATATAAGTAGGCTAACATCAGCCTCGTATTAAAAAGCATTTTTATTATGAATAACTCATACAAACTAGAAAATACTTGCACAAATTTGACTGCAAACAATAACAACATAGATAAAATCAAATTATTCATAATAGGTATATTATAAAAAACTTTTATAAAATAGAAAACTAAAAATATTTATCGCAATTGTTAAATGGCATACTTTCCAGACATAATACCTGATCCTTTGTCCACTCCCACGGTCAGTATCTAGCCCTTGGTTTCTCTCATCATGACCTAATTCACATTTCCTACCGCCTAAAACCACCCAAAATTCGTCCTAGAGTTCTGCACAGGCGTTGTTTTGGCAAAATTACCGTCGATGTGCTGCGTGATGATGCCTCGAGATAGATCAGGCTCCCTTGATAGCAGCCACGAATGTTGACGAGAAAGTGCAGATATTTAACCCTTAGCCTCTACGACAAACATGCGCTCATCAAAAAAATTAAATTAATACGTCCTCCTGCTCCGTGACTGTCTAAAGGCATTCAAAGAGCCATGAGACTCAGAGATCGGGCATTTCGTGTGTTTAGAAAGGAGCGTTCAGACGATAATTGGGTCCTCTTCAAGATTGTAAGGAATCGGTGTAATCAGATGATTCGTATTGCTAAGCGCCGCTATATACTTGACAATATCTATTCCTCCCGCCAATATCTCGAAGTTCCTCGGAACTTTAGGTAGCCCATTGCAGTCTGGTTTCCACAGCACTACTACAGCTCTCCTCAAAGTGACTGGCGATATTAGGAAGGGCATGGAAGTCGCCAAAGTCACTGTTGTGACGTTAATTGACTTCTCAAACGCCTTCAATATCGTCAGTCACCCTATCCTTTTATCAATCCTCTTCCATAACATGAACTCTCCCGCTGCACTAGAATGGTTCTCGACATATCATCAGGGACGTCAGCAGTCTGTTCGCACCGATGAGACCTCATCAAGTTGGTGTGATCTGAACTCTGGAGTTCCTTAAGGCAGCATTCTCTCTCCTTTACTCTTCCCAGTTTTTATTAATCTCTTAACCCAGAATCTTCAGTGTTCGTATCATCTTTATTTCGATGACTTGCAACTGTACTCTCAGGCAACTATAACTGACATACAATTAGCCATTGACATATTGAACAAAGACCTTCGACATAATAAAAAGTTGGTCTGAAAGTTTTGCTTACGAGTAAATCCAGATAAATGACAGGCCATCATTGTAGGTAGTCGCCGTATGATTTGCAGACTAGATACTGGATAACTTTCTCCACTGATTTACAACAACGTGGTCATACCTTTTAGTCCAACTATTAAGAATCTGGGCTTGTCTATTAATGCAACACTCAATTGGCAGGCTCAAGTCACAAATGTCAGCCAGAGAGTCACAGGATCTCTTCGCACCCTCTATCCTCTGAAAAACATCCTCCCTTCTAATACTAAAGCGATGCTTGTGCAGTCCTTAATCCTACCTATAATCGACTATGGTGATGTGTGCTATTATGACCTAAATGCAGACCTTCTCAATAAATACGACCGTCTTTTTAATAACTGCATTCGATTCATTTTTAATCTGCGTAAATATGATCATATTTCTATCCATCGCTCTCAGCTAAAATGGTTACCTATTCGTCAACGCCGCAGCTTGCGGGCTCTCAATACCCTCTTTTCCATCCTCAACTCTCCTTTTTCTCCTAACAATTTAAAGTCTTTCTTCCAATACTTGTCTTCTATTCATAATAGAAATCTTCGTTCTTCAAACAAACGCTTACTTGTCTGTTCCTCTCATACTACAGGTTTTATACACTCATCGTTCGTAGTCCAGGTTATTTTCCTCTGGAATGCACTTCCTCTTGAGGTCAGGTTGGCCACAAACCGATTTACATTGCAGAAGGTTCGTTCTCTCCTGTTGGACGAATTATAGATAATATCACGTTAACCTTGCGTTTGTTAGCTTATATATATATATATATATACTTATATATATGTATTATTAGTAGTATATTTTATGTATTATATTATTTGGTTTGTATACATTATTTATATTATTTAGCCTATTGTGTTTAAATATACCTTTATGGTTCCGCCTGTGTACGTATGTGCATTCAGTTTTTTAAATATATAAATTAATAAATAATACTGACCTAAGTCAGTATAATAATATTTTTTTTATAAATAGTAAATTTTTTTTAATAAGAAATTTATGTCAGTATTTTCAATAATGTTAGTGTTATCAAAATGAGTAATTAAAATTAAAAATATAATGAATTATAAAATACTTACCATTAACTTTGTTGTAGTGCGTTAAACAAACTCACATACTGATAAAAACTGTTAATTTAATACAACAATGTGCATCACTTTTAAAAATGTAACTGACTAAGTAAAATGGCGGAGTTTTGTTCAATCGATCTGGGTTGCCATTTTAAATTGAACGCGGCCGAGTAATTATTTAATACATATCTATTTCAATATGTATTCTATTTTATATTTGATAAAATAAATCAGAAATAGCATATTATCAAAATTAAAATAACAAAAAAATCTAATTAAATATGTGTGTATCTACTTTAAGCCTATAGCTTAAAATAAATACACACTTATAATAAAAAACTTTCAAGAAAATGTAAAAAAAAACAATAAAAGCATGTTATATAACTAAGCAAACTTGTTCATTGTTTATTTTAATTTATACCCGGTATAAATTGAAAACGGGTAGGTAAAAATGGGTATAAATAGAAATTTTCTAATTATACCCATTTCTACCGGGTAGGCCCATCTCTACGTAGGACTCGTCAGTTAATGTATATTAGTGAATTTACTTCAGACATACGTCATATAACTGGTTGTAATAATATTGTAGCGGACACGTTATCACGAGTAGCCACAATAACGTGCCCCACATCGCTTAATTTCGCAGAACTAGCCATTGCGCAGAATGACGATGTTGACTTAGCGCAACTATTGCGTCAATGTAACTCTAGTAACAGTGT
This sequence comes from Parascotia fuliginaria, assembly GCA_963082885.1. Lineage (NCBI taxonomy): Eukaryota > Metazoa > Arthropoda > Insecta > Lepidoptera > Erebidae > Parascotia > Parascotia fuliginaria. The sequence continues at coordinate 794,400 of OY720199.1, read as the reverse complement.
TATTGTTTTAAAACGAATTAAATTACAAGATAGTGAACAATACATCTACTGCGAAACATCTACGCATAATATTAGACCTTATTTACCCGAACAATTTAGAAAGGTTGCTTTTAATTCTATACACAATCTTAGCCATCCAGGTATTAGAACCACGAGTACATTAATTTGTGATCGTTTTTTCTGGCCAGGAATGAATAAAGATATTAATTTATGGTCAAAAACTTGCATAAACTGTCAAAAATCTAAAATTCAGCGTCTTATGTGTCACGAGTTGAGGTTTTTTCTAAATCAGGCCGTTTCGAACATATTCATGTCGACATTGTCGGCCCTTTAAATACTTCGCTAGAAGGTTTTAAGTACTGTGTCACTATTATTGATAGATGCACACATTGGCCAGAAGCTTTTCCTGTTACGGATATTACAGCCAATACGTTAGCTCAAACTATTTTTGAAGGTTGGATTACTCGTTTCGGTTGCCCAGTGCGCCTCACGAGTGATCAAGGTCGCCAATTTGAAAGCTCATTATTTAATGAATTAATGAAATGTATGGGTATAGAACGAATTAGAACTTCTCCCTACCACCCTCAAAGTAATAGTGCCGTGGAAAGGTGGCATCGCTCTTTAAAAGTGTTATTGACAGCTAGGTTACATAGTAACTCATGGGTTCAAGAATTACCCATTGTACTTTTGGGCTTAAGAGCAGCATTGCGAAATGACTCAGGTTTGAGCGCCGCAGAATTAACGTATGGCTGCAGTCTACGCCTACCAGGTGAATTCTATGATAAACAAATTAGAGAACCATCAGATCCTCATACATTAGTTCAATATATACGGGACATTATACATAAATTCAAACCCGTATCTGTTTCTCATAACAAATCTAATTCATTATTTATTCACCCTGATCTTAAGAGGTGTGAATATGTTTTTATCAGGAACGATGCAGTTCGTAAACCACTTCAGCCACCTTACAATGGACCTTTTCGCGTCATAAGGAGAAGTGACAAAGTGTTTAAAGTTCAATTACCCAATAGACAAATAAACATTTCAATTGATCGTCTGAAACCAGCGTATATTTTAAATGAAAATATTACCTCCAAGGTGGTCGAACCAGGTACACCTAATATAACTAGTACCACTGAGCGTACGTTGAAATACAACGATGACGCATCTGTTATTCGAAGCTCGCGAACCGGACGTGTAATCAAACCGCCAGTTCGTTTTGCTAATTAAGCAATGTTACAGTTAAAATTTAATACAATAATATTTTACGCTGTCATAAATGTTTTGACATTCTAAATAAGCATTATTTTATTAAAACAACGTTTTAGTATACATAATTTGTGACATTATAATTTTAGTATCACATACTTAGTTGTCGAGAAAGCTTCTCTTTATTTATTTAACAAATTTTCAAATAACATTTTTATAGTCCTAATAATGGGCAAAAATCAAAGTAAAGAGGTTGTAGTTGCCCAAAACAATGGACAGGTTGAAACTCAGATCAACCAACATGGATATATATTAACATTTATACTTGTTCTGTTAGCAGTTATCCTTATCTATATGTTATGGTGCTCCCACATTGCCGTTAGAAAATGTTTAATAACGTTAGTAAACATTTGTTAGCAAACATTTAATCACAAATAAATTTTCATGTTAGAAAATGTTTAGTAATGTTAGTAAACATTTTATAACAAAACAAATTATAACAAAATAAAACATGTGTTATCTTTTGTTTGTAAACATTTTATAAGGGTGATGGCGGGATAGGCGGTGCGGTGCGGTGGGGGTTAGAGTACGCAGGTCGCTGCGCGTGGTGTCTCGCTTGTCAGCACTTGTCAGTCCCTTTGTGTCAGCGTGCATCGCTGTGCGTGTGTATTAGTGGTTGCGCGTGCGCCAAGCAATAAAATATGTCCGGTAATTGGAATAACGATGATGTTTACAAACTGATTGAAATGTTTCAAGCAAGAGAAGTACTATGGAACACGATGTCAGAGAGCTACAAAGACCGAAATAAAAAACACGATGCTTGGATGGAAATTGCCAGTGAATTTAATATGGATAAAAAAGTAATTGAAAAAAAGATTCGATCACTCGTAGGTCAATTTAACCGAGAATGTAAATCTAATAAATCTGGTGCAGGAGCTAATGAGTCAGGTAAATGGTTTGCATTTAAAAAACTCATGTTCCTTAAAGGCAAAAATATTCCAAGTTTAACTGTCGATGGAGGGTTGCAGGTGAGTTTTATTTTAACGTCTTTTAATAATATTTAGATGCCCAGTCCAAAAACCCTTCATTTGAAAAATATTCTGCGAATTCTTTTCTTATTTCTTTCCCATCATCTGTCAGGGATTCACATGCTTCAAGTGGTGTTAATTGCTGCTGTTCTAATCTCCATTGTCCATCGATACGTGTACCAGTTACTATGTCATCTCCATCATAGTATTGAGATGGAGCGTAAATCATGCTCGATTCAGTTTTTCTTATAAAATTATGCAGTAGCACGCATGTCATAATTAAAGTAGTAGTTTTTTCTGGATCTAATAATATTGTAGTTCGTAAAACTCTAAATCTGGCTGACAAAATCCCAAATGCGTTCTCTACTGTTCTCCTCGCACGACTCAGTCTATAACTGAAGATTCTTTCCTTAGAATTGCTATCCTGTGGTCCTGGAAAAGGTTTTAATAAGTGTTTTTCTAAAGGGAACGCATCATCTGTTACGAACACATAAGGAACAGGTTTGTTTCTGCCTGGTAGTGAGCTGTCACTGGGTATTTTCAAACTATTGTCGTTAATTTTATTTCGAAATTTTGTGTTTGCGAAAACTCCGCCATCACTTATGCGTCCTTGGCAGCCAATATTCACGTACAGAAAGTTGTATTCTGCGTCCACTATCGCTAAAAGTACAACGCTGTAAAATCCTTTATAGTTGTAATATTCACTGCCGCTATCAATTGGCTTTTGTATGGCTACGTGCTTTCCATCGATACTTCCTAAGCAATTTGGGAAATTCCATTTTTCTCCAAATGAATTTGCCACGTGTAGCCACTCTTGAGGTGTTGTTGGTATCTGGAACAAAAATAGAAGATTAAGAAATAGGCGCGAAAAATAAATTTATAACTCGTTATTCTAACAAATTTTATTGGATATTTTTATTAAGTATGACATATTAATAGAATACACTATAAAAAAATATGATTTCAGTTAAGGGTTGTTAAGTAATAGAAAAAGAAAATCGCGGTTATAGATTTTTTTACAATTTTAGCTAATTTGACGCGCCTATAACTTGAAATTATCGTTTAATTCTATTCTTTCAGGGTAACGAAGAAAACAGAATTGCTTCAGAAAACACTCTCAGTTTGAACGAAACAGGAAATACTGTCACTGATGAAACTACGGGCACGCCTTTCGCCACCCCAAAACCATTTCGGAAAAGAAGACGGCCTGAAGTAGAACAAGATCCAACACAACAAGAAGCTGTAAATATTTTACAAAGAATGTACGAATCTAGAAAAAGCAGGGATGAAAATGACGCATTTGGAGAGTATGTCTCGATGAAACTGAAACAAATAAAAAACAGTCATGCTAAGAATACTGCTCAACATCACATTAACAATATTTTGTACAATGCGACAATGGGACAATATGATTTTCCAACAACCTTTACAGACCCAACCGCTAGTAGTTCCTGGGGATACAACTCTGAACCAAATCTATCCACTTTTTCGGAAAATAAGTAATGCTGACTGTAGCTCGAGAGGATACTACACCGCACCGAGTCCCTCGGCTTCATTTGAAACCAGTTCTTCGGATAACTCCAGGACACATACTCGTACCAGCGCAAGAACACAGAGTTCGTCTAATTTATCGGAATCAAGCCAAGATTCGACCCAATCATTAAACGATTTTGTGCACGACGACGTCTAAATAGAGATAAGTTGAACATGTAAATAATATAGTTAGGATAGGGTCACCTTATATATTAGCTTTATATAACAGAATAGTGTTAGTTTATATACGAAATTAAGATATAATCTTATTAGAATAGGTTTCTCAAAGGCAGATAGGGGTGATATGTCGTTATAAAGATGTAATTTACTTAGATATGTTTATATTCTGTTATCTTATGTACTAAGTCATAGTAGTTTTATATAGATAGGGGCGTAGTTATGTAATTAATGATGTTTTAAATAATGTTTTATGATAGATAGGGTTGATTTATGTACTAAAAATGTCAATCACGATATTTTATTGTTAATACTTGTGTTTAGGTATACTTTCGTAAAGATTCTACTTAAGATTGTATTAGAATATGTTAATTTCTTGTTAGAACAACAATGATTATTGTTATTATATAGTTTCACAATGTTTTAATAATATTTAGATAATATTCGAGAATATTCTTGCTTTGTATAGCATCACGTTTAGGTAATAAGACCGCGAGACAGGGCACTCAACGCTGATTGGCGGGAATATTGTAGAACAATTGGTACCTACTACGCTGATTGGTCGGAACCTTGTAGAACGTTCGATAGGTACCTACGATACGTGTATAAAAGGCGGAACATTTGCACGGATCGTCACTTCACGGCGAGCAACGGAGCAATCAAGAAAGAAGAACTCTCAAGAAAGAAGAAAGAAGCTCTGAAGAAAGTACTACAGGAAGCCTGGAAGCTCTGCTAGTACCAACTGAAGCCCTGAAGCGTTGCAAGTACTGCAGGAAGCCTGGAAGCTCTGCAAGTACCACTGAAGCCCTGAAGCTCTGCAAGTACCGAGCGAGTACCTATATACGTCAATACAAGATTGAGAGACTACTTGTTGTTTCTATCACGGTCGTCACGACAGTGTCGCCCTCTTGACCCGCCATACTCCACGAGTATACCTCACGCCGACAGCGCCTAGAGACATCCCCAATCCCAGCACAAGAAGTGTGCCGCTACTCTCCTCCGCGAAGGACCGGGAGGGTTCGTGCACATTTTATGGTCCTTCGAGCCGGATCAAGGGAGTCTCTGGGAGGGTAGCTTGTGGAGTTGAGGGTAAGGCACTGTCACCATGCCGCCGATAACTCGCTCGGTAGGAAAGGGACAGTCAACGTCTGCTGAAGCCTCGGACAGTACAGGAACGGAGGTCACCGCCACATCGGGGACTACTACAGGTACCACCGCCGCCACGGGTACAACAGGTACCACCGCCGCCACAGGTACAACAGGTACCACCGCCGCCACGGGTACTACGGGCACAACCGCCGCTACAAGGACAACAGCGCCCGCCGCCGACAGGGAGGTGGAAGGGAACGCTACCGAACGCGCCGCCGGAAGTCGCACGCCGCACCCAACCTCGATGCATCGGGGGAGTGCGGATATGAAGAACAAGCGCGCGCCCTCCTCACGGGGAGGAGGATCACTGGCTACACAAATAAGGTTAGCCAAAGCAAAAGAAGAGTTGCTTAGGTTACAGGTCGAACTCGCCGCCGCCCGCATAGCAACAATAGAAGCGGAAGCAGCACAAGAAGAAGAAGAAGAAGAAGATAGGGGAGAACACTCAGAAGATGGGTCAGCCTGCACCGAGAGAGAAGCCGTGGCCCGCGTCGACACCTGGTTGGACAACCAGGAGCCGCCGCTACCGCCGCCAGAAGACCCCCAGCCGGAGTTGCGCAACCGCCCTGCAGTACAGAAGACAGAAGAACCTGAAGCTCGCTGCCGTAGCCAGGGACTTCTGGAACAGAAGCCAACACCGGCGGGAGGGGACAAGGGGCCAACGGACATAATGAAGCTCGCGGAAGCAATTACAGCAGCTGTAAAAGCGGGACAACGACCAAAGATCATCGACCTGCCAGAGTTCAGTGGATCACATCAAGAATGGCTACCTTTCCGCGCCGCTTACTTTGAAACCGCAAGTATGTTTTCTAATGTAGAAAATCTGAATCGTCTTCGCAGGAACCTTAAGTCCAGGGCCAGGGAAGCAGTGAACAGTCTACTCTTCAGCACCACCGACCCGACGGAGATCATGAAGACCCTGGAGACCAGGTTCGGAAGACCAGAATCGATGGCCATGGCGGAAATGGAAAACTTGAAGACACTGCCACGCCTCACCGAGTCACCGCGAGAAGTCTGCATCTTCGCATCAAGAGTGACCAACGCTGTATCGACTTTGAAGACATTGAACTGCGTGCACTACCTACATCACCCGGAGGTAACCAAAGCAATTATAGAGAAGCTGACACCGACTCAAAAGAGTAATTTTTATCGATTCGCAGCTAGTCAGCCTAAAGACGACCCAGACCTCCTGAAGATGGAAAGGTTCCTGAGAACAGAAGCTGAACTGTGCGCCCCATACGCACTGCCGGAGAACGTGCACGCACCAGGCCCGACGTCATCGAGCCAGCCGAGAAGGTTGCAGCAAGTTAACAGCGCGACCGAGCAGGAGCCGTACACGCCGAAGTGTCCAGTATGCGAAACGACGGGACACACCGCACCTGACTGCGCCGAATACAAGAAAGCGGACATCGACGCCAGATGGGACCTCGCCAAGGCCAGACGCCTGTGCTTCAGGTGTCTGCGATACCGGGGTAAGGTACATCGCTGTCAAATTAGAAAATGTGGTATAAATAATTGTCCGCATCTGCATCACAGAACGCTGCACAAAGGGAAGAAGCTCCCAACAGAAGAAAACGATGACAGCGAAAAGACCGAGGCCATCAACTCCGCATGGACAGCCGCCAAGCAGTCGTACCTGAAGCTGATACCTGTACAGGTGTCTGGCCCAAAGGGAAAGGCGAACACCTATGCGCTCCTCGACGATGGATCGACGGTGACCCTGATCGACGAGAGGATAGCCGACAACATCGGCGCCCGCGGACCTGTCAATCCTCTCAAGATCGAAGCGATCAACAAGATGACTACGTCTGAGGACCAGTCAAGGAGGGTCTTCATCACCATCACCGGACCGAATAAAAGGCAACACAGAGTGCAAGCTAGAACAATTAAGCGGCTGATGGTGTCTACGCAACAGGTGCCTAAAGATTGCATAGAGAACTGTAAGCATCTTCGAGACATGAGCAGTATCCTGGCATACGAAGAGACACGACCGGGGATCCTGATAGGGCAGGACAACTGGCAACTTCTGCTGGCAACTAAGGTTAGAAAGGGAAGTAAGTATCAACCTGTTGCCTCTTTGACCCCTTTAGGTTGGGTGCTGCACGGGAGCTACACCAAGACTCCCAACAGTGAAGTACAGAAAGTGCACCACCATATGAAGAAAGGGGCAGAAGACAAGATGCACCTGATGAAGAAGGAGTGCTTCAGGCTAAGAAGGCCGAAGTCTAATCCCGGGAAACAGACACTCCAGAAGAAGACACAGAAGGTGCCGACGAAACTGAACGTAGCTGACGACGCGACCAGAGACGTACCAGCCAACTTTAACTCAGAACATCGCTGGTACCAGGGACCACAGTTCCTGTATGAAAATGAAGATTCCTGGCCAAAAGAAGCATCGTCGTCACCTGGAGAAGGACCTACAGGCGAAGAAAAGGTCAACCATGTCAGCGCCTTCAAACAGAAGACGCAGAAGATCTCCGAAGCCCTTTCCGACGCGACTAGATTCTCAAGTTGGGACAGACTGCGCTACGCCACAGCAAGAATATGTACCAGTTCCTGCAGAACTCCTACGCCGTGCAGAAGAACTACTCATGCGCTCCACACAAGAAGACAGTTTCGGACAAGAGATCGAGGACATACAGAAGAAGAAGCCTCTCAGCAAGGACAGTCGTCTGCGTCAGCTAAGCATAGAGTACACAGAAGACACGTTAAGACTAAGAAGCCGCATCGCCGCAGCCGAACAGCTAACAGAAGAATTCAAGAGGCCAATGATACTGGACGGAGGACATCACGTTGTACAGCTGTGGATCAAGAAGGTTCACGTGAAATTGCATCACGCCGGCGTCGAAGCTACCATCAACGAGTGCCGGCAACAGTACTGGATCCTGCGACTCCGCCCCATTACGAAGACTCTGCTGAAGCACTGCCTCCACTGCAGAATGAAGACAGAAGCGCCGCCGTACCCGTGAACAGGAAATCTACCTCAATGCCGTGTCGCACGTCACAAGCGACCCTTCACTTTCACGGCGGTAGACTACTTCGGCCCGCTATCAGTGACAGTTGGACGCAGTCGCCAGAAGAGATACGTGGCGATATTCACCTGCTTGAGAGCTATCCACCTAGAGGTAGCAACAACACTCAGCACAGACTCCGCAATAATGGCACTCAGACGCCTCATCGCACGCCGAGGATGCCCATCAGAGATATGGTCAGACAACGGGACCAACCTGAAGGGCGCAGATCGAGAACTACGACAAGCAATCGACGAGGCAACAAAAGAAGAAGCGGCCAAGAAAACCATCGTGTGGCGATTCATCCCTCCTGGTGCACCGTTCATGGGTGGTGCATGGGAGCGATTGGTGCGATCTGTCAAGACTGCCCTGACAGCGACTCTCCACGAGCGTCACCCCAATGAAGAAGTACTGGCTACCCTGCTAGCGGAGGCTGAATTCTCAGTCAACAGCCGTCCGCTCACCCACGTGTCCACCTCGGAAGAAGACCCAGAAGCACTGACGCCGAACCACTTCTTGCTCGGCTCACCAGGAAGAGTTCCAGCTCCAGGAACATTCTCCGAGCAAGACGCCGCGAGCAGGTCTACCTGGCGTGCATCACAACGCCTGGCAGACATCTTCTGGACAAGATGGCTCCGGGAATACCTCCCCGAGCTTCAACACCGGCGGGAGCCCCAAGGCAAGGGGCATGAAATCAAGATTGGTGACCTAGTGCAACTCATCGACACCAATCTCCCTCGCAACGTGTGGCTACGCGGCAAGGTGGTAGCTACGTACCCTGGACCCGACGGCATCGTGCGCACCGTGGACGTGAAGACGAAGACTGGAATACTACGGAGACCAGTAAGAAAGATGGTGATCCTGCCGATAGAAGACGTCGCCTTAGCACCGGAACAAGATACGACAAGTCGTACGGCGGGAGAGATGTGCACGACGACGTCTAAATAGAGATAAGTTGAACATGTAAATAATATAGTTAGGATAGGGTCACCTTATATATTAGCTTTATATAACAGAATAGTGTTAGTTTATATACGAAATTAAGATATAATCTTATTAGAATAGGTTTCTCAAAGGCAGATAGGGGTGATATGTCGTTATAAAGATGTAATTTACTTAGATATGTTTATATTCTGTTATCTTATGTACTAAGTCATAGTAGTTTTATATAGATAGGGGCGTAGTTATGTAATTAATGATGTTTTAAATAATGTTTTATGATAGATAGGGTTGATTTATGTACTAAAAATGTCAATCACGATATTTTATTGTTAATACTTGTGTTTAGGTATACTTTCGTAAAGATTCTACTTAAGATTGTATTAGAATATGTTAATTTCTTGTTAGAACAACAATGATTATTGTTATTATATAGTTTCACAATGTTTTAATAATATTTAGATAATATTCGAGAATATTCTTGCTTTGTATAGCATCACGTTTAGGCATTTTAATAATATTTAGATAATATTCGAGAATATTCTTGCTTTGTATAGCATCACGTTTAGGTAATAAGACCGCGAGACAGGGCACTCAACGCTGATTGGCGGGAATATTGTAGAACAATTGGTACCTACTACGCTGATTGGTCGGAACCTTGTAGAACGTTCGATAGGTACCTACGATACGTGTATAAAAGGCGGAACATTTGCACGGATCGTCACTTCACGGCGAGCAACGGAGCAATCAAGAAAGAAGAACTCTCAAGAAAGAAGAAAGAAGCTCTGAAGAAAGTACTACAGGAAGCCTGGAAGCTCTGCTAGTACCAACTGAAGCCCTGAAGCGTTGCAAGTACTGCAGGAAGCCTGGAAGCTCTGCAAGTACCACTGAAGCCCTGAAGCTCTGCAAGTACCGAGCGAGTACCTATATACGTCAATACAAGATTGAGAGACTACTTGTTGTTTCTATCACGGTCGTCACGACAGTGTCGCCCTCTTGACCCGCCATACTCCACGAGTATACCTCACGCCGACAGCGCCTAGAGACATCCCCAATCCCAGCACAAGAAGTGTGCCGCTACTCTCCTCCGCGAAGGACCGGGAGGGTTCGTGCACAGATTTGTTGGAATCAATCAAAAATTAAAAAATACATGTTTGGTTTGTTATTTATTAAAAAAATTATTAGTAAGGTAAGGTAGGTACCTACCTAAAGTATGATTAGATTAGATCATATTAAAAGTAAATAAAAAAATAATTAAAAATGTTGTTTGACTTACCTGTATGTATTCCTTTAAAACCTCATTGAGAGCCTCGCACACTTCTGGTACGATAATAGATATCACTTGGTCTGACAACTTGAACACATTTCCAAGACTTTTATAACTGCTACCAGTTGCCAAAAATCTTAACGTTACCGCAAGTCTTTCCGTCACACTTACAGATTTTCTAAATGTAGTGTCTTGTTTGCCTATTTTTGCCCCAATTAAATTTTGTAGATATTCAAATTCGGAACTGTTCATTCTTATAAAATCTTTTAAGCAACCGTCAATACCCAAATCCTTGAGATAGTCTGTGGCACTATATTTTCCTCTAGCTTTTAGCGTTTGGCGCATCCAATAAGAGCGCTTTTTCTTCTTTTTTAAACAAAAAATAAAAGCTATGCCAATGAGCAAATCTTCTTCCATTTTCGTGTAGACGTCCTCGGCCCTCAGAAGGCGAAACCAAACTGCGAGCCAATACTAGATGTTATAAAATGTTTAAACATTTTCCATCAATGTAGGAGCACTTATAACATGTAACAGTTTCTAACAAAGTGCAACAATTGTTAACATTTGTTAGTAAATGTTTTGGTGTTATAAAATGTTTACAAACATTTTATAACGGCAATGTGGGAGCACCATTACGTAACCGATGGCGTTCTTCAGTCAAACGATGGTTGCGTAAGGAGCTCGTGGATCTCCAGCCGCCAAGGATAGTGACTGTAGCAGGCCAGGTGCAGCCCCAGCCACATCCTGCCGCGCCCACGGCGACTTATGTCAACAACGGATTAGTAAGCTAGTGAATCTGTTACAGATTGTGGCAGGTTTGACCCCAAGAATGAAGAATTTTTTTCGTAGGGCTAATATTACAATCCATGTTACATTTAAATTTCTTTTAACAAGTATATTTTTTAGTTATTATGATTCAGAGCTGATTATTTCATATATTATAAACCAGTGAGTTAATATTTTAACGCAACATGATTGTATTATGTTTAATGACATATTTTATATTCTTGTTTACTTATACTGGGTGGCGCAAAAGTACTGGCACTAAAGAAAATACTTTTTTTTTTTATATATGACATTTTCTGTCATTCTGTTGTTGAAAATTGTGTAGAGAACAAATGTAAAATACACTGAAAATAAACATGGACCGTTTTACTCCCCAAGAACGTGGAATAATTGTGTCAATGTTCTTACGGAATAATTCATCAGTGATAAGAACACAACGTGAATTTCGTCGACGATTTCCCCACCGTCCGGCACCGATTGGTCGCACAATTCGACGCTTTGCCACACGCCTTGAAGCAACTGGCTCAACATTGGATAGACCTAAGTCTGGGAGACCAAGAACAGGCCGTTCAGCTGAAAATATCGATGCTGTGCGCGAAGATGTGGAAGAGTGTCCAGAAACATCAACGAGGCGACGTGCCACGCAATTGGGCATTTCCAGACGGACCCTGCAGCGTATTTTGGTGAAAGACTTAAAGATGTTCCCGTATAAAACTCAAATGACTCATCAGCTGCTGCCTGCTGACCACCGAGCTCGTCTAGATTACTGCCAGCGCGTCATAAACCTCAACCTTGAAGCGGATGATTTTCCTTCAAAATTGGTTATGAGTGACGAAGCGCATTTCCATCTCTCAGGGCATGTCAATAAGCAGAATACTCGGTTCTGGGGCACTGATAATCCGCGCATTATTCAAGAAACACCTCTACACCCACTAAAAGTTACTGTATGGTGTGGCATCTGTGTTGACAGAGTGATCGGACCCTATTTTTTCGAAGACGCTGGAGGCAATGCGATTACTGTCACTGGAGAACGCTACAGAACCATGTTACGTGAGTTTTTGATACCCAGTTTGGACGAATTGGGGCTGGAGCACATCTGGTTTCAACAAGACGGCGCTACGGCACACACAGCGCGCGACACTATGGACTTAGTGAGGGACGCTTTTCCAGGCCGAGTTATCTCTCGTTTTGGCGATTTGCCTTGGCCTGCAAGATCACCCGATCTGACCAGTCCAGACTTCTTTCTTTGGGGTTTTTTGAAATCTCGGGTGTATGTGAACAAGCCACAGACTCTCGCAGCTCTAAAAGAAAACATTCGTCAAGAAATAACGAACATATCGCAGGAAGTGTTACGGCAAGTTATGCAAAATGTCATAAATAGGGCTCAAATGTGTATCAACTCTGGAGGTCACCATTTAAAAGACATCATCTTTAAATCCTAATGGTACGATATTTAATGGCACAAATATACATTTAAAAAAATCTAAATCTAGTTTTCTAATTTAGAAAAAATGTTATAGCTGAACCAAATAGGGTCTTTACTTTTGCGCCACCCGTTACAATTATGAAGAATTGTTTCAATTTTCTGTAATAACTTTTTAAGCATCCTAGTAATTTGGAACATTAACAATTTTAGGAATTGTTCGTAATTTTGATATTTCTTTAAATGTACTTTTCAAATTCTTATATGCTCTTTTGTTATTCATTGTTAGTAAATAGAGTTTACTTTCAATACAAATGTATACTATTGGTCTGTATATGTACTTATGTGAAGGATTTATATAAAACCTTGTAATCATCTCTCTTGTAAACATCATTCTTGATCTTTTTTTTTTTCAAAAAGGAGGGGTTAATGTGGCGACACATTGTTATATTTGCTGAATGAGCTTATTCAGGGTTCGCCTCGCCACACTCCGTTAAAAAGTTAGTCACTACGCGTAGGGCACATTGAATAGACCCGCCTCTTATATTGTACGCGTTTATAATAAATAAATAAGTTTAACTTGGTGATAAATTGGAGTTATTATTTACACTCTCTCAACTTAACAACTACACTAAATTCAGTGACATAACAGTAGTATAAACAAAGTAGTTAAACTTGCATACTTAGCATATGTATAATATATGTAATCTAAGTATACTTTTTCTGTTAGGCAAATATTATGGTATAGTTTCATTTTATAATCTCTTGCAATAATTTTAAGCACAATTTCAAATAGTTAACCAAGTGTTAAGGTACTAGCTAATATTTTGATTGATTGAAAATCAGCACCCAATATCTTTGCCACACATTTTATATAAAAAAGGGATGCACACATCATAATTAAATTTTAAATATGTTAATAATACTTTGTCTTTAGCATTAAACACAAGAAGAGCAAGACTACCGCGAAACAATGACGACTCCGTAACGCGTAGATTTTTTGCTCTTGAAGAACGACGGCTAGCTCTACAGGAAGCTTGGACTGCTGAGTTTGCTGCCATAAGGACTGCCATTCAGGAGAGCTTTCTACAAATAGCTGTGGCATTGAGGGAAAGGCATCCTTAACCAATTTTAAAATATTTTTTTTGCTATAAACTCATAATAAATTCTACATGTTAATCTTTATTAAATAAAAAAACGTATAGAGCTATTACGCACTGTCGACTTGTCGCCGGCGACTCGGTCGCTGGCGACTGTGACTTACTACAGTTTAAATAGGTGTTTACGCACTTGGTCGTCGGTCGCCCAAGCGACTGGGCGACTCGCCGCGACGCACGCACTGTGGGCTGAAAATCGACCTCCATAGAGATAGAAATGAAAGTTGCTAGATGTTCGTTTTGTTGACGGATATGGCTTTCTATTAGCTATTATACACATAACAATGTCGTCTGAGCTAACTCCGCACAGAAATGAATTTATTATAAGGTTTTTTCAAAAAAAATGTATGGAGCTAGCATGAAAAATCTGAATATCTCTGAACTTGCAAGGAAAACCGTAATATCCTCAGAGATGGTTATAGGACTAATTATTTGTGATTTTTTGACATACTTCATATAACGGTACCTGCTGCAGATTTTTTTTTAAAAATCATCGAATTTTTAATTAATTTTTTTTAACATTAAACGATTTGTTTTGGTGTATAAGTAAAGAAACAACACGTTATATGCATATAATACTAAATCTTCGCCAGTTATTTGCTAAAATATCAAGAAAATTATTTTTGCCTAACATAGTAATGTTTTAAAACAGTTAATTGGATACCATTACTGAACTTTGCATACAGGTAAACTACTGAATAATAAATTAGCCTTCTAATGAGTTCTGAATAAGAGATTAAGTGATTTGCAATGTCGCACAATGGTAACTACGGATTACACTAATTAAAATCTTACAGGTAAGTACATAAGTAACTTAAATAGTTAATTAGACATGTTACGAGTTCTAAGAAATATTTTCGACAACTGTCTAATGAGGTCGTTAACTAATGTTGGACTGAAATATAAAAGGGTTAACATTTTGCATCATAATTTAGTTTATTCTAAGCTTTGTTACCCCTAACATATCACTGTGAAATATAATAATGGAAAGTTTAAATATCAATTTAGACCTATTCGTTCTTCTAAAATGTAAGAGTACTTCATTTGATCATGAGGTATTGTTTAGTGAAGTTATATCCCGCCTAGACGTTTGTCTTTCCGTTGAAGATCAAGTGACTCTAAAAGAATTTTGTCGGAGATTTGTACGAGCTGCATCACAAAGGTGGCAAAAATCTCACCGAATTCTTGATACTTTTAGAAAACAATACGAAATTTGGCTGCAAGCAACTATCGATTGGCCAAGTTGTATAAATTTAGTAGCTCAAGAACCAACTGTTGCTGAGGGATCAAGATCAATCTCTCCAGAACCCTCAACATCATACTCTGTTGGTACAATGACAAAGAGGTCACGAAAACCATTCGAAGATCTGGGAAGCAAACAGAAGAAGAGAAGATCTGATGAGCATAAAACTGACAATCCCAGTGAATTGGCACATACAGCAGCAGCGCGTTTTAAGGAAGAAGGTTGTGAGGATATCGCATCTGTAATCGAATATATGCTGAAACATCCTGAAGCAGCCTCTAAAATTAAGGAAACGCTTAAGCAACCGGTGAAAACTATCTTATTTACACCAGAAAAAGCACTTGGATTACTCCTTTCATTAAAATTATCAAAGTGGCAATACATCACTTTACGAGAGTCAGCTATTCGGGAAGGTAGAAAGGATATTTATCCATCCTACTATAAAGTGCAACAATCCAAGCTGGCATGCTATCCTCCGAAGCAATCAGTGTTAGTGACCGATTCATCGGCAAGAATAACCCTTCAAGCTTTACTCGACATTACGGTCAAAAGAATCCTCCAAAGTTTTCCTAACGATGATGTGCAAAATAAGGATTTAAAATTGATATCTAAATGGGGTTTCGATGGTGCGTCAAACCAAAGCCGATACAAGCAGAAAATGGATAGCGATCAAGACGATTCAAGTATTTTCATGACTTCCTTGGTGCCACTAAAACTGACTGATGGAGACAATACTTTGTGGATGAACCCAAAACCATGCTCAGCAATGTATTGTCGTCCAGTTCAATTTACTTTTGTGAAGGAAAGCGAAGCAGTAGTCATCGAACACAAACGACAAATGGATGAAGAAATTAAGGCTCTCATTCCTACAGAGTGCAATAATAGAAACAGGGTGAATCTTCACCTAATGATGACAATGATCGATGGTAAAGTCTGCACGTATTTGTCTCAAGCCAGATCAAGTTCATCATGCTATTTGTGTTTGGCAAAACCGACAGAAATGAACCGTTTGGGTGTAGTAACAGCAAAGACCGTATCTTCTGACATATACGAGTTTGGATTGTCATCTCTACACGCCCGTATAAATTGTATGGAATGTTTACTACATATTTCGTATAGACTAGATTTTAAAGAGTGGGCTGCGAGAGGTAACGAGCACAAAGAAATGCTAAGTAAAAGAAAAAAGATTATTCAAGACAAATTTAAATATTTGCTGAGATTTTACAGGCAATAACTTCCGGGGAAAAAGTAGATATAATTAAATTTAAAGATTATGCCTTCAAAACAGCAGAGAGGTACGTGGAATTATATGACTGGTACTATATGTCATCAACCGTCCACAAATTACTTATACACGGGGCAGACATAATCGAGAAAAATGATGTTGTACCCATAGGAAGTCTCTCGGAAGAAGCATCCGAGTCTCGCAATAAAGATTTTAGGAGGTTTCGGGAACATCATTCGCAGAAAAAGAGCAGGCAAGATTCGAATCATGATATTCTTAATATGTTAGTTGTTTCTTCGGATCCTTTTATAAATGTACAAAGGCCCAAGTTAGATGCCAAAAAAAAGGAGGATTTATTTCCTGAAACCCTCAATTTAATTCAGTTTCAAGAAACTGACTTTGAGTTTGTAGGCAATCTAGATTCTGCTTCAGAAATCGACGAGAGTGATAAGGAAAACTAGAAACTTTTTGTGCTTTTAATTATAATTCTATTCAATGTAATTTTTTCATGATCTTTCGTTATTTAGCTTTGGTACGTAACTATGTTTTGCAATTGATTTATTTTTAAATATTTTATATTACTATTCTTGTACCTATTTATATTTTTGCATACTTTTGTATCTATGTTTTGTTTTATATAAATTTTATCAACTATTAAAAAATACCTTTTTAATTTATTTTTCTTTTTATTTAATGCCTATTATTAGCGTTAATAAAATAACTAACTTATCGATTGATCTTTACTTTGACATTAGTAGAATTTAATGATTTAAAAAAATACCTTCATTTAGACATAATAATAAAATAATTAGACAGTTGTCGAAAATATTTCTTAGAACTCGTAACATGTCTAATTAACTAATTAGTTTATTTATGTACTTACCTGTAAGAATTTAATTAGTGTAATCCGTAGTTACCATTGTGCGATATTGCAAATCCCTTAATCTCTTATTCAGAACTCATTAGAAGGCTTATTTATTATTCAGTAGTTTACCTGTATGCAAAGTTTAGTAATGGTATCCAATTACCTGTTTTAAAACATATATACTATGTAAGGCAAAAATAAAACAAAAAAAAAAAAATCTCGCGATTACGATAGTAAATTATTGTGTCAAAATAAGATATATTCAAATTCTAATTCAAATTCAAATTCATTTATTGTTTGTAACAGGTGGAAGAAAGTTATTACACAATGTTAAGTCTCGCTGCAACATACCATAGAGGTGTACAATATTATTATGTCATATTAATTAGTGATTTTAATACGGTTTACAACACACTTACATAATATTATATACTATACATAGTCATAAAATTACATTTTTTTTGGGCATCCAGCTTAGTCAAAAACATTTTTGTCATTTAAAAAGTCATTAATTGAGTAATATTCTTTACATAATAATAATTTCTTAAGATTAAATTTAAATTTATTTATTGTATTAATCTCTTTTAGAGAGTCGGGTAGTTTATTATATATTTTCACTCCCATAGCAAATATACTCATTTTAAATTTAGTTGTTCTACACTGTATATTTTTTAATTCATTTTTATGTCTTGTACTTTTCAATGTCTCATATTTGCCAATATTGCTTCTTACCATACTAGCCGCTTCGAGGATATATAACGATGGAAGCGTTAAAATTTTAAGTCTCCTAAATACTGTTCTACATGAATCAGTCTGGCTAAGTCCACAAATACTTCTAACACATTTTTTTGGGCTATAAATGCTTGTTCTCTATTAGTAGAGTTCCCCCACAATAATATGCCATATTTTAATGTAGCACCAACATGCGCGTGATACACACTAAGTAATGCTTTTTCATTCACTACCTTTCGTAACATATACAAGGCATACGAGAACTGGTTTAGTTTAGTACATATTTGGTCTACCTGCATTTTCCAGTTCAGTTTTGAGTCAATGTGTATTCCGAGAAATTTAGTATCATTAAGAGCTCATTCACACGAAGACGAATCGTGATTTTTCACGAATCGTGTTTTAAAACGATTCGTTATTTTTTTTGACGGGAGCAATGCTTTTTATATACCCATGTTCACACGCTTCACGAATCGTGAAAAAAGACGTAGACGGATACGTCGGTCACTACGGTCATTAGAATGACGATTCGTTAAAAATCTCGAATCGTGATTGGCGCTCGCGCCCCGCGCGCCTGCCTGCTCCGCCCGCCTGTCTGCCCCACCCGCCGCGCGCCCGCTCAATTCAGTACATTCCTTTGACTTGTTAAGACGTGTAGCGCTGCGCTTCAATAAAATCATGTCGAAAAAAGAAAAAGAAAAATTGTATGACCAACAAATAAATCGCGAAGTTTTGATTGCTGCAATCAAAGACAGGCCAGTTTTATGGAATAAATTTTTGGAAATTTATAAGGACAAAACCGCTAAAACAGCAGCATGGCGGGAAATATGCATAATTTTGAAAGAAGATTTTGAAGAAATGGATCAAAAGGACCGACAGTTGTTTGGTAAGTTTTTATTGAGAAAATTTTAAATACAAATCTATACTGCCTATATTTTGTTGTCTTGCCATGGTACTGATCCAGTTTCTGATAGAAAGTAGGTCATAAATTCATTTCTCATTGAATTGCCAGTTCCGACACTCGGTGATACTTCCTGGGGTAGTAAATTTTCAAAATTAAATTCTTTTTCTAATTCAATTCCCTCCTTTTTTATAATCAAATTGTGGAGGACAGTACAAGCTTTCACTACTGAAATAGCTGTTTCTCGTTTAAGGTCTATGGGTCTATGTAAAATTCTCCACTTATTTGCTAGAATGCCAAACGCACATTCAACGTATCTTCTCGCTCTGGTTAAACGATAATTAAATATTCGTTTACCTCTGTCAAGATGCGTTCCACCAAAAGGTCTTAATAAATGTGTGTGTAAACCAAATCCCTCGTCGCCAATAATTACGTAAGGAACTTGAACTTCTGATTCTGTAAATAAAGGCCTTGGTTCGGGTATATTCAAACGGCCTTCTGTCAACATTTTCCAAAAACTTGACTCTTTAAATATTGATGAGTCGCATTCTTTTCCATAGGAACCTACACTGACGTAAACGAATCGATAATCTGAATCTACGACTGCTAATAACACTATTGAAAAGAAATCTTTGTAGTTCATATATACTGAACCACTATTTGACGGCTTTCGAAGCCTAATATGCTTCCCGTCAACTGCTCCAAGGCAGTGAGGGAAATTGGCCTTTTCATTAAATCCACTTGCTATCTTTAACCACTCTTCTTCCTTATTAGGAAGTGGCATAAATTCTTCATATAAATTATTCCATATACTTTGCGTCACTTCTACTACGATGGTGGAAATGGTTGATTTGCCAATTCGATAACTAAAATGAAGATCTTCATAGGAAAGTCCTGACGCCAAATACCTAAAAAAATATTTCATTAAAACCAAATTAGTGGGATGAAGAAGTCGTATTTTCATTCAGAATAAGCGTTCCCACTAGGCACCCAAACGATTTCATATGTTTGACTGGCTGCCTAGTGGGATAGATTAGTCTAAATGAAAATACAACTTCTTCAAGCGCTTCTTCAATTATACAAATTCAGCTTACTAAGCATCCTCTTTTTACGAAAGCAAAAACCGTTATAAAACGTATGGGGCGTAGCCCGTACAAAACAACCACAGATCAGGTCCCTGTATATTTTATTTATGTATAATAATTCATAAATACACAGACGGACAGCGAACGGCGTTTGTGAATAGATATTCGCCCGACAACAGACCGCTCGTCTTGTCGTGACGTGTTTCGAAACCGTGTCCTTATTATTACAGTTGTTTTCTAGTATATATATATTCATCTGTGGTTGTTTTGTAATATTGGGAATAATGCGATGTAAATAAAAATCTTCTTATAAAACCGTTCATACAGTTTTATGAATTATTGTTTCAGGAAGTTCAGTGATGAAAAGGTGGACACAATTGAGAGACACTTGGAGGAAATCATTAGATGAAAACAAAGAAACAAAAAAATCTGGGTCTGGTACAAAATCTAAGCCCTACAAATATAATCAAGAGATGAGCTTTTTGAAGCCAATTATTAAGCCAGGTGAAACATATGACAATAATCCAAATACAAGAGATGAAGCCCAAAGAGAAAATGCAGATCAACAAGAAAATCAGAAAGAGAAACACTTAGAATCATCATCAAAAAAGAAAAGAATGGATAGTGGCAGCGTATTGGATGATAAAATGATGAAACTTGTTGATCATCAATTAAACACAATTGGAAGTGATGACCGTAACATGAATTTTTTTAAGGGGGTTCTGCCATCCCTTCGGCATTTTGATGATGATCAAATACTGGAATTCCAATCTGGGGTCATTAACCTAATACAGAGTATTAAAACTGGACGAAACTATTCGAATTGGCATCAAAATTATTACAATTCACATCATCACAACTATAATAGTGGTGGTTATTATACTAAGCCTCAAGAATCACCGGGAGGAACGTCTAATAATAATAATACTCGGCCTCTTCCTGAAAGTTCATCGATAGTAAATGCAGAAGTGTCTGCAGAAACGCCCACCCCTCTACAACCTGGAACATCGCTGATCCATCGCGATGATCCAAGTGCATCACCGGCACTATCTACAGCTCTAAGTCAATTAAGTGATTATCTGGATCTATCAAATTTCTAAAAACATGTTCTAAATTATCATAAATATAACCAATAAATAAGAATAATAAATAATATAATTAGTTTTTCTTGCCTTATAGTTATCGCCAACTTTTCTTCAGGGCTAATGGCCTTTCTCATACATGTATCCTGTTTTCTCAAATCCGTATCCAACCTTTGGAGAAGGAAGTCAAAGGTATCTTTAGACATTCTAAAATAAGTGTAAAATTTGGTATCATCTTCTCGTAACGAGCTCATCAAAGTATAAAAATCCCCAACACTTTGTCTTTGTCTTAAAATTGGATGCACCCAGTGTATTCTTCTTGTTTTTCTTTTTTTAGATCGACGATAATACCAGTACAAAATTAAAGTATTCACGTCCATTGTCTTTGGTAGTTACTCTCAACTGAACACAATCACGAAACAACATGTGAACATCAATTCGGATATTTTGACGAATCGTGAAAAAACACGATTCCGTATTCAATGTGAACATCTATCCGTCAAGGCGAATCGTGTTTTATACCGAATCGTCAAAGACGTATCCCGTGTGAATGCGCCCTAACTTCTTTAATTGGTTCACCTTTGTAGTTAATCATTGTTTTTATTGGTTCTGCATTCGTATTTGTAAAGTTTATGTAGTTCGTCTTGTCAATGTTCATTTTTAAATTGTTTGCTACTAGCCAAGTTACAATATCTTCTAGTGCTTTGTTAATGTCTATTTCATAATTGTCTACCTTGTTATTAGTGAATATAGCTGTGCTATCGTCTGCATATAATATCATATCTTGATCAATGACTTTAGGGAAATCATTTATATAAATGTTGAACAAAAGCGGACCAAGGATACTTCCTTGGGGTACTCCGTATTTAACCATTTTAGGATTCGATCTATATGTTTCTTCCAACCTTGCGTTTGTCATTTTAGTTATCTGTGTCACTTGAATTCTGTCTGTCAGATAGGATCTTATTAAATTTAATGCATTTCCTCTTACACCATATCTTTCTAATTTATCTACAAGTATATCATGATGTACATGGTCGAACGCTTTCGACATGTCCATAAAAATAGCTATTATTTGCAGTTTGTTATCTAGTCCTATCAGGATTTTATTTAAAAAGTTTAAAAGTGCATCATTAGTAGATCTATTTTTACGAAATCCGTATTGTTCATTTACAATTATCTTATTATCTTCAAAGTAGTTAAAGAAATTATTATGTATAACTCTTTCAAATATTTTGGCAATGACTGGTATTAACGCAATTGGTCTATAGTACTTCATGTCCTCCTTATTTTCCTTTTTAAATAAAGGATTTATGACAGTTATTTTTAGCTTTGAAGGAAACACTCTATTTTCAAGACATAAATTTATGATATGACTAAGTACCGGCGCAATGAGATGCGATACGCGTTTAATTATATTAGTGCTTATATCATCATATCCTGTACTGTTGGTATTACGAAGCAATTTTATTATTTTGTCAACCTCATGTGGGGATGTCGGTTTTAAGAAAATGGAATTAGGACTATTGTATGTCAGTGTTTTAATATAAGAATTTTTATCCCTAGCTGTTGGTTTTATATCATCGATGAAGTACCTGTTAAATGATTCAGCTATTTTTTTAGGCTCAGTGATATTTTTTTCATTTATTTTTAAACAAGTTATATTTTCTTTAGGCGTTACTGTCTTGTAGTTATTTATAATTTTCCATGTCGCTATACCTTTATTTGTTGCTGTATTTATATAATAGTCATTTTGTGATTTTTGCGTTTTTTTTATAATTGTTCTTAATTTTTTAGTATATTCTTTAAAACGCGCTTTAGCCCTTTGGCATGATGTTAACCTATATTGCCACAGTAGCTGACGTTTCCTTTTTGTGCATATCCTAATGCCCTTACTCAGCCAATTAGGTTTCTTGGAAATTGGTATTTTAACTCGTATAGTAGGAAAACACAAGTCGTAAAATAATTTAAATATATCGTAAAATTCATTATAGGCTTTATCAGAGTCATTATTTAAGTAGCACTCTGTATAACCAAGACTCGCTATGCAGCTTATAAATTTTCTAATATTTTCCTTACTATAGTCTCGCTTCAATTTAAACCAGTGTGTGATGTAATAACTTTTTTTTACCGGACATTTTAACAACTGTGCTGTATGATCAGACAAAGAAAACTCAAGGATCTCAGCTTTTGAGCCTCTGATATTATGCGCTATATTATCAATACATGATTTACTACATAATCTAGTCGGTTTATCTATGCTTAATTTCAAATTATAACTTGCAAGCAATTGTAACGGGTGGCGCAAAAGTAAAGACCCTATTTGGTTCAGCTATAACATTTTTTCTAAATTAGAAAACTAGATTTAGATTTTTTTAAATGTATATTTGTGCCATTAAATTTCGTACCATTAGGATTTAAAGATGATGTCTTTTAAATGGTGACCTCCAGAGTTGATACACATTTGAGCCCTATTTATGACATTTTGCATAACTTGCCGTAACACTTCCTGCGATATGTTCGTTATTTCTTGGTGCAATGTAACTTGGTTCTGGGGCACTGATAATCCGCGCATTATTCAAGAAACACCTCTACACCCACTAAAAGTTACTGTATGGTGTGGCATCTGTGTTGACAGAGTGATCGGACCCTATTTTTTCGAAGACGCTGGAGGCAATGCGATTACTGTCACTGGAGAACGCTACAGAACCATGTTACGTGAGTTTTTGATACCCAGTTTGGACGAATTGGGGCTGGAGCACATCTGGTTTCAACAAGACGGCGCTACGGCACACACAGCGCGCGACACTATGGACTTAGTGAGGGACGCTTTTCCAGGCCGAGTTATCTCTCGTTTTGGCGATTTGCCTTGGCCTGCAAGATCACCCGATCTGACCAGTCCAGACTTCTTTCTTTGGGGTTTTTTGAAATCTCGGGTGTATGTGAACAAGCCACAGACTCTCGCAGCTCTAAAAGAAAACATTCGTCAAGAAATAACGAACATATCGCAGGAAGTGTTACGGCAAGTTATGCAAAATGTCATAAATAGGGCTCAAATGTGTATCAACTCTGGAGGTCACCATTTAAAAGACATCATCTTTAAATCCTAATGGTACGAAATTTAATGGCACAAATATACATTTAAAAAAATCTAAATCTAGTTTTCTAATTTAGAAAAAATGTTATAGCTGAACCAAATAGGGTCTTTACTTTTGCGCCACCCGTTATAAATTGTCGGGATATGTTGCTATCTTCAATAACGTTAATGTTAAAATCGCCACACACTATGATTTTTTTTTTAGTAAAGCATATTTTATTTAACAAATCGATTAGTCTAGTAAAGAATAGTTCAATGATTTCCTGTTTATTTTTTGGTGGCCGATAAACACATAGTATTATGATTTTATGCTCCGTTAACTCAATACCACTACACTCAAATATATTACTTATACTTAATTTAATATATATCTACAAAGTGTTACTAATGGACTAAAGCGTAAAAATAAACTATGCATTTTAAGTAGTACCAGAACAAAAGGATCATTATCTATAATAGAAAACGTTTTTTTTAATTATTTTCACTACTGTCGTTATATAACACCCGATAGTACGATTAACACACTCATTCACGACATTGAACTGAAATTAAAAGAATTTTCCTTATATGACTACTGTATACTGTTTATAAGTGAGAATGATGTCAAATCGGAAGATTATATAAATAACATAAATGCCTTAAAAGAAGTTCTAGAAAAAGTCACCCTCACCAATATCATTGTCTGCCTACCAACGTATATAACAGGTGCACCCATATTTAACTTCAAAGCTGAATTTTCTTCAAATTTACTATATTTTACCCTGCAAAATAAAGACAACATTTATATTTTTGATAGCAATCGTGACTTAACGTTGGAGATGTTTTCCTACACATCGGGCAAAATAAAGAATCAAGGCTTTCGAAATATGTGTGAACGAATCATGAACGATATTTTAGTAGATAATAACTTATTTGCCCAGATAGACATTGACACACAAAATAGCAGCACAGAACAAAAAACACAGCTATATGTTTTCGTTACTAAGCAAAAACAATGTACTACGCTAAATATATTTCATCAAAATGTATGTGGAATTACTAGTAAAAAAGATGATCTTGAGGTATATTTAAGTGATTTGTCATATACACTGAACTAAATATGTATCTCTGAGCACTTTCTTAACGAAACTTTAATAAAACCGTTTCATTTAAATAATTATAATATAGGAGCGTATAACACGAGACTTAAAAAAAGTAGGGGTGGTTCTCTGATATTGACAACTCATGATAGAAAAATGGAGGAACTTATGATATGTAAGAAATTTTATAAAACCGATAGTTTTGAAATCTGTGGAGTCAAAGATATAGAAACTAACTTGTGTGTTATTTGCTGTTACAGATCACCCGTAAATAGTAATTTTGATAAATTTATGGACAGTCTCGAAATTCTATTACAACATTTCCATGATAAAAAATGTATAATCTGTGGTGACTTTAATATTAATATATTAAAAAGTGACATGCGGTGTAACTCATTCATATCGTTACTCACGTGTTACAACTTTAGGTATCTAATAGACTTGCCTACTTTTAAACGAAACAAATCAGAATCATGCATAGATAATATATTGACTAACTTACCATGCACTAGTATTGAGAGTACAAATGTGGAACATAATGGGCTTTCTGACGGACATGCAGGACTACTATGTAAACCTCCTTAGAATCAGTAGAGCTTCGAAATCAACCTAGTTATGTGCTTCTATGTAGAAGAAGCTATAATGACAAAAATAAGAGGGTTTTTAGGGAAACAATATTAGGGACAGACTGGAGTACTGGCATTAATACCTTTCTTAGCAAATTCAAGGACATACATTCAAATATATTTAAGAAACGTACAATAAAATTCAATATTAGAAGAAATGGGGGATCAAAGTGGATATCGAAAGGAGTGAAAATAGCCAGCAAAGTTAAACGTTTCCTTAACTTTATAGATAAGACACAATGTGAAAAGTCAGTTCTAGAATATCGAAACAGGTATAACAGATTATATAAAAAGGTCATTAGTGAAGCCAAACGTAATTATGTTAGGAAACAAATAGAAAAAGCATCAGATTCCAGTAAGGAAATCTGGAAGATAGTCAATTTGCGTTGCAACAGAACTAAAACATTTGGTGATGACCAAATCATGCTTAAACTAAATAACATAATTACTAATAATGCTTTAGATATAGCTAATAACTTCTCAAAACAGTTTGACAAGTCAGTGTGCTTAAATTCATGTAATAAAAAATCAGCTATGACGCATTTATATGATAGCATGGACAGAGTAGATATAAATATGAGTTTTGCTATGGTGACTGCCTCTGAGATTTATAATATGGTGAACAAAATGGTCTGTAAATCATCTGTTGGCTTTGACGAAATACTATTGACTATTATTAAAAATAATATAGATCTCAGAGCCGTTAGCATCACTCTTTAACGAGTGCATTGAAGTAGGTCTATTTCCAGATCAGTTTAAAATTGCAAGGGTCCTCCCAGTTTTTAAAAAAGGTAAAAAGACAGATCCTTCAAATTATAGACCAATTTCCCTGTTACCAGTATTCTCAAAGCTATTAGAAAAAATTATGAAGGTGTAATGATGGGTTCGAGCCGAATAAAATTAAAGATGAGACATACCACTTAAAATGCTTTAATTCATCAATCAAACACTTCTTAACAATGAGGTTGTTAATAATATAACAATACTACACCTATTATAACTTAACCTATGTGTAATGCAGCCTGGTGGTGACTAATAGACGTTAGGACTTTGAATATACCGTATAAACATAATATTATGTTATGCTAAGCAGTGATAAACCATTATTATTGTAGAACAACAGGATAGAGGTGATTAACTTTTACGATCACGGTTCCAAATTAAACGCAGGACATGTAATTTTCAAGAACTCCAAAGGTTATGACGAACTATGGCGAGTGTGCGGAACAAGTTTTCTTAAGCGTAGGTACTACCTCCGAGACATGAATCCCTTTCTATATACTGCAACGTAAGGGCGTTTCCGCAAGCTGAGAACAAAGCATAAGTAACAATCAGTGCTTGCGAAAACCTCCCTGGTCATTAAAATAAAAGTTAGACATATACACTTACCCCGTGACCAGCCGTTCTTGCACACACTATTTACTTAAGCAACAAGGACTGATAATAACATAAATTACCAAATATTAATTTCCAGTATTTAACAAATTGATAATTTTACAATATTCTCAATAATTACGTAGCACAAAGTCACGACCTCCTTTTCTATACGTTATCACTCACCCGCCTATTATTATTTTTTTTTTTTTTTCCGTTCACCCTCACTTTTATAACATTTCGAATGATGTTCTAATGTTCATTTTGAGACTGGTAACGCCATCTTGTGTGATGATCAAAAACCAAATATTTTAATCATTACAATATCCCCTCTCCTCAAAAGAATCCAACCGGATTCATATCAAACGTTTAATATCACTAGAATGCCATTTTCCTAAATCCTTACCTCTAAGGCTTTTTAATTTGTAAACATCGCTTGAAATTTTTTCATCTACAACGGCTTTCTCAAACTTAGGGCCCAATTTAGACATAAAGGTTTTATCAGCATTGGAAAGTAGCTTAGTGCGTTTCCAAACAACATCACCTACTTTGTAGTCACATATACGATGCCTTTTATTATAGTGTTTACTATTGGTCTCATGTGCTTGCTGAATTCTCTTGCAAACATCGTCATACACCTTGTTTCTGAACACAATATTTTCTTCAAATTTAGCCTTGTCGAAATTGATTGAACTATCCAGATCGAAACTGTAAGGTTTCATGCCATGGACTGCTGTTTCTCTTCCAAAGAACAAAAACGACGCCGTCTTACCCGTCACTTCATGGACCGACGTCCTGATGGCATGTCCTATGTGAGGTATATATTTGTCCCATTCTTTATGGTTATTTTCAACGTAAGACGCTATAGCCGAACCTATGACTTTGTTTACACGTTCAGTGGGATTAGCTTGTGGATAATAAGGTGTATACCAAAGCTTTACCCCGTAACTTGACACCATTCCAATTTGTTTCTAATCAGTCCTTGAACTGATTAGAAACAAATTGCTTACCATTATCGCAAACTATTACGTTAGGAGTACCAAACATCAAAAATATTTGTTCTTCCATTATTTGCGTAATTGCCGATGATTTTCCATTTCTGAGTGGGTAAAGAAAGCAAAATTTGCTGAACCAACAGGATATAACCAGTAGCATTGTGTTCCCATGCTTCGATTTTGGAAAAGGGCCCATAAGATCAACAGAGATAATTTGAAATGGCTCTGTCACTTCTCGCTGCTTGCCCATTAAGCCAGATGGTTTCATTTGTGAGTGCTTGTACTTCGCGCATACTTCACATTTACGCACATAGTTCTTTATTTCCTGTATCATTGTTGGCCAATAATAACGTTGTCTCATTCTATTAACAGATTTTTTAATACCCAAGTGGCCAGAGGTTGGATCGTCATGGCATTCTTTTAATACCTCCATACGAAGTTTTTCTGGTATCACCAGTTTCCAACAATCATTTTCATTCGGAAATTGCTTTAATTTTATGTATTTCCACAATTGCCCCTGACTAATTTCCCAATCAGGATCATTTCTTCCAGCCAATACCTTGCCTTCTTTTGCTTTATACCAATCATCTTTATGTTCTGGTTTTATTTCAAAAATGTTTACCTCTTCCATAATTGCTCTTGATAAGGCATCAGGTACAGTGTTATACTTTCCTTTGCGATGAACTATTTCATAGTCAAATTGTTGTAACCTCATAGCCCATCTAGCCAAACGTCCGTGCGGGTCTTTATTACGGTGTAGCCATTGAAGGGCACTATGGTCAGTAATAACCTTAAAATGACTTCCTTCAATATAAGGACGAAACTGTTCTACCGCATGGAGAACACTAAGCAGTTCTCGCTCTGAAGCAGAATATTTGCATTCCCTTTCGGATAGCTTTTTGCTCGTGTACGCGATGGGCACTTCCATATCGTCTAAATAAGTGAATACCTTTCCTTCGAACTCTGGCGTAAACAAGCGATCCATTAACCTTTGTTGTGTTTGGGATGCATTGCTTAAGCCAAAGGGCATAACTTTGAACTGAAAAAGTCCCATTCCTGGTAGACCGAACGCAGTTTTCTCTTTACTGGACTCCTCTAACGGTATTTGCCAAAATGCCGATCGCAAATCTATAGTAGACAGAAATTGAGCATTTTTTAAACTGTCTATGATAGTAGTCACTCTAGGTAATGGATAAGAATCCTTCACAGTTATCTTATTCAACTGACGGCTATCAAGGCACAGTCGATTTTTTCCTGAAGCTTTCTTTACCAGTAATACAGGAGAACGCCATGAGCTAACTGAGGGCTCTATCACATCATTATCGATCATGTCTTGAATCTCCTTTTCTAACTCCTTCATAATCGGCGGCGCAAAAGGATACTGTTGTTGCTTGATGGGTAAATTGTTTCCTGTGTCAATTTTATGCTCCATCATTGATGTTCTACCTAAACCCTGACCGATTTCTGAACTCATTTCCTCCAATAATCCATTGAGGCGCTGCTTTTGCTCAATAGAAAGTTCGTCACGAGAAATCACGGGGTGCGAGACAGTTATTTCCGTAATATCAGCTTTCAACTGCCCAACTCCTATCGTTAAATTAAATGCTGCGAAAAAGTTCATGCCTAAAATAATATCATGTTTTAAGCCGTCCATGATGTAAAAGTGAATTACCTTATATCTCTCTGTAAATTGAATAGGCAAATGAACAACAGAATCAATTACGTGAGTACCATCTGCCGTAGTGAATGCACGCTTATCGACTTTGTGTTCAGAAAAACCTAATTTAGTGATATTATTGGCAAATTCCTGCGAAATTACTGAGGCAGTAGCTCCGGAGTCCAGTAATCCAACAAAAGCCTGATCTAGAATTTTTATTTCTACATAATAACGATTGTCTAAAGAATTTCTATTTATATTACATAACTCGCCTGTTTTAAAAAATCTCGAGATAGTACGTAGCCATTGTTGCCAGTCATCAGGATTAAAATGACCTACTTGTTCAGAGTTCGATCGGCTAGCATCGACTCTGACTGCTCGTTTCCCTTACCAGTATTTTTGCAAGAGCATTTCTGGGTAGTTCTGCCGAACTGTCCACACCTATAACAGAAAAGTCTTTGCTTTGGCAATTTACAATGTCTAAAACCATGCCCTGGGTTTCTACAATTCCAGCATTTCATTTCACTAGCATTAATAGCTGCTAGCTCATTCGTGTTTACGCTTTCTTGCGTTTTTAAATTGCCACCCTTATATGCTAAGTCACGCTCCATAAATACGTCGTTTTGATTTGGCTCTTTAAAATTGTCACAATTTAACTTGGTACGTTCAATAACTCTTAAGACAGTAGTTAATTCACTCATTGATACAAAAGTGTCACGGCAGATAGCTCTCTGATAGTAGGGTTGTAAATTTTTTCTAATTATCACCAATTTTTGTATATCCGGAATAGGAGTCGGTAAGCGATTAAACATATTCTGCATTATAGCCATATATATGAGAACGCTTTCTCGGTTGCTTTGCGTTCTTCGCTTTATCTCCTCCAGTAGTTCTTCTTGGTAATAAGGTGATTGAAATGCGTCTAGAAGGAGTTGCACCAATTCAGACCAATCTGTCACAGTATCCTTATTTGCCCTAAACCATATTAGAGCGTCCTCTTCAAAAAGGTCTATTGCGTATCTAAATAAGTCTTCATCCGTAGCATTTCGTGCTTCTTTGAGTTCCTCTATTCTTTCCAAAAAGGCGTTAATGCTTAAGGTACCTTTGCCACTAAACTTGATAGCCCAGTCTTTAATGGGCACCAACTTCCTTTTATGTAAACCGCTATCAAATGTGGAAGACCTCTGTAAGCCAGGGTAACGAAATGAAGGACCAGGTCTGTCTATGGTTGAAGGTGACATGCGTCCTTTGGGCCTATTGAAAACGGTGTCATGGTCCCTCTCTTGCATTAACTCTTTCCTGTCAAGTTGCTGGCTTTTCATTAATTGTTCCATAATTTGTCCAGCTTCGTCACCCAAAGATTTCTGTAGAACATCCTTATCATGCTCTGAAATTACCTCATCTTCCTCATCTTCTTGTTCTAGATTCCGTAGTGATGACATGGTATCTTGAATATTTTTTAGTAACGCTAAGTGTTTATCAATATCTATTGTTTCAGTGGGAATGATGAGTTTAGTGCGATTTGCCAAATGCATCAAACGAGAGTGCATACGTTTAATAAAGGAATGGTCTGGACAATATGATACCTCTGCTATAAGTGCGACTATGACCGATAATTTATTTTCACAAATAAGAATTTCATTACCCGGATTATCTATGCACGGTGTAGGAACTTTAAAAGAAATAGTTGTCTGATCACTAGCCTCCCTAGCTAAAATTTCTCGTAAAAATTTTCGCATAGTCGCCACAGTTTTACGATCAGATACGCCTCGGCAAGCCAATTCAAACTCAAGTTCATCCTTATACAATGCATTTACATCCATGACAACCATGTCTAAAAAACAATCTAAAATTAACCGTTTAAGATTTAGATGTTCAAAAATAAAAACCAAAAAGTCTTATGTTCGTTACAAACAAAGCAAACATACACATAAACATAAAACATACATAGGTATATCAAAAATCAATTTAAGTTTAAAATCACCAGTAGGACAGTATTTAAGTTTACTTGCATCTGATGAATAAAAAGAAAATGGTACAAAATAATTCTTGAATGTTATTGTGTTCTCACAATATAAATAATTGTGTAGTACAAATATGTCATAGTATCATACTTAACATATATTATTTTGTATGCTCATGTTGCAAACAGTTTACCCGTTAGGCGCCAATGTAATGATGGGTTCGAGCCGAATAAAATTAAAGATGAGACATACCACTTAAAATGCTTTAATTCATCAATCAAACACTTCTTAACAATGAGGTTGTTAATAATATAACAATACTACACCTATTATAACTTAACCTATGTGTAATGCAGCCTGGTGGTGACTAATAGACGTTAGGACTTTGAATATACCGTATAAACATAATATTATGTTATGCTAAGCAGTGATAAACCATTATTATTGTAGAACAACAGGATAGAGGTGATTAACTTTTACGATCACGGTTCCAAATTAAACGCAGGACATGTAATTTTCAAGAACTCCAAAGGTTATGACGAACTATGGCGAGTGTGCGGAACAAGTTTTCTTAAGCGTAGGTACTACCTCCGAGACATGAATCCCTTTCTATATACTGCAACGTAAGGGCGTTTCCGCAAGCTGAGAACAAAGCATAAGTAACAATCAGTGCTTGCGAAAACCTCCCTGGTCATTAAAATAAAAGTTAGACATATACACTTACCCCGTGACCAGCCGTTCTTGCACACACTATTTACTTAAGCAACAAGGACTGATAATAACATAAATTACCAAATATTAATTTCCAGTATTTAACAAATTGATAATTTTACAATATTCTCAATAATTACGTAGCACAAAGTCACGACCTCCTTTTCTATACGTTATCACTCACCCGTTTATTTTTTTTTTTTTTTTTTTCCGTTCACCCTCACTTTTATAACATTTCGAATGATGTTCTAATGTTCATTTTGAGACTGGTAACGCCATCTTGTGTGATGATCAAAAACCAAATATTTTAATCATTACAAAGGATAGACTTATGAAGCATTTAAGATAACACAACGTATTAAAGAACGAGCAATACGGATACCAAAAATCAATAGGTACTACTGATGCCAGAGAATCTTTAATTGATGAAGTCGTCTGTAATTTAAATGAAAAGCGTAAAGTAGCAGGTATTTTCCTAGATCTTAGCTCCGCGTTTGATACCGTTGACCATAGTATACTTTTAGACAAACTGGAACACTATGGTGTTAGAGACGTAGCCTTAAAATTGTTTGAATCCTATTTACATTACAGGCGACAATATGTAGAAGTTAGATCTGTGCTGAACGGAGAAGAAAAGATTTGTAAATCCAACCTAACAACAGTATCCTGTGGTGTTCCCACTCAATGTTGTGAAACACAGTACAAGAGTACAATCAGTTTGGTTATACAATAAGCTACCCACAGAGTTTGAAAGTATTTATAGTGTGAATTTATTTAAAAATAAACTAAAAACATATTTATTGGGGAAAGGCTATTATAGCATTGACGAGTTTATTAATGACAAACACTAGATTTTAATAACTGCTTTGAAAATATGGATCTGTATTGAAATAGAATTTAATAATGGAATTGAATTTGTTGTTATTATTATTATTTTTTAATTTACTATTATATTGGACATTTTATTTTTTTATATTATGTTAGACATTTATTTTAATTTAATTTATTTTAATAATTGTTATGAAATTGGTACATATATTGTGAATTTTAATAATGTTAATTTCAAATGTGTTATTTATAATAGAATGTTATGTAGCTATTATTAATTTTAAGTCGTTTTAACAGATTTTCAACACAATGTAGTATTGTTATGAAATAAATACTTATGACTTATGACTTAATAATTTTCTTGATATTTTAACAAATAACTGGCAAGGATTTAGTACCCCTTGTCTGTTGACTTCGCTTTTAAAGCGAAGTGTCAAAATACCCTTGTCTGTGTACTTCGCTTTAAAAGATCGATTGTTACGTCCGTGGAGTAATGGGTTTTAATACGTCATAGACTATTCGTATCTCGCTCAAACTTGCACAGTGTATAGAGGAAGGACTGAGACGGCTTAAAATCACTCAATATGTCTTTAAATCGACTCTAGTCTGTTGCCTATGATGAATGAAATAACCTGTCTCACTTTTTTTTCGGCAGTGCCGAAGGTGGTTGTTCGATCGAATTGTGTTATTGAAATTTAAGGTGGTTTTGTAAAATAATCTACAGAAAACATGGATAGGTAAGTAATAAACAGTTTTTATAGATTAGATTGTGTGTTTGATAGCGATATTGCATAGTAATCATTGTTTCAAAAAACATCGTCGCCCGTTTTGCTACAAATGGCGGCGTCATGGCCGCACATTTTTAAAGGTTACGAGTAATAAATACATTATTGATTATAACTATCGTTATTACGTGTATTGTTATGTATTGTTTTATCATTACTAAGCATTTAATGTACGAAATATGGAAAAAAATTTATGAAATAACGAATTCAAAAATACGTTACTCAAATCGACCTTTTGTCACTAGTACATTCATTACAGTTAAATAAGTATTTTATGACCATTATATTCTTGTGAAATTTATTACAACATGGACAGGTATGTAATAAACAGTTTTTACAACATAGATTGTGTGTTTGATAAAGATTTTGCATAGTAATAATTATTTCAAAAAACATCGTCATCCATTTCTCTGCAAATGGCGTCGTCATGCTCGTAAATTTTTATTTATTACGAATATTAAATACATTAATATCGACGAACTGTTGTTATTACGTGTATTGTTATGTATTTTTCTATTATTACCATGCATTTAATGTAAATAATATCGAAAAATAATTGTGAAATAACGAATTTAAAAATACGTTACTCAAATCGACCAACAGATCGAT
This sequence comes from Parascotia fuliginaria, assembly GCA_963082885.1. Taxonomy (NCBI): domain Eukaryota; kingdom Metazoa; phylum Arthropoda; class Insecta; order Lepidoptera; family Erebidae; genus Parascotia; species Parascotia fuliginaria. Next base: position 759,866 of record OY720199.1, on the reverse strand, counting down.
CAACAAGTTCGATCAACAGACAGGGAATTTAACAATGGCCGCCATGTTTTTTGAATTTTGCTCCGATGAGCGACTAGTATGGATAAGATTTTCGTGGATTTGAATTTCTGTATTTTTAATAGAGGATTTTTTCAAAGAATTTTTATTTTCGATATTTTTTATATTTTATTAACTTCAACGGTTTTATTTACTTGTGTTTTTCTTACTGCTTTTATAGAATCTGTAATAATTGTGTAAAATATGTAATTAGGTAATTATTATTTACTATTATTAGTATTTATTATTATTATTACTGTAGTGAGGATGGTGTTTGTTTGTGGGTTGTGATGGTGGTGGTTATGTTCGTGGTAGCGCGCGCGAGTAATAATAATTAGGTAATTATTATTTACTATTATTAGTGTTTATTATTATTATTACTGTAGTGAGGATGGTGTTTGTTTGTGGGTTGTGATGGTGGTGGTTATGTTCGTGGTAGCGCGCGCGAGTAATAATAATTAGGTAATTATTAGTGTTTATTATTATTATTACTGTAGTGAGGATGGTGTTTGTTTGTGGGTCGTGATGGTGGTGGTTATGCTCGTGGTAGCGCGCGCGAGTAATAATAATTAGGTAATTATTATTTACTATTATTAGTGTTTATTATTATTATTACTGTAGTGAGGATGGTGTTTGTTTGTGGGTTGTGGTGGTGGTGGTGGTGATGTTTTTTTTTTACTTTAGAGGCTTCCACGCGTTAATGGAGGCAGGAGAGGGCGTAGTGGTAGGGGCAGGAGGGGGCGTCGTGGGCGCAGAGGGGGCAGGTTGGTGGATGCGGTGGTTCCGGCTGCCAGTCCAGGGGTGCTGGTCACAGCTGGGCCCAGCACGACCGATCACGGCGATGGTCCCGCCGCCGTGGCTGGGCCTAGCGGGCTTGCCAGGGTGCGCGGCGCTCGTAGAGTGGTCCGTCCAGGGCCAAGCCGAATAGACGAGTTAGTATTTTTGCTTTATTAATTTCATTTTTTAACTATCTTTTTTGTATATTTATATAATATAAATCATTATGTATTTTAGGCTGATCATGTCTGACATCGGCGATGTGCCGGCTGGTCAGGGCCTTGAGACGGCCCTCCACACCAAGCGCAGGCGCACCTGGAGACCGTAAGTAGTTATTTCTAATTGTTCATTTGTGGTTAAAATATTGACAAAAAGTTTTAACCCTTTATGGGGCTCTGTCCATATATTGGACACCACACATTTTGAATTTTCGCGGCTAAACTAAACGTTGGACAAATGTCACTTTTGGCTCTTTGGGTTGAGCCTCTAGATACTGTTAACAAAACGTAAAAAAAAAAAATACTTACATGGCCGACTTTTATCAGGTGATCGATCTTATATCAAAAATTGATGATTTTTGAGTGTTGTTTATAAATCTAAGAAAATCTTCAAAAGCAATGAACCAAAAGGTAAGTTTTGTTTTACGTATCGTTCCAAATGTTGTAAATATGGGGTAAAAGCTCTGATTTTTGAGAATTTGGTTCACATGTCTTGTTAGAAACGAAAAACTATGACGTCCATATTTTGGACACTGCCCGCGTAGGTAATGGAAATTTTTCATGGTTCAGAATTATAATTTTGTTTTTTTTTTGTAACTGAGTGTTTTTATTTCAGACGATTCCATTAGATAAACTGGAAGATGTTCTGGAAGACCTGTTCGCATTGTCGGATGGTGAACACTCCGAAGACGATAACGAAAGTGACGAGAACGACACCGAAACTATTTTCATACCGCCAAGTAATGCTGAACTTCAAGAAATTTTGGATCCAAACTTGCCTCTTAGATCTGTATCAGTTTCAAACCTGGGGATAGAGTCGTCTTCTCCTGCAGGTACAGTTATACCACATACTAGCTCCACACAGCCACAGCCTTCTCCTGGAACTTCTAGATTGTCTCCTGTTCTAACAACTGTTTCTGCAACTCCAATACCAAGAACTATTACACGTCCTGCTGATGTAGTAGATACAGAATCGTCTGACGATAGCTCCGATAGTGATGACGGTGATGAACATTGGAAAAAAGCGCAGTTTCCTCACAATCCGCCAATTGATAAATTCGATGATAGAGTATTGAAACCGAAACAGTTTATTCCGAACAGAAGTAGTCCTGCTGTATATTTTAGAGCTTTTTTTACGGATGAAATCCTAGCTACCATTGTTGACCAAACTAATTTATATGCAACACAAAACCGCCAGAAAGACTGGGAACCTGTCACAATAGCTGAACTGAAAGCCTTTTTTGGAATTTTGATATTCATGGGACTTCACGTCCTTCCTAATGTGACACTATACTGGTCTTCTGATCCACTGTTTTGCGTAAAAGAGGTTGCAGACGTCATGCCAGTGAAGCGATTCAAAAAGATTCTGTCTAATTTACACATAAATGACAATAGTAAAATGCCTAAGAGAAATGAACAAGGGTTTGATAAACTCTACAAAGTCAGACCTTTGATCGACAGCATGAATGATGCTTTTCAAAATAGTGCATCATGCTCTTCCTCACAAAGCATTGACGAATGCATGATAAAATTTAAGGGTCGCAGCACGCTCAAACAATACATGCCAAAAAAGCCCATCAAGCGAGGATTCAAGGTTTGGGCGCGCTGTGATAGTCTGACGGGGTATCTTTACCAGTTTGAAGTATACACTGGTAAAAAAGACGACACGGAAGTTGGATTAGGTGCAAGTGTGGTGAAAGGACTGTGCAAAAAACTGATTGAACAAAATGCTGAAAACACTCATGTCGCGTTTGACAATTTTTTTGCCTCCTGTGAGCTAATGCAATTTCTATTCGAAAAAAATATATACTCAACAGCCACAGTACGTCAAGACCGCACAAATTTGCCTGAATTGATAAAAAGCCACAGGAAAAAGAAAAATACACCTAAACCAGCTGCTCTGAAATTGGCCAAAGGCCAACACAAATGGCGAGTCAACAAAAATGTTGCATTCTTCGTATGGATGGATACCAAATTGGTATATGTGTTAAGCACAGCATATCACCCTCGACAAAAGAAAACCTGTAAAAGAACGCAAAAAGATGGGACGAAGTCTGATATTGCTTGTCCTTTGGGCATTTTAGAGTACACAAAAAGGATGGGAGGTGTGGACAGATTCGACCAGAAAAGGGGCACTTACCCTATTTCAAGACGCAGTAAAAGGTGGTGGATGCGTATATTTTATTTTTTGGTGGACGCAGCTATCACAAATGCCCACATACTTCATACTCACAATGACAGAGTGCATAATCCAATAGGTGCATTGCAGTTCCGCACTGACCTGGCACGAAACCTGATCAACAGTTACAGCTCCCGGAAACGAAGGGTATCTGTTTTGCCCAACTTTGTAACCAAAAGACCAAAGGGACCAACAAGCAGGCAGAAGTCTATTTATGGTATCCCTGATGAGATAAGGCTCAATGATGTGGGATCGCATATGCCGGGAGAGCTGCCCAGTTATAGAAGGTGCAGAGCTTGCAGCAGTAAAGCTCTTGGAAAAAAGAGCAAAATAGAGTGTGTCAAATGCAAAGTGCCATTATGCATTGCACCTTGTTTTGCACAATTTCATACGTGAGAAAGGGCAGTGTCCAAAATGTGGACACCCATAACTTTTATTTAATAAAAAAAAAAAAAAACTTGTTCAAAAATTTTCATTAAATATTAGTTTTAACATCCACGTGTTTAATTTCTAACATATAAGCCAGAATCTTCTGCCCCATAAAGGGTTAACCTTTGTTATAATATGTTCATCTAGATCAAATCCCGCACCATCCCGACCACGGACACAAGCTGGGCCACCCTCACCACCTGCACCACATGTAGTCCCACCGGTGTCGCCCACCCCGTAAGTAATTCTTTTTTTTAATTTGCTAGTTGTTAAAACATTGACTACGTTAAGTTTAAACTTTTCTTATAAAATGTTTCATCTAGATCTCCACCACCATCACCGGCACCGGCACCACCATCGCCATTTGGTCCTCCATCACCGGCGATGTCGGTACCACCTCCGGCTTTGTAAGTTAAAGTTAAAAAAGGGTTTATTTATTTGCTATGATATATGGGTGCTCTATAAATCCGCTTTTGTTTCAGTTACGTAGAGGTGGACATCACGCCGGTGTCGCCCCCGCCGCCGCCGCCTAGACTGTCACGTCGCTTGCGGGAGGACGAAATTGGGGACATCCTCAATTTCGGTAAGTACCTGCTATTTTACTTGCGAGCCATGGGCCATGGCAAAACATGTGGTTCCTATTAGATTAGTAACAAATCTCTATTTTGTTACAGGAAGCGACGATGACAGTGACGTCGACAGTGGTGAAGAGGACATGGCAGCACCCTTCATTCCAAGGGTGTTCCGCACGTTGTTGGAAACGCCCTTGGATGCTGAAGATGCTGCTGCCACTAACCCAGAGCCCGACGCCGGCACAGCACCCGGCGCAGCACCCGGCGCAGCACCCGTTGACGGTTTGCCCGTCGACGTTGTGCCCGCCGATGCCTGTGTGACGGCGACGGAGCAGCCCTGGGCTCTTCACCACTTCGACTGGAGAGCGTTTCCAAATCCTCAAATCGCACCTGAATTGAGGAGGGAAACTTTCTCCAATAATAATGTCGGACCGACAACTCCATCTGTCGACCCACATCTCATTTTCATTGAAATATGGGATCGGCAAATTATGGAGCACATTGCCTCGGAGACCAATAGGTATGCTCAGGAGGTGGCATCAGGTATGATTCAATCCGAGACTTTACAGCCCAGAAGCCGTACCACCCGTTGGCGCGACACCTCCATCGAGGAGTTGTACGTGTTCTTCGGCGTGATACTGGCGATGGGTATTGTTGTGAAGTCTCGGATATAGGAGTATTGGGGTGCCTCTCCTGACATATTCTATACTCCTGGCTTTAGCGCACATATGTCGCACGATCGTTTTATTTTGCTTCAAAAATGTTTGCATTTCAACTGCAACGACGACATGTGTGCGCTAGAGCTGGAGTACTCCGAGGCCAGATTGTTTAAGATACAACCAATTCTGTCGCACCTTAACGATAAATTCCAGAATATGTACATTCCTCGGCAAAACATCGCGCTTGACGAGAGTTTACTGATGTGGAAGGGTTGGCTGGAGATCGCCCAGCTGATCCCCAACAAAGCCGCGCATCGGGGCATATAATCTTATGAGGTTTGTGAATCTACTTATGGCGGTTTGAGATTCACGCTCATAAGAAGTGCCCCCAGCAGTCTGAGGATCCACTTGAGGCCTCCACACCATCTATAGTTTTAAGGATGACGAGCGGCTTGGAACACAAGAGGTACACACTATGGATGGACAACTTCTATAATTCTCCTTGTCTGGCTCGTCGCCTGAAGTCTTTGGGCTTTGACTGTGTGGGCACCCTACGAACAGATCGTAAATTCGTTCCCCAAGCTCTCAGTAGTCTCACCAAGAGGAACATGCGCCAGGGGCAAATCACAGGTCTCACCTCCGGCGACGTAGATGTCATGGTATGGAGAGATGCAAACCGAGTTGCTATTATCTCTACATACCATGGCATCTGCCACCAACAAGCCGGAGGATCCACCAAACCCACCCTCATATTGGATTATAACATTATGATGGGTGGGGTGGATAAGAAAGACCAGCTCCTGGCCATGTATCCTATTGAGCGTAAACGTACGAAGGTGTGGTACAAAAAATTATTTAGACGTCTTTTGAACATTTCCGTATTAAATTCATACATCATTCATAAGCATAATTCACCATCTCCATTAAGTCATCGCGAATTTCGCATTAATCTTATTAAATCCCTCCTTACTATTATTTCCCCTCCTCCCATCATCCCTCCTGTTGCAACCACACGCAAAGCGGACGTATCACATCGCTTGGCCGAGCTACCCCTCTCAGGGAGTCAGAGGATGCGGCGGGTATGCTCGGTCTGCAAGAAGATGGTACGTACGTTTTGTGTTGGTTGCAACAAGACGGTATGCATGGATCCTTGTTTCCTGACTATGCACTCGTAATTTATGTAGTATATTTTCTCCGTATGTATCTTATGTATTTGTATATTTTCATTTTCATTTTCACATTTATAAATATTTATTCCTCTTTATTTACTTTTATATGTATGTGTATATATTTTTTGGACCACACCTTTGTACGTTTGTTCGTAGGGTGTAACATGGTCAAGGCTCTAGACCTATTCAGCGCAGCGAGCACGGCAAGGGGGGTTATGGGGTTTAATGTCCACCATGTGTGTGGACCCCTTAGTGTTACCAGGCCGCGGCTCATGCCTGCTACACCGATGTCATACCCCTGAAACTGTTAACCGTTACACTACTGAACTGCTTCTGAACTGGAATAGACTTGGTATCAACACACGTAGAACTACAACCTAGCTTTTTATTTTATATATTTACTTTGTTTCTTTACGTTTGTATCTTGTTGCGTGAGCCAATAAATGAATAAAACGGCGAATACATCACTCATCTTCGATTCGCGTGGAGGACCTCAGTGCAGGACCTCAGTGCAATGCGCGGTGACATCAGTAGACTCTCAACAAGTGGACACGATAAATCTTCCTGTACCTATTATTAATACTTATTCATTTTATTAAACTGAAATCATATTTGTTACATACTTATTCATTTTATTAAACTGAAATCATATTTGTCAAATTTAAAAAAAATATTAAAAATAATAATAATTATTATTATTATTATTAATTATTATTGTTATTACTTATTCATTTTATTAAACCTAATTTATATTTGTCAAATTTTAAAAAAATATTAAAAATAATAATAATTATTATTATTATTATTATTATTATTATTAATTATTATTGTTATTACTTATTCATTTTATTAAACCTAATTCATATTTGTTACATTTTTTAAATAAAGTAAAAAAAAATTATTATTATTATTATTATTATTAATAATAATTAATTATTATTATTGAATAAATGATTTGATTTTGACAAAGGTCATGAGAAATGTCTATGTTACACCCGCTCCTATTACAGTGGGAGGCTCTACGCTCGAATTTGCTGAGAGAGTGTACATACTTCTGGGACAAACAGTCCGATTAGGTAAGTTCAAATTTGTGAAAAAGGTCACTCCTCGAATCCAAGTGGGCTGAACAGCGTTCGGGAAGCTACAACATATTTTTTTTGTGCATTCTCTTTTTATGTTAATAATTCAAGTTTAGGTGTGGCAGTTTTGGTTGTATCCATATTATGCTAGTCGTGTACTTTTGTCCCTGTCTGTGTGTACTTTTGTCTCTGTCTGTTGAGGAGCTCGATTTTGTAGTGAAATCGTTAACTTTGATTGTCGATTTATAAAATATATTTGTATTGCAGCATGCTTTTTGATTATGATATTCAATTTGTACAACTCATCAGCTTGTAGAATGTTAATTTGTATTTATAAAATACATTTAGGAATTAACTCTGTGACCCAAACTTTGAGAGGTCCTTTTTTGCGTTCATTTTCGAGTGGCTGGTATATTACTTCGTTTCTAATAAAGTAAGCACTTTTATCAGCTGAAACTTTGCTTGTGACGAGTATGTAAACTAAACTTATGAATAAAATAAGAATCTAAGCCACATGACGTACAGTATTCTTAGAATTGATGTATAAAGTTGCCCTATTTTATGTCTCGGCGTTTGGGGCGCCGTACTGAGCCATATTTTTCGTCAAGGTTTTATTGTGAAAAAATGTAAGACGAGTTGTGTTTTATTTGTAATAAGTTTAAGGAGTAATGTGTATGTATGTAAATAAAATAAAAAGTTTTTAAAATATTGGTCTTTATTTTAAATAAAAACAATTTTTATACCACAATCTGGAAATTTTTCACTTCTCCTGACTTCAACCTGAAATTAAGAATACATTACTATACATAATGAACCCATGTCTATGTTTTATTTCATTACGATTCCAATGACATAAACAGCTCCCATACAAAAATTCAGAGATATAAGCGTTTATATTAAACGTAGCGATAGCGCGCGGATTCTTGCAAATGTAGCTACACAGATGCGCCCACTCGCGCAATTTGGCCTACACGGCTGAGGGGATGCATATAACGTGTTGTTTCTTTACTTTTACAATAAAACAAATCGTTAAATGTTAAAAAAAATTAATTAAAAGTTAGATGATTTTTAAAAAAAAATCTGCAGCAGGTACCGTTATATGAAGTATGTCAAAAAATCACAAATAATTAGTCCTATAACCATCTCTGAGGATATTACGGTTTTCCTTGCAAGTTCAGAGATATTCAGATTTTTCATGCTAGCTCCATACATTTTTTTCGAAAAAACCTTATAATAAATTCATTTCTGTGCGGAGTTAGCTCAGACGACATTGTTATGTGTATAATAGCTAATAGAAGCCATATCTGTCAACAAAACGAACATCTAGCAACTTTCATTTCTATGTCTATGGAGGTCGATTTTTAGCCCACAGTGCGACGTGGCGACGCACAAGCGACTGCCGGTCGCCGGCGACCAATAGGAGCACGGCTTCAAATGGAAGCATTCACACTGCGAGCAACTGTCGTAACGACCGGACTTCGCGCACAAAAATGGCTCAGGCTTTCGATACCGAGAAATTTATAATGGAAATACAAACCCGAAAAGCTATTTAGGACTTACTAAGTGACGAATATTCTAATCGGGATTTAAAGAAAAACAGTGGTAAGAAATAGTGCAGTTATTTGGAGGTGAAGGATTAGCAGAAGAAGAAAAAAAAAACATAGGTAAGTTAAAAATGACATTCATTTTTTAATGAATTCTGCTCATCTGTCAAGGTAATTGACCCTCAGTCATAAAATAATCAGCAAACATATCTCTGTATGACATACCACGCCGCGTAGCTCTTGAATACCTGTTGGCACTTCTTCTAAGCCAGGAATGCACAGGGTATCTTCGAATTTATATCCGTCTCTTTCTCGAACATAGTTGAGAAGAACACAACATGTTTTGGTGATGCTTGTTACTGGATCTAAATTCACATTAATAGGTCTTTGCAAAATCTGCCACTTATTTGCTAATATGCCGAATGAACATTCGATATAGCGTCGAGCACGAGAAAGCCTATCGTTCTCTATATTGTATAGCCAGCAAACATTTCGCGGTAGTAGATCTTTTAGCATATACGGGATGGATTGACTGGAGATGTACATTATATCGACGTAAAGTGTTAGTTTTGTCATCCGCCCATGTTGAATCGACTTCTGGAGTCGATTGTCAATAATACCGCGTCTGTGTAATCGACTCCTGGAGTCGATTTCGACTTCCGTTGTTGTTTTGTCTGTGACACACTAGTGGGTCTATCTATCTCGGTCAAATTTGCACCGAGTGTTATGGGAAAGACAAGGATAGTGTATAACTAAACAATAAAGCTCTAAAATGGATGCGACGCTTGCAATTGACGTTTGAAAAGTCACGTTTCACTTTTTTTCTCGCCTCCGAGACGGTTGGACGTTGTGCGTAATAATACGTATATTTTATATAGTTTAAGCTTTGTGTGACCAAGGAAGTATATAGAAAAACATGAATAGGTAAGTAATAAACCGTTTTTTTTATTTTTATTGTGTGTTTGATAACAATTTTGCATAGTAATAATTATTTCAAAAAACATCGTCCATTTCGTCGTTGCAAATGGCGGCGTCATGGCCGCACATTTTTAAATATTACGACTAATAAATGGGCCTTTCTCAGGGACCTCGATTTTTACTTGACTTCGGTGGTACATTTTTTTTTATCGTTTTTGAAATAAACAATACAAAATATAAAATCTAGATTTTTTTAAATCATGTTAGTAGCAAAGGGAACTTAATTGGTCCAGCGGTTACGGAGTAATTTAATTTTGAAAATATGGTGTGCACCGAAATCAATATTGTTTTCACCGAAGTCAAATATGTAAAAAAAAACTAAAAGGTAACTAAAAGGTCTATAATTTATATAATATTACCATTATAATATTGAAAAAAAAAACGAGGACTCAGAACGTGCAGGCCAGCTATATAATAAAACAACGTATGAAATCAACTTTGCATTATTTATTAGGTACGTTTTATAATAAACTTAAAATCAACATTGGTATGAGCTTTAGATCTGATAATTTATTATACTAAGCCTTGCTTGAGTTAAGGCCGACTTTTATAAAAATTGTAATTTTCAAACATATTATATGTATCTGCTATTGTTTGCTAATAACAAAAGTACTACAAGTTTAACAATTAGCAAATATAACTAAATCTCACACAAATTACTATAAAGATAATCAGGTACATTTTATAAAAATCAACTTTTGGTTGAATCTAAGTGTTAAAAAGTACTTAGCCTTAGGTAAGTATATCTAATAAGAACAACGTTGGCACCTCAATAAACGACAATATTATTTATCAATTATATATAACTAAGTCTTTCATATGTTGTGGCGATGCTGACAGACTTTATAAAAAATACAAAAAACAAACCTTGATATATAGAGTAATAGTAATTTTAAAAGTTATTAAATCTAATAATAATGTAGGAACATTGACAATCAGTCTTAAGTATAAATAAGTCACAGTTGAGATCTTGTTTGATCATAGGAAGTCATACGTGTATACTACTTCAAAATCAGTATTTTCAATAAGATCTGATGAAATTTGTGTTTTTAATGTAACATAAATATTAACTTGTCTCTCCTTCCTTATCCTTATTTATAGGATCATAGTATTAGTACAGTTACAATCTTTAATTAAAAAATTTTATAAAAATCTTCGTCGGTACTTTCACCACTCTCATTTTTTTTACTTACAGTAATTGTAGATAGTACTTCAGTGATTACTGTTGGGGCAATATTTTCACAATCTGTAGATACTCGCGTCCAGAAACTGTCACTGTCTTGTAATTCTAATTCTTCAATAGGTGTTAAATTCCGATGAAGATGCTTGTGATGATGCTCATCAGTATTCTTATTAAGAGGCTTAATTAGAATATTTGATAAAATGATGGGCTTATAAGACGGAGCTGCATCTACTTCGAGTCTTTCCTTTTTACTGTTACGGTTATTACATGACTTTTTGATTAGATTAGTGTTGTTAGTCTTGTTTTTATCAGTTTTATTAGTCAATTCTCTACAAGTTTGTTCGCCAATAATAAATGTTCCAATATGTTGGCCATGTTCACATGGCACGGAATTTTTTTTACAGTTACTTTCAGCGCAACTCATTCTTCTCATCGATAAGTGGTTTGGATTATTAACGTTCCATACTACCTGGTGTACTTTCATAGTGCCTGTGAACTGCTTAAGATCGGGTGGGATCAGCAATTCTTTTTCATAAATACCGGATTCATTAATAGTCAATGTTATAATACCCTTCACAGTTTTCAGATGCGCCATCAATGATGATAAACTTGTGATATCATTGCCTTGAGCAACTATTTGATCAGCTGTTCGTTTAAGTGTCGCGCCAACACCATCTGGAGCTCCTTTTCCATGACCGCTTTCTGTGTAATTCCATGAAACGCAAATCAAACTGGGAAGATACCAGTGAAGTTTGCTAATAATATAAAACATTTTCCGGTTTCGGTACTGACCAGATGGACTATCAGAAATAAAATGTAGTATCTGAGTATTGAGGTTTTCATCTTCTATGAATTTTAAAACCGGTAATAAATGTTCCCAAATTGCTGGAGCATCGTGACGTAAAGACTCAGATAATGTACAAAAAGACTGAGTTTTCAGAGTACCCTTTTTACGATAGTATATAACCACGGTGTGCAAGGTTATTTGCTGGCGATTTCCTCCGAAATGTACTGCTTGAATTTCACTAGCATATTTTGTGCAGTAGTTTTCACTAAAATCGCAGTGAATAATGCATTCCTCATCAGAGAGATTTCTTTTCAACTTTTTTATGAAATTATTCTGTGCAATCATGATTCCACAGTGTGTCATGTATGGTGGTAACATTTTTTCAAATCTTAATATAGTTTCTCTAGGACAAGCAATCACTTTATCTTTCGCTGTATGGATAGTTGATTTTGTTACGCCGTTCTTAGAATAAGTTTTTTGTCTCTTTTGCCAAACCCAGTAGCATAGTTCTTTAGCGTTATCAAATTCTTTATAGATTAAAGTTTTATCTTTGCAGTCTTTGCATTTTCTTGTTAAACAAGACACATTAGAAGAGTCACAGCACAGTGATGATAAAATAGTTTTAGTAGTTTTTTCCTGAATTAAGTTGTTTTGTTTTAGTGCCATGACCATTAATTTCATATTTTCATGTTCACTGCAAAGGCAGGTCTCACGTTTATTTACATTAGGTTTTAATATCCAAAATGGTCGCTTTTTGCAAAAGCTTGAATAACTAATATCTTTTTGGGGATTGGTTTGTTTAAATTTTGAGTGCAAATCTTTTAAAGAATCATTTAGGTAGCGTCGTTGTTGTTTATTCTTTTTCTTGGTAATAAACTCCCTCTTTCCAGAAGTTATTCGACTGTTTTCATCTTCCTCAAGAAAAGTTGTAATATCGTGTTCCACATTATTTTTATCAATAATTGTAGTATCTGATGCACTTGGTTGTTTTATGTCAATAGGTTTAGTTTTGCCAATAATATGTCGATATTTGTCTAATACTGCACAGTGATTCTTTAATCTGTATATTTGTTTTCTATATTTCTCATTTGCTATTTTCAATTTATCAATTTTTTCTTGTTGTAACAGATAGAGTCTGTTCATTCCGTACTTAAATCTACGCATGACAGCTTTAGTATTTGGTTTCTTGATAATCTTTGGAGTTGAAGGAAAATCCCTTTCAATCACACGAGCCGATGATCTAGTATAAGGCCTTGAAAACGTACTCACGTCACTCGATGGGCTTAATGGTACAGGTGATTCTTGATTAGCTTGAACACGCTGTAGCAAAGGTGTTGAGATTGCGGTCGGATTTGACGATAATAAATCAGCAGATGTACTAGCTTCAGTTTGAAGAGAAAACTTTACTTTTGACGGATTCAATGAGCTCGGCGCTAGTTCTTTTTGACGTTGTGAAAACATTAAAGGGTCTTCAGTTTCACTAGTTAATTCAGGTACAATCATTAAATCCTCTTCAAGACATCTCAACTCCTTTTGTTTTTTTTTTAAATTGTATTTGTTTGAAGACCTTCTACTTTTCTCCCTAAAAATTCTTTGTAGCCGTGGCTCTAGTTCATTTAAAGGTTTTATCTTACCTTCTCTCTTGTTTTTATAGTACCGCTGCCTGTCCTTCTCTTTATGCACTGCGTAACGTTCTGGGTCACTTTTGATTTTAGCTTTCCTGAGTCGTTCAGCCAATCTTTTTTTAAGCAAACGGTCTTCTTTTGAATCTGCCATACTGAAATAACGGACGCAATTATATCAATAAAATTACTAATTGATTTTGGTGCCTATAAAATTGACTTCGGTGCATCCATTTCCACCGAAAACACTGAAATCAATGCCACTGGAATCAAAAAATTAACCAATTACGCAAATATTTCAAAAACTAAATCGAATTTGTAACAATAACCTTTTCATTTGAAATCTCTTACACATAACAGATATTTTAATTATAATTAATGAATAATAGTATAAACAGATATGGAATAAATGATTTCACCGAAGTCAACTGTATGGGTGTACCAAGCCACCGAAAATGCGTACTTACCTTAATAAAATAGTCGTGCAGCGATGTACAGGCGTGTTGCTCCCGCCACTGTCGCGGTCCGACTGATTGTTGGTCTCACTCTTACTCATGTAATTGTAGCTACTATACAGTGTGAATTAGGAGCAAGTCCGTGCGTGCCACTGATATCAACGCTAAACGCTGGACGCGAAGAAAACTATGTATAACTTGCTTACTATAATCTATTAATGTTTATAGATACTATGACTTGAACTAGTAACTATCTAGTTGTCTGGGAATATATTTGAAAAAGTACAATCGTTTAGGAAAAAAATGATAAAAAATATTTTCTAGACTAAGGTAGGGTCCGGACGCGCCACCGAAGTCTTAATATACGCGGATTTTATTTTTTTTGACTATGTTCTAATTAGTTTATCAAAAAAACAAGATAGGGCCCCCCTAATGTTTTGGTCTTATCTATCACACAAAAAAAAACCAGGCAGCTAACACTTTATTTTGTCAAGATTTTCGGCCCGGACACGCATTTTTGTCCCACCTGAGAAACACCCAAATACATTATTGGTGACAAACTGTTGTTTTTACGTGTATTGTTATGTATTTTTTTATTATTTCTAAGCATTGCATGTACAAAATTCGTAAGAAATCGAAAGAATTATCGAATTGAAATCAAAACGAATCGAGGAGTTCGATCAAATGACAGCTAGTTGACGTAAGATTTGACGTTAAGGGACTTCTTTCGATTTGAATTTCTTTAATTTTAGTAAAGGATTTTTTTTTAAGTTTTTTTTTTTTTCGAATTTTATATTATATTAACGTCAACCGTTTTTATTTACTTGTTGTTTTTCTTACTGCTTCTACAGAATCTTTAAAAAATATACGAATAATATCAATTAGTTAATACTATATTATTATTAATTATTATTACTGTAATGAGAATGGTGTTTGTTTGTGGGTTGTGGTAATGGTATTTATGTTTGTGGTTACGCGCGCGCGCGCGCTACAAATTAATAATATCAATTAGTTATTATTAAATTATTAATAATTTTTATTACTGTAATGAGGATGGTTTGTTTGTGGGTTGTGGTGATGGTGTTTATGTTTATGGATACGCGCGCGCGCGCGCTACTAATTAATAATATCAATAAATTATTATTATAATATTATTATTGTAATGAGGATGGTGTTTGTGGGTTGTGGTAATGGTGTTTATGTTTGTGGTTACGCGCGCGCGCGCGCTACAAATTAATAATATCAATTACTTATTATTATATTATTATTATTACTGCAATGAGGATGGTGTTTCTTTGTGAGTTGTGGTGATAATGGAGATGATTTTTATACTTTCAGGCTACCGAGAATGCGTGGTTGGCGTGGGAGAGGCTTCCGTGTGCGTGGTGGGCAAGTCACTGGGACGGTGGTGGTGCCGGCTGACCCTAGCCGTGTAGTTGTAACGGCTGGGCCTAGCGGGGTCGGCCGCGGGGTCGGGCGCGGGGTCGGCGACGGTGAGCTTGTCGTTCGGGCTGCCCCTAGCGGGGTTGACCGCGGTGGGCTCGTCGTTGTCGCTGGCCCTAGCGGGGTCGGCCGCGGTGGGCTCGTCGTTCGGGCTGGCCTTAGCGGGGTCGGCCACGGTGGGCTCGTCGTTCTGGCTGGCCCTAGCGGGGTTGGCCGCGGCGCGCCTGTGGTTGTGGCTGGCCCTAGCGGGGTTGGCCGCGGCGCGCCTGTGGTTGGGGTTGGCCGCGGCGCGCCTGTGGTTGTGGCTGGCCCTAGCGGGGTTGGCCGCGGCGCGCCTGTGGTTGTGGCTGGCCCTAGCGGGGATGGCCGCGGCGCGCTTGTGGTTGTGGCTGGCCCTAGCGGGGTTGGCCGCGGCGCGCCTGTGGTTGTGGCTGGCCCTAGCGGGGATGGCCGCGGCGCGCTTGTGGTTGTGGCTGGCCCTAGCGGGGTTGGCCGCGGCGCGCCTGTGGTTGTGGCTGGCCCTAGCGGGGATGGCCGCGGTGGCTCCGTCGTGCCGGCTGGTTCTAGCGGGCGTGCCAGAGGACGGCGTGGCGTGGCGCCCGTGGGACCGTACGCCCGGGACCAACCACAATCGATGAGTAAAGATTTTAGCTTTATTAATTTTATTTTATTTTATATATTATTTTATATATAATATGAATCATTATTAATTTTAGACTGATTATAACCGACATCGGGGACCTGCCGGCAGGGCGGGGACTTGAAGCCGCCCTGCACCCTAAACGCAGGCGCAGATGGCAACCGTAAGTAGTTATTTTTCAGTGTTGTATTTGTGGTTAAAATATTGACGAAAAAGTTTTAATTTTTGTTATGAAATGTTTATCTAGATCGAATCCTGCACTACCAGTACCACGCCCGCAGTCACCACCACCACGGCCGCAGTCACCACTACCACGGCCGCAGTCACCACCGCCCGCGGCCCCACTGGCGTCAGGCCCGGTTTCCACCAAAGCGGAGAGGAGCGGAGACGAGAAAAGATAACCAATCAGATTTCGTTATTACCACATCTCTTCTCCGCTTAGCTTCGATGGAAATGGATCAAGCGGGGAAGAGAGATGTCTCATTTTTCTATAGAATTTTGTGCGGCGAGCGAGCCAGCGGCGGCGTGGCGGAGCAGAGAAGGTAGACAGTTCTCCGCTCCGCCACGCGCCGGTCGGGCGACCGGGCGGCGCACGCGCCCGCCCACCCCGCACCCCGCTGTCTTGTCTCCGCGTCTCGCACACTCGATATAGTCATTCGATTGACTTGTGTTGAAAACAACCGTACGTTGCGTCGCTCGTCCGTATTTTTGTTATTAGTTTGCAAAATGGATGACGAACATTTCATTGAAGTGGTTAAAAAATATCCGTGTGTTTGGAATACACTTTTAAGCACCTATAAATGCACTGATGTTAAAGATGCAGCTTGGGAAGAAATTGTGAAAGAAACTCATATATCAGACGGTAAGTGCAATTTATTTTTCTAATAATTCCGATTAATTAATGATGCTATACGTGTGTCTTGCCAAGGTACATTGCCTTGATTATTAAAATAGGCACAATATCTTTCTCGAACATTATATCCTTCATTTATACCGATATTTTGTGTTTCTTGTTCAATGTTTGTATCGGCGAACATATTCGTGTCACTACCTGTCGCACAAGTATCTATATAACTGGGCTGTTTGTCAATCAAATAGTTATGTAGTACGCAGGTGGCCTTTATTATCCTGTCCACTGTTTGTAGTTTACATTCGAACTCTCTACGACATACGTACCACTTTCTTGCTAATATCCCAAAAGTAGCTTCGACATTGCGACGAGCTCTTGAAAGCCTGTAATTGAAAATTCGTTTTTGGGAATTCAGGTTATCCCGTGGGTATGGCCGCATTAAGTTAGTCATTAATGGAAAAGCTTCGTCTCCGATAAACACAAATGGTACTGGTTCTCCACCTTCGTACAAAGGTTGTGGCGTTGGCAAATTTAGTTTATTTTCCTTGAGACGTATGCCAAACACACTATCGCTAAGAATACCTCCATCGCTGAACCTCCCCATAGATCCGACATCCAACATAATAATTCTTCGCTTGGCGTCAGCTACACACATCATCACAGTTGAAAATCTGTGTTTATAATTAAAAAATGACGACCCAGACCGTGGAGGTGCAAACATGTACACGTGTTTACCATCTATAGCACCAACACAGTTTTTAAATTGACAAATTTCTTCAAATTCTCTAGCTATTCTTTGCCAATCTTCCGTGTTACATTCTGGCATAACTAGAGGCTGCAGCTTAGTCCATAAAACATCACAAACATCAGTCACAATTCTTGAAACAGTTGCTGTACCAATTCTGAAATTTTCTGCTATGCTTGAAAATTTTGCTCCTGTTGACATGTACCTATGACAAAACAATATAGATTAAATAAAAAAGGATTATGCGTTAGTATCACAATGGCTAGTTGCCTACGGGCCTTAGCGCATATACTTTCAGAGTCGCTAGCCATAGGCAGCCAGTCAGTGGCGATGATACAAATATTTTGATATATATTGTTTCCCTAGAAATTGGTTAGAAACCCCTCACATCTTTACACACAGATTCACACATTCGCACCTACACACTAGTACATCCCCACATTTTTATGTATTAAATTAAATTAAGGCTTTGTTTTCAGTTAAAACTGCTAAGTCTAAATGGAAAAGACTACGGGATAATCACCGAGATGCACTAAAGAGAAAAAATGCGACCAGAAGTGGGCAGGCTACAAAGCAGAATAGAGAGTGGAAATATGAAAAGATAATGGAGTTCTTGTTACCTTATATGACTAACAGAGAGCGGTCTACAAATTTTAGTTTATCAAGTTGTCAGTCTTCCCCAACTATGCAACAATCCACCGATGATGAAAATAGCGGTTGCAGTTCGCGTTATACACAGCAACATAGCGACAGTGATCTCAGTACACAACACTTGAATGCCTCACAACGTTCGGAGATGTCAAGTTTACCACCTGCATCCCAAACAAATAAAAGAAAATCAAATGAAATCACAGATCTACTTCAACTCAACCAAGAAAATCGCGAGAGATTGCAAAGAGAACGAGAAGAATTAAAAACATTGATACTATCGAAAAACAATGAAGGAAGCTTAGATGATGTGGATCATTTTTTTCTGTCGATGGCACGAAATTTAAAAAAGCGGTCACCTCTTCTTCAACTTCAAGCAAAGCGTAAAATTATTAATATAGTTTTGGAAGCTGAAGAATTTGAAATACAGAACACGTGGTATGAGAACTACGGTTATTCTTCAGCACCAAGTACAAGTAATCAAAATAATAATGAAAGTAGTGCTGCACTGAGTATACATTCAGCCTTTGAGAGCGGTTATATTTCAGCACCGAGTACAAGTGCTCAAGGAAATAATGATAGTGCTACATTGGATAAAAATTCGACCCCTGAGGATACTCATACTTCAACAACACCAGAAAATTTAAGTGATATGACTACATTGAATTAAAATAATTAATATGATTTGATACGTTGATTTGGTATTTCTGTATATTATAATAATAAAGATGGGCGTAGTGCCAGCGTCCAGGAATCAGTTAGCAGGTCAAGATTATAAGAACTCTGCCCAAACTTTGCTCAATTAGTCGTACGATTTATTCGTTTAGAGCACATGTTTATTGACGACGCGAGATTTTTTATTATTATAAATAAATAATTTGATAAAAAATTGTTTTACTTACTTCAAGCAAACTGCTAGCTTCTCTTCTGTTCCGATAGCTCTTCTGTAATTAGTGTCTTGCTTTTGGATATACGGTTTAATCAAATCATGTAACTCGTAGAAATTATTCCTTGTTACCCTGTAAGATCTTTCAAAACTTTCATCATCAAACTCTTGAAAAAGTGTGGCATATTCGCCATGACTGCGACATTTTATATGGTTTTTTATCCAGAATCTATGTTGCCGTCGATAATTTAAATATCGAAGAATTAATTGTGTTTCTTCAATCTCTAATTCCTCTTCCTCAAGCAAATTAAGATATAACTTTTGTAACGACATGACGTCTTCCTTTCGTAGATAGAACTTGACTGGTTTCGATCCCTCACAGCTCACGTCTCCGCTACACTTCTCCTCTCAGCTACACTTCTCCTCTCTGCTTTGGTGGAAACAACCTACCAGCTTTGCAGGACATCTCTTCTCTTCTCCTCTCCTCTCCGCTTTGGTGGGAACCGGGCCTCAAGCTCGGTGCCGTCGCCCACCGCGTAAGTCAATTACAAACTACTTTTTTTATTTGCTAAAGGTTAAAATTTATTTTATAAATCCACCGTCTTACACTTTTCATAAGTTATAAAATGACTACTAATAATGTTCAAAACTATATTGATCAACTCTCAGTATCACACTCATTGTCATGCACACCAGAAGATTGTAATAAAGTTCTAGGTAATCCAAATAACTACCTAAAAAATTTTCTCACAAAATATTCGTTCTATAAACCATAATTTTGAGTCTCCAAGCAACACTGATGCGTTTTTCTTTTGACTGCGAACTTATGGTACTTACGGAATGTTGGTTAGACTGTTCTAATAATTATTATGTCCCGCATTACATAACTATTCCAGCCATAAAACAACTCAACATATTAACCAAAGTGATGGGGTAGTTGTTCATGTAAAATCTGTTCTTTTACACGATGTATTAGAGCCAGATTTTCAAAAATCGGCTTCTGGACTGTTAGTGAAGTTTCGAAACTTGGACACAGCTGTTCTATGAGTTTACCGTTCGCCGTCAATTGATGACATACAAGTTTTCCTATCTGTACTTGGCGATGTCTTGGTTACGCTCTCTAACGTCAAGACGGTAATTTTAACTGGAGACATAAACCTTGACATCAGGAATATGCCCGTTAACCGCTGTCACGAATATTTGAATTGTTAGGCATTTCACGGTTTTTTGCCAGCACACAGTTTACCAACTCGTGGTAAAAATTGCCTAGACCATGTTTTCTTACGAACTAACTATTTAGCTACTACCTTAGTATTAGAAACGACTATAACAGATCACTTTTCTACACTGTTGTGTATTATGACTAAAAATTACAAAATTATAGCTAACAAAACTAGTACAAAAATTAACTTTACAACGTTAGATAGATCTATGGCTGATTTAAATTTCAACGAATTGCTATCAATTTACAACCTAGATACTGCTTTAGATCATTTCATAGAACTGGTCTCATTTGTAATAAGTGTAAATACTATAAACACTAAACTTCCAGCAAAAGGGAAAACCATTAAGCCGTGGGTAACTCCTGGCCTACTAAGATGTATTCGAAACAGGGACTCTATGCACAGAAAACTAAAGTCGTCACCAACTAATGAGGTACTTCGTATTACCTATAATAGATATCGGCACTTTTGTACAAAAAATCTTAGAAAAACAAAACGAATATATGATACTGAGCAATTAAAAAAAGCCGGCAATAATACAAAAATACTTTGGGAAACTATAAGAGACATAACAAACACTACTAAAATGAAACACACTTCTTCACAATTATTAATGAATTCTCAATCGCCCATTCATGCTTGCAACAATGTTAATAAGTTTTTTGTCGTAATTGGAGAGAAACTTGCAGACAACATCAAAAATTATACCTCACTAAACAATCTAACTAACTATTCAAATCCAAACTCATTTGTACTTGAAAAAACTGATCCTGATGAAGTAACACGTCACATAATTTCACTGCGTCAAGCTGGTGGCTACAGGATGGGACAAAATCCCTTCATCCTTTTTAAAAAGATATGCAAAAATCCTGGCACCTATTCTTAGCCATATATTTAATCTTATGTTTTCAACACGCTGTTTTTCCCAATTCACTAAAAATGGCTATCATATATCCCGTCTTCAAGGGTGGAGATGAAAACCTTGTTAACAATTACCGTCCGATTGCTGTACTTAGTGCCTTATCTAAAGTTCTAGAAAGCATGGTAAACACTAGACTGGTCAGATTTTTAGATAAATTCAACATCATTTCTCCAAATCAATTCGGTTTTAAAAAATAAAAAAAATAAGTCAACATCGGATGCAGTACACCAATTAACCTCACATATTGTCTCAAATTTAAATGAAAAAAAGAAAGTGTTGTGATATCCGAACGCACCTGTAAGATATAATCTATAGACATTGACAATCTGTGACAACTAGAGATAATCGTGTTTGTACTTGGGTGTGTCCTGTCTTAATAAAAACTAAGTGGCTACTTAAACAGGCTTTTATTACATGGTGGCAGCGGCAAAAGGCCTAAATTTTAATAAAAGAAAATGGCAGAGACAGGTAAAATTAGTATTCCTCCACCGGAGCCCTTTTCATTTGAACCAAAGGAGTGGCCGTCATGGCGGACGCGTTACGAAAGATGGGCTAATGTAACTCAAATGGCCACAAAATGTGAAAAAGAGCAAGTAGACTGTTTGTTGTATACTATGGGAGCAAGGGCGGAGGATGTATTACTGCAGTGTGCAGAGGTTGACGTCAAGAGTTACAGTAAAGTTTTAAAATGTATAATACGATCGTTTTATTGTTACTAATAACCCGTAAAACCACTTATGTGTCAAAAAAGTTACAATTTAAATCTCCTATGTGTAGAAAAATAATTTAATTCATATATATAGACTAATTGACACATTTATATAAAACAAATTCTATTTCAATACAATATAATTCCTTTATATTTTATTATATGTAAAAGATTACGATTTTTTTCATAGATTTTTTTTCAGGAGAAGGTTTTTATCGTTTTTCTCGAAAAGTTACTTTTTGCACATACGAGATTTTAAATTTGCAACGACGATATGTTCATTGCAGCTTGCATCCAAGAAAAACCACCAAAACGTTCATACGTTTGCGCTAATAGTGATCATTCTAAGAAAAAGACCTTTACTCGAGAATATCGTCTACAGGATGTACTTGTTTGCAAGAGAATGTTTTTAAACACTTTTCAGACAAGCTCTAAAAGGGTAAATACTGCTCTGTGTAAGAAACGCGACAATTGCATAAAAGATAAGCGAGGTACCCAAGGAGGACACAATAGAACGACTATTGAAAGCGAAGAGTTTATCATAAACGTGATAGAAAAACTACCTAAATATGTCTCCCACTATCGGCGCGCAGATTGTAACGAAGCTAAATTTTTAAGATCTGACATGACTTTTCCTAAAATTTATAAGTTATACGAAGATGAAGCAAAATCAGCTGGACAGACAGTGCTCTCTTTTGCAAAAGTTAAACGCGTGTTTCTTACGAAGTTTAGTCTGCGCACAAAACCTTTGAAAAAGGATACGTGCAACAAATGTGACCACTATTCTAGCAAAAAGTTAAAAGGTTCTGAAGAAGAAAAGGCCCTGGTGGAAGATGCTCACAGAGAACATTTACAAAAAGCAAATGCATTACAACAGCAACTGAAAAATGATATGAAATTGGCTAAAGAAGATAGATTCACAGAAACAATCACATTCGACCTGCAAAAAACACTACCCCTTCCTCGTATACCAACTAATGTAGTATTCTACAAAAGACAGCTATGGGTATACAATTTAGGGATTCATTCAGGAAGCGACGACCACGCCCACTGCAATGTTTGGGTGGAAGGCGAAGCGGGAAGGGGGTCCCAAGAAGTAGGCTCCTGTCTATATAAGCACCTAATGGATAGGTTAGGCGATAGCGGCATTAAGAACTTAATACTTTGGAGTGACTCTTGCGGAGGCCAAAACCGCAACATAAAACTGACGCTGATGTTAAAAGCTTTATTAAACGATCACCCAACCCTGGAAACAATCAGGCTACGCTTCTTAGAATCTGGTCACAGTTTCCTACCAAATGATACCGACTTTGGCCGGATCGAATGTGCTTTAAAATTACAGCAAAGATTGTATACACCAGAAGATTATATGCAAATAATGCAGGCTTGCAAAAAGACTAAACCAATGCAAGTTCAAAGAATGAAACCAGAAGATTTTTTGTCAAGTGCTAACCTAGAAAAGAAAATAACAAACAGGAAGAAAGCTACTGATGGCTCTAAAGTGTCTTGGCTGAATAAAAAAGAAATAATGCTCAAAAAAGAAAAAGAGTTTTCGATTTTTATGCGATCAAACCTACATGATGACCATATAGAAGTAAATGTAAAAAAAAGTTTACGAGGAAACACAGGTCCATTGTCTAAACAAATAATAAATCCGCTTTGGCCTAATGGAAAACCTATTCCCGAAGCGAAGTTGAATGACCTTAAAAGTTTGTTGCATCTCATACCAGATGATGATCAAGATTACTACAAAAAATTAACGGGAGATGCAACTGTTCAAGATGACATAGATGGGTTTTCTGGTGCAGTTGATTTTGAACTAGAAGTTGAAGATTTTAATTAAGTAATTGTATGTACACAAAATAATGAACAATAGTGATTTCCTTGGTATGATTGTGTAGTTAAAAAAACGATTTTAGTATGTTAAAGTAGTATAGAGTGTTTGTAAGTTCAAATTTCAATAAAAATATAATTCAAACAATAATTATCTCAATTTTATTTATTATTAAATTTTTCAACAATGATCCAACCCACATAACTATAGTTTTGTAATAAGGAACCATCAGGTTTTAGGTCATAAACAAGTAGTAACCTGTCATAAAATTGAATTATCTAATGTTCCTAGATTCTCTCAAATACAGATCTTTAACATTGTTAAGTTATTTATCTCGCATAACTTACTAATTTTTTTCTACACACCGTTAAACTAAAAACCTAATTATCTCGAAAGTAACGTGTTGTGGGTTAGTTCTAGTTTGCATAACTACGTCCAATTAATAAAGATAAATGTGTATTTGGAGTTAGGGAAATACACTATTTAGGGCATATTATTAATGAAAAGGGAGTAAGACCTGATTTAGAAAGAGTCAATTCAATTATTAATTTTCCAACACCTAGAAATAAAAAAGAATTATTGCAATTCTTAGGTATGGTAAATTTTGTTGGCCATTTTATACCTAACAAGTCGCATATTTTAGATCCTTTGCATGTGTTGTTAAAAGAAGGGTATTTATTTGCATGGGATACAGAGCAGAAGCATGCTTTTGAAGTAATTAAAGATCATTTACAAAAAGCGCCTATATTGGCTCATTTTGATCCAAGTCAAAGAATAATTATTACAGCAGATAGTAGCTCTTATGGGTTGGGAGCAGCTTTATTACAGGAAGATTTAACAGGAAATAGAAAGGTTGTAGCTTATGCAAGCAGAACCTTAAATAAAACAGAGAAGCAGTATGCACAAAATGAAAAAGAATGTTAGGCATTAGTTTGGAGTGTGGATAGGTTTAAGGATTATGTAAAAGGCATAACAGTCTATTTAGAAACAGATCACAAGCCTCTGTTACAAATACTGCAAACTAAACCCTTAGATGATTTGTCACCCCGACTTTTACGTTTTAGACTAAAGTTAATGTGTTTTGACTATAAAGTAAAGTATATACCTGGTAAAGAATTGATATTGGCAGATGTGTTGTCTAGAAATCCCTTATCTACTCAAATACATAAATAAATAAATAAAAATATATTTATTGTCACCAAAATGATAATGTTACATAGAGATGGTAGGTACATAATTATAGTAGTTTATAATTAGGCTCTAAACGTATTGAAAACTGTTCCCCAAACTAGGCTAATGCCTGTATTTTGGGAGGCAGTATTCAGTCGTGGTTACAATTATTCTTATGTTATGATGGGTGCGTCACTGTGCAACGGTTATGGTAAGTTCTAATTTACATTTTCTTTTAATTATATACTAGTATATTATTTAACAGAACGGTTTTTTTTTTTTTTTTAGAATGTTACGAAATTGTAAGTTTATGCATTTTTATGAAATAAGTGTATGTGTGTGTGTGTGTGTGTGTGTCTGTGTGTGTGTTGTGTGTGTGTGTGTGTGTGTGTGTGTGTGTGTGTGCGTGTGTGTGTGTGTGCGTGTGTGTGTGTATGTGAGTGACGTGTGTGTGTGAGTTAGTACGTGTATGTAGGTGCGGGCATGTTTGTGCGTGTGTATGTATGTAAGGATAGGATGCTTATGTGTGTTAGTGTGAGTACTATGCGACGTAACTAAGTAGGTCCTCAGTCATGTGGTAGTCAAGTTGTTGAAGCCATGCTGTTACTTTAGTTTTAGTTTCTTTTTTTTTTCTCAAGAATCAGAATTGGATATTAATACAGAAAAAGCAATCTTTAGGTTTGTTCATGAGGCATTTCCAGATACAACCTTAGAAATAATAAAGCAGGAACAAAATAAATGTAATACATGTGAAAGTTTAAAGAAATATTGCATGGAAGGATGGCCCAATGAAAGTAGATTAGATAAAGAATTGTCTGTGTATTACCAATATAGGCATAATTTTTCTGTAGGAGAGGAATTATTACTGTATAATAGCAGAATAGTTATTCCAAAAATTTTGCAGAATAACATGCTAAAAATGATTCATGAGGGTCATATGGGTATTACTAAGTGTAGAGAACGTGCCAAGCAGTCTGTATGGTGGGTAGGCAGGCATATCAAGTCAAATTGAGGAATTGGTCAGAAATTGTAGTCAATGCTTAGAGAATAGGATAAATTATAAAGAGGAAATTATTATAGAAGATGTACCGGACAGAGCCTGGCAAAAACTGGGAATGGACTTATTTAAATATAGTAATAATTGGTATCTAGTAATAGTGGATTATTACTCATGGTTTTTAATAATTTTTCCTCTTAATAATTTAACCGAAGATGCAGTTATTCTTAAATGTAAAGAATCTTTTGCTAGGTATGGAATTCCTGAAGTTATACGTACTGACTGTGGTACTCAGTTCAAATCTAAGTTTGTTAATTTTGCTAGTGAATATGGTTTTAAACTGCGAAATAGTAGTCCCTACTTTCCACAGAGCAATGGTATGGCTGAGTCGGCAGTTAAAATAAGCAAACAGTTGTTAGCTAAAAATGATGATATTTATTTGGCACTTTTAGCTTACAGAAATACACCATTAGAATCAGGATATAGTCCAGCAGAATTAATGTTTCATCATAAATTAAGAGAAAAATTACCTATTGTAAAATTTGAATTAAATAAGGTTGTCCAGCCAGGTGAAGAATATAGAAAACTAAGAGTAAAAAAAAAAGCTTAAAGATGCTGATTATTATAATAGTAGACATGGGGGTCAATTATCAATAGGAGAGATGGTATGGATTATAGATTTGAAATTGTATGGTGAAATAATAAAGTGTTGTAGAGAACCCAGATCGTATATTGTAAAGACAAGCAGAGGAGAATTTAGGAGAAATAGGTGGCACCTTATAGACTGTAAAACAAAAAGAAACATAAAAAATGAGGATGAAGAAAGTAATAGTATAGAATTGGAAGATGATTTAGATTTAAGGAATGTTGAGTACAATCAAGACATGCCTAGTAATTCAACAGTTGAAAATGTAGCATCTCATAGAGTAAGGCGAAGACCAGTGTATCTTGAGGATTATGTAACTGATTAACATATGTAGTTTCTAAGCATAGTTATTTTTTATTGTAATGTTGATAAGGAGGATGTTGTGATATCCGAACGCACCTGTAAGATATAATCTATAGACATTGACAATCTGTGACAACTAGAGATAATCGTGTTTGTACTTGGGTGTGTCCTGTCTTAATAAAAACTAAGTGGCTACTTAAACAGGCTTTTATTACAGAAAGTGTTAACAATTTTCTTGGATCTAAAGAAAGCCTTTGATACCGTCCACATCAACACCCTTCTCACTAAACTAGAAAGAATAGGTGTCAGAGGATCTCAGCTTAACTTTTTCAAAAGCTATTCAGCAAATCGAACTCAAATCGTGAAAATAGATAACTACATTAGTGATGAGCTTCCTATATGCTACGGCGTTCCGCAGGGTAGTATACTTGGGCCTACGCTGTTTCTCATTTACATTAATGAGCTATGTAATTGTGGCGATGCTGACCCCACTCGCCTCCGCCGCTCCGAACCCTACCACCAACCTACCACCGCCGCGCGGCGCCGGGGTATATAAACGCCGGCAACAGTCGCAGCCGCCTCTTACGCTCCAGCCTGCAAACCAAGATAAGTGTCTGCCTGTTTGTTCCTGGCCAGACACCTACGAAATCTCACACGTTGCACCCACGCCCTGTAAATATTCTTTTGCTCCGTATGAGCCGCGGCAAACTCTTTTAGTGTTAATACTTCGATGTAAATTATACTGAATATAACATTCATGTAAATTTTGGTAGACTTGTATTTTTATTCCTCTCTGAACTAAATTCCCTACTGGCCGCCACGTTCTACAAACGAGGTGGCCCTTCACCGTTACATCTGGCGCCCAATAAAACAGGCTGTGGAGATTTCGTAGCGTGTCCTGTGTCTTCTTTATATTGTGTTGTGTGAAATTCGGCAAAGAAAGTGTTTTTTTTCTTTATACGTGAATTAATTATATATTTTAGTGGTGACCATATCAATATACAGACCACGTGCCCTTAAATTTTCTCACTAACAGAAATATTACCGCATGTAATAAATCCTTCTGGTATTTGCAACCACGCGGTCGCCCGGTAACCTTTAGTCGTCCTCTACTCGTGAGAGTGAGCGAGACGGACAACGCCCTCACGCATAATTATTAACTAATCACTAATTGCATTACACATTCTTAGCCGATTTTCTACTGTAATTTTTTTTTTCTAAATCGCGCAATATCTCATGTTTGTTCTAATTTAATATTAGCCTGTGTCTGTGAATTGCCTAGGTATACTTAAATACCTACTTAGATTTCGTTTCGGTCTTTCCTTTTAAACTTCGTTTGGCTAAAATGGCTTACGAGATCAAATTTACGTGCTTACATAAAGCGGAACTAGAATATGAAGTTTGCTTAAGAGGCGGTGTAAAATCTAACACCGTCGACGAGTTGCGAAAACCAATTTCGAAGCTTGCGCCAACCTCTCCTTCCGAGGACATCTCAATGTCTTATTTACCTCCCGAAGAAGATATCGAAGCTATCGAAAGTTCAATCTTTAAAGCGAATAACAATATCAAAATGTTAAAGGCAAAACTAGACAAAAATTTTTTGTTAAGGACAGAGGCTCTTTTACACCATATTTATCATAGGTTGAACCGCCTAGACCTAGACGCCCTATCAGATAGGAGTCAAGGCGAAGTCGCCTGGAACGAATTTCATTCCTTATACGCGCAATTTAGCTTTCTAAACTCTCCACCACCCGAGCGTGTATTACAGACGGACGGCTCAACGGACGGAACGTTAGACCCTTCAATCAACTCATTCATTTACGAGCGGAAACTATTCTCTGACTTGTCTAAATTCAAATATAATGGTAAATCTTGTGTCCGCGCTTTCATACAAAGAGTGAACGAGTTTATGTCGAGTAGGGGCATCCCCGATAAAAAAATACTCCCTTTTGCTTTTGAAATTTTCTTAGAAGATGCTTTGACTTGGTTCCGTAGCGTCAAAGATAGTGTTTCTTCATGGCTTCAGCTATTTCAGTTATTAAAAAGAGATTTCAGCCCTCATAACTACGATTATAAACTAATGTCTGAGATAAGATTGCGCTCACAAGGCGAAAACGAAAACATAACCTTATACGTTGCAAAAATGCAAGGTCTATTTTCCCGTCTCGACGCCCCTATAGGCGAATCGGACAAACTAGAAATACTTTTAAATAATATTAGGCCTTGTTATACAAATTCTCTTCTAACTGCAAACATAGTCGACATCCCTAGTCTGATCAATGTGTGCAGAAATTTCGAAAGGTTCGACAGTCGCAGAAGGGACTTCCAGGAGCCTCCCAAGGTGTCTTCTAACACCCTAGCACCAGATCTGGCATACAACTACCCTTCTTCTAATTCTTCTAGCCCTTCTAAAGGCAACTCCAATAATAAAAACTTTGATAATAAATATTCAAACTTCAATAATAAAAACCTCGACAATAAATATTCAAATTCCAATAATAAAACCTATAACAACTCATCTTCGTCAAATTCTAATAATAACAATAATAATCGATTTTGTCCTCGCTGTAGATCTACCTCACACTCGCTCGCTGATTGTCGTCGGCCGAGATATTTAATTTGTTTTAAATGCGGGACGAATGGTTTTCGTGTCTCCGATTGCCCTACTTGCAAATCTAACCCAAATACTACACATACAAAAAACTAAATTCCAAGGATTGCGGAGATAATAATTTCTCTAAAACTAATAAAACTGAATGGACAAATTGGTTATCTTACATATCAAAATTTTTTAAATGTCACCACCTCTCCTCAATCCGCAATATTAGCGTCGAACGCTCTCCATGTATTCCTTTTAAAACAAATGGTAAATCTATCGTTCCTCACTCAATCGATACAGTTGGTAGCTCAAAAATTCGTCAGCGTTGTCATCGCAAGTCTCATATTAATTCTAGTCCGAATGTACCAGTTTCTACTAATGATGCTCGGTACGCAAATATTCGTTCTGTATCTGTCTCGTCTATTATAAACGACGATAGTAATAATAATATTAATGCTAGTTCAAACTCACCAGTTTCTACTGTTATATATTGAACCCTTTGTTATTATTATTATTATGTATTGACTCTATACCTAAATCACATATTACATATCAATATATGTAATTAGTAAATAAGACAATGTATTTAAGATATGTATTCACATAAACAAATTAGTAAATAATTCAATGTATTTAAGCTAAGTAGTTTGTTGTTGGTTATCTAGATAAGAAATTAGTTAGAAACATTAACTATCTTTGTTTACCTAAATTATCATTATGTTTAAGTATCCCACGTCTATTAACTATATAAGCTTAGATCATAGAAAATTCACTTCACTTCTATTTCTGGATTCCACTGTATCGTTCTAATTTCGAACTCCATTGTATTATTATAATATCTTAGATTAAATTAAATATAGTTTTAAAAAAAAAACAGTTTGAGTTATTTACTGCGTAACAATTTTGGCGCAGTCGGTAGGATAGCTTAGGGCAGTCAGACAGGGAAAAACGTACCTGTTAGGGTGTGAATAACAGTGCGGTACCTGAAGGGTTTTAAAACTCCCTGCCGAACCAGCAATGACTATCCGCATATTGATTGTTTTACTGTGGTAAGTGGCTTAAACGTACCTATTGCTCTACTAAGTCCCTATTCCCTATCGATTACCTAAATCCTGTTTTAACAAAATATCTATCTATTATTCAACCTCATAATATAATATTATCACAATGCCAGACACTAAAGTCTTATCCAGCTCCGAGATAGACCTAGGGACGCTCTTAAAACTAATTCCTGAATTCGACACCTCACAAAATTCTCAAGTCTATAGATTTATTCGGTCATGCGACTCTGCATTTCAACTCGTTTCAATACCCCAAGCAACAGTTCTCTTAACATACGCGTTAAATAAACTTACCGGACCAGGTTCATCCGATGTTCATTCCAAACAATTTTTTAAATGGAACGACCTAAAACAATTTTTAATACAAAAATACTCTCAAACGAAAACTCTCGCACATTTAAATTTAGAATTGCAGTCTTACTTCCAAAAGCCCCAAGAAGGCATTACTGATTTTTTCCTTAGGGTCGATTTATGTAGGAGTAAAATTTTAGAAAAACTGACAGCCGAAATAACGGACACCACGTTAGAGGGCCGCAAGGCTACCACCGAAGAAACAGATCTCAATGTCTTTGTAAACGGCCTTAGCTCAGATATAGGTATGATGCTCCGCGTTCGTGAATTTCAAACACTATCGGACGCGGGACACTTTGCTATACAAGAAGAAAAAATCAGGAACATGAACCAGGCTAGGCAAACCTTGTATAGAAATTCTATACCAACAGGCTCTTCTAAAAAGCCTCTGCCACCATCACAGGTGCAACAACAGCCTAGAACCTTTTCACGGTACCAAGAGCGTAACGTTCCAAACAACACTAAAATCTGCAACTATTGTAAAAATCCAGGACATTTAATCACCGAATGCCGAAAACGTGCATATAATAATTCTAAACAATTAAATATGGGTCAACAACCACGCACGTTACCTGCTCCTGCTGCGAAAGTAAGCAATTTAAACTTAGAAGCGGCCGAAGTGATGGACATGCCTTCGGAAACCGCTTCAGCCCACTTCTACAATGTCCAAACACCGACATCGAATCACGAAACACTCCAATTAAGCTAGAAAAACACGTAAATTCAATAACTACTAACTCTAGAAAACATAGTTTTTCTCATCCAGTCCATCGGGGACAATTTCGTGACGCTTGTACTCAAACTCCAATTACAAAAGAAGTTTCAACTCAAACCCAATCACATTCAAATTCTATTTTTAATTCTAAGCCTAAATATAAGTCTAAGTCTAAATCTATGTCAAATTCAAATTCTAAA
This sequence comes from Parascotia fuliginaria, assembly GCA_963082885.1. NCBI lineage: Eukaryota > Metazoa > Arthropoda > Insecta > Lepidoptera > Erebidae > Parascotia > Parascotia fuliginaria. Next base: position 728,237 of record OY720199.1, on the reverse strand, counting down.
TCTATGTCAAATTCAAATTCAAATTCCAAATCTATGTCAAATTCAAATTCAAATTCTAAATCTATGTCAAATGCCAATTCTAAATCTACGTCAAATTCAAATTCAAATTCTAAATCTACTAAATCAATCACTATTTCAGCTCTGAATGTACCTCCAGAAAATCTACTACATTGCAAATTCCACATAGAAGGTAAACCAGTTACCTTGCTAATCGATACAGGAGCCGCTATATCTGTCCTTAACAAGGAACATATTGGTAGTGCCCCTTTAGATCAATCGTGTATCGTGTCGATTGTAGGTATATCAGGTGACCAGTCTTATATTCAAAGCTTCGGCAAGGCTCAAATTTCTCTAGATCATTTCCCTAAATTTAATTTTCACGTCGCAAACCTCAATATTAAAGCTGACGGTATCCTGGGCAACGACTTCATGAGCAAATTTAATGTAAACATCTATGTTCAATCAAAAACTATGCGTATTCGAGATCGTACTTATAAATTATTTCATATTGAAGAGAAACCAACAAAATCCGTAGATAACAAACAGTTTATAGGCCAACGATCTGAAACCGTTATCACTTGTTTTACTAATGATATTCAAAATGGACCCGCCATAGTTGACAAACAAATCATTTGCGATGATATCACTATTCCTAATGCATTAGTTACAGTAAAAGATAACGAATTTCTAATTACTTGTGTGAATTCCAGTAATAACGATAAACTATTATATTAACGCCTCAAGTCCAAGCAACTAAACTAGCTACAATCGAATCCATGAAAAGCATTCCAATTAAATTAACAAATACATATACATTAAAAGACATTCAAAACAAAGTAGCTAAACTCGTCCGCAGAGATCACCTTAACGAAGAAGAAAATCACTCTCTTACTAACATTGTTACGGAGTTTTCAGACATCTTCATTACAGAAGATGAACCTTTAACATTCACAAACCACACTAAACACACCATCCCTACCACGTCAGATACACCTATTAATACAAAGACCTATCGATTTCCTTATGTACATCAACAAGAAGTAAAATCACAAGTCCAAAAGATGTTAGACCAAAATATTATTCAACCTAGTACATCTCCTTGGAGTAGTCCAATTTGGGTAGTCCCCAAGAAACTGGACGCGTCAGGGAAACAGAAATGGCGTGTGGTCATCGACTATCGCAAACTTAATGACATTACAATAGGAGACAGTTATCCCTTACCTAACATAACCGACATTCTAGATAAGCTAGGCCATTCAATATACTTCACTACCTTAGATCTTGCCTCTGGATTTCACCAAATTGAACTTGACTCTAAAGATATCCCAAAAACAGCTTTTAACACGCCGTATGGACACTACGAGTTTCTTAGAATGCCATTTGGTCTGAAAAATGCACCTGCTACATTTCAGCGTGCTATGGACAGTGTCCTCCAGGGCTTACAAGGTGAACGGTGTTTTGTTTACCTAGATGATATCGTAGTATTTGCATCCAGTCTTCAGGAACACGAACAAAAACTCACTGAAGTCTTTAACCGACTTAGAAAACACGGTCTGAAAGTTCAACCTGATAAATGTGAATTTATGCGAAAAGAAGTAGCTTATTTAGGCCACATTATTTCTAGTGAAGGTGTGAAACCAAATCCAGACAAAGTTAAAGCAGTCCGAGAATTTCCAGTCCCTAAATCTTGCAAAGATATAAAGTCATTTCTAGGCCTTGCAGGCTATTACCGAAGATTCATTCCAAATTTCAGTAAAATCACAAAACCATTAACAGGGCTCCTGAAAAAAGACGTTCCGTTCGTGTGGGAAAGTAATCAACAACAGGCCTTTGATACCTGTAAAAACATTCTCACGATGACACCCCTTCTACAATATCCTGATTTCAGCAAAGAATTTATTCTAACCACCGATGCTTCTATTCACGCAATAGGAGCAATCCTCTCCCAAGGTCCAATCGGCAAAGACTTACCAATAGCGTACGCCTCACGAACTCTAAATAAAGCAGAATCAAATTATTCCACTATAGAGCGCGAATTATTGGCCATTGTATGGGCGGTAAAACACTTCCGACCATACTTATTTGGACGAAAATTCACGATCGTTACAGATCATAAGCCTCTGACATGGTTATTTTCTATTAAAGATCCCGGCAGCCGTCTAGTTCGTTGGAGATTAAAATTAGAAGAATACGATTACGATATTATTTACAAAGCAGGCAAAGCTAACACTAATGCAGATGCTCTTTCTCGTCCACCTATAATGAATTCTAATATAATCGATCTGACACAAGATGACTCTTCCTCTATCGAATCCGACGATTACCTTCAATTAAATTACGAACATTACTCATCCTTAAAATCATCAGAGCATATATGCATCAATAATCTCCGTTTAAAAATCTCGGCTAATCAACTACTAGACCATCGACATAAAAATATTTATATTCCAACACCTTGCAATCATTATGATCACAACAACCTATTTAATGAAGCCATATCATCATGTTCACAAGTAGAATCTTATTTAACAAAAACAAAGTCACTTTACGATGTAGACCTATTAATTTCAGACAAAAAGCAAAACCTATATTTCTGTTATACCAAACCTAATCACTTTGATCCTTGGGACAGTGAAAGTTATTTTAAATCCCTCTTATCTTGCCTCCAGAAACATAACTTAACTATACTATATGTTCCCGACCTTAAAAATGACCATACTTGTAAATTATTACCTAACGAACAACAGTGTATTACAGCATACTTGGCTGAAACATATGATTGTGAAATTCACATTTGTGAAAATAGAGTTAAATACCCTACTGCGGAGGAAATCCCAAATATATTAAAAACTTATCATGACCACCCACTTTCTGGACATCGCGGTATAACCGAAACACATAGGAAAATCCGCGACGAGTTTTTCTGGAAAGGAATGACTAATGACATTAAAAATTACATTGACGCCTGCCTTATATGCCAACGTAGTAAAATTCAAAGAAAGACTTTCCAAGCTCCTATGGTCATAACCTCTCAATCAACCGAACCTTTCGAACGAGTTTCAATTGATTTAGTTTCCTATTCTGAAGTTAGTGACAACAGCAATAAATACGTTTTGACATTACAAGACGACCTTACACGTTATGTCCAAGCATACCCAATACCTGATAAAGAAGCGTTAACTGTAGCCAAAGAATTACTTCACTTTTGCCAACACTATGGTGTTCCTAAACGATTTCATTCGGATCAAGGTACCGAATTTATGAACAACGTCATAAAACAATTAATTAAATTCTTCGGATCTAATCACACTTTCAACACAGCGTATCATCCACAGACAAACGGCGCACTGAAACGATTCCACGCAACATTACGTGATCATATCAGAATGTATCGCAATCGACGCCAAAGAAATTGGGATTTAATCATTCCATTTGCAATAATGTGTCATAACACATCAGTAAATAATTCCACAGGGTACACTCCTCATGAACTTCTTTTTGGCTTCAGGCCTCGTTCACTATATTCACTAAAACCAATCCCTGACTATTCTGCGTGTGATTATTTAAAAGATTTAAATGAACGCCTTAGAGTTTCTCGAGACGCCGCTTTGCAAAACCTTGAAAAGATGAAAGAAAAAGCTAAAGAACGCTACGACAGCCAAATTAAAAATACAGTCGAATACAAAGTCGGCAGTAAAGTTATGCTTCGTGTTCCCAACCCTAATAATCTAGATGCTAAATGGGACGGTCCTTACGAAGTAATACGTGTAGGATTTAACGAAAACTATTTAATTAAAAAGGCTGGCAAAAACCAACTAGTGCATACCAATCGCCTACGACCATATATTGTAAATAATAACGAATAAGTAAGAAAATTAGTACGTAATTATAATAAGATAGATTATCGTTTTATTTAAATTAATTTACGTATTTTCAGGGTCTGTCGTTATACAACAGCCCAAAACACCACGTCCTTATTCCAAATATTCCATGATCCAAACTATATTTACAATTTTATAATTTGCTCTCTAATAAAAATTATAGTAGTAATTATTATCTATAAACTTTATATTCTCACTAGAGACTTTCTTAAAACTCAATTTAAAAAGCATAAAGATACTAACTCTAATTTAGTCATCTTTCCTCTTTCAGGGCAACCACAGGAATCGTTGCCAATCTAGATATATCCCTACCCCTTACATCAAACGCAGGCATATTTTATGATGAAGAACGGAAAATCTATATATCCGACGAATCATGGAAATTAGTCATATATCGAGACTTAAAACCTCTTTTTCTATCCCATGAATCTCTTTTACGATTATCAAATAACTTTCAAGTAATGTCCTCTCAACATAACAATCTTCCAAGTGTTCAATCAACTCAATCATACGTCAAAATTAACCTTAATAAAATTGAAAACAGGCTGTCATAACTTAGTATGTATCTAGGCAAAAACTCGCGTACTAAGAGAGAATTGTTAGATGGTCTTGGGTCTGTTCTTAAATGGCTAATTGGTACACCAGACGCTAAAGACGCAATGCGATATGACGAATGTATCGATCGACTTGAGAAACAGGAACTAGACTTAACTGAGCTCATGCAAAACCAAATTCAGATCACTTCTTCTGCAATTAAAAACTTCAACGAAACTATTTTTAAAATTTCTTTCGATGAGCAAATTATTAATGAAAACATCAATCGCCTTAATGATTACCTAAATAAAACTAAAAATCTTATTTTTGACATCAAAGTAAGCGAAGACATTTCAATGATCTCCTTACAGATTCTGGAACTTGTAACAAGTCTAGAAGATGAAATCAATGATTGCCTAACAAGTATTCTATTTGCCAAATCCAACATTGTTCATCCTTCAATTATTACATTAAAGAAATTATACGAAGAACTTTTACTATCCAATAAGGTTAGGAGAAACAAAAATCTAGTAACTTCAGTATCCATTGAGAATATTCACACTCTATTAGATTCATCCTCTCTATCGGCATATGTCTATTCCAATCGTTTAGTTTATGTCTTAGAATTCCCCTTAGTTCAACACGAGCCCTTCACCTTATATCATATTTATTCAATTCCTATCAAACATACCAATTCCACCTTCTATTCCACTATCCTTCCTGAGCATATGTATCTAGCTACGAACCCCGGAGGACAACATTATGTGTCAACGAGCTCACTGGAAACCTGTAATACCTTCGCAACAAGAAGAAGCGTCTGTAAAAATCTCGTCGTATACAACACAGAAACACGTCCAAACTGCGAGATTCAGATTCTATTCAGCAAATCTACACAACTTCCAGAAACTTGTATCGTATCAACCTTTCCTGCCGAAGTCCAAACATTTCAGCCATTAAACAATAACAGATGGCTGTACATCCTTGATCACGAGATCAATTGTGTTCTTCAGTGCAACAACGAAATTACTAACCAGAAACTTCAAGACTCAGGCATCCTTTCACTACCCCCAGAATGTAAGTTACATACTGGGTATAGCACATTGACAGCATACCATACAGCTGAAGAAAACGTTACACTGCCTATCATAATTCCCGATATCAGAACAGACGATTGCTTCGAGAAAACCAAAGACATAGAAACACCAAATCTGATTCCTATTACAATTAACGAGACTCCACTGGACTCATTGAAGAGTATCCAAAATCATCTAGATAAATACTCCGATGAACTCACAAGAATTAGAAACAAAGCTGCATCGCAATCCTTTCTTCAGAAAAACCAATCCAGTTTTATGTGGCTCTACTTCATAATAGGCATCTTTCTTCTCACATTTCTTCTCCTAAAACTCTGTAAACGATGTCCCAATGGATTTATCCGCATCAATCGAAGTACAGACGACAGGAGCTGCATACAAATATTCAACAACTGCTTTGACAACTCATCGAGGCAAAGAGCAACACAGGTGACCATTCCAATGAGAAACCTAAATCAGACCACTTCGTGCATTTCCGAGGATGAAGACGACGTCAGTGGACCATCAACTCCTAATTCCCAAAGATCAGGTGCTAACACCCAATCTTTATTCTAAGGGGGGAGGTGTTATATATTGAACCCTTTGTTATTATTATTATTATGTATTGACTCTATACCTAAATCACATATTACATATCAATATATGTAATTAGTAAATAAGACAATGTATTTAAGATATGTATTCACATAAACAAATTAGTAAATAATTCAATGTATTTAAGCTAAGTAGTTTGTTGTTGGTTATCTAGATAAGAAATTAGTTAGAAACATTAACTATCTTTGTTTACCTAAATTATCATTATGTTTAAGTATCCCACGTCTATTAACTATATAAGCTTAGATCATAGAAAATTCACTTCACTTCTATTTCTGGATTCCACTGTATCGTTCTAATTTCGAACTCCATTGTATTATTATAATATCTTAGATTAAATTAAATATAGTTTAAAAAAAAAACAGTTTGAGTTATTTACTGCGTAACACTACTAATGATTCGTGGTATTTGAATATATACAACGGGTGTAAAAGCTCCCCGACTTCCTTTATTGATTATCAAGTAATAAACAACAAACTATTTCGTTTAAAAAAAAGTTTAAATCCTCTCACGAGAGAATTCCAATGGAAAGAGGTAATCCCATTTGAACATAGGTCAAATATCATGGCCGAGAATCACTCCTCTCCCACTGCTGGCCATTTCGGCATTTTTAAAACATATAACCGGCTGGCATTAAATTACTTTTGGCCTGGTATGTACTCTGACGTCGTCAAGTACATAAATTCGTGTGACGCTTGTATTGCTCACAAACATCAAAATCATTCCACCCTAGGTCATATGGGAAGGCCTAAATCCTGTCAGAAGCCTTTTCAAATGATAAGTATCGATTTGATCGGCCCACTACCTCCTAGCAGGAAACAAAACAGTTTCATTTTTGTCGTTAGTTGTTGTTTTTCTAAATACTGTTTACTTTTTCCCATTAAACGGGCTACCGCAGAAATTATAACAAAAATTCTAGAGGAAAACGTATTCTTAGTACATGGTATTCCATCAACCATTGTTCTAGACAATGGTAAACAATTCATTAGTGCAACTTTCAAAAACTTGTTATCTAAATACAAAATTCCAAATTTACATTATACACCTCTGTACACGCCTCACGTAAACATGGTAGAAAGATATAATAAAGAATAATGACATCTATTTCTACTTTTGTAACATCCGATCATCGAACTTGGGATGTTTTAATAAATAAAATTCAATTTGCTCTCAACTGTGCTGTTAACGAAACAACAGGTTTTTCTCCTAATTTTCTCGTCTACGGTCGCGAATTAATAATGTGCGGATCCCACTATATTGTTTACGATTCTGATCCAAATATAGTGCACGAGCCACGCGACAGTTATGCTGAGTCGTTAGGCTACTTATCCCCTATATTTGAGAATGTACAGTTAGCCCTCCTAACGGCACATCGCCGCAATTGTCAGTCTTATAATCTTCGTCGTAAACCCGCAGATTTCAATGTGGGTGACATAGTATGGAAGCGTACATTCTATCTCAGCGACAAAGATAAATACTTTATGTAGCATCTGTGCTACGTGTGGTGTTCAGTATACCACACTTCACTGGCTTGTCACTACACGATATAGCTAGCTACGTACAAGATATTGGTGTGTCCGAGCACCAGCACGTGTTACTCGGTCAACGATCAGGGAGCGACTCCCCGTTGTATGCGCGCACCGGACGGAGAGTGAATATCCCCTCTCCGCATACACTACATCCCTTCCTTATTTTTATTTATTTAGCTACTATGTAAGTACTATATAATAGGTACATCATTCTTTGATTTTAACCAGTGTAACTAGTAATTATGTCATTATTTTTTTTTTCTCGCAGAACCTCACTTGGGCTGCACGGTTTCGAGTGAAACCCGACCTTATTCAGAGTTGACTGGTACGACCACGTACTTACAGACTAATATAGTAGTAGTCCCAATTTCGATCATCATGCATCGTAAGTTATGCTTTGATTTTCAGACATTTTGCAATTCGGTGGCTTGTAAGGACGTCTAGAATCTAACGCAATTAAACCGTACCAATCACCTATCTCGAGCCTGTAGGAACTCAAATGGACCCTTGATTCCGGAATCCAACTCTGCTTGGCTACGTTCCTTATCCACCTTTATTTAACAGAAAGTCTCCTACTTACTAAGAATGTACTAATTATTGCATTTGTCTGGTCAAATCTACAATCTACATATTACACGACGAATTTTCCCTAACTGTAACTAGTCAACCTCATGTTCTACATTATCAGCTGCCATCAAGGGTAGAAACCGCGCAAGCTTGCCTATTAATAAAATTCAAGTCCTAGCTTTTTTCGTACGGTTGACCGTGCAGTTAATGCTAGTTCCATATCGCCTCTATAGTCGTTAACATCGACTTTAACACTAACATCACATTTTATGCCTGCCCGTTAGCACAAGAAAATCCCATTTTCAAGTGTAACTTAATCACGAGAACCACAAAACACTTTGATTTATCGTACTAGCAAAACATCTTTCCTGGTCTGCGATTATACTGTTTTATAAAGATCACGCGCTAGAATGTTCCAGAGGTGAGGCATCAACCGGAACAACAACAGTGTGGAGCGGTTGCTCCATGCGTGGAGGCGTAGAGAGAATAAGGTCAATGATCCAATGCTGATACCTTAATTCGACGCCACACGGTTGACATTCGCAAGTTCGCATGTCAAGACAGTACCTTTTCTTCCATTGCGAATTGACCAACATTTTGTAGCAACTATTAAAATTAATTATTAATTATTAATTTGTAATTTCTGACTCAACCACAAAAGCGTTGGCGCGGTGGCCTAGTTGTTTATCTGTGAATACAGCGGGTCCACAGTAAATATCGGAAAGATGCAAAAGATTAAGAAGAACGATATAGAGCACTGGAGTAATGTATAAGTGCTCTTTTGGTTTTTGCTCGGTTGGAGTGTATCCTTGAAGGCGCTATGGAGCTAGGACTTAAAGGATATTGGCAAATTAATATTTTATAATTAAAATGTATAAGTAAGTAAATACTTACCTAAAAACAATTATTCAACTAAAGTAACCAAACTACTAGTCTTTATTTCTGGTTACTGCAATGGAGTACCTACCTATAAAAGTAATCGTAATTGCAATTACAATAGTCATCAAAATGTGTAACTACTTTTTATGATCATTTTATGAAATCATCAATCATTTAGTAGAGTAATCATAGAAACCTATGATTACTCCACCAAATGAAAACGTAGCTAGTAATCAATAGTTAGACTACATAGGTAGGTACGGAAGTTTACATTCTAATCTTCGTATCGATATTAGTCGAATGAAATAACTGACAAACTTTGCATCTATGTGTATAGTACGCCACGGTGTGATTACTTTAGGTACTTATATAGTGTAATTAAGTATTTGATCGACCATTACGTCCGTCATATATTTTCACGTAGTCTTTTTTATCTCATCTTTGCTCTTAGCATAGACTGGACAAAACTATAGAATTCTGAGGTTAAGTAAATTTATTTTAAATTGAGTTACAGTTACTAAATTTCTTTAACCAATTAATAGTACTCAAAACTCAAGTATCATTTAACAGCTTTGGCAATTACTCAAGCAACTGGATTGATCTACACACATTTTCTCAAGGAATGCTTAGTCATTACTAATGAGAACTCTTATGTATCTTATCTTATCATATGTAACATTGTAGTAAGACAATTGAAATAACCTGAAAATAATGAAAGTATTAAGTGATTGTACTTCTACCATATGTTGCCAATTCAATAGAGGTAACATTTTACCAATGTTCTTAGTTTAGTAGAGCAATGCTCTGCTTACCCAAAATCTACGCTACCGATTTGAAAAGTTCTTTTACCCCCAAAATTAACAAACGAAGCGGGCAACTCAGGCAATGTTTCTTTTTTATATTTAACATATTTCTACAGCAAGTTCTGAAATCTCAATCTTTGTAAATTTGCAAAATAGAAGACAACAAAAGCAAATTTGCAGTACCTATAGTAATAATATTTCGCAGACGTAGGTAATATTGCAATCATATTTTATGCAGGCGTTTGTTGTGAGACCGAAAGAAGACGAATAAAGAAAACCAACAGATGTAGGTTTCCCTTCGCAGTAAAGCTTCCGAAAAGTCAGCTGCGACATAATAATATTAGTGTGATATCTGAAAACAACCAGATTATTATTAGTTTTAATATTATTATAAATTTGTATCAATTTAATGATCAGCAATCCTGCCACCATGCCACCTTTGTGACTGTATATGTCAATTTAATGACCAGCAATGCTACAACCACGCCACCTTTGTGACCGTGTATGTCAATTTAATGACCAGCAATGATGCAACCACGCCACATTTGTGACCGTGTATGTCAATTTAATGACCAGCAATGCTGCAACCACGCCACCTTTGTGACCGCGTATGTCAATTTAATGACCAGTATCACAATTGGATGCTATAGTTTAATTTAAGTACAAATTTATTATTTTATGTTGTTTGTCTGTAAATGCTGTGCATATTTAATTTTGCTATTGGTGTAGCACAACATGCCTAGTGTCAAGGTATGTTTATGGACAGCCTGTAATGAAACAAGTACTTTCGTATTTGACTTGGCTTTTTACTAATTACAGTAACAGTAGTATAATACGTAGCTTTATATCTTATTCTTTTTAAATTTATTTACAAATGAAGTATATTATACTCGTAGCATGGACAATATGAAATATTGTCCCTTCGTTACAAACTCACTTCGTGGTTTTTAAATAAACGTCTAACCTATTATAAATGTGTCAAAGTCATAGCACTTCATACCAATCACATACGTCTACGTTAATTATGAAAATGTCAGCCAATAATAACCTAAAGCTATGACAATGTTATCATAAGCAGCGGCACTGTTTTTGAATGACCTAGCTAAGACTACAGCATGTCATTTGTTTATCTGTTTGATAAAGGTACTCCAATATTTTATCACACACTGGAAACTATTGCAGTAAAAGTATTTACTTATAATTATGTTGTAATCTTATAATATCTGTGTACGTATGTGATATAAGTACACGAGTGTGTTCACATCTCTCAATCTAAAATAGTATAAATCTTAAAATTGAGTAATTTATTCAAACACACGATCGTAGTTTTTACTACAAACTTATTACCGTTATCCTTTACGGTTTACTTTTACCATAACTACTTATGACTCCATCAATATAAATTGAGCAGCATACAAATAAGTGACCTAATTTAGATATTGTGGTGTTATGTTCGCCAATAATGTAGCCAAATATTTACTCTTTCATTTAAACGGCCATTTTTAAAAACATTACCTAATGTCCAACCGTATTTTATATTATAATATATCTAACGTGTTAAACAAAAATGTTTAAATGTAGGTAGGCACTCTATATACCAACTATAACCCACTTAGTAATTTTATTAATAAGGTTGTGGACCTTCGCCTCCCGCAAGCTACTTTAGGAGAATATGAACTAAAAATCTTCATCTTCAATATTATATTTTAATTATTTTTTAAACCTTAGGAATTTCTTCTTTCCTTTACATTCCCTTTTTTTTTTTTTTTTTGCGGGTAGACATAATAATTGTACTCACATTTTTATCCTCGTCGCCACTTGTAGCATCTGTGCTACGTGTGGTGTTCAGTATACCACACTTCACTGGCTTGTCACTACACGATATAGCTAGCTACGTACAAGATATTGGTGTGTCCGAGCACCAGCACGTGTTACTCGGTCAACGATCAGGGAGCGACTCCCCGTTGTATGCGCGCACCGGACGGAGAGTGAATATCCCCTCTCCGCATACACTACACTTTAGTAAAAAACTAGCTCCTAAATACATAAAATGTAAAATCATTGCTAAAAAATCTCCTCTAGTTTACAAACTAGCCGATATGTCTGGCAAGCCACTAGGTGAATGGCACATAAAAGATTTAAAACTAATTAATTATAAGGAATAATAATCTAAGTACCTAAACTAAAATTCTATAATTCATAAAGTTAAACAATCACAACAATAACGCTCACAGTCTAATACGATTAGACAACACCTTTCTGCGTCGTGGGTAGTTTGGTTTTCGTGTTGCTACTCATAAACAAACTTAAATTCTAAATTTTAGCGTTCCTGTCTTACCAATTGCTATAAGAAATATTGCTTTATGAATTTTTAACCATACTCTAAAATAATCGTTTTTTTTCACTGAATGGTCCAGTGGTTAAAAGGTCACTACCAAACCATGTACACAAGGTTCGATTTCTCGTCTATCTTTGTTTTCTTCTCCAAGGGCATATCCCTTCTCTAAAGTCTTTCCGGATGGTGTACTAATTACTATTGTTTCAACCAGCCATTTTATTAAACAAATATATACATTATTAAAATATAAAACCAAACATAATTAAAAAAAAAAAAAAAAAAAAAATAACAACTATTCCGAACAAATTTCATTGTACACTCTAAATTATATCTTATGTTTAAGAACTTGGAAATCATTTCTTTATATTAACACTCTTTTGTGCATTGGAATGCGTAAGCCACCTGCGACAAAAGTCATTCACTCGGCGTTTGCAAATACTTAACTATACATATATTATGTTGCCTAGCTTGATTGATAATTTAGTATTCCGTTCCGTCGAGCATTTTGTCCGTTACTCCTTGACATTATCCTTTTTAAAAAATACACCTACTTTTTACTTCGAACCTGACACCCCCCCTTATAAAACTGTTTCAGGGTAGCAGACATCTCGCCGGGAGGGCCCAGGAGCAGAGAATTTTCGCCCAGCAAAAATTCTCCCCAAACGAGGGGAGTGTGTGGCGATGCTGACCCCACTCGCCTCCGCCGCTCCGAACCCTACCACCAACCTACCACCGCCGCGCAGCGCCGGGGTATATAAACGCCGGCAACAGTCGCAGCCGCCTCTTACGCTCCAGCCTGCAAACCAAGATAAGTGTCTGCCTGTTTGTTCCTGGCCAGACACCTACGAAATCTCACACGTTGCACCCACGCCCTGTAAATATTCTTTTGCTCCGTATGAGCCGCGGCAAACTCTTTTAGTGTTAATACTTCGATGTAAATTATACTGAATATAACATTCATGTAAATTTTGGTAGACTTGTATTTTTATTCCTCTCTGAACTAAATTCCCTACTGGCCGCCACGTTCTACAAACGAGGTGGCCCTTCACTGTTACATAATCTTGATGTCCAAAATTTGAAAATAGTATTGTACGCTGATGATACTGCAATTACATTTACTGCTGATTCTTGGTCTAAACTACACGACTATGCACAGACTGGACTAAATTCTGTGTCCGATTGGCTATTATCTCACTCACTCACACTAAATCCCGAGAAAACTAAAACTATTACATTTTTTATATCATCAATGAGCCAGCCAAAGAATAAAATAAATTTAATATCTTATACCTGTCCAGCTAAATCTTTATTAATGATTTAGACAATTTCTCTGTATCTGAATCTAAATTTTGTGAAGTTGAAAATTGTAAACAATATCTGTCCTCTTTTAGTAACCCATTTACCATAATAACACAAAATATTCGTAGTATTTATAAAAACTTCGAAAACTTTACTATTCTACAACAAAGATTAAACGTAAATTGTGATATCATCGTTCTAACAGAGTGCTGGCTTTCCAAAAAGTATAATATACCCCAATTACCAGGATATAGTATGCACAGGAGCCAAACTAATCACAACCAAAACGATGGTGTGGTAGTATATGCAAAGGATCACTTTAACATATCTATAGAAAAGCTAAATATAAATGAATGTAATAGTCTGTTATTGAAAATAGGCTTAGAGTTTGCAATATTAGCTTTATACAGACCCCCCTCCTTTAAAAATGTAAATATCTTTTTAAATTCCCTTAATACTGCTCTGCAGAATTTATCAGCATTCAAGAACATTATATTGGTTGGAGATATTAATATCAACATTATTCCTGAAAATTTCGATAATATGGCACAGGAATATCTCAACTTATGTTCGTTTCATGGGTTGCTTCCAGCGCACACTTTCCCCACGCATCAAAGCGGCTCTTGTTTGGACCATTTTATACTAAAATCAATCTACCCTTCGCTAACGCTTGTTACTAACTCATCATTAACCGATCACAAATCGATACTACTAACCTTAAATTGTAAACTACCTAAGACACACAACACACGCATTCTTACTAAATTAAACACAAATAAACTTGAGGAAGACTTGCGCAATATTGATTTTGCACCAGTATATAATTCTGATGACTTGCAATATAGTATGTTATATTTAATTAAAAATGTACAACATGTTATTAAAGAAAACACGGAATACGTTCAATTAAAGAATAAAACTTTTAATAAAAAACCCTGGATCACGGCAGGTCTCATTCGTTGTATGAGACATAGAGATAAATTGCACACAAAAGCTAAATCAAACCCAGACAATAAAACATTGCAACTTTCATACAAGAGATATCGAAATTTCTGTAATGATCTCCTAAGAAAAGTTAAGACAAATTACGACAAAATTACCATAGAAAATGCTGGGTCAAATAGCAAAAAGATTTGGAATCATATTAAAAATGTAACCTACACGAAAAAAAAACGTGACTCATCCTCAAGGTTATTACAAACACATTCTTCACAGTTGACATCTGCTAACGTCGCAAATAACTACTTTGTTAACATTGGCAAGACACTTGCTGAAAAACTGCAAGACCAATCACAAAACCTCACCGCCACTCCTTTTACATGTAGCACAAACCTGAAATCCTTCGTGCTGCTAGACACTGACGAAAACGAGATAAATAGAATAATTATGAGCTTAAAAGACGACTGCGCGGTTGGATGGGATAACATATCAATCAAGATTATTAAGCATTTCAGACACATATTAGTACCGCCAATAACCGCTATTTTCCAAAAATTTTTAACAGCAGGTTGCTTTCCCAAATGTCTCAAAAAAGCAGTTGTTGTTCCTGTGCACAAATCTGGCAACAAGGACGAACTGAATAACTATAGACCCATCTCCTTGCTGTCTTCTACTATATCCAAGATATTAGAAAAAAATATAAATAACCGTTTAATAAAATATCTGGAAGACAATTCGATCCTGTCCAACACACAGTTTGGCTTTAGACCTAAATTATCAACCGCCGATGCCGTACACCACCTGACTGAACATTTAGTACAAGAACTAGACAAAGGTAAACACACGATAGGAATATTCCTGGACCTCGCCAAAGCTTTTGACACCGTTTCCATCCCCATTCTATTGCGTAAGCTTGAAAAAATTGGCATTCGGGGTACACAATTACAGCTTTTTACAAACTTCTTAGAGGTGCGAACCCAGTGCGTAAAAATTGGTGATGTTCTCAGTGACGATCAGGACAATACCGAAGGATGTATTGTCCTGATCGTCACTGAGAACATCACCAATTTTTGGTGCCCCAAGGAAGTATATTAGCATCTACGTTATTCCTAATCTACATAAATGACCTTTGTAAATTAAAATTACTAAATGGCATTATTATATCGTATGCCGACGACACTGCCCTCCTTTTTTCTGCCGAATCAGAAATAAAGGCGTTCGAGCACGCTCAATGCGGTCTTAATGTTGTAAATAAATGGCTGCAGCATAATTTACTAACACTAAATGCAGAAAAAACAAATTATATAAGGTTTTCGATGCGCAAATCAACAATATCGCAGAATAATTTTGCCTTACGCGCACATTACTGTAGCTATGTAAATGACCAATGCACATGCTGTAATATCAAGAGAGCAAATACAGTAAAATATTTAGGCATAATAATAGATGAAAATTTAAGCTTTAAGCATCATATAGAGGCAGTAAATACTAGAGTCCGCAAACTGGTATATGTATTTAAAAAATTAAGATATATTGCAGATTCTAAATTAATAAGGCAAATTTATTTTGCTATATGTCAATCAGTACTAACTTATTGTATCACTTCATGGGGGGGAGTGGGTAAAACACTGTTACTAACAGTCGAGAGAGCTCAGAGAGCGATTTTGAAGGTGTCCACTTTCCGTCCTTTCCTGTTTTCCACTAACCTGCTTTACAAACAATGTAAGGTTTTAACAGTTCGCCAATTATTCATCATGAATACAGTATTGAAACAGCACACAGCTCTTCCCTTTAGCTCTGATGTGACTAACAAAAGAAGGAAAGATATAGTTTGCTTTAAATCAATAGTAACCAAACACGCCTTTGCATGTAGATTCTACTTATTCCTTGGACCACTTCTCTACAATAGAATTAATGCAATTAAAACAATATATCCCCTGACGTACAAAAACTGTAAAAGATCCATTCAAGAAGCCCTTCAAAACATGTCATATGAAGATACAGAAAAATTTATAGTTGTGATAAAATAAATAATTATTGTCGCCACATCTACCAACCCCTCTGGGAAACTAACGTAAATTTAAGCATACACGTTTAATAAATTACTTTTAGTTTTATTGACATATTTACTAAGAAAGTTCATAAATACACTTATGCTCTGTTTTAGATAAGCTAACATAATCTGCTTTTATTTTATTTAAGTAATATTCATTAAGTTTTGCTATATTGTATAATACCTATACTTATAATCTGTACCCTTAATATAATAAATATGAGATTATCTAAGAATAAAGATTATGTACATTTTTTGCCTGAAACACAGGATTACCTAGTTCAGGCACAGACTCTGTTTAGATTACTTTTACCTAATTTAAGACTCTGTATTTGTTATTTTAATATGTATCTATGGTTTCTGAATAAATTATTATTATATTATTATTATTATTATATTATTATTATTATTATTTAAGTTTTTTGTTTATTGGATTAATTATTATGTTCAAATTTATTAAGATTAAGTGTATTTGATTTATTGTTTAGACTTATTGCATTGTATTTATATTTTATTATTTTTTAATTGACATTATTGAATTGTTAATTTAATTTAATTTTCTATCATATTTAAATTCATATTATGTTTCTTACCTAACTACCCTGTAACTTGTACTATTCTCTTTTTCAAATGCTGTGCTCAACCGTAATCGGATATCAAATTTACATGTTTCTTCTGTATCTGATCTTGTCTCAGTTAAATTTGTAATTTGTTATCTGTAGTTGTGCCTTATAAATAAATAAATAAATAAATAAATTACACCGAAGACATCCCGGACGTCAGCTTGTGCGAGATTGGTATGGCCCTCAGACAGCTCAAGAACAACAAGACGCCGGGTGAAGATGGAATCACAGCCGAGCTACTGAAGACAGGCGGAAATCCTGTCCTGAAGGCCCTTCAGAGTCTCTTTAGTGCCGTCCTCCTCGAGGGCAAAACGCCACAGACATGGCACAGGGGTGTGGTGGAGCTGTTCTTCAAGAAGGGCGATAAAACCCTTCTGAAGAATTACAGACCTATCACACTCCTGAGTCACGTCTACAAGCTGTTCTCGAGGGTCATCACTAATCGTCTCGTAAACAGGTTCGACGACTTCCAGCCTCCCGAACAAGCCGGTTTCCGAAAAGGTTTTAGTACCATAGACCACATACATACGCTGCGGCAGGTTATACATAAGTCCACAGAGTATAACCGGCCCCTGTGCTTAGCGTTTGTGGACTATGAGAAAGCCTTTGATTCGATCGAGACCTGGGCCGTGCTGCAGTCTCTCCAACGGTGCCATATTGACTATCGATATATCGAAGTGCTGAAGTGTATGTATGAAAACGCCACCATGTCAGTACGAATTAATGGTCAGAGCTCAAGGCCTATCCAGTTGCAGCGAGGAGTACGACAGGGAGATGTCATATCGCCGAAACTGTTCACCGCTGCACTGGAGGACGTGTTCAAGCTTCTGACCTGGAATGGACTTGGCATCAACATAAATGGCGAGTACATCACTCACCTTCGATTCGCGGACGATATCGTGGTCATGGCTGAGACCGTGGAGGAGCTCAGTGCAATGCTCGATGACCTCAGTAGAGTCTCTCGACAAGTAGGCCTAAAAATGAACATGGACAAGACTAAAGTCATGACCAATGTTTGTCGTTTTTTTATGACACTTAATTCCTCAATACGAGATGTCTTATAATTCAAATCGTGGAAATCCACGTGGCAGAGGCCATAATTCTGGTGGTAACCGCCGAGATATGCGCGATGCTCAACGTGCTTATGACCATTATAATAACATGCGTCAACAACAGGACTGGAGCTACCAGCCTGAAGAGTTTGACCCAAGTAGGGTTCAAGCCAAACAGCGGAATGAAGGAAAAGTTACTAACCGCTCAGCAAATTTTAAAAATAAGAATAAGAAACCACCTAAACCTGCGGAACCGGAACATACTGTAGTTCCAAGTACAACCGCCACTCCACATCGTGATGAGCCTTTGTACGATGTAGGACCTCATTCGTCATTATTAGCAGCACAGGACGTTTAAAAAAAAAAAAAAATTGGCCATGTTACACCCACTCCTATTACGGTCGGAGGCTCGATGCTCGAATTCGTTGACGAGTACATATACCTGGGACAAACAGTCCGATTAGGTAAGTCCGATTTCGAGAAAGAGGTCACTCGTCAAATCCAACTCGGCTGGGCAGCGTTCGGGAAGCTACAACATATCTTCTCATCCGCACTACCACAGTGTCTCAAGACCAAGGTCTTTGACCAGTGTGTGTTGCCAGTGATGACATACGGAGCAGAGACGTGGTCGCTAACTATGGGTCTTATCCGAAGGCTCAAAGTCGCTCAGAGGGCGATGTAGCGGGCTATGTTAGGCGTCTCCCTGCGTGATCGTTTGAGAAACGAAGAAATCCGCAGGCGAACCAAAGTAACTGACGTGGCTCGCAGAGTTGCTTCTCTGAAGTGGCAATGGGCAGGACACATAGCTCGCAGAACTGACGGCCGCTGGGGCAGAAAGGTTCTAGAGTGGCGACCACGAACCGGAAGACGCAGCGTGGGCAGACCCCTCACAAGGTGGACCCACGACCTTATAAGGGTGGCGGGCAACCGATGGATGAGGGCGGCGAACGACCGGCCACGGTGGCGAAAATTGGGAGAGGCCTATGTCCAGCAGTGGACGTCTTTTGGCTGATATGATGATGATGAACCAAATCCAACATTAAAAAAAAACTTAAAAAAAGTTAACGTTTAAAATAGCACAAGTATGCAAGACCATCTAAAAATGTGGTTAAGTCCATTGTTTCCTTTTTTTCAAATGTTTTTTTAATTTTTTCTTCCCTATTTTCTTTTTTCTTTGCTTTGTTGGTTTCTTGAGACTGTGAATTTTTCAACTATCAATTCTGTATGTTTTTGTTCCTTGTTTAATTGTTCAATGGTTTTATATAAATTCCATTTCTTTCTGCCCAATAGTGTTCCAGCGGTGATGCCATGATTCCACCTTATTTTGTGTAATTGCGACAGTGGTCCCTATCGAGCTATTTACTGACCAGATCTCAGGCGTAAACAATGGAGGCATTTTTTGCAAGTTTGTCTTTAATGTTTCGAGGTTTTGAGCTGTCCTTTTCTTATAAGTACCGTTGACGTAGTATTTGGAAAACCAATCAGTGACTTTCACTGCATCCTTGGGTAATACTTTTTCTTTTAGTATTTCAAAAGCCTCAGGTATCTCATCCGGCTTTAAAAAGGCTAACGCGGCTAAATGACGCATTTTGTGAGCAAAAGATGTCGATTCTGAGTATTGTTTGGAGTGGCCAGTAGACTGGATATGCTTCCAAATATTTTGAGCCAAATGGAAGTAACAACACTTGTGTTTAGTTTCAGGAAACACTTGTTTCACCGCATTTATGGACGCCTTCTCGAAGTCAGTAATTACTACGTCAGGTTGCAAATTGGTTCCAAATTGAGATGCTCGCGACTTGAGAAGCTCAAAAAATAAGCAATAAATTCTTTCATTCTTGTTGGATAGGAGCCCAAACCACCTTTTGGACGGTATCGTGTATTCCAATTAATCCGTGCACCGTATAAATTTGATAAAAAACTGTTGGACAGGTACGAAATGTGCCATCTAGGATCCAAAATGGTGACAGTTGGAGAAGTCTTATATTTTCTGATGTACCAAACAATAAAGTACAATCTTTTTCAGTACTGTAGTGAGCCAGCAGAAAATTACTGTATTTATCTGGAATGACTAGATTATGGAGTTTTTTTGGAGATGTAGGAACACCATTCATCCTTGCTCTATTTACAACCATTCGCATTGCATTTATACTGGGTAAGTAGGAGGCACTTCCACTAGGAATATCTTGAATCGCCGCCTGTATTACCTGTGCCGGTCCATCCATACTATGCTTCGCTCGTCTTTTTAATCTAGCTCTCAATTTAAGTCATCTATTACTTCTGGTTCAGGACTGTGACAATGCTCATTATTATATTTTATTATTTCCTCAACCCCGCTGTTGTTTTCCTGCAATTTATTACTGATATTAATAGGATTACAATACAAAATTATAAAACCGGACCACTTTTAAAAAACAACGGCTACGTTCGCGTTAATTTAGAATTTGACTATTTAACACTTTACACTACTAAAGTTTCTATAATAATAATCTTGATTCTAAAGACACGTGGCACCGTCGATTATCATAAGAGCATTATTGTTGTTTTCTTCGGTATCAGTACTGCTTCCGGGATGAAAGGCCCACCACACCACGCCACGTGTCTTTCGCTCCGACCCGAATTGATTGTAAAATTCTAGATTAACGCGAGCGATGCCGTGGACAAAAGCTAGTACCTAATAAATCGCTCACCAAAAGAGAGAGCCTGGAGATTTTGTCACACAGGTTTCGAACCTATTACAAACTGCAGCTCTCACTAAGGTTTATTTACTGCAGTACTTATTTTAAGACCTAACTATGTACCTACTAACCTTTTTGAGAGAATAAATGAATAAATTATTATTATTATTACTATTATTAAATACTTCTTACCTAAGTTATTATTCGCGATCCACAACAGTATGCCCACTTTTTCACACACTGCCAATAACATTTTGTATTTAAACGTCTGTCTAAAGTAAACAAATATCCTTCGTGTAGTAATAGTCTTTTATTCTTTTTAGATAATAGAAATTGTAATTGCGCCATCATCACTGTCCGCAAATTACCGTTACAACTATTGTAAGAACGGGTAATACAGCTAATATTTTTTCCCATGTACCCTCTAAGGAAAAATATAATTATTTGGTTGAGTGACACATAATATGACATTTACTTTTCTCAGTTATTTTTATATTTTATTTAGTTGATTGTTATATGAATAAATAAAGACTTTTTACGATGACTTTTAGAGGTTTAGTTGTTCGAGATCGCATTGCTACGGTATTCAGATTTTAGTGGTAACGTGCATTAGTTGTTAAGTGTTTCGAAAAAGTGAATATCAGAGATTTAGTTATTCGAGATCGCATTTTCACGGCGTACTTAAGTGTTTCGTATTCGTAAACTTACGGGGACGTGTTATTCGGTGTTACACTTTTCTAAGTCACGTATCACACTCCTGCTATTTTACTTGCGAGCCATGGGCCATGGCAAAATATTTAGTTCCTATTAGAGCTCATTCACACGAAGACGAATCGTGATTTTTCACGAATCGTGTTTTAAAACGATTCGTTATTTTTTTTGACGGGAGCAATGCTTTTTATATACCCATGTTCACACGCTTCACGAATCGTGAAAAAAGACGTAGACGGATACGTCGGTCACTACGGTCATTAGAATGACGATTCGTTAAAAATCTCGAATCGTGATTGGCGCTCGCGCCCCGCGCGCCTGCCTGCTCCGCCCGCCTGTCTGCCCCACCCGCCGCGCGCCCGCTCAATTCAGTACATTCCTTTGACTTGTTAAGACGTGTAGCGCTGCGCTTCAATAAAATCATGTCGAAAAAAGAAAAAGAAAAATTGTATGACCAACAAATAAATCGCGAAGTTTTGATTGCTGCAATCAAAGACAGGCCAGTTTTATGGAATAAATTTTTGGAAATTTATAAGGACAAAACCGCTAAAACAGCAGCATGGCGGGAAATATGCATAATTTTGAAAGAAGATTTTGAAGAAATGGATCAAAAGGACCGACAGTTGTTTGGTAAGTTTTTATTGAGAAAATTTTAAATACAAATCTATACTGCCTATATTTTGTTGTCTTGCCATGGTACTGATCCAGTTTCTGATAGAAAGTAGGTCATAAATTCATTTCTCATTGAATTGCCAGTTCCGACACTCGGTGATACTTCCTGGGGTAGTAAATTTTCAAAATTAAATTCTTTTTCTAATTCAATTCCCTCCTTTTTTATAATCAAATTGTGGAGGACAGTACAAGCTTTCACTACTGAAATAGCTGTTTCTCGTTTAAGGTCTATGGGTCTATGTAAAATTCTCCACTTATTTGCTAGAATGCCAAACGCACATTCAACGTATCTTCTCGCTCTGGTTAAACGATAATTAAATATTCGTTTACCTCTGTCAAGATGCGTTCCACCAAAAGGTCTTAATAAATGTGTGTGTAAACCAAATCCCTCGTCGCCAATAATTACGTAAGGAACTTGAACTTCTGATTCTGTAAATAAAGGCCTTGGTTCGGGTATATTCAAACGGCCTTCTGTCAACATTTTCCAAAAACTTGACTCTTTAAATATTGATGAGTCGCATTCTTTTCCATAGGAACCTACACTGACGTAAACGAATCGATAATCTGAATCTACGACTGCTAATAACACTATTGAAAAGAAATCTTTGTAGTTCATATATACTGAACCACTATTTGACGGCTTTCGAAGCCTAATATGCTTCCCGTCAACTGCTCCAAGGCAGTGAGGGAAATTGGCCTTTTCATTAAATCCACTTGCTATCTTTAACCACTCTTCTTCCTTATTAGGAAGTGGCATAAATTCTTCATATAAATTATTCCATATACTTTGCGTCACTTCTACTACGATGGTGGAAATGGTTGATTTGCCAATTCGATAACTAAAATGAAGATCTTCATAGGAAAGTCTGACGCCAAATACCTAAAAAAATATTTCATTAAAACCAAATTAGTGGGATGAAGAAGTCGTATTTTCATTCAGAATAAGCGTTCCCACTAGGCACCCAAACGATTTCATATGTTTGACTGGCTGCCTAGTGGGATAGATTAGTCTAAATGAAAATACAACTTCTTCAAGCGCTTCTTCAATTATACAAATTCAGCTTACTAAGCATCCTCTTTTTACGAAAGCAAAAACCGTTATAAAACGTATGGGGCGTAGCCCGTACAAAACAACCACAGATCAGGTCCCTGTATATTTTATTTATGTATAATAATTCATAAATACACAGACGGACAGCGAACGGCGTTTGTGAATAGATATTCGCCCGACAACAGACCGCTCGTCTTGTCGTGACGTGTTTCGAAACCGTGTCCTTATTATTACAGTTGTTTTCTAGTATATATATATTCATCTGTGGTTGTTTTGTAATATTGGGAATAATGCGATGTAAATAAAAATCTTCTTATAAAACCGTTCATACAGTTTTATGAATTATTGTTTCAGGAAGTTCAGTGATGAAAAGGTGGACACAATTGAGAGACACTTGGAGGAAATCATTAGATGAAAACAAAGAAACAAAAAAATCTGGGTCTGGTACAAAATCTAAGCCCTACAAATATAATCAAGAGATGAGCTTTTTGAAGCCAATTATTAAGCCAGGTGAAACATATGACAATAATCCAAATACAAGAGATGAAGCCCAAAGAGAAAATGCAGATCAACAAGAAAATCAGAAAGAGAAACACTTAGAATCATCATCAAAAAAGAAAAGAATGGATAGTGGCAGCGTATTGGATGATAAAATGATGAAACTTGTTGATCATCAATTAAACACAATTGGAAGTGATGACCGTAACATGAATTTTTTTAAGGGGGTTCTGCCATCCCTTCGGCATTTTGATGATGATCAAATACTGGAATTCCAATCTGGGGTCATTAACCTAATACAGAGTATTAAAACTGGACGAAACTATTCGAATTGGCATCAAAATTATTACAATTCACATCATCACAACTATAATAGTGGTGGTTATTATACTAAGCCTCAAGAATCACCGGGAGGAACGTCTAATAATAATAATACTCGGCCTCTTCCTGAAAGTTCATCGATAGTAAATGCAGAAGTGTCTGCAGAAACGCCCACCCCTCTACAACCTGGAACATCGCTGATCCATCGCGATGATCCAAGTGCATCACCGGCACTATCTACAGCTCTAAGTCAATTAAGTGATTATCTGGATCTATCAAATTTCTAAAAACATGTTCTAAATTATCATAAATATAACCAATAAATAAGAATAATAAATAATATAATTAGTTTTTCTTGCCATATAGTTATCGCCAACTTTTCTTCAGGGCTAATGGCCTTTCTCATACATGTATCCTGTTTTCTCAAATCCGTATCCAACCTTTGGAGAAGGAAGTCAAAGGTATCTTTAGACATTCTAAAATAAGTGTAAAATTTGGTATCATCTTCTCGTAACGAGCTCATCAAAGTATAAAAATCCCCAACACTTTGTCTTTGCCTTAAAATTGGATGCACCCAGTGTATTCTTCTTGTTTTTCTTTTTTTAGATCGACGATAATACCAGTACAAAATTAAAGTATTCACGTCCATTGTCTTTGGTAGTTACTCTCAACTGAACACAATCACGAAACAACATGTGAACATCAATTCGGATATTTTGACGAATCGTGAAAAAACACGATTCCGTATTCAATGTGAACATCTATCCGTCAAGGCGAATCGTGTTTTATACCGAATCGTCAAAGACGTATCCCGTGTGAATGCGCCCTTAGATTAGTAAAAAATCTCTTATTTTGTTACAGGAAGCGACGATGACAGCGATGTCGACAGTGATGAGGAATTGGCAGCTCCCTTCATCCCAAGGGTGTTTCGGACTTTGTTAGAAACGCCCTTGGATACTGAAGAGGATGCTGCCGATAACCCAGGGCCCGTTGCCGACGCAGCACCTGTCGGCGACTTCGTGCCGGCCGATGTTTGTGCGTCGGCGACGGAGCAGCCCTGGGGGCCTTATCACTTTGACTGGAGAGCGTTTCCGAACCCTCAAATTCCACCTGAATTGAGGCGGGAAAGTTTCTCCCAGATTAATGTCGGACCGACAACTCCAAGTGTCGACCCATATGACATATTTATTGACATATGGGAACGGCAAATTATGGAGCACATGGCCTCAGAGACCAACATATATGCTCAGGAGTTGGCATCGGTATGATGCAAGCCGGGAATTTATATCCCCGGAGCCGTATCACCCGTTGGCGCGACACCTCCCCAGAGAAGCTGTACGTGTACTTCGGTGTGGTACTGGCGATGGGGATTGTTGTGAAGACCCGGCTTGAGGAATATTGGGGTGCCACTCCTGACATATTTTACACGCCTAGCTTTAGCGCACACATGTCAATCTATCGCTTTTTATTGCTTAGTCGCTGCCTCCATTTCAATTATAACAGCGACATGTGTGCGCTAGAGCTGGATTACTCTGAGGCCAGACTTTATAAAATTTCACCAATTCTGTCGCACCTCAACTCCAAATTCCAGAGTATGTACATTCCTCAGCAAAATATATCTCTTGATGAGAGTCTACTGATGTGAAAAGGTTGGCTGGATATCGCCCAGCTGATCCCAAACAAAGCCGCGAATCGGGGCATTAAAACTTATGAGGTTTGTGAATCTCAAACCGGCTACTTATGGCGGTTTAAATATTTTTTCTTTGTTGTTAAATTTGATCCACCAAGTCGCATAACTTTGTCAGACTGTCCAAATGCTTCGTCACCAACAATGACAAACGGTACTGGTATAGGATTTATAGATGAAATAGGCTGATGTTCCGGAACTTGTAAATCATTATTCATTAGGTTTTGATAATATATTGAATGTATAAATATAGTAGAATCCCTATCCTTTCCATAGGAACCAACATTATAACACACTGATCCACTATTGTAAGGTTTTATAGTTCTTATATATTTACAATCTATGGCACCTATACAATTTGGAAAATTGCCTCGTAATCTTTTGCGATTTTTAACCAATTTTCTGTTGTAGGTTGTGGTAAACACATGTCTTTCAGTAAAACCTATATAAAATGACAAACTTCTCTTATTATCTCAGCAATAGTAGAAATCCTAAATCTATATGAGTAATGTAGATCTACAAATTTGCAGCCACTTCTAAGATATCTGAAATAAAAAAATACATGTTACATATAATTTATTTACAGGTCAATCACTTCAGAAAAAATGGAAAATATATGAAGCTGCTTTGCTCGAGAAATACGAAGAATGAAAAATACCAAAAGTGGGTCTGCGGCTTCTCATAAAACTCCCTATATTTATTTTAAACAGCTGTTGTTTTTGAAGAATACTGTTGGTAATTTAAACACAGAGAGTAGCATTACGGAAGAAGAAAAGTCGAAAACTGATCAAGAACCTTTAGGGCCGTACTCTAGGGAAAATATAGTGGGAAGAAAGAAGAAAAACCTTCAGATGATGGCACAAGAGAATTATTGGAAACTTTAAACCCGCGCATACCGAGAGAACAGTATGATTTCTTAAATGTGGACATCAATGCAATGGCACAAGAAAATCCTAAAATTTCGCAAAGCATATTTATATCGGATGCAAAAATATTGTGCAACGACATTAACAATCCGTGGTTCATCGAAGACAATGGCACCAAATCGCCTATACACATGTACTCGCTGTACGATAGTTTTGGCAGTTTAATGCAAAAGACTCAGAAACAAGCGTCCACCAATAAGGGCTCCCGCACACGGGCCACCGGCCACAACCACAAAACGCCGCCACTGGCATATTTCCTGTAATTTTCATACATTTTATATGGACTCGCCGCACACGGTTGGCGCCGGTGGCGGCCACATGCTTCAAATCGTCGCAGCTTGCATCTTGTGGCTCGCACCGGCCACTAAACGCCGACACAAAAAGCCGCCACACGCCACTCGCGCGATTCCGCGCCCCTCTCTCCCTTGCCTCAGTTAACCTGTGTAAGTCAACGGTAACGCACGCACGTAGTCTGTAGTTCATATAGGTAGATAAATATGGATATAGAATTATTTATATCAGAGATACAATCCCGTCCTGCGATTTGGGATTCAAAAAGTGATAGTTATAGTAATAGAGGAGAAAAAGTAAAGGCCTGGGAAGAAATCTGCGAATTGTTTGTGGGAGATTTTTCGAATAAAACTGCCAAAGAAAAGAACATTGAAGGTAAGTTTAATAAAATAATATAAAACCATATATTTATATTCTATTTTCTTGCCACGGTATTGCTCCTTCATTCATAAAATAATCTTTTAACGTATCTCTTGCCGTAGACGCTCGTGTTACTGGCCAGCCTGTATTTTGTATATTTTCGAGTCCCACTATTTTCAAAGTATGCCGAAAATTGAAGCCATCCCTTTTGCGAATAAAGTTGTGCAAAATGCAACAAGCTTTCACAATGTCTTCTGAGAAATGAACAGAAGTGTTTAATGGGCGATGTAATATTCTCCATTTGTTTGCTAGTACGCCGAAGGTACACTCAATGCAACGTCTGGCACGGCTTAACCTATAATTGAAAACTTTTTTGTCTAAGTCCAAATATTTTCCAGCATATGGCCTCATCATATTTTCACTGAGGCCAAATGCTTCATCACCAACAAATGTGTAGTTCAATGGTTGTCGATTACCGACCTGTCGTGGTGAGGGGATATTTAATGTCTTTCTGTGTATTTTATTACACAGTTCACTTTCTCTAAATATTGTAGAATCGGATGCTTTACCGTATGCCCCAACATCCACGAACGTAAAAAGTAAATTCGAGTCGCAACTTGCTAGAAGTACTATTGAAAAAAATTTTTTATAGTTAAAGTACAAGGAGCCGGTATCGAATGGATGAATAATTCTTATATGTTTCCCATCTATGGCGCCTAAACAATTAGGAAAATTAGTATTTTGAAGAAATCCGCTGGCAATTTCTTTCCACATGTCTTGGGTCGGTTCTGGAATACAAACGGCTTTTAAATAGTTCCAAATTAGTTGACATGTTTCTTGTACTATTTTCCTTGCTGTAGAGGCCCCACGGTGGTAAGAGAGTTCAAAATCCTCAAACGAGCATCCAGTTCCTAGATACCTGAAACAAATTATATGTTTTTAAAAATAAATTAAAATCATATTTTTTGTTGTTACAGTAACTAAATTACAGAGAAAGTGGAAGAGTCTTCGTGACAGTTTTAATAGAGAAAATGCAAAAAACAAGAACGTTGCGAGTGGTTCGGCAGCAACAAGCAGTAAACAGTACATTTATTTCAATCATCTATCGTTCTTGAATTCCTTAAAAGAAGTGAGACCGCCTACCGATGTTACTAATGCAACTGATGATGCGGAAACATCTCGCCCGAAAATAAACAGAAACATTAATATAAAAAGGGCCGAAAAATCAGAAAATGAAATTCTCAGAACACTTTCGGAAAATTTAAAACGTAAACATGATCAAATAAGCGACCAAAATGACCCCGATAAGCAATTTCTGATGTCGCTGCTTCCACATGTAAAAAAAATTGACGAAAATTGTAAACTTGATTTTCAATCAGAAATATTACAGTTAATTAAAAAGTATACGCATAATCAAAATTATGAAACCTATTCGGCACAATATTATGGTTATTCTTCAGGAAATGCCAACATACACTCGACACAAAAAGCTTCTACATCTGTTCAGCCTTCTCCACTTCATTCACATTATTCCGACAAGTCTATGCTTGACATGTCATACTCTACACAAAACGCTTCTACATCTATCCCGTCTTCACCTATAATTCAGCCTTCTCCAACTCATTCATATTATTCTGACCAGTCTATGGACAACAGTTCTATTATCGAAAACATGTTCCGTGATGATGACGAGTGATACCAAATTATAATAAAGACATAATAACTAAATACAAATACCTACGTGTTTTATTTGTTAACTAGCTATTCTCTAGTAGAAAAAACAATGCACATTGATTATTATAATCAATGTGCATTGTTTTTTCTATTATAAATAAAGTATAGATTATTTTATCATAGTGTTCTGTGGAGTTTTATGCTAGTGATTATTTCCACTTACCTTAATGTGATAGCTAGTCTTTCCGCAGGTGCGATGCTTTTCCGCATGTTGGTATCGTGGTGCTTTAATCCAGCATATAATAGAGCATGTAGTTCCCAAAACGTACCTATGCTTAAACGAAAATGTTTGAAAAACTTTTTAGGATGGTTTAGAAGATTATCGAAATGTTCGTTGCATTTGTTTACATTCGTTAAAATTGGATGTATCCAATAACTACGGTTTCGTCTTCTACGACGACGTCTTTTTATCAAAAGTAGCGCAATTAAACCTTCTTCGTCAGAGTCCATTATGATACTGCACGCAAGGGTTAAAAAAAAGTAGCAGCCACCGACCGCAAGTGTCGACCACCGGCCACAAGTGGCTGTCGCGCGCTTCAGCTACCTTTGTAGCCGCTTCTAGCTTCTAGTGGCGGCGTTTGTGGCTGTGGCGAGTGGCTCGTGTGCGGCGACACTAATTCATTCACCAATCTCGTGTATATACCATCAAAATCGTTGTCGTTGGAGTTTGATCGACAAACTATTGTACGCAACTCTTACTTGACCGTGGACAATCAATGCGCCAGCCCCTTAATTGTCCCATGCGACCACAGTGGCAAAAATACAATCCTTTCATTGTTTCGTGCAACTGTAGTGGCAGGTGTTCAATTTTTGTTATTCGAATATAATCTTTCGGCCTTGTAGATAGAGTCCTCTTGTAACGTATTTATACCAAAGAGAAATATATTCTTAGTAGAATAAAGCATAAATTTTAAACATGACGAAAGAAATATTTCATGGAACTGTCAGTTGAAGTTCAGTAAAGTTTTGTGACGCTTGTGGTATTCAAGGAGCTGAAACATAATGCCGTAAGTACTGTATTTTATGGATTTCTTTTATTATTCATACATAAATTTGATCTCTAACTAATGTTTTATTGTTCATAAGTAATATTTTCGATCTAACTAAACTAAAAAGTAATAAATTCAACATTTCCAAAATACATGAAATTTTGTTGACCTTAACGTTAATTTTCTGTTACATTATATGAACGTAAATACATTGTTTTTTTTTATTATGAGTTAGTTAATGTAATATTTGAATATGATTATTCAATTTAAGATATTAAGCCATATATACTATTCTACAGATAGAAAATGATTGCAGAAATAAAGTCGACCGGTAAGATAATGACCTATCGAAGTACTATTGCAACTGTGGTTGCACGAAGCGACGTGTATGTATTGGGTAGGGTTGGCATGCGGTTTATTTGAAATGTGTTTTTTTGCAACTATTAGGTGATGGTCATAGCTGACATACTTATTATATTTTATTTTTTTATTCTTGCCGCTAAAGTCGGAGTACTACTAATTATTTAAATAATTTGTTTAAATAAAAAATAAAAAATAATTATTTAATAATTTTTTTATTATTTATTTTTAACTACTTTCTTTTAGTAAACAAGAGATAAATAGTGTTGAAAGCGGTTGTGGCAGAGGACAAGGCGCCCCCCCTCCCCCCAACGAGGTTCTCGCCTTGTCGCGGCGGGGGGGCTTAGTAGCCGTGGTTACCAAGGACCACGGTGAACCAAGAGGAACCCCAAGGATGCGCCGCTCCTCTGGGCTTTGCCGGTAAGCCCACGATGGAGCGGCTCTGGTGGGTTGCGGTGCTGTTTGGGCGGCACCGCAACTGGGTCGGGCTGCAGTGTTGCTTCGGCGACACTGCGGCTGAGGAGTGGCGGGACCGCGGCGGGAGAGGAGTGCCGGTATAACGGTGCGCCGCTCTCCCTACCTTCCGCGGCCTCGGCGGGGCCGCAACCGCCAGATTGCGGACGCGGTGGGGCCGCAGGGGAAGAGGAGTGTCGGTACTGCGATGCGCCGTTCTCGCCGAGTTGGCCTGCGGGCGGCGATCGGGCGGTATGCTGGCCGCGCTTTGAGTGCGGTCGGAGAGTCCGACATAACCCCGCCTTGCCCGGGCGGGTGCGTATGCGTAATGCATTTCCCAGATAAAAAAAAAAAAAAAGTGGACAAGGCGGAGGAACAGGTAGAGGAAGAGGAAGAGGTAGAGGAAGAGGCAGAGGTAGAGGAAGCAGTACAGGGAAAAGTGTTGAAAAAGGGAGTGATTATGCAGTCGCTGGTCCAAGCACAAGGTATTTTATTAGTATTTTTTTATGAAAACATACGTTACATTTTCACAATTTATTTTTTATTTTTAAATCATTTTATATTTTACAGAAACTTTGAAGAAGAATATGCCGCAATCAAAAAGGCTAAAGAAGCCACAAAAAAGATTTTAAAAGGGATAGCTCCGTCTGTGAAGGAGGAGCTAATAACCCGAAAGCGGTTAAAACAGCTTTCACGGAGCCTGCTACCTGATGCACCACCGCGTAAGCGAGCACGGTAAGTAAATATATGTCTATAAATATTACTAAGGTCATCTTCGTATTTGTTTTAATTAATGCATATTGTTTTAGAAAGCAGCAATCTCCAGAGCGGACAGAGTGCTATTTAAATCCAGGCACTCCTAGTACTCCACCCGCGCCTCGGAAACAGCCATGGCAGTTGCGGTAAAGTGAAATTCAAATATCAATTTCTTATTATGTCAAAAAACTATGTTTGCTCATGATATATTTTCCTTTTAGAATGTCATCTCCATCTCCACTGCCAGAGGTTGAATCTGGGTGCCTAACACCAACAAGGTAACTAAATTATGATTTTTGTGTTAACACCACATGATAAACTTATTTTTATAAATAATTCAAATTATTGTTTTAGTTCACTGCCTAGCTCTATGATAGAGCTAGAAGTAGATTGGACGTCCGGCCAATTAAGTAAGAACATAATTTATATTCATACAATTTTACTGATGATATACTATTATAATAATTGTCTTTTTATTTTAGAAAATGTAGCAGGCAATAATCATTTGTTGGTGGCAGATAACACATCCACCAATCGGATGATCCCAAGCTCTTCGTCAGCCGCCACGAAGTCACGACTGATCAAGCTCTTAAACGAGGCCGTAAAAGGAAAAGATTTGTGTTCATTTGTAACTATTTATTTTAACTATTTAGAAAATAAATATAGTCTAGCTTATAGCTTGATTTACCATTTTTGATTGCAGAATATAACATTATTATGTCTGTTTCAGAGTCTGAAGA
Organism: Parascotia fuliginaria; assembly: GCA_963082885.1. Taxonomy (NCBI): domain Eukaryota; kingdom Metazoa; phylum Arthropoda; class Insecta; order Lepidoptera; family Erebidae; genus Parascotia; species Parascotia fuliginaria. The sequence goes on along the minus strand of OY720199.1, from coordinate 695,828 downwards.
GCTTGACCATAGCTAGACCACGTGGCTAGGCGACGAAGAGCATCAGTCCGATGATGAAGAGGTGGACGACATGCAGCCGGAATTCACGCAAGCAGCGCGTTTGGCTCCGGCTCATATATTTGAAGATTGTGACGCAGAGTCACTACAATACATGAAGAGCAGAGGACAAAAGCTATGACCAACTCATGATAAAGCTACTGCCTGCTGACCACTTGACATATGACTGGAGCTATGACCGACAGACGTTCACTGCAACCCGACAGACATTCACAGGACCATTGAACCGACGTTTGACATGCCCAACGAGACAAGACCTGTAGATATAACGATAGAACTTTTAAATTTAATAACAACACAGACGAATAAATATGCAACTTTAATGATTGACAGACACCTGACTGAGCACTCAAGACTTAGCCGATACAAAAATGTTGAGAGAGGAGGTGTACCTACATTTTCCTTGCCATTTTGATTCTACAGGGATTGGCACCTATGCCTGTAGAAAAAAAAATATTGGGAGGATAATGGCCATCTCACTTTCAAATACTTCAAGACAATCATGACATACAATAGATTTATATTACTAAAAAGACTGTTACTAACTCACTTTTTAGATTTATGTATTTTATTACTTTGTAATAGAAATATTTATTTGTTACAGGTAATCAGAAAATAATTCGTCCTGATGTAAACAGTGCAAATCAAATACAAAAACTAAAATCAAAATTACAAAAATTAGCCTTAAAATGTCAAAACCAAAGAAAGATGATTCGAGCAGCTCAGAAACTATCCATGAATAAAGTATTTTGTCAGCGGTAGAAAAACTGCCTAAAAATATTTTTTTTTTACAAAAATGCAATTGTCGAAGCGCACTCTTAAACCTAAAGGTAGACGCTTCACCAGCCAAGAAAAGATAATGGCTTTGACAATTTTAAAACAGAGCCCAAAAGCATTTGAACTTTTAAAGAAGATGTTCGTTCTGCCGTCGAAGCGTGGCCTGCAGAAATTATTAAGTTCTTTAAGAATTAAACCTGTCATAAATGAAGAAATTTTAAATAATTTGAAGAAAATTGCAAGGAAGTTGCCAGTCGAAAAAAAAAGTAGTAAATATATTATTAGATGAAGTATCTTTGTCTACCGGCATAGAACACAATGCAGCGATGGGACAAATTGTTGGCTCTAAAGATTTTGGACACAACAGAAATAGTTCTCTGGCTGATCATGCACTTGTATTTATGATTAAGGGCATTAAAAGCAAATGTGTATGTAAAGGGACAACGAAAGTTTCAGAGATGAAGAATTTACTTAAAACTATAATTAAAGATATTAATGAAACTGGCCTAATGGTCTTGGCTACAATTTATGACCAAGCATCGACAAATGTAAGAGTGGTGCGAGAACTACAAATTGAAACTAAAGTAAAAAATATTTTTTGGACTTGATTATCACTCCAATGCATTTGAAATAGATAATCGAAAAGTATTTCCTGTTTGACACCCCGCACCTACTCAAAGGAGTGCCAAAAAAATGACAAATTTATGCAAAACGGCGAAAAAAAATGAGCCAAATAGAGCACATAAAAATGTTTCTGGAAGTCGACTATGGAGATGATGAAATCAGATTAGTAAATAAATTAACAGAAATGCATGTTCTGTAAGATAAGATCCTTAAGATGAAGGTTAAATTTGCATAAGGCACCCGCTTCGTAAATACGAGGTAGTGGGTTCGAATCCGGGCAAGTACCGATGTGATTTTTCAAATCATATGTACTTTCTAAGTTTATCTTGGACATTTCTGACTAACGGTGAAGGAAAACATCGTGAGGAAACCTGGACTTAAATGTCTGAAATTGCCAATCCGCCTTGAGCAAGCGTGGTGATTAATGCTCATACGTTCTCTATATGAGAAGAGGCCTTTGCCCTGCAGTGGGACAGTAAATAGGCTGGTATTATAGTATCTCTATAATATTGTTCTTATTCCTGTTAGTCCTGTTAAAATTATAGTTATTTAAACTTATATATAACACTAATATTGTTAATTTACAAGATAAACGACCTGCACCTGATGCTGACATTTTGTTATAAATGTATTTTAATATTTGCTGACATTACTTATTATATTATGTAACTGTTATGGTTATTAATGCATGTAACAATAGTAGGTAACATGTCTATTTCTAAACTGTGTACGCCATATGGCAGATTCTGGAGAACTTATTTAATTTTAAGATCTAAATTTTACATACCTAAAATCATGCACAATAAAATTCATTTCATTTCATTGCACCGCTGAACTGATTTCTTTAAAATATGCTAAAATCAGCTAACTAGTGTTAAAAATTTTTGTATATTATCTTTACATAAACTGACGGACTCATAAACTGCATCAAAGTTCAGGATTACTTTGAAATGATTTTTTTTAATAAGTTATGCAAACTTTTTAGATTAAATTATATAAATATGGAGAGACTGGCTCCTCATCTTAAAAAAAGCAAAATTTAAAAATAGAACTGCAGTAACACAAATGAATATAGCCGGGAAAAGAAAATTTACTCGTAGTATCAGATTTGCGTGTTATTTAAAGCAAAGTTTTAAATTGATTCACATTGATTTATTATTCTTTTGTCAATTGAATTATTGTTACCAGCAGAATTGTTGGGTTATTTTTTTAACTCATCGAGAGTTTTTGAACCATAATATGGATACTTCGTCCGAACAAGCGGCTCAAATTGTAGCACTGGTGCGGGAGGGCTTGGATCAACGAACGATTGGTAGAAATTTAAATTTAAACCAGTCTACGGTTTCTAGAACGTACAGTTTTGCGTACGCGAGTACTATCGCAACAACGATTCTGCGACTGAAGCGCAACGAAAATTTTGTACACAGTACAACATACGAAATAAAAATCAAGCTCAACCAACTCGTGCAATTAAAAATTGGGTACAGAAGTTCGAGGAGACGGGTTCAACATTAAATCAAACACGATCCGGCCGACCTAGGACGTCGAGAGAGCCCGTAAACATAGAGCGCGTACGAGCATCTGTTAGAGAACAACCTGGCCTCTCTACTTGAAAGCGGTCTAGTGTTTTAAATGTGTCCAGGACATCTTTAAAACGTATTCTTCACAAGGATTTACATTTACACCCGTATAAAATTCAAATTGTACAGCAATTAAGGCCAAATGACTACACTCAGAGACTGCAGTTTGCCAACGAAATGCTTGCGAGGTTCGAGCTTCAATAACATCTTTTTCTCAGACGAGGCACATTTTCACCTAACTGGGCATATGGACAGGCAAAATTGCAGATACTGGAGTGATGCTAACCCGCAATTGAAGCACCAAAAGCCCTTACACTCGCCCAAAGTTACTGTATGGGCAGCTTTATCAGCCAGTGGAATTATTGGTCCGTATTTTTATGAGGATCAGAGAAGCCGTCCCGTTACCGTAAACACACAGCGATACATTGCCATGCTACAGAACTTTTTTGCTCCAGCATTACAGGACTACTCTGGTTTTAATCAACGAACATAGTTTCAACAAGATGGGGCCACATGTCACACCTCCAACGACTCAATAGCAGCGGTTCGTGAAATTTTTGGGCAAAAAGTCATATCCAAAAGAGGTGACATTAACTGGCCACCCCGCAGCCCGGATTTGTCACCAATGGACTTTTTCTTTGGGGATACCACAAAAGTAAAGTTTTTAATAACAACCCTCAGTCTATTGAAGAATTAAAAGAAAATATACGCGAGGAAATTCAGAACAGTTCTCCAAACACTTGTCGGGCGGTGATGGAAAATTTCCGCTCTAGGTTACAGGAGTGCCAAACTAAACAAGGGACACATTTGGACGACGTTATTTTTAAAAAATAAAACCCTGATTTTTGTACTTTTATAATAAATAAACGTATTTTCTCTCATATCTGTTTTTGTGTTTTTTATAACTATTTGAAATGTTACCGGACTTTTGGTCCACCCTGTACATTATATTAATCTTTCACTACATTGCACTTGTGCAATTAATCTATATTTCACTTGCTACAATATTTATCAATTTTACTATGCTAACTTTTATTGTTTTTATCTGCTAAAAATGTACCTTTTAAGTATACTACTCACAGGTTTGAAATTTATCAATATAATAAAAATAATAATATTTTGTTTCAGAACATAAAATTTTGCCGGAAGAATGCCAGGGAACTGCAGATTTTTGTTGCTGTTCGATAAGCTGTTTCACTCTTTTAATGGCCTTTCTTACGAAGGATCAGCAAAGCCGTACAAACAGTGTTTAAAACATAATTCACCCCATTTCCAACTGTGAAGTGATCTTAAGTTAGAAGAAATGATTCTGTATTGATTAAGCATGAGTCGATTCCCTTAATCAAAAATTGAATACATAATAAAACCTTTAAGGAAATGTGGCAATTCTTAAATGTTGATTATAAGGTAAAAATCTTTTAACAAGAAACATTAATCAGGATCCATTAGAATTTTTTTCAGTAGTATCAGGCGCTATCGGGTACGCAATATTAATCCTAATTGTAATCAATTATGCATGCTTATAAAACCCTGTTGATTAATAATTTTAATTCTGTACATTCTGTTAAGGCTAATTGTGAAAACGATGATAATAAACCATTTCAATCAATTAATAATATGTTTCCCGTCCAGTGCTCCAAGCCAGAGTGGAAAATTGGCATTTATTTCATATCCCTGTGCTATATTCAACCATTCTTCTTGTGTTGGCCTTCGCATATAAACTGTAGATAATTCTGACCAAATTTGATGAGTAACTTCACGTACAATGTTCGCTACTGTTTTTATTCCGATTCGAAAATCGAAATGAAGACGTGCGAAGGCATCTCCAATTGGCATGTATCTGTACTGTAAAAAATTGTAACAATGTCTTACAATGAAGTCATTTCCTTTTTTATATGAAGTTTATGTCTACTTGCAATAGATGGTACTTGTCAAAAAAAAGGCGATTGACAGCGTTTTTTTTGACTAGTGCCATGTAGTAACTTTGAACTCGTGAGCTTCGAAGATAACTCACTAACATGACAAAGGTTTTTTTCTACACATCACTGTTAAGATACATTTCCTGAAAAGCTTAGTCCTTAGCTTTCTTACGGTAGTTCGTTTTTTGTTTCAGCAAAGTCTACAGCAAAAAAATGGACAACTTTGCGAGATAGGTGGATGAAATGTCACAGAAGACTTAAAGAAATGAAATCGGGATCAGGTGCTAAGAAGATTCTTAAATGTGATTTTTACGACGATATGTTATTTTTGACAAAAATTGCAACACGCCGAGACACTGAGTCAAATATACCCGTAACAACAAACGTGGAAAAAAGTCCCGTAGAATATACACCAATCGCGAAAAAAAAGAAACAGGATGTTAGCGAGGTGGACAAAAATATGGCAGAATTTATAAAAACTGTTACCAAAGAAGAAGAGAGACGTGCCATGTAATTTTTTAAAAGTATAGCTCCGAGTGTTGATAAGTTTAGTGATGAGGAAATGGTGGATTTCCAGTTTGAAGTTTTAAAACTTGTGCGTGCTACGCAACGACGAAAGGGAAGTGATGTTCAGCATCAATGGAGTACCGAGTATTACAAAACAACGCAGCCTTCTACGTCGTCATTTAACGTATCCAGCCCATCATACTCGACTTGACCAGGTTACAGTACTCAAAAATCTACATCCATTGAATTTGACATCGAAACTATTAGTAGTGTGGAAACATCGCATACAGATGAATTTCACTGTGACTATTCTAAAGAATATGAACATTTGGAGTCTGTTGAATTTGGAAACATGTAACACTTCAAAGACATTTATTATTGTACAACGTTCAAATCAATATGCTTAAAAAAATTACTTACCTTAATGTTACGGCCAGTCTAATGTATGGAGTAATACTTTCTCGCATTTTGGTATTTTCATGTCGTATATTATTTTCTATACTTGTTAAAAGCTTGTCAAACGTAGACATTTTCATGCGAAATTAATCCACAAATTTTTCCTCATGTTGTCGCATGACACGGTAAAGGGTAATGAACCCACCAAACTCATTTTTCTCTTGTATAATTGGATAAACCCAGTAAAGTCTCTTGTTTTTTGTTTCCTTTTATATAAATAAACGAAACTCACACTGATTATCAAACTTGTTCTTACTTGCGCGCCCTACGCCCGACTGACGAATGCACGAAAAAAATCGTGTCGTGTACACGTTTCGATTGGTCTTGTCTGCGCAAGACACGAAAAGTTTTCGTGTGTAGAACAGACAAAATTCTTGTCGTCTACACAAAGAATTTGTCTTGTCTGCCGCAGGCACGGTAAATTTTCTTAGCGTGTACAAGCGCCCTACTACTCACAGGTTTGAATTTTAACAATGTAATAAAAATAATAATATTTTGTTTCAGAACATAAAATTTTGCCGGAAGAATGCCAGGGAACTGCAGATTTTTGTTGCTGTTCGATAAGCTGTTTCACTCTTTTAATGGCCTTTCTTACGAAGGATCAGCAAAGCCGTGCAAACAGTGTTTAAAACATAATTCACCCCATTTCCAACTGTGAAGTGATCTTAAGTTAGAAGAAATGATTCTGTATTGATTAAGCATGAGTCGTTTCCCTTAATCAAAAATTGAATACATACCTAATATAAAAACCTTTAAGGAAATGTGGCAATTCTTAAATGTTGATTATAAGGTAAAAATCTTTTAACAAGAAACAATAATCAGGATCCATTAGAATTTTTTTCAGTAGTATCAGGCGCTATGGGGTACGCAATATTAATCCTAATTGTAATCAATTTATGCATGCTTATAAAACCCTGTTGATTAATAATTTTAATTCTGTACATTCTGTTAAGGCTAATTGTGAAAACGATGATAATAAACCATTTCAATCAATTAATGACCTGATTAGTAAGAAGCCTCATATTTCTGAAAATAATGATTTTGCATGTGTGAGCGAGACCGCGCGCTGTGAGAGAGTGGGACAGAGGAACAAGAGGCTTCGGGCTTCGATTCGGGCTCGGCCTCTTCCACTTGTCCTCAAGCACCAATGGCGACCGGTCGACGATATCGATAGCATTGTAACGGGTCCAAAGACAACATAAGAATCTTGTAACTTAAGGAAAAATAGTCAGTTCATGAAAAGTTATTCTTTTATTTTATTTCCTTAAACTACGCAAAGGCGTAAACAAAGAATGTGCACAAACAAGTTGATATTGAACATGGTTGATGGAAAGATGATAAACGCCTTAACTGATAAGAAATCTGCCATGCGTTGCTATATTTGTAAAGTCATCTCGAAAAACATCAACAGAATAAAATTGCACATCAAAAGCCGATCTTTGAAGAAGACCTTAACTATGGTATTTCATCACTACATGCCTGGACAAAGTTTGCAAAATTCATATTGCATCTGGGCTACAAATCAAAAGTTTTAAAATGGCTAGCAAGGGACGCACACAGTCAATGGTAGCAGTTGAAAAGCGCCGCATACAAACAGAAGACAAACCAAGACAGGGTAGAGGTACATCGACTGATTGTGAATACTGCACGTGCCATTTATCAACATGCAGAAGTTGCTGATACAACAGGCGTAAATCTGCGGCTCAATGCGGTCAAATTTAAGGCGTTTTGCACCAAAACAGCTATTTTTTTTGTAATGAATACCCATGGTATTATAACGGGTGGGCCAGAAAGGCTTACGATTTTAAAAACACTCTTGCGTTTGAAGCTTTAGTGAGGGGACTGCGCGGGTGGTGGGGTTAAGTAGCTCGGTTCTCGGAAATTTAGTCGCGATGAATCACTTCACCGGAGCGCAACGTGCATTCTGCGTTAAACATTATTACAAAAATCGCGATTCGTGCGCTATTGTTCGGCGTTTATTTCGGCGTGAGTTTGGATTACATGACCTAAATCAGTGTCCGAAGGAAAGTGTGATTCGATCGTGGGTCAGAAAGTTCGAAGCTACTGGTTCGACTCTCAAACAGAAGCCTGCGGGACGCCCAAGGTCAACAAGAACGGAAGACACAATTGAACAAGTTAGAGTTTCAGTTCAACGTAATCCTGCTCTATCAACTCGAAAGCGTTCAGCCGAACTTGTGGTATCCAGAACATCTTTGCGTCGCATTTTGTTGAAAGATTTGAAATTGCACCCGTACAAAATTCAACTTGTGCAGGAATTACAGCCGAATGATCCAATTTTACGACGAGCTTTTGTTGAAACAATGTTAGAACGCTTTCGGAGTTTCAACAATATTCTGTTCTCAGACGAAGCCCATTTTCACATAAATGGGCATGTGAATAAACAGAATTGCCGTTACTGGGCTGCAGAGAACCCACGTGCAAAACATCAAAAGCCTCTGCATTCGCCGAAAGTAACCGTTTGGGCGGCCATGTCAGCGCACGGAATTATCGGACCCTACTTCTTCGAAAATCGACAAGGCCAATCTGTCACTGTAAATTCTGACCGATACATAGCCATGTTAAGGGATTTTTTCTTTCCACAACTGCAACAATTTGAAGCCTATAATCGTGCGACATGGTTTCAACAAGATGGCGCGACATGCCATACATCTAATGTCTCTTTGGCGGTCGTAAACGAGATGTTTGCTGGGAAACTGATATCGCGCCGAGGTGACATTGCATGGCCTCCTAGAAGTCCGGATCTAACGCCACTGGACTTTTTTTTGTGGGGATACCTAAAAAGTAGAGTCTACTCCAATAACCCAGCCACGATTAACCAGTTGAAGACCAATATCCAGGAAGAAATGGCAGGTATTCCCCGTGCAATGTGCCAGCGAGTTTTTACCAATTTGAGGTTCAGATTCGAAGAATGTTTGCAGCGCGATGGTGCACACCTGGATGACGTTATTTTTAAGAAATGAATTTCCCAGATGTTATCTTTTATAGAAATGAAAATTTGTATGTGAATTGTACTTAGTTTTTTTTTTATGATTTTTTTAAATTCGCAATTCTTTCTGGTCCACCCTGTATGTCAACAATACTTCACAAGGTACTTATACTTGGATTAAAAATATCAGAGAATTCTAAAATAGCCATAGGGTTAATGACCAAAGATGCACGAGAAAGTCGAAACAAAGATGTGCGAAATTACAAAAACCGTTTTTGAAGAAAATTTTCAAGAAAATTAGCCATGAAAGATGTAACGGTGAAGGGCCACCTCGTTTGTAGAACGTGGCGGCCAGTAGGGAATTTAGTTCAGAGAGGAATAAAAATACAAATCTACCAAAATTTACATGAATGTTATATTCAGTATAATTTACATCGAAGTATAAACACTAAAAAGGGTTTGCCGCGGCTTATACAGAGCAAAGGAACATTTACAGGGCGTGGGTGCAACGTGTGAGATTTCGTAGGTGTCTGGCCAGGAACAAACAGGCAGACACTTAGCTTGGTTTGCAGACTGGAGCGTAAGAGGCGGCTGCGACTGTTGCCGGCGTTTATATACCCCGGCGCCGCGCGGCGGTGGTAGGTTGGTGGTAGGGTTCGGAGCGGCGGAGGCGAGTGGGGTCAGCATCGCCACACACTCCCCTCGTTTGGGGAGAATTTTTGCTGGGCGAAAATTCTCTGCTCCTGGGCCCTCCCGGCGAGATGTCTGATACCCTGAAACAGTTTTATAGGGGAGTATCAGGTTCGAAGTAAATGTAGATATATTTAAAAAAAAAGATAATGTCAAAGAGTAACGAACGAAATGCTCGACGGAAAGGAAATACTAAATTATCAATCAAGCTACTAGGCAACAATATATCTATAGCTAAGTATTTGCAAACGCCGAGTGAATGACTTTTGTCGCAGGTGGCTTACGCATTCCAATGCACAAAAGAGTGTTAATAGAAAGAAATGATTTCTAAGTTCTTAAACATAAAATATAATTTAGAGTGTACAATGAAATTTGTTCAGAATAGTTTAGTTATTTTTTTTTTTTTTTTTTTTTTCAATTATGTTTGGTTTTATATTTTAATAATGTATATATTTGTTTAATAAAATGGCTGGTTGAAACAATAGTAATTAGTACACCATCCGGAAAGACTTTAGAGAAGGGATATGCCCTTGGAGAAGAAAACAAAGATAGACGAGAAATCGAACCTTGTGTACATGGTTTGGTAGTGACCTTTTAACCACTGGACCATTTAGTGAAAAAAAACGATTATTTTAGAGTATGGTTAAAAATTCATAAAGCAATATTTCTTATAGCAATTGGTAAGACAGGAACGCTGTATTTTAGAATTTAAGTTTGTTTATGAGTAGCAACACGAAAACCAAACTACCCACGACGCAGAAAGGTGTTGTCTAATCGTATTAGACTGTGAGCGTTATTGTTGTGATTGTTTAACTTTATGAATTATAGAATTTTAGTTTAGGTACTTAGATTATTATTCCTTATAATTAATTAGTTTTAAATCTTTTATGTGCCATTCACCTAGTGGCTTGCCAGACATATCGGCTAGTTTGTAAACTAGAGGAGATTTTTTAGCAGTGATTTTACATTTTATGTATTTAGGAGCTAGTTTTTTACTAAAGTATTTATCTTTGTCGCTGAGATAGAATGTACGCTTCCATACTATGTCACCCACATTGAAATCTGCGGGTTTACGACGAAGATTATAAGACTGACAATTGCGGCGATGTGCCGTTAGGAGGGCTAACTGTACCTTCTCAAATATAGAGGATAAGTAGCCTAACGACTCAGCGTAACTGTCTCGTGGCTCGTGCACTATATTTGGATCAGAATCGTTAACAATATAGTGGGATCCGCACATTATTAATTCGCGACCGTAGACGAGAAAATTAGGAGAAAAACCTGTTGTTTCGTTAACAGCACAGTTGAGAGCAAATTGAATTTTGTTTATTAAAACATCCCAAGTTCGATGGTCGGATGTTACAAAAGTAGAAATAGATGTCATTATTGTTTTATTATATCTTTCTACCATGTTCACGTGAGGCGTGTACAGAGGTGTATAATGTAAATTTGGAATTTTGTATTTAGATAACAAGTTTTTGAAAGTTGCACTAATGAATTGTTTACCATTGTCTAGAACAATGGTTGATGGAATACCATGTACTAAGAATACGTTTTCCTCTAGAATTTTTGTTATAGTTTCTGCGGTAGCCCGTTTAATGGGAAAAAGTAAACAGTATTTAGAAAAACAACAACTAACGACAAAAATGAAAGTGTTTTGTTTCCTGCTAGGAGGTAGTGGACCGATCAAATCGATACTTATCATTTGAAAAGGCTTCTGACAGGATTTAGGCCTTCCCATATGACCTAAGGTGGAATGATTTTGGTGTTTGTGAGCAATACAAGCGTCACACGAATTTATGTACTTGACGACGTCAGAGTACATACCAGGCCAAAAGTAATTTAATGCCAGCCGGTTATATGTTTTAAAAATGCCGAAATGGCCAGCAGTGGGAGAGGAGTGATTCTCGGCCATGATATTTGACCTATGTTCAAATGGGATTACCTCTTTCCATTGGAATTCTCTCGTGAGAGGATTTAAACTTTTTTTTAAACGAAATAGTTTGTTGTTTATTACTTGATAATCAATAAAGGAAGTCGGGGAGCTTTTACACCCGTTGTATATATTCAAATACCACGAATCATTAGTAGAAGCTGGTCGGTTTGAACTAGAATTAAGATTATTATTATTATCGTCGTTTGTAATAGACGAGACAGATACAGATCGAATATTTGCGTACCAAGAATCATTAGTAGAAACTGGTACATTCTGACTAGAATTAGTATTGTTATCGACGTCGTTTTTAATAGCAGATACGGATATAGAACGAATATTTGCGTACCGAGCATCATTAGTAGAAGCTGGTACATTTGGACTAGAATTAATATGAGACTTGCGATAACAACGCTGACGAATTTTTGAGCTACCAACTGTATCGATTGAGTGAGGAACGATAGATTTACCATTTGTTTTAAAAGGAATATATGGAGAGCGTTCGACGCTAATATTTCGGATTGAGGAGAGGTGGTGACATTTAAAAAAATTTGATATGTAAGATAACCAATTTGTCCATTCGGTTTTATTAGTTTTAGAGAAATTATTATCTCCGCAATCCTTGCCATTTAGTTTTTTGAATGTGTAGTATTTGGGTTAGATTTGCAATTAGGGCAATCGGAGACACGAAAACCTTTCGTCCCGCATTTAAAACAAATTAAATATCTCGGCCGACGACAGTCAGCAAGCGAGTGTGAGGTAGATCTACAGCGAGGACAAAATCGATTATTATTGTTGTTGTTAGAATTTGACGGAGATGAGTTGTTATAGGTTTTATTATTGGAATTTGAATATTTATTGTCTAGGTTTTTATTGTTGAAGTTTGAATATTTATTAACAAAGTTTTTATTATTGGGGTTGCCTTTAGAAGGGCTAGAAGAATTAGAAGAAGGGTAGTTGTATGCCAGATCTGGAGCTAAGGTGTTAGAAGACACCTTGGGAGGCTCCTGGAAGTCCCTTCTGCGACTATCGAACCTTTCGAAATTTCTGCACACATTAATCAGACTAGGGATGTCGACTATGTTTGCAGTTAGAAGAGAATTTGTATAACAAGGCCTAATATTATTTAAAAGTATTTCTAGTTTGTCCGATTCGCCTATAGGGGCGTCGAGACGGGAAAATAGACCTTGCATTTTTGCAACGTATAAGGTTATGTTTTCGTTTTCGCCTTGTGAGCGCAATCTTATCTCAGACATTAGTTTATAATCGTAATTATGAGGGCTGAAATCTCTTTTTAATAACTGACATAGCTGAAGCCATGAAGAAACACTATCTTTGACGCTACGGAACCAAATCAAAGCATCTTCTGAGAAAATTTCAAAAGCAAAAGGGAGTATTTTTTTATCGGGGATGCCCCTACTCGACATAAACTCGTTCACTCTTTGTATGAAAGCGCGGACACAAGATTTACCATTATATTTGAATTTAGACAAGTCAGAGAATAGTTTCCGCTCGTAAATGAATGAGTTGATTGAAGGGTCTAACGTTCCGTCCGTTAAGCCGTCTGTCTGTAATACACGTTCGGGTGGTGGAGAGTTTAGTAAGCTAAATTGCTCGTATAAGGAATGAAATTCGTTCCAGGCGACTTCGCCTTGACTCCTATCTGATAGGGCGTCTAGGTCTAAGCGGTTCAACCTGTGATAAATATGGTGTAAAAGAGCCTCTGTCCTTAGCAAAAAATTTTTGTCTAGTTTAGCCTTTAACATTTTGATATTGTTATTCGCTTTAAAGATTGAACTTTCGATAGCTTCGATATCTTCTTCGGGAGGTAAATAAGACATTGAGATGTCCTCGGAAGGAGAGGTTGGCGCGAGCTTCGAAATTTGTTTTCGCAACTCGTCGACGGTGTTAGATTTTACACCGCCTCGTAAGCAAACTTCATATTCTAGTTCCGCTTTATGTAAGCACGTAAATTTGATCTCGTAAGCCATTTTAGCCAAACGAAGTTTAAGAGGAAAGACCGAAACGAAATCTAAGTAGGTATTTAAGTATACCTAGGCAATTCACAGACACAGGCTAATATTAAATTAGAACGAACACGAGATATTGCGCGATTTAGAAAGAAAAAAAAGTTACGGTAGAAAATCGGCTAAGAATGTGTAATGCAAATAGTGATTAGTTAATAATTATGCGTGAGGGCGTTGTCCGTCTCGCTCACTCTCACGAGTAGAGGACGGCTAAAGGTTACCGGGCGACCGCGTGGTTGCAAATACCAGAAGGATTTATTACCTGCGATAATATTTCTGTTAGTGAGAAAATTTAAGGGCACGTGGTCTGTATATCGATATGGTCACCACTAAAATATATAATTAATTCACGTGTAAAGAGAAAAAAAAAAACACTTTCTTTGCCGAATTTCACACAACACAATATAAAAAAGACACAGAACACGCTACGAAATCTCCACAGCCTGTTTTATTGGGCGCCAGATGTAACGGTGAAGGGCCACCTCGTTTGTAGAACGTGGCGGCCAGTAGGGAATTTAGTTCAGAGAGGAATAAAAATACAAATCTACCAAAATTTACATGAATGTTATATTCAGTATAATTTACATCGAAGTATAAACACTAAAAAGGGTTTGCCGCGGCTTATACAGAGCAAAGGAACATTTACAGGGCGTGGGTGCAACGTGTGAGATTTCGTAGGTGTCTGGCCAGGAACAAACAGGCAGACACTTAGCTTGGTTTGCAGACTGGAGCGTAAGAGGCGGCTGCGACTGTTGCCGGCGTTTATATACCCCGGCGCCGCGCGGCGGTGGTAGGTTGGTGGTAGGGTTCGGAGCGGCGGAGGCGAGTGGGGTCAGCATCGCCACAAAGACACTTATGGTGTCTTCCGATCCCTTTATATCAGCACTATTCTATGTGCCTAAACGTTTTAAATCTATTGGATAAAACAAATATTACTAATGATTTATAATAAAATGTCAAAAATTACATACTAACCTTTCTAAAATAATAATGAAAAATTAGGTTTTGTCCGACTTTTATTGATTTTTTTTACCTGTGTGCGTGAGCCGAAGACATACCACCTATTAATCAGGCTGCAAATGTAGACGAAATTCAAGTAATTGATTACGAGAATCCGATTCGTTTAAGTTCAAAACAAATAGTCACTGCCAAAGATTTAACGCCCATTTCAAAGCAATCCACACAAGCTAAAAAATGATAGATTTCGAAAACAACATTCAATCATTATAACAGGAACGTCTGTCAAAGAAGCTTTATTGGAGAAGGAAAACAGGAAACTTGCAAAATCTTTTTTGTTTAATTTTAACTACATCCTTATGTAGTTAAAATTAAACAAAAAAGATTGTCAAACAAACTAAAGAAACAAAAAATGCGTAGCTAAAACTAAAACTGACGCGCATAAGAAGAATTAGAAAACTGATACAAGTTTTGATGAAAAGAAAATATAATGAGCTACAAGTAAGAATGGTTAGGAAAAAGTTGTTTAATGTTTCGATGTATCGATGTTTCGATGTAAAATTCCAAGTTCGAAAAGGTATAAAAATTTATATTTTTTATGATTAAAAATTCTAAAAATGAATAATTTTTAACAGAAGTCGGCTTACAGCCGAGCACATAAATGAAAGAGTTTTCTTTATGTCTGTATCAGATAAATATTGGTTTGATTATTAAATAATTAATATTTTTTATAGTAGTTCTTATTTTACTAAAAATTATGTCTATTGATTAGTACCTATTTATTTAGCAATGTCAGATGGTTGAAGTAGATTAGGCCAAATAAGTTACTTTTTAGAGTGCCAATATTCTTCGATCAGGCGCCAGGGGTCTACTTATCAAACCGTCTATTTCTCATTTTGACTACTTTTCGTAGAGACAACTTCGCAAATTTCCTACTTAGCAATCAGCCTATTTCGCATTCCGTCTACTTTTCAGTTGGACTATTTCGCAAACTGACTATTATTTTCTGTAACGTCATCTTCGGACAGTTAATAACATAATACTCGTAGCAATAAAATGCACAATGCAATCTCTTTGCTAGAGGACTACTGGCCATTTTATTTTCTGAAGTATTCTTTATTTATGTTCCTTTAATGACAAATAACATGAAATAATGTCATATCAAAGTCATGTGTATTCAGTGCGTTAGTTTAATAAAAGGGATTAGTATTTTTACGGAGTACGTAATGGATTTTCAATTTACTAAGAACCAAGCCGGTCGTCTTTCTTTGTTACAAGAAGGCTACAGGTACAATTTTGAAAAGACAAATAAGTCTGGCAGTACACTGTGGCGCTGCGCAAATCGTAGTTGCTGCAGCAGTACCATTACATTAGACCTTTTTTTTTTTTTTTTTTTTCGTGGGAATCTCATTACGCGTACGCACCCGCCTGGGCGAGGCGGGGGTTATGTCGGACTCTCCGGCCACAATGAGACAGCGGCCGGCATACCGACTAAAACCCACGGTGTTCCTCCAGACTGCCAGAGTGTCGGGGTCACGGGAGACGCTCGCGCATTCATCCGCGACCCCAACAGGCCACGGCCCGCTCAACGTGAGCGGGCCCCGTCTGATTTGGGGGGCTTGGCCCCCCTTCCTCCATCGAGAGGCGTTCGTGGAACACGTACGCCGCCTTCTCGGGGCTGTGCTGTTCGAGCGGCGATTGCCCAATCGCCGCCCGCAGGCATCCTCCTACGGTGGCTGGAGATCCCGGAGCGCCCCACGGCGACGCCCGGGGCGGGCGCGACGGGCGGGGAGCAAGGTGGTCAGCTCCCTCTCCCGCTCGGCCGCCTCCTTGGCGAGCATTACCTGCTCGCAAAAGGAGGCGACCCCCTCCCAAGCCCTCTCGCTGCGGACCATGGACAGAACCACGGCCGGCAGCGAGAGTTGGGCCGTCGCGAGCACCGCAACTAGGTCGCGGCGCTGGTCCGCCCACGCTGGACACTCCACGAGCGTGTGGAGCGCCGTGTCGCGCGGGCAGACCCCGCAATGGTGGCAGACGGACGTCTGCTCCCGGTCTATGAGACACAGGTACGTGCCGAAGCACCCGTGACCGGTGAGTACCTGTGTCAGCCGGAACGTGAGGACGCCGTGCCTCCTCTCCAGCCACTCCTCGAGGACGGGACTTACCGCCACCACCGTGGCGTGCCCTACCATTACATTAGACCTAACCAAAACTAAAGTCCTCAGATCAAGCGACAAGAACCCTCATACGTGCTCTGCCGATCAAAACAGGAATAGAATTATATTGGCTATAGAAAAAACAAAAAACGATGTCTGTGAAAATTTTGAACCAATCCAAAAAATTTATGAAAATAACATTGAACACTTAAAACTTGATTGCTGTGTTCCATCATTCTCGTCAGTAAAAGATACATTATATAGAGCCAGAAAAAATTTCTTGAATACCGATCGTTTAATATTTTCAAATATTCAGGAAGTTTACGTTCCTAACGGTTTGGCGAAGAAGTTTCTGATTTGTGAAGACGGTGATATTGAAAAAATTTTAGTTTTCTCTACACCCCTGGCGAAAAAACAGATAAAAGGAAAACATGGCAGATTTTATGGTGATGGCACGTTCCGTTGTGTACCGTCACCGTTCAATCAATTATATACTATCCATTTAGATTTGGGTTCTACGATTGAAACTTTTAACGTGAAACCAATGATTTATGCGATGTTACCTAACAAAAGTGAAAGAACTTATATACGCCTTTTTGAAATACTAAAAGAAAAATTAAAGGTTGAGATGACAGATTTCAAATGTGATTATGAAACTGCGGTAATAAACATCATTTCCAAAAAGCAATTTGGAGAAAGTATAAACAATTAAAAATACACAGCCATGGAGGACGAAAAATGGTAAGATGGACCACACACTTGCCTTTATTGCCGTCACATTTAATCGAAGAAGGGTGGAGGGTTATTTTGAATAACGTTCCAGAGCTCACTAATCCGATTATGGAGTTCAAAGTTTACTTTGAAACACAGTGGCTGAGAAAAGTTTCTGCGGAGATCCTGAGTTGTGCACAACAATTGCAACGTACAACAAATGTTCTAGAAGGTTGGCATAGGCGTCTCAATGCCAGGATACCTAAAAAGCCAACTTTCTTCTCATTTGTTCATAAACTGCGCAAAGAGGGAAAACATTTCGATTTTGAAATTCAAAGAAGTTTGTTTCACCTCTTGAAAAAAAACCGTAAGAACTGTGATATACAATTTGACCAAAAATTGGAAAAACTCGTGTGTCAACTAGAAGCTGCCGAAATAACAATTAAAGAATATTTACAAAAAACAGTTTACATGCGATTGAAGTTTCATTAGCTTTTTAAGTTTTTTTTTATTACATTACAGTTTAAGTTTTATTTCATTCTAAGTATGTTTGGTTAACAAATAATATAATACACATATATTTTATTTTATTTACTTGAACAGTGAAATGCCCTTGCTAGAGGCAGCTCATTATGAAATATTTACTTTTAAACTTTCGCGTTGCATGATTTAATAGAACTAAATATACGGGAATTCACGCGATCATGCATTAGGTATTTACATTAAACAATACAATACAGCACAATACAGCTTAAACAATACAGCATCAGCACAGTCTTTACACCTGGGGCCAAAGTAAACAGCATGGTAGGCACGCCAAAGGATGTTTTGCCCCTACAAACTCCGGGCGTTTATAAGATCAGCTGCAGCTGCGGTAGTTCGTACATAGGCCAGACTAAGCGGACTATTGCTGAAAGGGTCAAAGAACATATCGCCGCTGTAAAGAATCGACAGACCAGCAAATCAGCGATTGCCGAACATATTCTGCAAACGGACACCAATCATTGGATTGAATTTCATCATACGCAAGTCCTCTCCACTGATCGTACCTACTACTCTCGGGTGGTACGAGAAGCTATTGAAATTAAGAAACATACAAACTTCAATAGGAAAGACGGCTTTAAGCTCTCGGCTACGTGGAATCCAGTGATTCAAATTACACAACCTCGCTTTGCGCAGTCGGTTAACGCTCGGAATACGGACGGCATACAGAATAAGGACACTGTCAGTGTGTTTTGTGATACTACGTGGAAAGACAAAAATGTGAGGGTAGATCTAGAATCTACTTCGCATACGGAGCCGTGACATCGCCACATCAGTCTGCTTGTGACCACGGCCGGTGTAACCTGGTCGAAACGTCAAGCAAAATAAGGTATGTAAATACCTAATGCATGATCGCGTGAATTCCCGTATATTTAGTTCTATTAAATCATGCAACGCGAAAGTTTAAAAGTAAATATTGCGAAATAGACTGTTTGATAAGTAGGCGATTTGCGAAGTAGGTATAAAGAGAAGTTTGCTATTTGCGAAGTAGACCCCTGGCGCCTGAGCGATATTCTTTGTCAAATTATACCGTTAGTTTTTAATAAAAATATCAATATCTGATACTTTCAAAAAATATCGATACAATATACATCGATGTTTTATTGCATTTGCGACATCCCTAGCGACGATTACGGAAGGGACAATGACATGTGGTACAGGTGTGTGCTTAGCAGTCGATGGGCTCACCAAGAATGCTCAAGATTCGATTTACCTTAAGACTAAATGTGTGATTTATGCATCAACGAGGCTTGACCAGTGCTGGACACACGGTGACTGGTATTAGCATCGTATGTGTCTAATACCAGTCAAGTTTTTTTTTATATTAGCCTACTAAAGTGACTCCACTCTGCCTGATGGTAAGCAGTCAGTGGAATCCAGAATTGGCGGACACCATTCCAAAAGCCAAACTACTGGTATGGTGGCCTCCACTATGGCGGCTTAGTGAGATGCTTTATTACGCCCCCCTTAAAAGACCCAGGATCAAAATTAGATGGGAACACATGCGCTGGGAAAGAGTTCAGGCTTTAATTGAGCGACAAAAGTATAAAGTGCTGAACCGTTTGGTTCGAGACCCTTTAGATTCCACTGTGAAAGTTTAATAAAAATATGATTGATAACTTCTGAAATGTTATTGTTCTACTTTAAATGCTGTCTTTGAAACGGACCAACTAGCTTCAATTGGTCGGTTCAGTTGATCCCATTGGAATAATATTTCTCAAAATAACATAAATGATCAACTAGTTGATTAGATTAGAATAAAACCCTTCATTGGATTCCATTCTGCACAACTAGTTGGTCGGAGTGGAGGGAGGAAAAAGCTTAAATGATCCATTATCCATTCTTATCCTATAACGAATAAATATGTATTATATTAGATTTGCAAATTTCAGACTTCCAATTTATCTTCTATACATATAATAAAATGGAGAGTCTTTGTAATATTGAAATAACCGTTTTTTTATACATGTATATGAATATATATCGACTGGCCTGTTGGTCTAGTGGTTAGTGACCCTGACTGCTCAGCCGGAGGTCGTGGGTTCGATTCCCACCTAGGACAAACCTTTGTGTGATGAGCATGATTGTTTGTTCTGTGTCTGGGTGTAATTTATCTATAATATGTATGTATTTACAAAAAAAAAATGTATTTAAGTAGTATATCAGTTGTTTAGTACCCATAACACAAGCAAATATAATTGCTTAATTTAGGGCTAAATGGCGCTGTGTGAATGTGGTAGAATATTATTATTATTATTATTATTATATATACGGTACATACACCAAAATATTTTTTTTTACAATTTTTGTCTGTCTGTCTGTCTGTTTGTTCCGGCTAATCTCTGAAATGGTTGGACCGATTTTGACGAGACTTTATTGGCAGGTAGCTATGTAATAATAGTAACTTAGGCTACGTTTATTTTAGAAAAAATCTTTTATAAATAATAATAATATGCGGTGTAACCGACATTTACGCGGGCAGAGCTGCGAGCAACAGCTAGTTAACTAATAAAACCTTAAACGCCCATTTAAATGTTACCGAGATATTCTGCTTTGGTTTTTTTATTATCTCAAGTAAGAATGCCGTTGGGACACGGTGGTATCTAAAGGATGGCGGAGTGTCACAAGAAGCTTTTTTCCATTACATATATTTCCTATAAATATATTAATTCTAAGTTTATAATACTATTAAAAAAAAAATCAGTATTATATTGACTGCCTCTGTGGTTCGGTGGTACTGTGTATGGACTGCCACGCAGAGGTCGCGGGTTCGATTCCCGCTCAGTGCAAATATTTGTGTGCATGAACATGTCTATTTGCATTGGTCTGGGTGTTTCTATGTATAATATGTATGTATTTACAAAAAAAAAGTATTTAAGTATGTATATCCGCATTCTAGAAACCCATAACACAAGCATATAATATGCTTACTTTGGGTCTAGATGGCGTTGTGTGTAGTTGTTGAAATATTATTATTATTATTATTAAAGTTGGTGTATTGATTTGTGTAACGGTTATAATTTGATAATATTGTAATAGAAGCCCGTGCCATGAGCACTTCATTAGCGACTATTGACTGTTATATCTATATATTTTCTTTTTATTTAAACTTTACACATAACATGCATAAAGGCTGACTTAATGCCAAAGACAATATATCGTTACGCTGACAAGTTATACTTTTATTACAACTAACCGCCGCCGCAGTCTCGCTGACTAACCATCGCAACATCTGAGCATTGCTGAAGTACCGCCGTTACAATCTGTAGCTCCGAATTTCTCCTAATTTTTTTTTTCGTTTTTCTATTCCTTTATTTTTATACTTTCTACTTCTTATACTTTTACATCTAAACTATTATACAAAGCGGATTTTGTTTGTACGCGCTAATCTCTGAAACTACCAGTCAGCTTTGAAAAATTCTTTTTGCGTATGATAGCCCATTTTTCGAGGAAGCTTATAGGCTATGTAACATCACGCTACTGTCAACGAAAGCACAAAAGCAAAGACGCGGGTGAAACCGCGCCGCGAAAAGCTAAAGTTTTTTTTTATAAACTCTCATCAACCAATTTTTTTGTCATATCTGCTTTTTTGAACCTTCCCATCAATTAATAATTTTTCAATCATTTAAGTCAGCTTTGCCTATTTTATAACTGTTTCTTTCTTAAAACTTAGTCAAAGTCACCCTAATTGAAGGCTCCATATATGAACCACACTAATAAAAACAGTAGTTGTGACAAGAACTTTTGTACCGTATATGAACCACACTAATAGAAACACTAGTAGTGATAAGAACTTTTGTACCATATATGAACCACACTAATAAAAACAGTAGTTGTGACATGAACATTGTACCATATATGAACCACACTACCCTTTATAAGGCAACGGGAATATTTTCCCCACCATATATTACTCAACATAATTCAAAGAGATTTTAACTTGTGTAATTATTTTCGTATGGCAATATTTATTAATGATGTCAAATCGATATTTAAAGGTGGTGGTGATGACAGGTCGCCATATTTTTTTTTCTTCGTATGACGTTGTCAAAGGTGAAAACAGGTGTAGTTTTGTGCAGCAAGATAAATCTTTATAAATCTTCGATTTTTGTGAATGAAATACGGTGAGTTGCTATTATTTCTAAAGAATAATTTTCATTCAATTACAATATAAACATATTTTCAACATATGAATTTGCAGAACTTTATTATTAAAGTTGTGGTGGGAAATATATTCCCTTTACCTTACGGCCTCAAAATGTGATTTTGTTTTTTGTTATAGATTTGTTTGAAAATAAATAGAAAAATTCTTAATGATTTGGATATTATTAATCAATTAAACGAGCTTTATGGCTTACCTGAAGATCCTGAAGTGTTAGATGATGATTTAGAATCTGATGAAGACACTATACAAATAAGTACCGCAAACCTTCAAAGAATCTTAGAAAACTTTGATGAGCCTAATGAACCTTTTCCATTTACACCCAATCCACCTAGCAGCCCATTATCCCAGCAACCTTCTGTTGTAAGCTTACGCCATGCATCAGTCGAAAGTCTTCGTCCAAGACGCGTATCAGCAGCTCAAGATTTACCCAGTTGCTCTGGTACACAGCAGACCTCAAAAACTAGACCAGAACCACCAGTAAATTATATTCATTCAGACTCAGAAACAGAAGATTCAGATGACGAAGAGGATACATGGAAAAAGACAAAGTAGACCACTTTCTACCAGATCCTACCGTTTACGATAAAATTTCAATGGCACCAGAGTATATGTTTAGCAGCCGTATTAGACCCGTGACTTTGTTTGAAAAATATTTTACTGATGAGGTCTATGATTTGATAATATATCAAACAAACTTATATGCTAAACAGAGCAGTGATGAAAAATGGACACAGTTAGATAAGAAAGAGCTGAAGGCTTTCTTAGAAATTTTCATAATAATAGGGTATCATAGGCTGCCTTCGATTGACCTTTATTGGTCATCCGACCCTGGATTCCGAGTTGACGAAATTGCAGACATTATCACTATAAAACGGTTCAAAAAAATATTACAGTATATCCATCTAAATGATAACACCCAGCAGCCACAAAAGTCAGATGAAAATTACGATAAACTTTACAAAGTACGCCCTTTGTTGGACCTTATAAATCACGCATGTCAAAATAATGCTAAAGACTCCTCTTCCCAAAGTATTGACGAATCGATGATTCTGTTCAAGGAACGGTCTGCCATGAAGCAGTACATGCCACTGAAATCAATCAAAAGGGGTTATAAAGTGTGGTGCCGGTGCGACAGTAATACTGGCTACTTGTATGAATTTTATATTTATACAGGTAAATCGGAAACGGGAGTTGAAGAATGTCTGGGATACAAAGTTGTTAAGATGTTGACAGCGAAGCTGGTAAACAAGGCATTGGAGGAATTTCACATAATTGTGACTTTTGATATTTTTTCCTGTGACTACAGCATAATTCAATCTCTATGAGAATGGAATTTATGCCACAGGAACCGTAAGGAGACACAGAAAAGATCTTCCCAGATTTATAAAATCCGAACCCAAGCTGCAAAAAGGGCAGTACAAATGGAGAGTCATCATTCAACGTATCTTGCCTGATGTGGAAAGACACTAAAGATGTTCTCTTGATGAGCAATGCATTTCATCCAAAATCTGGCAAAACTACTGTTTTACGAACTCAAAAAGATGGTACTAAGAAAGGTATTGACTGCCCTTTAGCCATAAAGGAGTATACAAAAAGAATGGGAGGGGTAGATCGTTTCGACCAGATGAAAAGTACCTACTCAGTTGGCACGCGGAGTAAGAAATGGTGGCTCCGCATCTTCTACTTTCTTTTAGATACAAGTATAACAAATGAATACTTGTTGTATTGCCAAAATAAAAATGTTATTAAACTCAGCAATCTTGAATTCAGAGTATCTGTTGCTAGAGGCCTGATAAGTGGATTCTCAAATAGAAAACGCCGTTCTGGTCCGGTAAACTACGTAAACAAAAAAAAGTGTCTATCAGAGACCCGCCAAAAGTCCTTGCATGTTATTTCCGAAGAAATTCGCTATACCAACGTCGGAGAGCATATGCCCGTGGAATTGACAAGCTATAAACGCTGTAGAATGTGCAGCACTAAAGAAAAGGATAAACGGTCTAAAATAATGTGCTCAAAGTGTGCGGTTCCTCTTTGCATATTACCATGCTTTACTGCGTTTCACCAGCAATAGTAATACCACATCAATCTGCCTTAATCAAACTTAGTACCCATAACACCCGCCACGGGGACAGGCAGAGGGAACATACTTCCCATCATGTTTTTTTTATTCTTTAAATTTTTTTTTATCCTTTTCTGAAAAACTATAATAAAAGTAGCATAAAACCATAATTACTTTTATTTTATCATCCTTAGATCCTTATGCCTTATAAAGGGTTAAAAACAGTAGTTTTGTCAAGAACTTTTGTACCATTTATAACTCTAAAAGAACTTTAATGTACTTTTGTACCATATATACTCTAGAAAAACTTTAATTATCTTATCACTGTATACATGTCGGCGACGTATTAGGCACTCTTTGTGATCTTCATTCTTCTACAATACTAGTGGTGCACTGACCAGTTACCCCTTCGTTCTTCTTCCTTTTTCCTTTTAACTTTTCCAAACGTTGTCGCTAGCCGCTTGGTTGTGTTTCCTAAAAAGATTTATCAATGTTGTAAAGATGAAAGCATATTTAGATCACTGTAAAGCGTTCTATAGTCTGCTTACCCTATTAATGGGAGACAGGCATGATGTTGTTACGAGTTTTGATACAGAGGACATCTAATATTTTATGCTTTGGTTATTTTTATAATTTCTAACATATTAATATTATAAATGAGAAAGTTTGTGTGTGTGTGTCTTTGTTATCACTCAAGGTTGAATCGGCTTCGATGAAAATTGGTTTGTAGATAGATACGTTGCCGGAGACGGACATAAGACTACTTAGGGTAAGGTTGCTCAAGTCGTACACCACGGCCATAGTCGTACCCCACCAATATCCCGTCTGATACCTTTGAATTGGGCCATCTAGTGTCGTTAACGTGAACTATTTAGTCGTGCGAGCAAACGTAAACAAGTGGTTAGGCGGCCGGCTTCGTGAAGCGAAAATAATTTTAAAAGTAAGTTTTTTATCACTTTTCATGTAAAATGAATGATTCATTCGTAAGCTTTTTATGGCAGGAATATGATCCTTACCTTTTTTCTTTGTTTGCATCGATTTATAATACTTATCTGTCAATCGTTTAGGCATACTCAAACAGTAGAACATTTTTAGGTTATGTCAGTAATTTTATTTTTCAACTTGGAAGACCCCGCTGCTTAAGTCGTACCTGTTCAAAATTCTTTACTCGTACCGGTACGACTTAGGTATTAAGAAAATTGTGTATAATAATTTGCATAACTTTATCAGGTAATAAATATGGAGAAGAGAAAGTATAACACTTGGAAGCAAGAAGATATGGATGAAGCTTTACAGAAACATCGGAGTGGAGAAATTGGATTTAATGAAGCCTGTAGAAGATTTAATATACCGAAGCCTACACTGAGACGACATTTAAAAAATTTGAATACAAGAACAAAGTTTGGCAGACCTAAAGATATGCCACCAGACATGGAAGAGATACTGGCACAGCATTTGATGAATTTAGAGTCTTGTTTCTTCGGATTAACTACCACTGAATTTAGAAAGCTTGCATTCGAGCTGGCTGAAAAATTTTAACTAACTCATCGTTTTAACAAAGAGAAAAAAATAGCGGGCAAAAAGTGGTATTATAGGTTTATGAAAGAGCATCCTTATATGTCTTTGCGTGTTCCAGAACCAACATCGATGGCCAGAAGTAAAGGGTTTAATAAAGAACGTGTTAATGAGTTTTTTGATAAGTACGAAGAAATACTGGATAAATACAAGTTTGCTGCACACCAAATATACAATATGGACGAAACTGGAATATCCACTGTTCACAAGCCTTCCAAAGTTATTGCTCAAAAGAGAAAACACCAAGTGGGTGCAATCACAAGTGGAGAAAGGGGTCTGACCACAACTTGTATATGTGCGATGAATGCAGCAGGTGAATTTATACCACCTATGTTAATATTTAAGCGCAGTAGACTAAATGATGCTGTGGAGGTAGCACACCACATACCTCCAACCAAAGGGAGGATCCTCCGACCAGGCTAGGTGATCGTGCCTAGCGGGCTACTGCCCGACAGTTGGTAGTCGGGAACTTGTATATATAGTTAGTTGGTGTGAGAATGTTGATATCGCGATTCAGGCTTCTATGGGGAGGTCTATATTTGTTGATAGCGCCATCTTTGACTTCTATGCTGTAAACTCGTAGTCAGTCGTCTTCACTTAGATTTTTCTCTGTGTGTCATCATTGGCCAGATAGATGACGCCACAGTACTCCCCCTCGAGACCGGAGGTCGATCATGACTTGTCCTGTTGATGAGTCAGCTGTCGGTGCTTCTGTAAAGCGTTGCCAGTGCCAGAGTTCCAGTGAGTCGGAACTGTTGATGCCGCGTAAGTCCAGTGAGTCGGACGAAGAGCGTTGAGAACTTCCCCAGTGAGTCGGGGTGTGCTGCGTAGTGGCTGACTGCGTAGACGGTGAGAGGAGAGCTGCTCTGCTTACGGGAACCGTGGAAGTGCAGTGATAGTGCCACGAACAGGATAGGCCGTAGGGTAGACCAGGCGTGCGCGACCGCAGGCGTATGGAGTATCCCTGATGATGGCCGAAGATGCTGGCTGGCTGCGACTTGATTACTGGTACTCATCTGCTGCTGCTAGAGGGGTGAGGCGAAGTAGGAACTGACGATAACGATGATGCTGATCTGCTCCGTGAAGGTTGCTTGCAGACAGGGGTCACCATTGTGGAGTGACGATGCTGATGATCTGCTCCGTGAAGGTTGCTTGCAGACAGGGGTCACCATTGTGGAGGTGACGATGCTGATGATCTGCTCCGTGAAGGTTGCTTGCAGACAGGGGTCACCATTGTGGAGGTAGCACACCACATACCTCCAACCAAAGGGAGGATCCTCCGACCAGGCTAGGTGATCGTGCCTGGCGGGCTACTGCCCTACAGTTGGTAGTCGGGAACTTGTATATATAGTTAGTTGGTGTGAGAATGTTGATATCGCGATTCAGGCTTCTATGGGGAGGTCTATATTTGTTGATAGCGCCATCTTTGACTTCTATGCTGTAAACTCGTAGTCAGTCGTCTTCACTTAGATTTTTCTCTGTGTGTCATCATTGGCCAGATAGATGACGCCACAATGCCTTGAAAAAAGGAGCTCCACCAAACACAGCATTTGGATGCTCAAAAAATGGATGGATAACATCAGAACTTTTTGTTCAATGGCTACAACATTTTATTAAGTGCACGAGATTAGAAAAAAGTGACTAAAAACAAATGTTGCTTTTACTAGATGGTCATAGCACACATACCAAAAATGTAGAAGCGATCGAGATGGCTCGGGATTACGGCATAGTAATGTTATCTTTTCCTGCTCACACAACACATCGTCTACAACCGTTGGACAGATCGTTTTTCAAATCGTTGAAAAGCTGTTACAACGAAGTCGCATCTTCGTGGCTACGTTCAAATCCTGGTAGTGTCATAAAACAAGCTAACGTTGCAGAACTGCTTGGCTCAGCATACCCGCGATCGGTTCGTATGGATATAGCACAAAACGGTTTCAAAGCTACAGGGTTGTGGCCGTGTGACAGAAATGTCATTAAAGCAGAGGATTTCGTAGCTTCTGTATACATCTCTGATCCATCAAATCAAGAACTTGATAGTCCATCTGAACCAACTACGGAATCACCCGCTAGAGCTACATCGCAATTAATATTAACGCAACCAATAGTTGCATCGCCATCAATATTGGTCGTATCTCCACCAATAGCCTCATTACCATCACCACCAAAAATTATAACACCTACCTTAATACCGAGAGATTCAACGTTGCCCATCGTTCAACCTGAACCGTCCACAATTGATAAAATTTCCAATAATGAACAAATAAAGTCTCACTTGAATGTTTTATCTCCAGTGCCTTGCATAAAAACAGTGATTTAAAAAATGAAGAAAGGTACAAGACCAACAATGGAATTAACTTCAAGTCCTTACAAAAATGAAATGGAAGCCAAGGAAACCATGAATAAAAAGAAGAAGCCTATACTAGATATGAAAAAAGTAAAAACAGAAAAAGGAATAAACAAAAATATAAAAAGAAGAAGTTCAGATGAGATAAGCAAGAAGAACAAAAAAATGAAAGCTAAAGAATCGTGGTTGTGCCAACTATGTAAGGAAGATCGCGAAAAAAACATGATCCAGTGTTCTAAATGTAAAGGTTGGATACATGACCTATGTGCTGGCGTTGAAAGTAAAATAAAAAAATGTGTTCAAACTCAATAATGTTCTAAGCATTTACTTTTACATTTTTTAAGTTGTTATAAATCTATTTTATACGTGTTAGTTACTTTTAACTAGGTCAAAGATTTTGTTACTGACCAAAATAATTACCAATAAAAATGTTTAAGTTAATCTCAAACTGAGTTGTTTGTAATTTTAACTTCGTTGAATTGATCTCTTGTTATTAAGCATTTTTCTATATAGTTTATTATATCTTCACTAAAGTATATTTTCTAAGTACGACTAAGGATATATGTGGTACGAATTAGGCAACTAACTAACTAAATCGTACCGAAGGTATGTTTTTGAAAAACGTTAAAATACATAATTATTTTACAACAATATTTTAAGTTTCTGTGATTTTTGATTAATACTCAACTAAATATAGATTCAGTAAATGTAGAATATTTTTTATTATTTCAATTGCCGTGAATATTATAGCATAATTTCCTTAGGGGGTACGACTTAAGCAACCTTACCCTACTAACTTCCGCGCGTGCAAAGCCGCAGGTCGCAGCTAGTTATATTATAATTTCTTTTACAGTTTTTTGTTTTTGTCCTCTACTTAAAATGTTTGAAATTAATTATTTATTCGTATTCTGCTATTTTTAACGTGTGTATGAGAAAAGATTAATGAATGTTAAACAGGCAAAGAAGGTTTGGATAGTAGCAAATGGGGTTCTATAGTCTCTGCTTACCCTATTAATGGAAGATAGGCATATAGTTATATAAGTATGTATGCCATCTTCTTATCTCACTGTAACATTGGTGGTTCAAATAAGCAATCTAAACATTTTTTTCTCTGCTCCGACAAATGATTTTGTACGTCCATAGGTTCCCATGTACCATCAGGTTCATGCTTGTAATAATGTATCATAGTCCCGCTACCAAATTGTAGTCAGTTGGTGTCACATACCAGTGATTTTACCACATACATTCTGAAGCAAACAGATGTTTTTCATTAATGAACTAACAATAATAACATTGATGGTAGTAGAACATACTGGGTCTAGTAAACGCTGTGTAGTCTGCCCACATAGAAAAACAAAAAATATTGTTAACAATGAAGTGCTTTCAACATATTTGCCCTGTCCACAGTGCCTCATAAATAATATATATTAATGTTAGTAATACAATAACTTACAAACTAGTGTTAGTGAATACATAAAACTAAATTAATCCTAAGGTGCGACCACCTTCAGTGTGTAGTCGCATCGAGTAATTCCACTTTGCCCCACCAAGCCCGCCACCCTGGTGTGGCAAAGTGGACTGCCTAAAATTTTGCAGTGGAATATGCCCCACTATTCTGATTTGATGGGGCGGATAACACTAGCATAAACACTTTGTGGATTCTGCCCCACTAGGGTTGGCACCTCAGGATTTGTGTATGAAGGTTAACATGTATTTTTACATTTGTTTGTAAAAAAAATAAATGTAACCACTGACGTTAGGATTTGACAAGTCTGAGACAAGCAAACGTAAATCTAAATTCATCAAAATGGTTATTTAAACAGTGTATTAAGGTTCTACTTTTGTAAAAAACTGTCACATATTAAATCTTCCTGGATTTAATTAAATACATTATATAGTTTTGCTGTATTTATTCAATTTAGTCTGACATAGCTGTGACATTTGCTATTTGTATTCCATTTACGTTCCGATCCATCCGTTGCAAACATTAAATGATTTAAAAATATATTTAGATGTTTGCCCAGAAATTGATACATTATCACTGTTGATAACTATTAAATAACAAAAAACGAAGAATAATGTACGAGAACACTATTACTAAAGGGATAATTTAAATAATAATTATTAAAAGAAATCGTAAATACTATATTACTAGTATCGAAACGTAACGTAACCACAGATTGTGAAAGAATGCGTTCAGAAACGCTTTATGAGAGTTATAGTTTTATGTTAATTTATTAAGTCTAGTTATTAAGTCTTGTGATATGTACTTGTATTATTGTCATATTATTATTTTTTATCTTTAAATAAATCAAATACTTATTAAATAATAAAAAAATGCGTTGAAATGCATTCGAAAGTAATAAAAATATCGGAAGGATTTAAGTTTAAAAAAAAATCTATATCATTTTATCCCGGCTTCGAAAAAGTAAATAAATACTTGTAATTATAAGCTCATAAAATTAGCTACGAGTCGTATGGTTACATCACTAATTACGCCGCGAACACAAATGTCAAAATAGGTCTATTATTTTGAGGTCCTTTACGTACAAACATCATGGCTTCATTTGTTTGTTAGTATTTTTTTATTTAATCTGAGATTAAAACATGCTGTTGGAGTAAAAATGACTAAACCGGTTATGGTTCACCACTGCCTCGCCCACCGCGACTTATCGGTTGTCCTTGTCTGACATTTTTTGTTTCATTCTGTTTGTTTACAAAATAGACGGACATTTGCATTTGTGGAGTGGTGGTGAGTGGTATTGAGTTTATTGTAAGTATTTTCGTATTTATTTTTCATGGATGCTGATGATTTGTGTAGATTTTTTTTAATAAGATATTTTTTGTGTTTTTCAGCTTTACAAAAATGGCAGAAGACTCTGTAGCAGGAAGTTCTAGTGGGCAAACTGGCCTTGAATTTATAAATGATGGAAAATGTATTATATATAGTCCTCCTTGACGTGTCCGTCAACGGCGAACCTGGCAAGACTTATTGTCTATTGTGGTAACGGACATGGCTTGCAAAACCAAACTTGGTTTTGAAGGTCCGGTTGCAAGGCGCACAGTACAACTGACCATCAACATTATAAGTATAGATATAGGAAGGCTTCGGTCGGGTCTTCTTGATAAGGCGTTTAGTGTCTAGGTCTTGAAGACGCTTTTGTTCGAAAGCCATGCAAGCCTTATGAACAGAGTTGCGCCATTTTGGTCTCTGGTTTGCGAGCTCTTCCCAATCATCGCAAGAGATCTTGCATGCGGTGAGATGGCGCTTCAGGACGTCCTTGTAGCGCAGGTACTGACCACCAGGTTTGCGCTTTCCCTCCTTCAGCTGTGAATAGAACACAGCTTTAGGCAACCTAGAGTCATCCATACGCACCAGGTGTCCGCACCATCTCAGTTGCCCCCTTATAAGCAGGGATTCAATACCACATAAGTTTGATCTGCGTAACACTTCTGAGTTTGGGACTCGATCCTGCCACTTGATACGCAGTATAGATCTTAGACACCTTAGGTGGAAACTATCAAGGCGCCTAATGTCGTTCTTGTAGAGACACCAAGTCTCGGTGGCATACAGCAGTATCGGTAGAACAATAGCTTTGTATACAGAGATTTTAGTTTGTAACCGAAGATCATGCGAATCCCAAACTCTTCTACGAAGCATACCGAAGGATGCTGCAGCCTTTGCAATCCGTGAGGAGATTTCAGTTTCAAGGCGATTGTCATTGCGGACTACACTACCAAGGTATCGAAACGATGTTACTTCCTCTAATGCCTTTCCATCTAATGATATCGGCGTCGGATCCGGTATAGTGCCACGTGCATGTTGCTTGAGCACTTGGGTCTTTGAGATATTTATTACAAGACCAAACCTTCGACACGACTCATTTAGGCTATTCAGGAAGGTTTGCAGAGTGCAGATATTACTCGCCATCAAACAGACGTCGTCAGCGTAAAGCGCGTCAATAATCGACAGATCTTGTACCGATTTACTTGCCTTGAAGCGACTCAAATCAAAGATACTCTTGTCAGTTCTCACGCTTAAACAGATCTGACCAGCGCTGATGTCGTTGTAGGAGTCGCTCAGCACGTAGGCAAAGTAGATGGCAAAAAGTGTTGGAGCCATCACGCACCCTTGTTTGACACCGCTTGTGACTGGGAACTGATCTGTGAAGTCATTTTCGTAATGCACCCTGGCCATCATACCATCGTGAAATTGGCGTACTATATTAATAAACTTCTCAGAACAGCCAGCCTTTGCAAGAACAATCCAAAGAGCAGACCTCGGCACACGGTCGAATGCTTTCTCTAAGTCGACAAAACACATGTTAAATGGTCGGTGTTGCTCAAGTGATTTCTCTTGCAACTGTTTGACGACAAAAATAGCATCAACCGTGCCTCTGCCCGGACGGAATCCACATTGGCTTTCTGGTAAAATACGTTCAGCTAGCTGTCCTAGCCTACGATTTATGATGTGGCCCAAGACTTTGCCCGCCGTACTGAGTAAAGCAATACCCCTGTACGACCCACAATCGGAGGTATCACCTTTGCCTTTATATAGTCTGGAGATAGTGGCGTCCTTCCACTCCTGAGGGATTTCACCACTATCCCAAACACGCAACACTAGCTCAAACAGCCCGTTTTGAACATTTATTCCACCATACTTGTACAGTTCAGCTGGCAGGCAATCAGAACCAGTGGCTTTCCCATTTTTGAGACGATTCACAGCACATCTAAACTCGTCAAAAGATGGAGGATCATCAAGCTCTCGGGCAGGAGAGAATGTTGGAAGGGAACTAATATAGGTGAGATCCGCGCCATGACCTGCTGGGTTCAGCACCTCACTGAAGTGTTCAGCCCAGCGGCTCAGCACTTCACCATGATCAGTTAGCCGTCTTGATCTGTCACGAGAGTAAATGGGAGAAATTTTTTTGTAGCGGGGGCCAAAAATTTCTTTAAGACCCTGAAAGAAAAGGCCCGTTTGTTTTATATTAGCCAGATGCTCTAGCTCGAGCGCCTTCATCGTCCACCAACGGTTTTTAAGTTCCCGGATCTTAGATTTGAGCTGATTTTGGACGGATTTTCGATGGGGATTACAGCTAGGAACTTGCATTAAACGCCGTGATTCTTCAACGAGTGCCATGATCTCAGTATCAGAGTCGTCGAACCAGTCTTGGTTTTTCTTCTTTGGTTTTCCGACGACTCGTTGGGCTACATTATGAAGTGATTGCGCAAGTGTGCGCCAATGTTCATCAATGGAAGCCGAAGTGTTCACACGTGTAGAATCAAACTCATCATTCAGTTTTTCCTGAAGTGTTGACGAAGTAACAAGTTTTGAGAAAGCCAGTCTTGTTGGGATTTTGTGTTTTGCTCGGCGAGGAGGTTTATAGCAGAGCCGGACCTTCGACCTTATTAACCTGTGATCAGTCCAGCCGTCAGCACCCCGCATAGCTCTGGTAATGAGCACATCCCTTATGGCAGCCCTGCGAACAATGACATAGTCGATGAGATGCCAATGTTTTGACCGTGGGTGCATCCAAGATGTTTTGTACTTATCAGCCAGTCGAAAGAAGGTATTTGTAATACACAGGTTAAATTCTGCGCACAAAGATAAAAGCAGTTCTCCATTCGTATTACATTTACCAACTCCGTGACATCCAAGGATATTCTTCCAGACGTGGTGATCTGAGCCAACGCGAGCATTAAAATCACCAAGTAAGATGATTTTATCGCTGGTAGGAATATTTTTCAAAACGTTTCTCAAGTCGACGTAGAATTGAAGCTTGACTTCTTCACTATACGTCATGGTGGGAGCATAAACACTTATCAGGTGAAGGAACGTTTTCTCACTAAGGTGTAAGCGGAGAGTCATGAGTCTATCGTTAATGCCTTTAGGTTTCTCTACGAGAGTTTCAACGAAATTATTTTTAATAGCGAAGCCTACTCCACTACTCGCTCGCTCTTGTGAAGGTTTACCTATCCAGTAATAAGTGTACCCACCGCGATCTTCACATAGTTCACCGCTGTCTAAAAGATGGGTCTCACTCAAAGCAGCTATATCAATGTTGTATCTATGTAACTCTCTTGCAATAAGAGCAGTCTTGCGTTCAGGACATAGACTATTCGGACTATCTAAGAGAGTACGGACATTCCATGTTGCAAACTTAAAAGTTTGCGTAGACGTAATTTTATTTTTTCTTTTTGTTTTTCGACCGCGATGACATCGGTGCCCGATGACCGCGGTTTGCCATCGGGTAAAGAGGGCGGAGCGGACTATGTTTAGGCCACCTTTTCTAGGCCCCTCCCCTATGCAGGGGTAAGCAGAGCGACCCTAAATAGGACTGCTTAGTCGTCAGATGTGCTGCCGAACCCAAATTTCCGCTCCAATCAAATCCAGGAGCGACCACTCTCATTTGACCGCCTTATGTGCAGAGAGACAACTAGGAATCGGACACACCGTAGTCAGAATTCCTGCCGCCATCTCTCCATCGCCATAGGTCTTTTGCTCGTTATCCAAAATCTTGCCGAGGTTCGTCTGCGCGTGAAGTGTTTTAAGTGGGTAAGCAGTTGCGCTGGTGCAAACCCACTCTCTCGTCCCGAACTACTAGTGCCCGATGGACCAGTTACCTGGCACGACCGGTGGTAGAAGGGATGCAGTGATTTGGCCAACAGTCATTAAAAGATCCTGACTTTTGCCCTTTAAGGTGCATCACGTCACCCTGATACATCGCCGCGGTCGCCGGAAGCGGTTGCCTATCGACGGTGCCCGCCTTCCGCACCGATGTATACTTTGTGTACATTTCGAGGGATCACTCGAACTAGCTGAACATTATATAATAATATTACAGCCCCCTTCACTAGGTTTTGCCCGCGGATCGACGTGGTTACCGGGATGTGGCCGCTGCGTACACTACAGCTGCGTGGAGCCACTAGTGAAGAGATTATGGGTGGCAAGTGGTGTTGTCAGAAGTTGTATTCTCACAGTGAGACGATCAACAACCTAATGACAATTAGAGGCACACACGAGACCTCCCATTACATCCCAATTGGATCGGAGAGGAAGCTTGAACGCTCAACCGCCGTCCCGTTGGTCCCTACGTGAGTGGGACATGCGCGCGAAACCTGCGAATCCAACGCAGCACGCGCCTGCCATGACACTAAGGACTATGGACTCCATGTCTAGGGTGGCTACATATATGGGACTGGTCATTACCGAGGACATACAGAATGGTTTTACTTCGGCCGAAGGAACTAGGTCTTGGTTCAGGATGTTAGCTATGGCCGTAACTCTTCAGACCTCGGTATTGTTCGCCCGTTCGGACTTGTCTCTACGGGTGTGGACTGGGTATGAAGCGGGGACACTAGATCTCACCACCCGCAACACCTACACCCAATTCATACGAATGGCTACTAACGGCCTGTGTGGCTACATTGACATCCCAACAATGATTGAGCCCTGGCATGCGTGGGATGAAGACTGCACGGCTGAGTACTATGGAATGGACCCATTTAATGACACTAACTGGTACTCATATCATCCGGTACCATGTGTACTGACCACCCAGTGGTCGCGGAAGCTATCCATCACGGAGGGCGACTCTCCACAACGTGGGGTGTTCCGATTTGAGCGAGAGCACAGGAAAGGTCTTTTTATATCTCACGAGAAGTCTGGGTCTAAGCTAGAGTGTATATCCACAATTGACTTCACTCGTTACGCGCCGGTAGTGATTTATCCCGACGAAGACAACGATCGGCTCCGTTCCTTGGGCATGTGGGTTGAGTCTGAGGCTTACATCACCAACGCCGGATCGGAGAGGAAGCTTGAACGCTCAACCGCCGTCCCGTTGGTCCCTACGTGAGTGGGACATGCGCGCGAAACCTGCGAATCCAACGCAGCACGCGCCTGCCATGACACTAAGGACTATGGACTCCATGTCTAGGGTGGCTACATATATGGGACTGGTCATTACCGAGGACATACAGAATGGTTTTACTTCGGCCGAAGGAACTAGGTCTTGGTTCAGGATGTTAGCTATGGCCGTAACTCTTCAGACCTCGGTATTGTTCGCCCGTTCGGACTTGTCTCTACGGGTGTGGACTGGGTATGAAGCGGGGACACTAGATCTCACCACCCGCAACACCTACACCCAATTCATACGAATGGCTACTAACGGCCTGTGTGGCTACATTGACATCCCAACAATGATTGAGCCCTGGCATGCGTGGGATGAAGACTGCACGGCTGAGTACTATGGAATGGACCCATTTAATGACACTAACTGGTACTCATATCATCCGGTACCATGTGTACTGACCACCCAGTGGTCGCGGAAGCTATCCATCACGGAGGGCGACTCTCCACAACGTGGGGTGTTCCGATTTGAGCGAGAGCACAGGAAAGGTCTTTTTATATCTCACGAGAAGTCTGGGTCTAAGCTAGAGTGTATATCCACAATTGACTTCACTCGTTACGCGCCGGTAGTGATTTATCCCGACGAAGACAACGATCGGCTCCCTTCCTTGGGCATGTGGGTTGAGTCTGAGGCTTACATCACCAACGCTATGACCAGGGCCCATGCCGGCCAACCAAAGACTGTGCTCATGAGCTCGACTCCTGCTCTCAGCACCCAGTCCCTGGCCACGGAGGTCATCGAGCCAAGACGCCTATATGTATTGTATTCCAACATGGAGGCGTCCAATCATGACATGACTGCCCTCAGAGTAACCGACATACAGTACCCCGACCCTATTACTTTGGACTCTTTAATTACGGCAGCAAAAAACTATCTGCTTTACCCAGCTTTGCCAGCCGTGCTGGGATTCATGTCGGGCGGACCAACCGGGGCTGTGGTCGCGGGGACCAGCCACATCATCAGCCAGGCTGTGAAAGACCTAGTTCCGAAGGAGCACGCCGATGTGGTGAAGGAAGTAATAGACAAGACCAAAGAGAGAGTAGTGGACGATTTGGCTTCTGGAAGCCAGTAACTGGGAGCAAGGGTTCAGGCAAATACAAGACCTCGGTAGTGGGGGGCTCTCTTCCGCCGGCCTTTCAGCCTGAGTATAGTTCCGTCTTGGACAGTGGGATCCTGGATGTCATTGACAGTCCAACAGACCTGCGGGTACGTCCGAACGGGCTCGACCAGCTAAAGCGGTTGCGGGGGGGGGTTCCCAGGGACTGGCCTATCCCTGCTGATGTTTCGTGTGCTTGGCCCCTCTATTTTTACTATAAGTGTCTGAAACAGATAGGGCAGCGTACCAGCGCCAAGGACTTAAGATATATGCTGGGGGTGATCAGGTCAAGATGGAATGGGATGAAACCTCGCCAAGCTCCTGAGTATATGGACGACTTCTTCCGATTAAACTTAAAAGCAATAAGTGGGTTCTGTTTTCCTTTGATTTTTAGTAAAGGACCTGTGTTCCAACTTTTCACCCATTTGCACTCTTTGACTGGTAAGTGTCCATACACCAAAGATCAAATATTGGACGACATCACAACGTGGGTCAGCGCGGACCATTCCGGATCGCCCAAGGATTTTGACAGATCTAGCGTTGACCAGACTCTTGACAGGATATTCAACGATTGGAGGCCCTCTGAACCTGACGGGGCTATGGGATTCAAAGACTATAGTAATGATTTCGTTAGATGGGGCACTTCCGGGGGTGGGCCGAAATCTACTATCCTTGGCACTACATACCGGACCAAATGGGCCTGGGCGTTTGCAAACTACACAAACAGCGATGGCTCACCACGCGAGGAGCCAAAATTGTACGACGCCAGTCTTAATACCAGACCATCTGCCATCATAGCGCTCAAGGAGGAGGCTCCAAAGACCCGTGAGATCATAGCAACTCCTATGCCTAGCTACTTGCGCCAGAACTATCTACTGTATAGATGGGGCAAGCCTAAGCTTCCAAGCCCTATATCCAGCAAGAATTGGGTAAGTCAGTTTGAACAAGTGGCTCCCAAATGGTATGGGTGTATCGACGGGGAAAAGTTCGACCAAACGGTGCCCAAGTGGTTTGTTATATCTATTATTGACCGTTTGGGTAATCTGGATCGGGATACACGCAGGGTGGCAGACACTGAGATTGAACACCTGAACTCGTTACACGTTGAGTACAATGGAAGCAAGTGGCTGTGGGAAGGGGGGTTGTTGTCTGGATGGCGTTTGACTAGCGTCGTTGGGACTCTGGCCTCTCTGTGTGCCGCCGACTACATTAGGGAGCGGTCCGGTGTCCAGGGGGCGGTTGAGGTCGGAGCCATGGGAGACGATTTGGTGTTGTGGAGCTATACCACCGAGTTAGATCCGACCATCATGGTGGATTGTTACAATGCATTCGGACTACGCGCCATTCTCCGGAAAACTATCAGTGGTCCCACTGGTGAGTTTTTGCGCAAAGTGCTGTCGTCAGGCGGCGGGGTCGGCTACCCTGCCTTGGGAGCCAGAACGCTATTATATGCCAATCCTTGGGTTTCCAGCTACAAATACGAAAGAGAACTCGAACTCAGCACTAGTTGGTTGACTTACATATCACGACTTCACCGACATGCTGTGATGGGTACTCCGCGGTTACCAGACACGTACGTAAGCTGGATATCGGCGGCTCTCCATCAGGAGTTTGGACCTGGGAGATGGAGAGATTGGGTGTGCACTCCTGTCAGTGCGGGGGGGGGGGGGCCCAATTGAGTTCAGCGTTCCTCAGGTCTGGACCCAGTTACAACATGAAGAGATAGGAAAGAACCTAAGACTCGATCCCTTCTTTGGGTTGGCTACTAAGCTGGGGGTTTTGAAGTCTAAGCTAGTGTTCAAACGCATAGCCACCCTAGTCCCTATATCCATCGCGGGAGCTCTCCAAGGATACAAATCCCTCGCAGGCTCTTACTCGGACAGGGACTCTATCTCAATTCGGAAAGACACAAACATAACGGACTTGATATTTGGCCTGCTTTCAGGCAAGTACAACAGAACAGACATAAACAAAAGGCTAAAAACACCTTTAACGCAAGCCCAGCGAGGACTGACCATAAGTGGTCTCGTTGACTTGATTTTAGGACTCGGAGAGAACACAGAGTCGGGACTTACCAGCATATGCCACTCCAAAGAAACTTGTAGCAGTGTCTCTGCTGTTGTGAAACGTGCGACTCAGAGTGCTCTGGTTCAGCGGCGAATAAAGAAAATGTATTATTAGAGCTGGGCATCAATACTATTTCAAAAGAAAGTACAAAAATGCATCTGAAATTTGGGAATGCAAAAACAGAAGGAGACAAAAGTGCAATGGGTCGATTGTAGTGAAAGTAAGTCCCTACTTATTAGTAATTCTTTTTACTGATTCACTTTTAGTAATACGGGTCTAATACAATTTAAAATAATAATAATACATATACATATAATATTACTTGAAGTTGTGCTATGTTATAAATATTTTCTAATACCTACATTTTTTTGTTTTCAGGGAAATATACTTTTAAACGAAAAACCTCACCAATGTCAACCTGATTTTGACCGAAACAAAGTGACAAAATTAATGCAGAAAATAAAGAGAGAAATCACTTCAGCAGACGTACCAAGCATTCCAGCAACATACGACAAAAATGTAGCTTCCTTACATTTAGAAAGTAGCAACAGCAATATTGTGAGTAAAATTCCTCCATTTTGTAAAGTAAAGTCTGCATTGTATAAATACAGAAACAAAAATGCTAATGTAAAAAAAATATATTACAATACATTATCAGAAATAGAAGTTCCTGAAAAATTTCATTCTTTTTTACTTGCCAAGTATATTGACGAAGATATTTCTATTTTAATATTTTGTTCAGAGCATGCTAAGAATTTGATGAAAACCTGCAAACATTTTTTTGGCGATGGCACTTTTAAAAGTTGCCCACAACCGTTCATACAATTGTATTCGTTGCATGCTGATTTGGGTAGCTCCCAACAAACAACAAATATTGTGCCATTAGTATATGCTCTTATGAGTACTAAATCAACCAAAGCTTACACCGCTCTCTTTTCCGTAATAAAATCACAGATTCCGGATTGGCAACCACATAGTTTTCAGTCGGATTTTGAGGCAGCGGCTATGACTGGTTTTAAAAATGTCTTTAAATCAGCATCAATCAAAGGGTGCTTTTTTCATTTTTGTAAAGCAATTTGGAAAAAGGGGAAAGGGTTAGGGTTGACAAAATCTAAATATTTGCGAAAACAAGTAGCGCTTAGCGCAGTCTTACCCTTATTACCAGAAGAAAAGATTTTTGAAGGTTGGTTTTACATAGCCGCACAAAGCCCAGATGACGAAAAAAGTAAAGAATTTAGAAAATATATGCTGCGCAATTGGCTGAAAGATAACTTTTTAAAAGTGTGGTGCGTATTTGGGGCAAAACACCGCACAACTAATGCCCTCGAAAGTTGGCATAATAAACTTAACAAAAAAATTCTTAAAAAAAGCCCCAGTTTATTAAGACTTCTTAATGTCTTATACGAAGACATAACGCTTTCAATAGTTAAATCTATGCAGAACCAACCTTCCAAGCTACGCCTTGATAAATATATACAAAACGATCAGAATATACAAGATGCCCAAATGGAGCTCATAAACGGCCACATTACGGTTGGACATTTTTTGGAAAAACTAAGATAGTTTTTCCAAGAAATCTATTTTAGTTTTTCCAAAAAATGTGAACTAAACAAATACAAAATCTATGATTTTAGATGATTTTAATTCTTATAAATAGTCAGTACTCAAACTAATATAGTGGCTGTTTGTTATGATAATTATTTTGTCAACAGTCAGTATTTACCTACTTTCGTTAGGATGTTTCTTATTTGTATTAATAAGACTTTTTGCTATGTAAAATTTTATCATTCTATAATTTTAGTTTTTGTTTTTTAGCCGGAAGTAATTTCGTGGCTGTTTTTTTTGCATATAAATTGTTTTTATTCATAAGGTAATACATAAGACTGTTTTATACCATGTCGATCAATGTGTGATTCTATAATCTGTGACTCTATAATCTGTGATTCTATTTTTTGTAACAAGTAATTTAGTGGCTGTTTGTATGTATATAGTTTAAATTTATTTTTTTTTATTTATAACGTAATCAGTAAGAAAATACCTATATCTACACAAACCATACAAAATGATGACGAATCTGTGATTTTGAATAGTTATGTAGTAAATATGTTTCGTTTTAAGAACATATCATAAGAACAAATCATTGTTTAATTTGTGATTATCAAGATTTATCTTAGTTAGTAAGATTTTATTTGTAAAAGGTATACCAAATGATGAAGAATCTGTGATTTTGAATAGTTATGTAGTAAATATGTTTCGTTTTAAGAACATATCATAAGAACAAATCATTGTTTAATTTGTGATTATCAAGATTTATCTTAGTTAGTAAAATTTTATTTGTAAAAGGTAATTAATCTGTGATTTATAAACCGATTCCTTCCAGAAATAAATAGTACATTAAAATTATTTATTTATTTTTTACTTTTATTTAAACCACTTCGCTACGTATTAAATCTAAGCTTCCAGCACTAATAACGTTTTACTTACAGATATAGGTATACATTTATTTTTTTTACAAACAAATGTAAAAATACATGTTAACCTTCATACACAAATCCTGAGGTGCCAACCCTAGTGGGGCAGAATCCACAAAGTGTTTATGCTAGTGTTATCCGCCCCATCAAATCAGAATAGTGGGGCATATTCCACTGCAAAATTTTAGGCAGTCCACTTTGCGAGTTATTCATCAACTTCTTTGTGACATTATTGATTGTGATATAGATGTAAGATTCAGATTTTTTTAATGTTTACTACCAAAGTCCTGATTTGTGATTTTTAATTAATGTTGATTATTTTCTTTTTTGTGATATTACTGATTGTTATAGCATACGAAGATTTATATTTTTTATATAACTATACCTGTAAGTTAGAATTTTGTATTGTGATTTTTATGTTAGATACTTTTTGAGTATGTAATGTTGATTATTATATATTATTTAAATTGAAATTTAGTTTTATTTTATTAAAAACTCATTATTGTCCTACATAAAAGATACACTCCAAAAGACTTTTATAGTTGACTGTACCAAATCAGCAACGATTTTAAGTGTCGTGCGAATTGACGATTAGAAAAATAAATTAAATTATTTTGTGCCATCTCCCCCGATCGGGCGAGTTTATTGCGGGGGAGTTGATGAATAACTCAAGTTTATTCATCAACTCCCCCGCAATAAACTCGCCCGATCGGGGGAGACGGCACATTTTTGAATTTACCTATTCTTATATTCGTCAACTCGCACACCGGCGTAAAGTACAGTCAAATAAAAAAATATTTAACACAGAATCGATAATATAATTTATATAATATTACGTTGACAAGAGCAGAGGTCTACAAAAAAGGCATCCGTTTAATTCTTCATAATACTTGATGCGTTATATATAATGATTGAAAGAATAAATCGATAGTCTATCGATTTTAAATTGGTAAATACATTTCCATTTACTATTTATTTTTAAGTTAAGTGCATAGTGAAGCTCAAAGGGTTAAGACATTTATTTTATGGCAACATTTTATACATGTCATTCGGTGTTGCCAACTCAGCCCTTTCGGTGCTAGATCTAGCCCTTTTTCCACTTCTCTAGCCCCGAAAAAATTGTTTCAGCCCCCAATCTAGCCCCAATCAGAGTTCACCATCATCCTCCTGTTTGTGAATTGTGGCTGTAAACTATAGTTTACAACCACAATTACTATGTCCATTTTTATATAGAAGTTTTGTCTTTGTCTATCATGAAGAGGTAATTCTATGTTTGACCTCTTTCTTACTAGGAATGTCTAGAAATCTTCAAAGACAAAACTAATAAATAAACACCAAACAGTATTGGCGGTTTACTGAACAATTTTGTAAGGTTTTTTTTTGTCATAACAATTTCTTAACTTAAGTTTTATTTTAACGTCCAAAAATAACAACTTAGGACAGCATTTTTATTTATTTGATTTATCAAAGAAAAAATTCAGCACCTTTTTCCTTAATTAGTTGGGATCTAGCCCTATTTCTCAAGTCATTTGGCCCTTATTTCAAATACCCAGTTGGCAACACTGATGTCATTACTATTTAGCATTACATACCTTGATCTATTAGCGATCTGACTACATTACTGGTTGGTGTTTGTAGTGTTTTTGATGTACTATAAAGGTAAGTTTTTCAAAATATTATTTATTATTAAAAAACACAATGAGATAAATCTTGAATACCTAATAATATATATACCTATATATATTTATATTCAGTAAGCACATATTATAATAAAAAAGCTTTAACATTATTAACTCATATATAGTATT
Source organism: Parascotia fuliginaria (assembly GCA_963082885.1). Taxonomy (NCBI): domain Eukaryota; kingdom Metazoa; phylum Arthropoda; class Insecta; order Lepidoptera; family Erebidae; genus Parascotia; species Parascotia fuliginaria. The sequence goes on along the minus strand of OY720199.1, from coordinate 652,446 downwards.
ACAGTATTTGTTTACGACTGTTAATACAAAGTAGAATTGCTTGATAACTACTTTAAATAAGGTAGTAAGATTTGTTATACTTACATATTTAAAATAACGACGCTATTGTGGTTTTTGCACACAAGATGGCCGACACCCATCTCATTTGGGAAATACTTAAATCACCTGATTAATTAACATTTAATCAGATATTGCAATTAAAATAATATCTATACAAGTGTACTTAGTAAGTTTAAGTCTGGTTTGTTTATTATAAAAGCAACATATATTTATGTCTGTAAATTAACGATGTTAATGTTAGCGCTTGTGGCACCATTTTTTGCAAAATGAATTATTTTCAAAAATTTTACGTTTATTAATACTAGGTCATTATAATTAGTTTACTATAGTTCAAATAAAATAGAACTACTAGATTTAAATTTTACATTAGTTGTATTTTAACTAACTTATCAGTTGCGTTTTGAAAACAAAATGGCCGACACCCGTCTTTTGCAAAAACTATGATGTTTGACTAGAGAATATAGAACAAAATTAGATTTTAATTATTTTAGTAAAACCTACATTTTATGCATTATTATGTAAAAAAAGCATACTTAATTAACCAAATTTTATTTCAAATATCTATTTGTTCAAAGCACATTTTGTAAATAGCTAGAATAATAGTATTACAGCATTTGTTTACAACTGTTCAAAGTAGAATTGCTAGACAACTAAATAACTAGGTAAATAAATAGCTGGTTGATGGAAAAATAATGACGCTATTGCGGAATAATTTATATTTTTACTAATTAATTATTATTTTTTCATATGTTTTATCACTTTTACATTTTGCTATATTTTATGTTATTTTTTTTTAGATATTGCAACACAACCAGAGCTAACTAGTTGAGCCAGAGCCATCAACCATGAATGAGCCAGCAGCAGGTTCTAGTAACAAAGAAACGGGCTATGAACTAATAACATCTCAACGTGGAGGTCAAGTACTTATTCGTGCAGGTCATAAGTATAACAAACATCGAAAAAACAAGGATTCTTGTGTTTGGAGATGTATATATAGAGACACATGCAAAGCAACATTAATTATAAATGACAATCACTCCATAACACGAGACGAAAAGCATACCTGTGAGCCCGATTTCGTATCAAACGAAATACAAGTTCATTTTAATAAATGCATCGAAGAAGTGAAAACTGACTATACTTTGCCTGTACAAACTGTGTTTCGACGGACTGTTGCTGGATTAAAAGATAAAGGTGTCGACCTAATTAAAAAAATTCCTTTATTTAAAAATGTTAAAAATAAGTTCTATCGACATCGGAACAAATCATTAGGTGTAAAAAAACTATGTTTCAAATCAATCAGAAAAGTGGTTGTGCCCGAAAAATTCAAAAGTTTTTTATTTGCTGATTACATTGACTCAAGAAACAGAATTTTGGTTTTTGGTAATGATAATTGTAAAAAAATATTATCTAATCCTAATTTGACTATCTTGTGTGACGGTACTTTTAAATTTTGTTTAAAACCATTTAAGCAGTTTTACACTATACATGTAGATTTAGGAAGTAGTGCAACACATACAAATATCATACCTGTGTTGTATGCGTTATTAGCAAATAAGACCAAAAAAACATACGAAACATTATTTCATTTGATAAAAAGCCAAATTCCTACATTTAATCCGAAATTAATTGTATTAGATTTTGAGCTGGCAGCAATGTCAGCAATTCAGTATACATTCCCTGAAACTACCATAAGCGGGTGTTTCTTTCATTTTACAAGAAGTTTATGGAGAAAAGCCGATGAGCTAGGTATAACAACATCTCCACTGGCTCGAAAACATGTGAAAATGTGTACCGCACTGGCACATTTACCACGAGAAACTATTGACAGTGCTTGGTTATACATTATGTCTCAATGTCCAAACGATTCAAAACTTGTGAAATTCAACGATTATTTTGTTGATACATGGTTGAATGAAAGTTCTTTCTTTTTTAACAAATGGTGTTGCAATAATATGCAACACCGTACTACTAATATGATTGAGAGCTGGCATGCCAGTTTGAATAAAAAAGTTAACAGTAAACTAATCAATATTGCACATTTTTTTACCCTTCTACAACAAGAAGATGATTATTGCCAAACCCTATATTTAAAAAGCTCTAATATAACTAAGAAAAAAAAAGAAACATGTGATATGGACTTACATATTAATACAACCCTCAGTGAATTAAAAGACGGGAAAATAAATATAGAATTATGCATCCAACAACTTACTGTATGATTTTTTTAATTATTACAAAATCATACAGTAAGTTAGTATGATATACCAAAATTTATACCAAATTTTAACTGTGATTTTAAATTAATATGTCTTTTTTGTGACATTATTGATTGTGATATAGATGTAAGATTCAGATTTTTTTTATGTTTACTACCAAAGTCCTGATTTGTGATTTTTAATTAATGTTGATTATTTTCTTTTTTGTGATATTACTGATTGTTATAGCATACGAAGATTTATATTTTTTATATAACTATACCTGTAAGTTAGAATTTTGTATTGTGATTTTTATGTTAGATACTTTTTGAGTATGTAATGTTGATTATTATATATTATTTAAATTGAAATTTAGTTTTATTTTATTAAAAACTCATTATTGTCCTACATAAAAGATACACTCCAAAAGACTTTTATAGTTGACTGTACCAAATCAGCAACGATTTTAAGTGTCGTGCGAATTGACGATTAGAAAAATAAATTAAATTATTTTGTGCCATCTCCCCCGATCGGGCGAGTTTATTGCGGGGGAGTTGATGAATAACTCCACTTTGCCACACCAGGGTGGCGGGCTTGGTGGGGCAAAGTGGAATTACTCGTCGCATCCAGTGCATCAACAACGGGGAGTCCCAGCGCTGAGCAAACATGCTTAGGATGCCATTCGAGCTGGCCCGCAAATATATGCAAGTAACATAAAATTACTCAGAAATGAGCTATCATTACAACTAGTGGGAGAAGAAAGTATAAGATACAGTGGCGTGCACTCCATATAGGCGGAAAGCACTGCCTATCTAATAAATGCTTCAAATCACAATTTTAGCAACAATATTGAATAATGCCTACCCTGTTAAAAATCTATAATGCCTACCCTATCAAAAATCTCTGTGCACGCCACTGAGACTTAAGACGACACAGTATCTGCTCGTGAACATGAAGATTAAATTCGTAACAAGAAGTAGAAGGAGTGCTTACTGGAGTCTCCTCTAAAATATGTAAAATAATCCAGTATGAGAGTACACAGACCGCTAAGTTGCAGAAATAACAAGAAAAATAAAAAGTAACATAAAATGTCTGTGTGAAAAACGATATCCACACAAGTGAAACCGTGGACAAAAGCTAGTACATAATATAATAAATATTACCACACCATCACACAGCGCCATCTAGACCCAAAGTAAGCATATGTTAGTACCTTGTGTTATAGGTTCTAGAATGCGGATAAGCATACTTATATACTTTTTTTTGTTAATATATACCTTCATATTATACATAGAAACACCCAGACCAATGCAAATAGCCATGTTCATGCACACAAATATTTGCATTGTAAGAAATTTAAGGTGGGTAACTAAAGAAAGGGTAACTAAAAAATTCACAGGAGAATAAACATAACTTGGAACAGGTACTGGGCACAAAAAGAGATCTTGAAAGGAAATTACAGTTCTGAATACAAAAAGACTGTAATGGACACTTGTCTACTTCCATGCCTAACATATGCATGCCAAACTTGGGTATTTGATAACAAAACTAAATGTAAAGTAAGGTCATGTCAAAGAGCAATGGAGCGCAGTATGCTGAAAATGAAAAGAATATATAAAGTCAGACACGAAAAAATAAGAGAAAGAACCAGAATTACAGATGCCTTAAAGCATGCCCTGAAACTAAAATGGCAATGGGCAGGACACGTTTCCCGTCTGAAAGACAATAGATGGACACTTACAGTCACTAAATGGCTAGGGCCGAAAGGAAAAAGGAGAGTTGGTAGACCCCAGAAACGCTGGGTTGATGACATTGTCCATGCTGCTGGGAAAGAATGGATGATCAAGGGTCAGGACAGAGAAGATTGGAAACGGCTAGAGGAGGCCTATACCCAAGAAAGGGATCCATAACTAGTAAAATAAAATAAGTTACTAAGTATACTAACAAAATTTAATTAAATATAAAAATTACTAACCACACTAACACAAAGTTTAAGTCATGTAAATGGTATGGAATTAAATAAAGGCTTTATTATTATTATTATAACTAAAGAAAGAAAACTTTATGATGCAATTTAATCAACTTGGTTTTAGAAATTGTCATGGCAAATATTCTGTGCTTACTTACTCATATCTAATAGCAGTAATATAACAGTAGATTTATTTTTGTATGATTGAGTTGGACCTATACCGTTATTCTTTAGATTACCCCAATTTGCTGTGATGTTGATAAACCGAACCTGCGACCTCTTGAGTTTCAGTCCATACACAGTACCACAGAACCACAGAGGTTGTCATGTCATCATGCCATATCTATATCTTTTTATAAATATGTATATGTTAAGTTACTAATATGTAATATTATTTGTCAAATTGGTTGTACTGTCTCGATGAACTGGACAAGGAGGCCAGAACAAAAATTGTTGGCAAGTACCCCATTCACACTAATTTCTTCAGAGCAGTGGCCCCGGTTATGAACCCAAAACTTATGGCTACACTCTCTGAACTCTCTACAAATAGGGACAGTAAAATTGTGATGGGATAAAACCTTATGCATAAACTTATTTTTTGCTTACGTCAATCACTAACCGATATCATAAAAGGAAATACTAACAGCAAAATCCTGATCGAAGAAATAAACAATGCAACTTAAGTCGCTGCTGCAAATTTATCATGATGATACTCCTACGAGAAAATTCATTGCCATGGCAAAGGCAACAAAATTATTATTATTATTATTATTTACTGATAAACGAGCATGATTGCTGATATGTCCATATCATTGCACTGGAGTAGTTTTTTATTTATCACACTATACTATTGTTGAGCAATTAAAATTTTTGAAATTAAATATAGGAGTTTTCAAAAGTTTGCTTTGTTTCAAGCCACTTATCCAAACGACATTTAAAACTATTTACTGATTTAGCAGACACTACACTTTCTGGGCGCTTGTTCCACATATCAATAACGCGAATGTTCAGAGTGTGATAGGCTACTAGTGTATGTGAGGATGTGTAATTGAGAGTGTGGCTGTGTCCACGAGATGAATAGGCTTTTTGCTGTAGTAAATACATATCTCTGATATTATGCAAATTGTATCTATAACTTAAGATTTTGTAATTAGTACAAGAGGCTGTTAAAACTGCAATAGTAATGCTTTCATAATTGGAATGGATTGCTCAGAAAAACCAGAACAACACAATCTGTACAAAAAACAAGCACTCAAATCATTAAACACAAACCAATTACAATAAAGTTAAACTGGAAGAGCCCACCACAGAGCCACAACATGTCACGTCAACCAAAATACCAACACGCTCACGGTGACACCTCTCCAGACAGAATAGAAGCAATTAGTTAATAATTGGCTTGAAATTACTAATTACTTTGTAGTATTAGATAGGATAAAAGGGTATGAAATTCCGTTTGCAGAAATACTATATATTTTTTTTTTTATTGCCGACAGAGGCTTACGAGCCAACAGTTCACCTAAGTGGTAACTGTTGCTCATGGACGACTAAGAGTCCCTGGCATTGGTCTAAAATGCAAGGGTCTCTACAAAGCCACTGCCTACCATAAAGGGAATGGGGTATGTGAAGGGATTGAAGGAGGTGAAGAAAAAGGAAATCAGGGATATTAGGCCACCGGCACTCTCACTCACCGAACGTAACAAAAGCACGGTACTACTACTCTTACGTCAATCTTCTATGAGAGGGTAGTACTTCTCCGGTCGATCCGGCCCATTCATGCTGAAACCAGCGTGGATCTACTACCAATTAAATATAGAACCACAATACTGACCAAATGCTGAAGTACAGATCATTTATGATGAGATAATGAAACTTTTACACCTTGGTGCCATATCTGAAACCTCTTACTGTGCTGACCAATTCACGTCCCCCATATTTTTGGTACCTAGAGCCAATGGTTCATATCGATTTATTTGAAATTTCAAGAAATTAAATCAAGACATAGACACTGAACATTTTAAACTAGAAGACATCAGAACAGCTTGCAAGTTATCAAAAAGTCTTACACATTTAATCATGAAGTTGCACTGAGACAGGTTCGCCTCCACACCAATTTATTGCTCGAAATTGTATCATTACAGGTTGCGCACATGCTCGATTTTCGATTTGCTTCACTGATGTATTGCTTGGATTGGAACAATAAGTACATTACAGATGAATGCTTGCGGTGATGGAACACCTTTATAAATACTTTACACAACTGGACGTGGACTTTCCGCTGTTATTATGTGGAAGCCATAGATAATACACTTTATACTGAGAGTGGAAGCCAAGTGTGGTCATGGAAACCAATCAACAAATTATTCGTTAAAATAAGACGCCATTACTGCTACCCACTAAAATATAATATAAGTTTGGAAATAAATAAATAATAATATTAAATTGAACTCTTTATTGTGAATTAGATGTTTGTAATTTTATAACATATCATACCATATACTACATCACACTATTATACTACATATAATACCATAATCGAGTTTATAATAACACGATAATAGCAAAAGACGCAAGGAACCAATTACTAAGGTATGAAAAAGGCAATTTTGGTATTTCGACAACGTGACGTTCGATTCTTTTAATCAAAAACTGTGATACCTTTTTTTGAAATGAAAATGAAAATATATTTAATTATAAAACTTTAAAGCAATTTTAAAAAAGGACATGTTTAATTTTATAACAAAACTTTTCAGTTTCAGGGCCACAGAATGCACAGTAATTAATGTACACAAAACAGACCATACACAGAATAACAGAACAAGTTCACGCACCGGCAGCCACAGACTAAAGTAGAGAACAAGTTCCGGCAGCCCGGCACAAATGTGACATAGTTTTCACAGAGTAGGATACAGCAAGAGCAACAGACAGGATAATGTTCATAAAGTTGGTACAACGCAAGGCTTGTTACCGAATACCGATACCCATGGACGTATTATACGAAACAGGACCGAGTACTCTTAGAATTTGTATTAAATTTGTTACCACCTAATACAGAGGCAAAATCTTTGACGAGAGAGATATCGGCAACCAAGGCCGTGTGTCCCTTTCAACCATCTTGCCATCCAGCCAAAAAAAAATTTTTTGATATAAAAAATAAACTGAAAATCTTAGCCTAGATAGCGTTGTGTTATGTCAGCGAAAAACTATCGGACGCGGCTAACGGCCGCGACTGATAAGTGTGCACAGTCGTTTTGGACGCGGCTTGCGGATGCGTTTGAGCGTTATATTTTAGTTGGGGACAAATTATCAGAAGCGACTGATAGAATTCTTTGTTTTTTTTTATATTAGCCTACCAAAGTGACTCCACCCCGCCTGATGGTAAGCAGTCAGTGGCATCCAGAAGTGGTGGCCATCATACCAAAGGCCTGAGATTATTTTAGAAAAATAGGGATGTCATGTTACTTCAATATTACAAACTAGCTGTGCCCTGCGGCTTCGCCCGCGCGAAAATTGCAATGTGTTTAATTAATGTTACTCGGGAAACAGAGCGATTTTCGGGAAAAAAATAGCGTATGTCCCGAAACCAAATTTATCTATATCATCAAATTGGTTTAGCGGTTTAAATTTAATATGGTGGTTAAGTATTCTTAAACTTTCTAAATCACCGCGTAATTTTCTTAGTTTTTCTTTTATAAGAACCTTCTCCTGATAAATTAACGAAATTGATCTGGCCGTTCACCCGTGATGCCATGACCAAGGGAAATAAGGATTAATTTTTATATATATAGATGTTAGTGCTTATGTTCCTCATGTTTACAGTACATTTCATTTTATAAGAATAATTTGAGATTGTGTTAGAACAATAATATGTTTATTTATCTATATTCCTTGTTAGAAATAAGTTCCGCAACATTGAGATAACATTCGAGAACATTTTTGGTTGGATATGGTTGGTACATTAGCAATAAATAATTTTAGTATGGATACGACGTAGCCAATCATGACTCACAGTATATTATACTCGTACATATCGTATTACGTCTATAGAATATAAAAAAAAACTATCTTTTGGGCCTGAAAAATCGTTACTTCGATTACGTTTCGTTTCGTTACCTCATATCGCCATCCCTATCCTCTAGCGATGAGGTATACTTGCAAAATTCAATACCAGGGCTTAAAAGTACAAGTAGGTAAAAATACGAGGGTCGAAAACCAGGTTTTAAAATACTTGAAAGTATTTGTCACCCACCCGCTAAAAGTCGAGTTCGAGTATGGCAACCCGCTCCCGTCGCACCTACCACAAGCCTCGCGCCGCGCCGCACTTGCTCGAGCGACATATCTAAAATACTTGCATAGGAATTCAACCTGTATTCCTAGTAAAGTAAGGAGCAAATTCGTTTAAATAAAAAAATACTTTCAAGATAAAAGTATTTATTATTTACAAGTACGAATGTGTTTCTTATCCACATTAAAATATGAATCATTTTTCTATGCTATCGCTTTTATACTTGCAAGTATTATCTGGTCGAAGCAGGGCGCAGAGTTCCGCGCTGCTTGTGTTTTGAAGTATTTGTTGAACGTTTTAAATAGTAATGAAATGAAATCTTTCCTTCCTACTTTTTAAATCACAGGCTTAGGACTGTCTGCTAAAATATTCTGTTTTTACTTATCAATTTTACAAAAATAAATATATCATTAAGACATGAGCTAGTACTTATAAAAACTTATATTAGCAGGCGTAGTTAAAAGATTTCATTTTATATACACAGGGTTTTGTATTTTTTGGTTATATTTTTTTAATTTTGTATTTTTTTTCTTTTTAATATTTTTTTTTTGTTTTTTTTTTAAATTAGAATTTATATATTTTTTTTATTTTGTTGTAGAAACAATAGCTGTTCTACTTTCCGACTCCCAAGACGGTTCCTCCTCTCCGTTAATATGTTCCTTGCTACCGAAAACAATCGTTCACAAGGAACGCTAGAGGCCATTGCGTTTAGCTTTATTCTGGCCAGTTTTGCTAAATGTGGATAAGTTACTTGATTTAATCGCCACCAATCTAAAGGATCCTTGTCTAGAGATAAAACTGCATCATCTAGATACCTTTGGGTTTCAATGATTGCTCTGCTATTGGCCGTTCCAGCTGGTCGTACATTTTGCATTTGCTTGTTGTAATGTTTCCATAGTAGGCTATTAGATTTCTTTCCCTGGTTATCCGGCAAATCAGAATTTAATACTGTAGACTGACATCTTTCATTTTCATTAATCATCGCGGTTACTAGACCCACGATATGCTTTTTCGTATTGTCCGCAACGTTTTCACTATCAAAGTATAACTTATACCTCGGCTCTAAAAACATAGAGACAGTATAAGTTCGACTCTGTTCCAAATTAGGAAATCGCGTGCTTATTTCTGAGAGGAGATCTTGTCGGCACATTTCGACTTCATCGGGGAAAACATCAATATTATTTTCTTGCCGATATGTTTCACTGACGATTTCGTTAAGAGCGTTGGTGAGGCCAATCGTTAATGGAATGACTGAGCTTCCACTTACATATTTTTGTGCGCTCATTTCTCTCGTTACTTCTTCACACGGTTGTAACACTGTGATCAACGACTGGCTAATATCCCATTCGTAACTGGTCAGTGTAATTATATTACTGGTGTCAAGATTACTGAGTGCACATTTAATTTCGTCTTTTAGTTCCACAAACCTTTGTACCATGTAGAATGTGGAATTCCATCTTGTGCTAGAATATTCCACTCTTGTGCGACATGTCTTAACTCTTCAGCCAAATTAACCCCTGTGTGACGGCTCTCCATCACTTTACATTCAAGAAGCACTGATTGTAAACTATAATTATTATCAATATAATGACCTGTGACCGCCAGGTACGAGTCATTATTTCTCGACGTCCACATATCAGTCGTTAAGCATATACTTTTAACATTTTCATTTAGAGCTGCTTTAGTATTATTTTTAATCTCCTCATACAGCCCCGGCAGTAAATAATTGGCGAAATACTTTCGCGATGGTATCACGTAATTTGGGAAAGCAAATTTGACAAATTCGCGAAACCCCTTGTCTTCCACTATAGAAAATGGCTGCAAGTCCCATATAAACAAATTCATAAGATGATCATCAATTTGTTTTTTTATTTTTTGACAATCGCGTCGAAGGAATGCTGAAATAGTAGCTGGATTGTGGTAGCGTATTGGATGTCGCAATACTTTGTAAAGCATGCCCCGGTACCTCTTGATGCTCTACTTCTTGCTCCCTTCTCACTAAATTAACAGCAATATGTTTTCTCTGTATTATGTTTGGTAAGATTTGACACTCCGGATTTGTACGATATAATTACTTTGCACATCTTGCATTCAGCTTTATTTTCTCCTTTGTCAACTAAATGATCCCATGCTAAGCTTTTCTTAGGAGCCATGCTTATGGATTTGTACGAAAACAATAAACTACTTAACTACTTAATAAAAAAAAATAACCGAACTATATATACAGCACCTACACACAAAAATCGCGATATACCTACACTATTATTTACAGTTCAAAAATTTTCATTCCTTCCTAACTAATAAACACAATTAAGTACATACACGTATACTAAATTACTATTAAAAGTTCACAAATTGTTTTTACAGTTCAATTAGCTACGCAAAATACCTCTAGAAAAATTTGGTTACGCTCATTATGTGACATAATTAATGCACAACAACTAACTGCAACCAAACTGACAAAATCAAAACAAAGCATTTATTCCCTTTTATTTTCTTCTAATTATATATCTTTCAATACTTTTAATCGCGCAATAATATAAAATAATTCGCGCTAAATATTAAAAAAAATATAAAGTAAACCTAAAAATAGCATGTGTAAACTATTATGTTAAATGTTAATGTTTGTTTGATAATAATTATAATAATGTCAGCTTAATTGATTCACAAGTTCCCGCTTCTTGCTCGACCCGATACAATCGGATGGCACGAGCGTTAAGCTGGAAACATATTATCGGACGCGGCTGACGGACGCGGCTGACGGACGCGACTTATAGGTATCTAGATAATGAATTACACTGAATTGTGCAAACTATCGGACATAAGTCGTGGACGCAACCTTGTGCTGACCTTGAGCATTCGGACGTCCGACAAAAATCTGGCGCGCTGGATGTTCTTGTCAGCCGAAAACGTCCGCGGACGGTATGCACGGGGTGCGGGACGCGTCAGTGTGTCAGAAGGAGGCGGGCTATGCAAAAGGTTGCACGTGTGTAGGACGCTACGTAAAGATGGACGAACGAATCATTGAGTGTGTACGCACAAAGGAATTATTATATAACCACAAACTAAAGGATTACAAAAACGCTTCCAAAAAACAAGAAGCCTGGGAGCAGATAGCCGCCGAATTAAATATAACGGGTGAGTATTTATTCAATTTCCAAACGCTCGTAGATATAATTATTTTTACTACAATTGTGAATAAACAGCCACCACAAAATTACGATTTACATTACTTTTGCCGCCACCACAAAACAGTGAATTACATTGTCCGGGGTTTCTTATTTTTTTTTTATTATTAGTTAGAAGTATAGATATTTTTCAAATAAATGACACAAGTTTATTACTTATTTAATAAAATTTAATTCCTGTTTACGTTAAGCCAAGGCAGAAGACCATTTTCAGAAATAAAGTAGTCACTAAATTTATCACGCACAGCAAATGCTTCTTGGGTTGAATTTTGACGAGTACCTTCCAATGGCATAAAGTTTTCTGGTAAATCATAAGATTGTTCCTCTTGCATAAAAAAATTATCTTCTTCGTCACTACGTAGCATGTTGTGTAAACAACAGCAAGCTAAAATAATGTTATCGACAAATTCGGGTTGAACTGCAATGTCAGTATGAAAAATCCGCCATCTTGCTGCCAAAATGCCAAATGCATTTTCTACGGTTCTTCTAGCACGAGATAATCTAATATTAAAGGTTTTTTTTTTACGTCGGTGGAGGCAGATTCTTTGCTATATGGTCTCATTAAATATCGTTTCAACGGAAAGGCTTGGTCTCCTACAATAACATGCGGCATGGGTTGTCCACAATTTTCCAGTGGAATATCTTCTGGCAAATCTGCAGTGTTCGTGGCTAAAGAGATTCCTAGTGTTGATCGAGCGAATACACCTCCGTCACTGTTACGTCCAAATGCGCCAAATTCAATATAAATGAATTTGTAATTGGCGTCGACCAGTGCTAAAAGAACCACGGAATGTCTTTGTTTATAGTTGTAAAATGATGACCCTGCATTTTTTGGGCAAAACAACATAACGTGCTTGCCATCTAAACTGCCTATACAATTAGGGAACTGCCATTTATCATTGTATGCTTTGGCAATTTCCTTCCATTTTTCTTTAGTAGGTTTTGGCTTAAACATGTCTTTTAAATTTTTCCAAATAGCAATACTGACATCTTGAACAATATTTCGTACTGTGCTGAATCCCATTTTGTATCTAAATCCTAATGATCGAAATGATTCACCTGTTGCAAGAAACCTGAAAAAAATAAAATGAAACAAATTAATAGAGGTCACGAAGCACTGAGAATGACGTACATTGTCCCGTTTCTCTGTCGCTATCGGTCAATGTACTAAATTTTTCGTCCTCTGGTATTTAGCTTTCAATCAATCTTTTAATTTTTTTTCAGTTACGGAATGCAAAACAAAGTGGAACCTTCTTCGCAATGCATTCATCCATGCCATGTCTAGGAGGAAGACAGTAACCGGCCAAGGAGTGAAGAATTTCAAAAAATGGAAATTTGAGGAGGAAATGGCCTTTTTGTTACCATTTATGGCAAATAGGAACACCATTGCAGCACCAGTTGGAGAATTCTCGGGTGAAACTAGTGAATCGCCTGGTGCAGATATAATCGAAGAACCCTTTATTACAAATAACAGTCAACAAAAAAAAACCCGGCACTTAGATACCTATCACGAAGATATGCTAAAGCTGATGAAAGCAAGATCTCAAAGGAAATCTGAAAAAAATGACATTGACCTATTTTTTGACAGCATCGCTGAAACTGTCAAGAAGTTTCCCAAATTAGAACAGATTAAAATAAAATTTAATATTATGAAAATGGTTCACGAGGTAGAGATGAAGATGTGTTTGGAAAATGACGAAGCTTCTAATCCAACACCTTCCAATCGCCATACATTTTCTCCTCATTCATTATATTCGTCTTCATCTCAGAGTTTTGACACTCATTACTCTCTTTCACCTCCTGTCAGTCAGCAAGTTTATTCCACACAGTCCATACCTCAGTCGTCACCATCACCTCACATCGCATACTCACCTTCCCCCCCCTGTCATTCATCAAGTTTCTTCCCCACAGTTTGTACCTCAGTCTTCACCTTCGCCCCACATCGCATACTCACCTCCTCCCACTGTCACTCATCAAGTTTCTTCCAGACAGTTCGTACCTCATTCTTCATCTTCATCTCAAATCGCAAACTCACCTGTTCCTTCCACTTCACAAATGTCTCAGTCTCTTTTAACATCTAACACGCAAGATGCTGTCGTGGAAATCTCGATCCCGGAATTGAATTCACAGCAATCAAGTGAGGAGGCATCCGTGCGCAGGCAGGGCGCTCAAAGATATGTTAAGGGGCCAGCACATGCTGTGCTTAAAGAATTTTTAATCATAAAGAACAATATAAATAAATAATGATGTAAGATTATAAATAAATAAAGATTTAAATAAATAAAGATAATTTTACTTTATTATTTACTAACCTCAAAGCAACTACTAAACGTTCTTTTGCTGTTATAGGAGTACGAAATTGTGTTAATTCTTTTTCAATGTCATTTTCGATAAGATTTAGCAAAAAATTAAATTGGTCCTCATTCATTCTCAAATAAAGTTTATACCGACGTTCATCTTTTATTAAATGAGGATACAAAGTGTGGAATTCACCAGACTCTGCTCTGTCTTTATTTATGTCATGGACCCAAACACTCCTTTTTATTTTTTTTCTGGGTGGACAACACAAAGCAGCCGCCGCCAATTCGAGAAAATCGTCCTCACTTTCACTACTTGACATGTTTCTTCGTCAACGGTTCTTTGTGGAATAAAGGCGTTGACACGTCCGCAAGACATGTCCCAAAAGACTGTGCACACTTATCAGTCGCGTCCGTCAGCCGCGTCCGATAATATGTTTCCAGCTTTACGAGCGTAAGTTCGCGCATTCGGCAGTATTCGGCCATTTTCGGCAATACTCGGGGTCGTCGGTCGGGTACGTACGGCAAATACTGACTGAGCCGGAGTCCAGTCCACAGAGTACATTATATGGAGTCGGAGTGAGCGGTCGATTGACGATTGTGTCGCCTATTTCTGCCAGCGTCAAGCGTCAAGGGTAAAATAATTATCTGGTTGATGATTTTAATGGTATAAATGCAATGATAAAAAATATAAACAATGTGGATGAAATGAAATACAGCCACGAATTCAATTTAGAATTTTAGAAGTAACTATCTTAAGACTTTTTTGACCGTTTGACTATTTGACATTGACATTCAAAAAATGAATTTAGTAATTGTTTGGCCTTTTCACTCTTTGTTTCTCAGAACAAGTAGTGGTTTTTATAATTAATTTTGTTACGTTCGGTTTTATATTGTTTAAAATCGTGTAAGAAGGTAAGAATGTGCTTTATGTGCCGCTAGATAGTCTTTGGCAAAAACTTTGTTTAAAATATTTTTAGCGAAAAATAATTGTAAAAAGTGAGGTTAGTTCTTCACATAAAAATGTACATATTTTTAATTATAATTTTCTAAAAAGAACTAAGGTGTTTGTATTATGCGCCAGTTATACTATGAGTGTTATATACTCATCAATCATCTTTTATATTCTTTTCGGAACTTAGCAAATCTCGTCAGAATTTTACTTCTTTTCAGGTGTTATATTTGTAGTCTCAGCCACCAATCTATGCCCTAGATCTCTATGGGTTACCGACCTTGTTGTGTATGATCCCAAAAACTGTGTTGTTGCAACTTCTAACAAAATTCAGCTACTCTAGTAGGTACCTACTAACATTCTAAACGTCACACCCATGTCCATGATATATGTTTTATATATTTACAGTACCTAATAGTTTTCAGGTAATGTTTGAGTTGTATTATTGATAAAGAAAAATAGTTCTATGTTGTGTAGATAGGCAAAAATTTAAATTAATAAAATGTTCCTATTGAAAACAATTAAAAAGTTGTGTTGTCGGGCAGAAAATAATAATTTATTTTTAAACAACAATACATAATATTAGTTAGTAATATTAATAAGCAAATCTGTACATTTGGGAGACTAGTACCCACCTAAACTACAGCATTTCCATTGATGCGGAATGATCACTGACCTTGACCTCATGGTGCGTGTGGTGTTCCCAACCCTGTTATTTCCACATCCCACCTGATCCCGAAGGTATGATTAAGCAATGTTTTTTAGTAAGTCTTTTTTTCATAGTGCCCTGTTTTGAATGACCCGACCTTATCAAACCTGTATATTTTTCTATAGGTTCAGATAAAATATTCATAAATGTTGCATTTGTAGTTACTCAAAGTTCCATAAAGAGGTACTGTAGATTCAATTTTAGTTTTGTATTTTATTACAATAAATACAATACAAACAATGCATATACACACACTCCATAGCATTTGGCAATGAGTAGTAAATTAAATGTGACTATGAACTTCTGTTACTATAAATTTACATACACTGTTGACTGAGTCAATGTAGCTATGCACAAATTGGGTGCTTAAGAGCTAGCACACAACAATTATTGTATTTACTGCTGTTCTGAGTGGTTGTTGCAAGGCAATCTGGTTACCTATCTCCTTTGCTGAGCTTGAAGTATGTATTTCAGAATACAAAAAGTTGATTTATTTGAGTTGGTCATTTCGGTTAGTTGGAGTGCAATAACAGAGTGGTGCTAAGAGCTGTACTTTCATTGACTAACTTCCTTTAAGGTGTTGTTAGAGGCAACTATTCTGTCTTTTTGACTTACTGTCTGCGTCTAAACAGCTTAGTTTATAACCATTGTCTTGCAATTGCAATGTTTATACTAGTAGCCTAACCCTTGGTTTCATGACTTAATATTTTATGTAAAAAAATCATGCTTGGAATTAGTATAAATATAATTAAATATGTGACAAAAACAATAAAAAAACTGATCTTTTAAGTAGGTATTTATTTAAAAAAATGATTGTATGATGGATTTATTTACATCATTATGCAATCAGTAACGTAATAAGCATAATACAAAATTAAATTATGCAAAAAAAAAAAAACAAAACAACTGAAAAGTTTCATAATTATTGTTTTTATTTGCTGCATCTCTTATTGTACCCCTTTACACTGTGGGTACTTACAAAGCAGTAAACTTGTGGGCAATGATCAAACCATCTTTTCTTATATCCTTTGGTGGAACAACAACTGCTAGAGCTCTTACATATAGCCTGGATTTTATTTACTAAAGAGCTGATACTGGAACAACCTTTTTTGACCTTTGTGTCGGCTCCTACTGGGCACAAAACCTAAGCTTCTTCATGAGGAAACTATCCCATCGAAAGTATATTTTTTTAGTATTTATTTATTTGCAGCATTTTTGTTATTGATCCAAAAATTGAATAACAGGTAAATCTTTATTTAATCATAAAGGTATTTTAACAATATAGGTCTTAAATAATATCTTATAAATAGGTATACAGTGTTAGGATGCCTATACTAGGTGTTCTTAATAGAACACAGAAAAATATGTTGTTATTTTCATATGGTTTATTCTGGTTATTTATTACAGTTTTACAAAGGTGTCTTGTCATCTTATCCTGTTTAGTCGTCTGTCAAGTGTCAGTGTCATTGAGTGAATGTGTGTGATGCGAATGTGTGTATGTGTGCCGTGCATGTGAAGCGTATATGAATGCGTTTTGTAGTTGCTTGTGGAGTGTTTGGTAACGGCGCGAACACTAGGTAATAAAACCTTTAAGTATAAATAGCATTTGTTCAGTTTGGTCATATGATAAATTTTGGTAAGGTGGTCACTATGGCGACTGGGAATGGGGTTAGGGGAAGGGAATGAGGAAGGTGAGGAAAGAGGAAAGGGGGAAAATTGGGCCTCCGGTGCTCTCACTTACCGAACCAAACACGGTAGTACTGATACTACTACTCTTACGTCGATGTTCTATGAGAGGGTAGTACTTCCCCGGGTGATCTGACCTATTCATGCAGAAACCAGCGTGGATCTACTACGGTAAATATTAAAAAAGTATACAATATAATTTTGATATCTTGGTACACCTCTTAGCAAACAAATTGCTTAATTTTTCGTAGCTCTTTTGTCAGGTTCTCCTTCAAGTCTCCCTGTATTTTACTATCCTGTATACAGTTCAAATGCATGTGCATATTCAGATAAATTATGAAGTATATAAAATTTATATCCTCATTTTTGAGGTTTATTAGGCACTTTTCAACTTTGGTATCAACTCACATAAGTCTTTTCTTTAAGTAGGTATATCAATGAAAATTTGACTGGCCTGTTGGTCTAGTGGTTAGTGACCCTGACTGCTAAGCCAGAGGTCGTGGGTTCGATTCCCACCCAGGACAAACCTTTGTGTGATGAGCATTATTGTTTGTTCTGTGTCTGGGTGTAATTTATCTATAATATGTATGTATTTACAAAATAAAAAATGTAACGGGTGGCGCAAAAGTAAAGACCCTATTTGGTTCAGCTATAACATTTTTTCTAAATTAGAAAACTAGATTTAGATTTTTTTAAATGTATATTTGTGCCATTAAATTTCGTACCATTAGGATTTAAAGATGATGTCTTTTAAATGGTGACCTCCAGAGTTGATACACATTTGAGCCCTATTTATGAGATTTTCCTTCAAAATTGGTTATGAGTGACGAAGCGCATTTCCATCTCTCAGGGCATGTCAATAAGCAGAATACTCGGTTCTGGGGCACTGATAATCCGCGCATTATTCAAGAAACACCTCTACACCCACTAAAAGTTACTGTATGGTGTGGCATCTGTGTTGACAGAGTGATCGGACCCTATTTTTTCGAAGACGCTGGAGGCAATGCGATTACTGTCACTGGAGAACGCTACAGAACCATGTTACGTGAGTTTTTGATACCCAGTTTGGACGAATTGGGGCTGGAGCACATCTGGTTTCAACAAGACGGCGCTACGGCACACACAGCGCGCGACACTATGGACTTAGTGAGGGACGCTTTTCCAGGCCGAGTTATCTCTCGTTTTGGCGATTTGCCTTGGCCTGCAAGATCACCCGATCTGACCAGTCCAGACTTCTTTCTTTGGGGTTTTTTGAAATCTCGGGTGTATGTGAACAAGCCACAGACTCTCGCAGCTCTAAAAGAAAACATTCGTCAAGAAATAACGAACATATCGCAGGAAGTGTTACGGCAAGTTATGCAAAATCTCATAAATAGGGCTCAAATGTGTATCAACTCTGGAGGTCACCATTTAAAAGACATCATCTTTAAATCCTAATGGTACGAAATTTAATGGCACAAATATACATTTAAAAAAATCTAAATCTAGTTTTCTAATTTAGAAAAAATGTTATAGCTGAACCAAATAGGGTCTTTACTTTTGCGCCACCCAGTATATAAGTAGTATATCAGTTGTTTAGTACCCATAACACAAGCAAATATAATTGCTTAATTTGGGGTTAGATGGCGCTGTGTGAATGTGGTAGAATATTATTATTATTATTAATGAAAAGGGAATAGGAATGGTTCCGGCAGTTTAAATTTCCATTTGCAATGCATTAGGACATAGCTATTACAAGAATTCCTGAGAAAAATAGGAAAATGTTAGTTGTCCCGATTCACCTCGACGTTGGAGTGGATAGGGTCGTGCATGGGGTTAATAGAGTTTTTCGGTAAGGATGGCACTAAATAGTTAATAAAAATGTAAGAAAAGTATTACCTTAGATAGGTAGGTACTTAGATACCTAATTATTTAATTAATAACTAGGTAATTTTCAGTAGATTTATGTAGATTATATGTAATGAATGAATAAACAAAACGAATTAAATTACAAAATTACCATTTATTAACAAATAAATGAACAGAATCAAATTATGAAATAAATGAATTATTTCTCTTACAACTTAATTAGTCTCATCAATGTTACACAGTCACAATAATTATGCTTGTAATTAAATTACAAAATAAACAAATAAACTTTAATAAAAAAATAAATCAATCAGAATCAAATACCGTGAAACCTGCTTACTTTGTCACTTTTTCATGTGCTAAAATGTTTGATTCGCTTTTAAAACATATAATTATATGAAAACATAATGCGTAACCTAAACTAGACGTAGTAAATTTAATGGATATTTATATTATTACCAAACATCTATTTTACTATTGTATATTAAAATATTTTAAGCATAAAAACAAATATGGTAAGTCAGTTGTCACTTCAGGTAAATTTGCCTTATGAAAATAAAAACGGGAGTTTTCGGGTGTCCAGTTCGACCGCGCGGCCATAGCGTTCTTTTTTAAAAAAAACCATGTCAATTTTTTGTAAAAATTTGTCAAAGTTGATTCCCAAAACCATAAATTTGTCAAAGATACGGTTAAAAAGTTATAAGGGTTTGAACATGGCCGCGCCATTGAAACGCGGCGAACCGCGCGGCCACTGAGATCTTTAAAACTAAGCCTTGTAGAGACCTGAAATTTACGCAAATGCAAGATTTAATTTGTAAAAAATTTGTAAAAATATAAAAAAAATACTCAGGTTTATAGTTTAAGAGCTATAACACTAAAACCGAATGGCCGCGCCATTGAAACGGTGGAGAAAACGCTATCGCCTGTATCTCGCTGAAAAAGCATCGCAGAGGTCTGGAGTTTTTTGTAATACCTAGATTTTAATTTGTCAAAACTAGTAAAAATACAATAAAAATTCTTAAGGTTATATTTCAGAAGCTGTAGAACATTATCAGTATGTGGTGCGATAGGGTGACCATGTCTTATTGTTTACAGAATACTTTCTACTTATTGTTACAGAAATTATAATTCACGGATTCTAAATAAAATTAAAATGAAACCATAAATATAAAAACAATTATGTTTATTGGTTTAAAAGTCACATAAATCACAGAATGTTACAAATTAAAAAAAAAAACTCAAAAATCACAGATTGTTTACTTACACTAAGATATAATCAAAAATCACAAATTGTTTACTTACACTAAAATATAATAAAAAATCACAGATATTTTACTTACACTAAGATATAATCAAAAATCACAGATTATTTACTTACACTAAAATATAATCAAAAATCACAGATTGTTTACTTACACCAAGATATAATCAGAAATCACAGATTGTTTACTTACACTAAGATATAATCAAAAATCACAGATTTACTTACACTAAGATATAATCAAAAATCACAGATTGTTTACTTACACTAAGTCAGATATAAAATGAAAAATAGAAAAAATATAAACATAATTTACTTATAATTTAGTTGCGCTATCATTAAATATAAAGTGTTTTAGTCATCATCTATTAAACCATACATTAAATTATGAATTGTAAGAGGTTGTGCAGAACTTTCATGTGTTTCAGTTTTATTGTCGTCGTAGCAAATAAATTTAGAATTATTTATTAGACAATGACACTTGTAATGCCCAATAATACCTACAACCGGGGGAACATATTCCACGGCACCTATGAATCGATATTTTTTTTGCCTTAATTGTATATATTGTGGTATTTCTTCGAGCTTAATTTTGTCTGTGCCGTTGAGATCAAATAAAATAATATCGCTCAATTCATACTTAAATCTCAAGGATTCGTTATTGCATTTCAAACAAATTTTGAAATTGGAGTCATCGATAATAACGGCATCTTCCAGTCCTCCGATTCCGAATAAATTTACGATTTCCATATTTATTGATAAAAACACTATGGTTCTTTTTGAGTGGTTGGCATATGTTTCGGTTACACATTCCTTAGATACATTGGCACTGTACAAATAATCTAAAAGTATGTGTTCAAATATAAAAGCCATATTACTTTCGCATCTATATATATTGTTTTCGCGTTTATAATATTTAGCAATAATTTCCTCTCGTAAATCATAACCATTATTTAAATTTAATGATTCTGTGAGTAATTGAATAAATTCTCTAATTAAATTCCTTGCGCATGTATTAATTATTTTTTTGATATGAACGTTTTGCTTGTATGCAAATGCTACTAAAAAGAAAACTGAATCAAACGCACATGTATTAGTAAATTTCATACTTTTATTAATAGAATTTACTAAATTCCCATTTCGCAAAAACAACACTGAGATATTCTTTGTAGAATATCCCTCTCCCCCCCAGTTTTCAGTATATGATGGCTTTACTGTAAATATGGAATCAGAAGAAAATGATTGTTTTGTGTTCATTTTAATTTTTTTACACTGCATTTTGTTTTTCGTTATTAACTTCCTTTTTCGGCCCTTGTTTGTTTGTTTTTTTGATCTTTCTAGAGTTACGTTAAGATTTTTCGCAGCTATTCTTGTCTCCCCTAATATAAAATTGTAATGAATTTTTATGAATTCATCCACGTTGTACTTATGCAGACGTGTTTCAAATAATAAATGTTTTAATGTTTTGAAATAGCTTTCAATAGCTGAAGATGTTGGCGACTTGTTTTCCGATTTGTAAAAAGGACACATGACATTGCTCCACAGAGGCAGTTTAATCATTAACCTTTTAAGAGTTGACACTAGATTCGGTAAGTAATAGTCATTTGGCTTTTCTGTTTTGTCCTTTAATTCTTCCAAGATTTTTTCTTTGTTAACAAGCTCATCAAACCAACCTATGATATCGTCATCGTCAGGTATTGTAACATAATAATAATAATCGGAAAGATCTTTTTTGTCGTTTTCTTCTACTGGGTTTTCTGTATTGACCAACAAAGATTTGAGATACTGCATGGAAATTTTACAAGTTTCATTGCTTGTGAATGCATATTTAAATGTGCAAATTTTAATAATATGGCCAAGTACAGCATTTATTATTTTAAAACTTTCACACTCTTTAATAAATAAAATACTGCGAATGTAAAACATTTTAATGTTTAAATCAACGTTATCGAAGCATCGCAAGTTGTATACGTTTTTGAAAAAGTGACTTGTGTCTAATCTTAAGAAAACTTCAGGCATATCGTTACTTTTACTCATTAAAACTAAAAAAGATTGTCGTAGATAGTCACGGACTGTCTGAAAAGTAGTAAAAGCCTGAACGTTTGCTGCTATTAACGCAGAAGAATCATCAGTTACAATTTCGTGAGGGGCAGTACGTACTTCGTTGTGCCATCTTTTTAACCATGACAATATAGAGTCCGTTGTGTGGTTATCAGTTATCAATTGGCAAATTGCTGTTGACTTAATAGTTGAAGATGTTACCATGGCAACATAGAGGAACATCCGTTTCGTTAGCAGAGATCCATCTGGAAGTTTGAGCGTTCGGAAGAATGATCCAGTTGCATCTACAGTCATTGTAACACGAGGAATTTTCTCTATATACGCCTTGTAGTATTCCATTTGTTGTTCACACCAATAGCACAAATGAAAGCTCGGTACTAAAGTGAACTCTCGGACGAAATTTTGATATGTTGCCATTATCGACATCATGAGAATACTCATGATTGGATCAGAGTGCAATCGATTAATTTGCCTTCTTTCGTGTTTCACTTTCCTCAAAGTTTCCAAGGTTGGTATCACTGGACAATTTACAGTGTCATCATCATTTATGACTGCACAAGCAATTTCTTTTTGAACAACTGTTGCGGGTTTATATTGTAATTTTTTCGCTAGTTGTCGTCTTTTGTACGGTGTGAGCTTCGTCTTCTTATTTGGATTGTGGGGTATATTATTATTGGTTTTAAATATATTGCAGGTTATTGTCACTATTTTGTCTGTCGCTGCTTTGCTCGTTATTTCTGAGATGGAACTACATTGTGAGCACTTTCCCTTGATCAGCACATTGTGGTCTTCATCGATCCGCTTGGTTTTGAAAACCCATGTGCATGGAAGCCTTGTAGATTCCCATAGTTTCTCTCGTAGTAAGCAGGACCACTTATACTTAGGTAGTGTTTTGTACTTTTTATGTGTTGTAGCAACATTAGGATCACGCCTGACGTAATTAACTGAGAGGGGTTCAAATTTCTTCCAGTCATATATATCCAGTAAAAAAGTGTACTGATCAACACTTTCTACTTCGTTTGTGGTGCATTTCACAGGTGAAGAAATTGGGCTTCGACATGAAGGCGAAGATGAGGTGCTTTGTGTGAGTGAACTTTCTTCAACATATCGTTGGCCAAATATCGTCTTGAAATTTCTTTTCAATCTCATGAATAACGAATACGGCGTTATTTCATTCTTCAGTTCTTGAGCGATAGTTGTAAATATAGGATTGTTGTATGAAATTTTTTCATTTCTGCAAGTAGCTGCATATTTACGAAATATATTATTCATTTGCGCTGCATCAATTTTTGGTTTTCTACCTCTTGCCATGTTTCTGTAACAATACAATATACTTAAATAATATTACTGTGCTGACGAATTCATTGGAATTTCCATAGTTTATGATTTGAAAGTAATAAACTTTTGTCTTTTAACAAAAAAATCACGGACACATGTTTAACTGCTACCGCCTTCTTAAAAGACGCCATCAAACAAAAGAAGAATTATTAAAATTTTCTTTTGTTAAACGGCTTCCTTTAAATCTTTTGTTTTTATACATATTTGTTTAACAAACGTTTACCGTAACCTAGATCCGGGTTAGTAATCTTCATCTTACTAATATTATAAATGCGAAAGTTTGTGAGAATGTATGGATGGATAGATGTTTGTTACTCTTTCACGCAAAAACTACTGAACGGATATGGCCTCCGTGCGCGAGTCGAACTCGCACTTAGACTTTTTTTTTGTAATAATTTCAGGGGCGTAGCTTCCGCCGTATATGCTGTATCAATTATATGGGCCCCCCGGACCACGGGAGCCTCCAACGTACCTAAGAAAAAAAAAACTTCCCAATATTTTTCAGAAATTGCAAAGGTCAAAAAAAGCAATTTCGTTTTACCCGAATAAAGCGTCAGTTCAAAAGTTGACAACACCTTTCGATAATATTTATTTATTTTAATGGTGTATTTTTAAATTGTAATACAACAAACAATAATAATATTGTACTTCTGGTTTTGTAAAAAATAATGAGTGAGAGGAAAAGGAAGAGAGATTTTACCAGTGGAGTTACAAAAAAAAAACTGGGGAAGTACGAGTCGGACTCGCCCATGAAGAGTTCCGTAGTAACAAGCAAAGTTTTGCTCTTAACTTTGTTTTTCATAGTGTTTGTATGAATTACAAAGTTACGTGTGCGGTTTTTGAAATTGTGCTATATCTCAAAAACTTATGATTGTATCTTGTTCAAACCAGTTTTCATTGAAAGTTTTTATTGACATTTACATCAATTTTTTTTTCCAACTTTATTATTTCAAAAGTTAGAGGCGGGGGGGGACTCATTTTACGACTTTGGAAGTGTATATCTTTCAAATGATTAACTTTAGTTTTTTTTAGTAATTTTTCCATTCATATAATATTACGCTTAAAGTAAAAACAAATATCTACATCCCTGCTAGTTATGATTGTACTTATTTAAAAATGTGGAATCAAAATGATTTACAATCATTTCAAATGTTCTAAGTTAAGTTCTAATTACCTATATGATTTAATAAAACATTAAATAATAATAATCCAGCCTATTATTGTCCCACTGCAGGGCAAACATTATATATTATTATTATTTTTGTTAGTTATTAGATAGTTTTTAGTATTTCATATAAGTTCATATACATAAGATTGTAAATATTTCATAGTAAAATATCTTAACTACACGGTCATCCATACAAATAAAGAGAGAGCTCTAACATAATCATAAAATATTTAAATGCAACATACCTTAATCACTTCTGCTGAATTGTTTACATAATTTACCGAACTGACGTTACACCACAGTACAACACTTAATCGTAATTACACACGAACTGAACATTTTAATAATCAGTAGATCACTTTTTTATCGTGTTAACATCACAACGACACACTGATAACGAAACTCTTGCGCTTACGTCGCTGTACCACAGAATAATAAGTACTAACGGCTGTACGCGTCGCACTGACCTGCGGAGGCGCGCGGGGGTGGCGCGTGTGAGATGCAATAGTGTGCATTACCAATCACATAGCTTAGGGGCGGAGTTGCGTCATTTAAACCAATCTTAGGGCTAGTTTTTCGTAAGTCCACGCGGACTGTAACTGTATTATTGACTTTTCAAGCAATAAACATAATTGTTTTTATATTTATGGTTTCATTTTAATTTTATTTAGAATCCTTGAATTATAATTTCTGTAACAATAAGTAGAAAGTATTCTGTAAACAATAAGACATGGTCACCCTATCGCACCACATACTGATAATGTTCTACAGCTTCTGAAATATAACCTTAAGAATTTTTATTGTATTTTTACTAGTTTTGACAAATTAAAATCTAGGTATTACAAAAAACTCCAGACCTCTGCGATGCTTTTTCAGCGAGATACAGGCGAAATAACGTTTTATTCACCGTTTCGATGGCGTGGCCATATCGTTTTAGTCTTATAGCTCCTGAAATATAAACCTAGAAATTTTTGTTGTATTTTTCCTTAGTTTCGACAAATTCAAATCTGGGTAATTACAATAAACTACACACCTCTGCGATTTTTTTTCAGCGAGATACAGGCGATAGCGTTTTCTCCACCGTTTCAATGGCGCGGCCATTCGGTTTTAGTGTTATAGCTCTTAAACTATAAACCTGAGTATTTTTTTTATATTTTTACAAATTTTTTACAAATTAAATCTTGCATTTGCGTAAATTTCAGGTCTCTACAAGGCTTAGTTTTAAAGATCTCAGTGGCCGCGCGGTTCGCCGCGTTTCAATGGCGCGGCCATGTTCAAACCCTTATAACTTTTTAACCGTATCTTTGACAAATTTATGGTTTTGGGAATCAACTTTGACAAATTTTTACAAAAAATTGACATGGTTTTTTTTAAAAAAAAACGCTATGGCCGCGCGGTCGAACTGGACACGTTTTCGGAGTCTAGGAGGTTAAAAAGTAATATGTCTGCACTCTCCCTATATCCAGTTAATAAAAGTAAAAACTTTATATTTTCTAGCACTGGTCACTTAATTCTCTAAGAAGGTGGCAAATGCACTAACCTTTCCAAAATATTTCATACTAAGAAGTTGGGATTAGGGTTGTCTAATAAAAATCATTCCTGATGTTTTCATAGTAGGTATCAATATAAAATTTAATAAAAGTAAAAAAAACATAATAACTTTTAGTGAGATCAACACGCTCTATTAATCGTCGTGACTATTAATTAATATAGGTTTTACTTAATAACCTACTTAGGTAGCTGCCAACCATCTTATTTAACTTCTAATTATTTTCTTAACTTGAACTGTTTACTATACTAATAAAATAAAACATTAATTAACATTTAGTTATTCAGAAAAAGCAACATGTGAATAATAACATTTCAACTAGGTATAGCTTAATATCTATAGCTTAACATAATCAGTCTCTAAAATGTTCCAATGGCAGTCGGAGATATTAATAAGTACCTACCTATAAACAATCAACGACCTAGTAAATTATTCATGTGGGAAATTTTAATTAACAATATAAACTATTAAAAAGATGTTTAAATCTTATTAATACTAGGAGGCAACTGTAAAACACTGTTGTACCAAGTAGGTACTGTACATTGTCGGTAGTTATTCATTGGACATTATAATTAGAAAAATAATGTTGTCAAATTTGAATGTCCCTCGAGACCCTCTTGAGGGCTAGTTAATACCAGCTCCACATCTGAGTCTAGTATAAAACTAATGTCATTTACGTCAGGCCAGTAAAAAAAATCCTTCTTTCTTCTCATAAATTTGACAAGCATTCCGAAATCTTCTATTAGTTCTAAAAGTTTGCCTACATAAAACTTATTTCTTTTTAGTCCACAAAATTTAACTAGGAGGAAACTGTCAATTTGCTGCTTATCTAAGGTATTAGAAATTTTTGTTTTTTTGAAGTTGTTTTGTACAGTATCTTCCTCCACATCACTTAGTTCTGATTTAGAAATGAATGGTCCTTTTTCTGAAGAAACTTAAAGAATAATCATCATTGCTTTCATCGGTTTCTTCCTTGGTTTCTTGAACTAATTTTCTTTTTCTATTACAAGCTAAAGGTAAGTGAAACATATCTGCAGAGGTGGATGGTACTGGGTTATTATAATCAATAAAATTTAATGGTTCTGGGTTAATTTCAAGTTTTTTATCAGGCAATTTACACAGATTAAGTGATAAAAATATATTGTGAGTTTTGTCTATTTTCTGCAATTTACGATTACTTTTTTCTAAATAAAAAGCGCGATTCAGTGGACTATACTTGATTTCAGATAATATGGTAACTTTTTTTCAACCAGACTTTACAGTAGATTCAGGTTCTGGTGTAGATGTTATACCGGCAGTTTCATTTTCAGATGCAAACCAAGGATGATAAATTTCTGTTTCAGGTCCTGGTGAAGGTAATAATCCAGATGTAGTTTTATTTTCAGGTTTACAGCTAGGATTTATCGTTTCTGACTCGGGTTCTGATGTAGACATTAAAACCATAGGCATTTCAGGTTCAGTTGTACACTGAGGATGAGTCAGAGCTCTGGAGCATTGAAAGTTTTTTGGCGTTACTTCTTTTATTCGACATCAACAGTTCTATTTCTTCGGAAGAAACCGAAGCATCGGGTATAATGTTAACTTTTTTATTTTTTATTTTCTTAATAGGATTTACTGACCGGCTTTCTTTTAAATAGTCTAAAAGCGCGTTATCAACGGTATATTTATTTTCTTGTTCATAGTCAGGAAGTTTCCTTAGAATTTTTTGAGGGTTAAAAGTTTTCTTTACTGGTTATTTCTATTGCCTATATTAAAGAGTTAAGCAACACTGGAAAATGAGATTTATTAAGTTGCGTTTCTGACGGATTCTCATGTTTGTAGGTGGTTAAAATTTTGCGCCATTGCTTTTTCAGCGGGCCGAAAAATGTAACATCCAAGGTTGCGAAATGTGTGTGGAATTAGGTGACAAAAATGCGAACCTTATATTTGTTTCTTCGCAAAGACGTATTTTATCAACGTTTAAATGGCTTGAAAGGTTATCGCCAATGATTAATGTAGGCTCTTCAAGCTTTTCAGCCCATGGTATTACAATTTTTTGAAACCAATCTTCAAAAACGGTGGCATCAAACCAGCCAGATTATGTCCGATTACATCGGGCACCGTGTCCATTTTGACACCACGAGGTCCATAAATGCTCTGCCTTAAAAACAGTATAAGTGGGCAAGAATGAGCCTTTAGTGTGATTGAGAAATCTTTCCGGGTACTTAACTTCGCACTTGAAGATGCACATGGACGATCCAGGATTGTCCGATAGGTTGGTTTTATGGTAATTGAGTATATTACTTTTGGGTATGTCTTGCAAAGTATTTTTAAATTGTCGAAATAAATGTTAAATTCATCTGTTGTTTTTACAGCGCGAACGCTTTTTATATTTTGTGCGGCTCTTATTGTTAGCTTACCTTTATGTCGGATCAGAAAATTATTTATACACCACTTTCCTGGCGGTTTACTGTTAAAAATATGTTCTTTATTGTTTCCTTTAAAGTAGTTGAACACAACGAGACTTAGATCAAAACGAGATAGAGGTGCCCCAAAATCACCTGCTGCTCTCAGGACATTTACAATATTTTGTTCTTCTGATTCAGAAAGTCTTTGCTGTCCGCCTGGCTTCTTAATGTGTTTATTTTTTACTTTGTTTGGTATGTTGAATCTCTTTTCAGCCCCAAGTGACTAAATTAGTTTTCTATTTACCAAGTCCACAGCAACTTCTAACATTTTTGGGGAATATTCTGTATATTGTCTGCTACCTAACAAAAGTTGGTGAAGTCGTCTTTCCATTTTCTAAAAAAGGAAAACAAAATGTTTATTAGGTCAATATTTGTATACTCATTAAAATAATCTAACGGTAAAGTGGAAAGCAACTACAATTAGACGGTAGTAGATCCACGCTGGTTTCAGCATGAATGGGTCGGATCGTCCGGGGAAGTACTACCCTCTCATAGAAGATCGACTTAAGAGTAGTAGTATACTTACTACTGCGTTTCGTTCGGTGAGTGAGAGTGCCGGAGGCCCAATTTCATCCCTTTCCTCTTTCCTCACCTCCCTCATTCCCTTCCTCTAACCCCATTCCCAGCCGCCATAGTGGAGGCCACCATACCAGCAGTTCAAGACGATAGCTTTTGGTATGGTGGCCACCACTTCTGGATTCCACTGACTGCTTACCATCAGGCGGGGTGGAGTCACTTTGGTAGGCTAATGTATAAAAAAAAAAAAAACAATATTTAACGATTTATACACGTACCACCAATGTTAAACAGTGTCTAGTCAAACCATTTTGGTGATACAGCTGCTCTGGCGCGCTTAATATTCTGGCAGAACCTCTGTGATATACTATTCTTATGCCTTTCTAAAAAACTGCAGACAAAGTCAGGCCCAGGTATATTATTTGGAAACCTATTATGCGTAACTCCTAACATATCTAAATAACTTTTTATTATTAATCATATATCCATTACATCCAAAGGGTATCCTCAATCAGCACAAGTGTTAAGGTTTAGCACAATATAACTTTCTGATTCATATGCTAGTGCCGTTTGACCTCCTTGCGTTTTCATTTGCCTTGTACTTCGCCTCTGTAAAACTGATCTGGAAATATTGTACACTGACGGACTCATAAACTGCATCAATGTAATAGACGACTTTGAAATAAATATTTTAACCAAGTATGCAAACTTTCTATACAGATTAAAATTGAAACCTCTAGATTGGTTCGTGAACTTTAAAACAGCGTAGGGTCATATCCTTAAGTTTAAGTTTGTGTACTAGAAAGGACCTTAAGACTTTTTTGAAGAAAAAATAGAAATTTAAGGAAAATTGGTTTAATAAAAAAATGGTTTTAACAATAGACACAAACTTCATACAAGGGTTTATTTATGTTTTAATAAGGTGTATTACCTCCACGTGCCCTTATTACGGATTCTAATCGGTTCCGCATAGATTTTATTAGAGTTATTAAAAGATCTTGCGGAATATTGTTCCATTCTTCTGAAAGTGCTGTTCTTAGTGCTGCGACTGTCGTGGGCACAGGATTTCTCGCATATACAGCTCTTTTTAAATTGTCCCAAACATGCTCAATGGGATTAAGATCCGGGCTGCGTGCTGGCCAATACATTGTACGTATCCCAACCTCTTCGCAATATTGTCGAACTTGTGCAGCAGCGTGCGGCCGGGCATTATCCTGCATTAAAATAAAATTTTCGCCTATGAATCCCATGTAAGGCACCACGTGATCTTCTAAGATCTCTGTTATGTAGCGATGTGCAGTCAAACCCCCTCTATTACCCTTTTGACGGACCATGTCTATGAACACAAGTTCTGTTTGCCCGTTCATCGATATGCCACCCCAGACCATACACAAACCGCCTGCAAAAGGAACACGCTCCTCAATGCAACTTTGAGCATATCGCTCTCCACGTCGACGATAGACTCTTCTGCGACCATCTGCACCATATAAACTTGTCCTACACTCGTCCGTGAACAATACGGAGGCCCATTGCTCTTCTGTCCAATTTAGGTGACCACGCGCAAATCTTAAGCGAGCTTGTCTGTGAGCTACAGACAACTTTAGACCATTTGCTGGTCTAAAAGGGGTGATATCCGCTTCCTTTAACTTTCTTCTTATTATTCGTGCACTCACATTTACTCCACGCACTTCATTAAGCTCTGTTTTGATGTTAACTGACGTGAGGAAACGATTTCGCAGGGAAGTTGTAACAATAAATCAGTCATCACGACCGGTGGTTGCTCGAGACCTGCCTGTACCACGTCAGAACCTGTCTCCACAAACCTTCTGTATATTCTAGAAACCGTAGACTGGTTTAAAAATAAGTTTCTACCAATCGTTCGTTGATCCAAGCCCTCTCGCACCAGTGCTACAATTTGAGCCGCTTGTTCGAACGAAGTATCCATATTATGGTTCAAAAACTCTCGATGAGTTAAAAAACTAACTTAACAATTCTGCTGGTAACAATAATTCAATTGACAAAAGAATAAAAAATCAATGCGAATCAATTTAAAACTTTGCTTTAAATAACAGGCAAATCTGATACTACGAGTAAATTTTCTTTTCTTACTTTCTTTACTGCAGTTCTATTTTTAAATTTTGCTTTTTTTAAAGACTAAGAGCCAGTTTCTCCATATTTATATAATTTAATCCAAAAAGTTTGCATACTTATTAAAAAAAATCATTTCAAAGTAATCCTGAACTTTGATGCAGTTTATGAGTCCGTCAGTTTATTTCTCGGCAATAGATCGTATTTTTGCATTACGATTTAAAGTAAGTTCTTCCAGTGCCTGTTTCATAATTTCACTATCATATTTTTTATATCTTTTCTGTTATTTTCAAATTATTGTACTGACATAAACAGCCATAAAGCTTTTTGATATCTGACGCTGTGTTGCTGTGATTTTGTTATTAGTATCTCTTGTATGCTATATAAATTAGTTTACGTATAAAATCATCATTAAAAAAATATTGAAAACATTGGTAAATAAGAAGTTTCTAGCTGAGATATTTCAGAAAGAAGAGCTGAACTGCATAAGAAAATAATTTTGTCTTCATCGAAGTCCATATACTTTTTTTTTGTGAGGATAAATTGTCTCCAACAATAAGTTTACGAACAGTCTTGACTTTAAAGCAACGTATTGACAGTGAAAAATTAATCCTCGATGCAAATATTATCAAACCAACCGCCTTTTGATCTATTATATCACGTTTTGCCCGGACCTCCTGTCAACCATTGATCCCACAAATGTTCTGCTTTGTAGGCTCATACAACGTAAGTATCTCCCTTCCTATTCGCTGCACCAATGAATATAGCACTAATTGCGGTTTAAGAATTGTTCATAATTCTTTCCGGGTTTTTGAGTGCCTCATGACTAATATGTATTTTTTTGCACTCGGGTCGTCTGTAAGATTCGTCTCATAGAAATTGATTAAATTCTTTGGTTTTATTCCACGCATAGACACTCGAAAATTTTCAAAGATATTGTTAATATCAGCAGCTGTTGTTTTGCTCAGGATGATGAAATGTTTGCTGCTAAACGTTTAGACAGGCTATCTTGGTGTCTTTCAATAAAATTTTGTGCCCAATCGAAACGAAATCGAAGTTGGTATTGTTTCCCCAATCTTATTTCAAACTAGCTGTGCCCGCGACTTCGTCCGCGTGGAATAGTGATTTTGGGCAGCATTTGTTGGATATATCTTTTGGTTAGTTTTGAATTATAAACATCTTCGTTTAGGTGAATAAGAAAAATCTTTACAGTAAATGCTTCTTTATCTACGATATTAGACGTATAGCCATCGCGGATCAAAGCCATACGGGCTGCTAGGATTACTTACACGTGGCAAATCCACATAAAGCTGACCATGCGAAAAACAGTTAATATTTAGATCCACACTCATTAATTGTCATCGCGAAACATAGGCTCACTGGAAACTGAACTCGTTTAAAACTAAACGGGAAATTGTTTGGAATGAAAGGAATCCGAGAAATAAAAACGCTATAAGTTTTTTTTTTATATTAGCCTGCCAAAGTGCCTCTACTCTGGCTGATGGTAAGCAGTCAGTGGAATTCAGAAGTAGTGGACACCATTCCAAAAGCCAAACTACTGGTATGGTGGCCTCCACTATGGCGGCTAAGTGAGATGCTTCTTCACGCCTCGCTTAAAAGTCCCAGGATGAAAGTTAGGTGGGAACACATGCGCTGGTAAAGAGTTCCAGGCTTTAATTGAGCGACAAAAGTATAAAGTGCTGAACCGTTTGGTTTGAGACCCTTTAGATTGCACTGTGAAAGGGTAGCACTTCAGTCCCGCACGCGTCGTTCTGGATAAAAAGGGAGAGGGTAGAATTAATTTAAAGAGCTGTTGAGATGACTCTCCGTGGTAAAGGCGATAGAAGACGGCCGTTGAAGAGGCGATGTCTCTTCGCAGCTGTAAAGGCTCAAGGGTCTTAGGCCTCCGGGCTTCCATGATACGGACTGCTCGCAAAAGGCCGCCGTACCGTCTCGAAAATGGTCGCCGGGTCCCACTATCCGGTCACCAACCTGCACGACGAACCACTCCGAGATTATGCGCAACCTGGTGGGGCAGTCTCTTTTTTTTTTGGTTAGGTCTAATTGGGCCCTTGTAGACGTCGAATCGGATGTATAAGTGATCCGACAGAGTCTCCACCTCCTCGATGACGCGCCAGCCTACGACACGGCGGGCTAGTGCGGGGCTGGCGAAGGCGAGATCGACAATCGACCCGCCCCGCTGACGCACGCACGTGTTAACGGCTCTCCGGTTGAGAACGAGTAGGCCGTGTGCCACGGCCCACTCCTCGAGCACCTCACCCCTGACGTCCGTGGCCGGGGAACCCCAAGCCGTGGATTTGGCATTGAAGTCCCCGAGGACGAGAACGGGGTGAGGGTGGCTTCGAGCGACGACGGTACCCAATAGGGCTAGAAAAGCCTCAAAGTCGGCGAGAGGGCGGTTGGGAGAGAAATACACCCCAACCACCACGAGACTGTCCAGGCGCGCTGCCACAAAGCCCTGGCCCCTCGAACAGCAAACGAGGGGCACTGCGGGCGAAGACATGACGGCCACCGAGCCGTCTCGGTCCGACACCCAGTCGTCCCGAGGTGGGACGTAGTACGGCTCGGCGACCACTGTCACACTTATTTGCCACTGCGCCATGGTCTGCAGGAGGAGATCCTGAGCCCTGGCGCAGTGGTTGAGGTTCCCTTGGAGGAAGCGGAGCGGGGCCATCACTGGCAGTCCATCTCCGCTCCCTCCACGGGACGCCCAGTTTCTTTACCGCCAGCCGGTTTGCTGGCTGGCGGCTTGGCCACGGCTCTTGGCCCTTTTGGGCCCTTCTTCTTGGCCGGCTTGTTGCAGGCCCTGCCGACCCGGTGATCCGCCGGCCTGCTTGCCGCCGCACACACCACGCAGTGCGGCGCGGCCTCGCAGGTGCCGGCCTTATGACCGGGCTGACCGCAGCGGAAACAACAGCCACTGCGGTCTTCCGCCTTGCAGCCAGCACCTACGTGGCCAATCTGCAGGCACCGAAAGCATCGGGTCGGCCTGGCCTCCAACAGCCTGACCTGGGCGGAGACCCAGCCCACCAACAGGCGTTTGGCGTCGGCCAGTTTCTTGGCCGCCGCCACGGGACAACTGACTAGGGCCGTGCCCAGCCCGCTGCGGTCCGGCTTTACCTCGCCGGACTTCACGAGCTCCGGAGCACAGCCCCCAGCCCTAGCGACGGCGGCGACCAATTCGCCTGCCGTCACCGAGTCGTCCAGGCCCGACACGCGAAGCTCCGCGCATTTAACGGGCCTGGAGACGCGAACGTCCTCCGCCGGAAACAGCAATCTCAGTTTTTCGGCGAGAACGTCCGCCTTGTCGCCGCTGGTGGTGCCGGGTATCTCCAGCAGGCGGGCTCCAGTGCGGGTGGACTTGCACCGGAGACCCGCCGCTATACCCAGATCGGCAGGGTTGATCTGGGCCTTTGCCGTGGCCAATACCTGGGCATATGTCGCACCCCTCTCGACCGCCGCCGGCTGCAGTGTAAGAACCACTGCAGCCGAGCGGGGGGCGCGTAGCGCAGCCTGCTTTTTGGCAGCCTTCTTAGCTGCCTTTTTCTGCTTCTTATTTTTCTTTTTGGCTCCCGCCGTCTCCCATCCGCCCTCTATGGGCTTAGGAGCGGGAGCCGCAGCCTGCGCTGGCGTTGGTCCTCCTTTTTTCTTCTTGGGCGCAGGACCCGGTCGAGCGGCAGCAGGCAGAATTGCTGCCGTTTTTGCTGACGATGCCTCTTTTGGTGGTGCCGCCTGTGAAGCCTCGGGCCGAGATGACAGGCCAGCTACTACGGCAGCAAAAGATCTGCGATCCGACGCGAGAGGAGGACGCAGCACCTTTCCTTCAATCACCGAGAACCGAGCATTGAGTCTCGCTATCTCCTGCTTAAATAGCGAGACCAGCTCGGTCTCGGTTTCCTTTGGCGCCGTGTTAGGAGCAGGGCGCTCGCGCCGGATCGCACTGAGGTCAGCTCTTAACGCCTCGTGCTCCTCCCTAAGCTGCTTTATTTGGGCCGCCAGGCGAACGTTCTCGGCCCGCAGCTTCTGAGCCTCTTCGCTGGCGGTCCTGTTCAACAGGACCTCGGTCACCTCGGCGATGGTAGTTGCCGCATCCTTTAGGCCCTTCTGGCTGGTGCCCTTCAGATTCTTTGAGATCTTTGCGATGGTGCGTATAGCACCCACCGCGACCTCCAAGCGTTCTTTCAGGGCTCTAGATGAAAGCTCCTCGACGTCCGATGAATCTGCCGACAGCGCCTTCGACAGCCGAGACGCCCTATCGGCCGACACCCGCTCGGTGACCTCGGCGATACGGCGGTCCGAGTCGGCCTCCTCAGCCTCTTTGGCCGCCGCGCGCCTGGCCTCCGCAGCCTCCTTGCGGGCTCGGCCGGCGCCGACATATCGGCCGTGTTTAAGGGCGCCCTGACCCCTTCCGCGCTTTGCGGCACTGGTGTGCGTGCCGATTGGCGCCTCCTCCGAACCCGAGGCCGAATCCGACCCCGGGTTACTCTCGGCAGTGCGAGAGCGCTTCCGCCAGAAACTTCTAGCCGAAGCGTCACCCACCGCGACGATAGCAGGCTCGCTGTCCGTAGACATTGAGCCTGCCTCCTCAGCACATGAATGTGTGCTCTCCAGGCGCGCAGAACTGGGCGTGCGCAGCAACTCCGCAGGCAGTCGTTCTAGCACAACGACCGCTGCCCTCTTCTCTCCTACCTCAACGTCTGGTTTTTTTATGTTTTCAGTATCCATACTAATTCCCACGAGTGGGGGAGAACTAAAGGTCCACCCGTGCAGAGATCCCCCAATACACGGGCAAGTCTACATTTGTAACCCAAACCGGAGGGCGACAGGTATCCGTCTGGGGTCGGCCTTGCGCCGCCGACTAGCCGCCATTTCTGGCTGCCGTTAACGACAGGGACTACCCTACCCTGCCACGCACACCTCACCACGGCAAACAGCTTGTGTTAGGGGTTTTTTACAGTGGACTCTCCACGCAGCCCCTACCCTTCCACCGACCAAGGGTGGCGGCCCTCGTTCCCGCCTTATCATGACGGGGTTACGAGTCGGCCGAACGGTGGTCTGTACCAGACCATCCGTCCGCCCATAGCGGCAGTGGCAACGAGGTAATACCTTATTGCCCGCCCAGCAGCAAAAAGCACACTAGGCCCGCTTGAGGGTAATTTTTTATAGAGGTTTTCTTCCTCGTTATATTTAATCACTATTTTAATTTAACATAACCCAAAACTGAAACCTAGTGGTGTCCTTTCCTATTGAAAAACAGATGCTCTTCTTGCTCTGGTTTGACAATGGCTATAAAATACGAGGGGAGGTCAAAAAGTTCGCGGAATGAGAGGGATAGGTGGTGAAATTAAATATTAAATTATTTTTCCTTTTCAATATATTCTTCCTTAACAACAATACATTTCTCAGATCTATGAAATAATTTGTTTATACCATCGAAAAAAAATGATTTGTCTTTGGTGTCAAAACAGGCCGAAATTGCTATCTTTACTTCTTCATCGTCGTTAAATTTTTGTCCACAAAGTTTTTTTAAATTTTTGGAAATAAATAATAATTACTAGGGGCTAAGTCTGAACTGTAGGGTTGGTGTTGCATTTGATCGAAGCCGCATCGATGAATAGCAGCAGTCACAACTCGACTGGTGTGCACGGGTGCGTTGTCGTGCAAAAGGAGCACGGCTTTTACCAACTTTCCTTTTCTTTTTTCCTTGATAGACTCTTTTAGGCGTTTTAATAAGGGAGCGTAGTATTGGCTCATTATAGTGACACCTCGTTCTTTATAATCAATCAGTAAGATTCCTTCTGATTTCCAAAAGATTATCGCCATAATTTTTCCAGCCGATTGCGACACCTTGTACTTTTTGGAAGGGGATGTGCCTTTTTTATACCACTGCATCGAGTCCTGCTTTGACTCAGGTTCATAGTGGTGAAACCAAGTTTCATCTCCAGTAACGATCCGGGCTATAACTTCTTCTTAATTCTCATCACAGAGCTCCTAAAACTGGCGGAAGCACTCAACGCGCTCGCGTTTTTGGAGCGGCGCGTAAGCATTCTTGGCACCCATCTTGCACTGACCTTAGTCATCCCAAGATGATCATGTTGGATGGTTAAAATGGTTGTTTCAGATACAAAATCTGTTGCTAGCTGCTTCTTCGGGTCGGGCATCTTCCAATATTTTTTTTTCTACTTTCACGATAATTTCTGGAGTGGTGGCCTCAATTGGCCGTCCGGAGCGAAGGTCATCTTCAATGGAGTCCCTACCTTAATTGAAAAGGCCATGCTACTTGTAAAACATGGTTTTACTAGAGGCAGAGTCTGCGTAAACTGCTAACATCTCTTGGAAAATGGATTGAGGTGATTTTCCTTGCTTGGTTAGGAACTTAATGAGTGAGCAGTATTCAATTTTCTTCATAGTGGCTGATTTCTTGCCGATTGACTTGTTAACTGGTCGATAACTCGGAAAGGTTAAAAACCCGATTAGGTTCAAATTTGGTATTTATACCCTTAAAGAATAATTCTACTAGTGACTACCGAGATTAATTAACCTACCCCCTCCAACCCCTTCATTCCGCGAACTTTTTGATTGCCCCTCGTATGTGTGCAATCAATACAGCCTGTCACTACCCGGTAAGTTAAATTTTCTTCGGAACCTAAAAACAGTTTATCATTGTTCAAAAGATATTCAATAAGATAGGCTTTACAATATTTTACTTTGTATGTTACTTACTATTGTCTTATTCTCGACCTTTCCGGTCATGTTTGGAGAATTTAATTATTTCTTAGCAAATAATTACTGTTGACTGCCTCTGCAACTTCTACAATACAACGACTTGCTGCGCGTTGTGGTGAATGTTGTGCCACACTCTTGATCTTTTGATAGGACCCAGTAGCAAACGTAACTCAAAGCACACAGGACCTCAAAACATTGCATACATAACAATACGTATTTAATGGTAACCAGTTATATTTATTTGCCTTCATTTCCAATGCAATCTCTTTTGTTCCGCGCAATAACGTATGAGTACATAAATCCCGACAAAGCTTTCGGAATATTGTTTTATCGAGCGAGAAACCTCTATAAATAAGTAATCCGTCATTTTATTTATTTCCTCAAACACTGTCGAGAAAATTCTTTTGTGGCACCCGAGCCACACTTCTTAATTATGCGCACTCGCAGCCTTCAATAGATTATGACCTTATTTTTATTTTGTAAAATACATAAATAACAAATTGGTGCGCCCGCGCACCACCACGTGATACTAGGTCAACGGTCAGGGAGCGACTGTTTCTTCTATGCACGCACCAGACAGAGAGTGAATATTCCCTCTACGCTCGCATACACTACAGATTCCATTCTAATTACCATAAAATAAGTGAGCGGGCTACCAAGCTGCTCATGTGTAATACTCCGTGTACCACGGATGTACATCCGTATTTATATTGTATTATTATTGGTATTCAATATTAACCAGGTTTAAATATATTTTAAAAGTGCTTGTAAAAGGGTTATAATAATTAAATCAAAATTAACTTACCGATTAAAGATTACAAATCCAGCACTCATCTGGAGGATAGTGGTCGTATAGACACCGAACACACTCGCACCAAAATGATGTATTTGTTAAGATTTGCTACACTATTGCCTTAACTCTACAGTCCACTATTAAATGCATTTGCCCAGATACGGGGGCAACGTGCCAACAATCACACGATGCGTCTTTTATAAAATGGGTAGGGCTATCCCACGGCCACAGTGCCTCCCCCATAGCTACTAAAATGAAATCTTCTCTAAATAGAAACTTATCTATATCAATTATAACAACCATGTTTCCAAACTTTCTTATTCTGCGACGGACAAAAAAGAATTGATGATAAAGTTCCGAAAAAGTTAAAACTCTTTTAAGTTAAAGTATTCGAATTCATAAACCATGTCACTAAAATTACCTACTTGAAAAGAAATAACTCAGTTTTATCTGATTAACAACTCGAAAAACTTAATATTTTTTAACACTTACTTACTTCAAAATATAAATTCTAAGTTGTTGAAATGATTTGATTTACTGCAATACAAGAGCAAAACCACTTGCTTTTTTTTATCTCGCAATGCGTGGGAGAAAACTTATAAGATAAAACTACAAAAAGTTAAATTAATGATATATTTTATTCGTCACTTCAATTACTAAATATTTATTATGATCTATTAAAGATTACAAATCCAGCACTCATCTGGAGGATAGTGGTCGTATAGACACCGACCACACTCGCACCAAAATGATGTATTTTTTAAGAATTGCGACACATTAGCCTTATCTCTACAGTCCACTATTAAATGCATTTGCCCAGATACGGGGGCAACGTGCCAACAATCACACGATGCGTCTTTTATAAAATGGGTAGGGCTATCCCACGGCCACAGTGCCTCCCCCATAGCTACTAAAATGAAATCTTCTCTAAATAGAAACTTATCTATATCAATTATAACAACCATGTTTCCAAACTTTCTTATTCTGCGACGGACAAAAAAGAATTGATGATAAAGTTCCGAAAAAGTTAAAACTCTTTTAAGTTAAAGTATTTGAATTCATAAACCATGTCACTAAAATTACCTACTTGAAAAGAAATAACTCAGTTTTATCTGATTAACAACTCGAAAAACTTAATATTTTTTAACACTTACTTACTTCAAAATATAAATTCTAAGTTGTTGAAATGATTTGATTTACTGCAATACAAGAGCAAAGCCACTTGCTTTTTTTTATCTCGCAATGCGTGGGAGAAAACTTATAAGATAAAACTACAAAAAGTTAAATTAATGATATATTTTATTCGTCACTTCAATTACTAAATATTTATTATGATCTATTTACAATCTGAAAGAAAACATTTTTTTATGTTAAATCTACACCTGGCAGCCTTAATACTAAACAGTAGTAATTTAAAATTAAACTATAATTGTCAACATCCTTTAAGAATCGGTAATTATAAATAATTATTAAAGCCTAAAAGTATCTATATTTAAACAAATTACTTATTAAATTATTTATTAAAAACAATAATTATTATCTTATATTTAGTAAGTGCTCCGCCTGCATCTATAACGGCACCAAGTCTACTTCGCATAGTTTTTACTAAGACCTCGCACAGATTAGAGCCCCTTAGCGATTCCCAAACCTCATCAACATGCATCACAAGAGCTGATTTTGTTCTTTCAGTCCTTGTGTCCCATCTCTGGACCATAATCGCCAATAAATTTTCAATGGGATTAAGGTCCGGAGATCGGGATGGCCATGGAACCGAGCGCAAATTAGGTTGCTGCCGGATCCAATTGTCAACTAAGCGACAGCGGTGCATCGGACAATTGTCGTGAACAAAAACTATTTCTTGCAAACATTCCTCCGGATACACCACTCTCACTGTCGGCACCATTACATCCCGCAGCAAGTCTAAATAATTAACGCCGTTTGACCTTTCAGGGATATACACTAACTCCCCTGGTCCGGCAGCGCTCATCCAGACCCACATGTTGACTACCACTCTGCCAGATTCACTGTTCGGGATCACATTTCTAGGCTCGTATCGTGTATTATTTACACGCCATAAGTGCCGACGACCTACTTCGCTAGACTTAAAAGTTTTTTCGTCGGAAAAAATGGCGTGTGAAAAATCGAAATCTCGATAATCTCTAGCGAACTGTACTCTAGCCGCTTTATGAGCATCTGATAACAAAATTTTTCTCGCCGGCTTTCTATGTCGAATGCCTGCCCGTTGCAAATGAGTGCGAATTGTTTGCAAGCTGCACTCAAATTCACTGGCAAACATTCTTTTCGGGGTAAATGGTTGCATTTGGTAACTCTCGACCATCCGCGCTCAATCCGCTCTGGTGTTATAATATACGACCTCGACTCGACGTGCCCCTCATTGTCAAAGCGATTCAGCCAAAGCCTGACAGTATTCGTCTGTAAAAGAACAAAACAAGTAATTGATGAGAAATATAT
The DNA here is from genome assembly GCA_963082885.1 of Parascotia fuliginaria. NCBI lineage: Eukaryota > Metazoa > Arthropoda > Insecta > Lepidoptera > Erebidae > Parascotia > Parascotia fuliginaria. Next base: position 610,814 of record OY720199.1, on the reverse strand, counting down.
ATTATTTGGTTCACAGAATTATTTTCTCTATAAAGTACTATTAAAATATAATAGTCATGCGCAAATCATGTCCTGGAGCGGATTGAACCTGGACAGATTCCTTTCCCTCTTGGAACTATGCTCCGTAAACATGTTCAAGTAACTATCTAGTTCCGCAAATCCAAATGACATGTCATGTTCACAAGAATACAATATATTCGCGACAACTTTCATCTGTGGATTTCATAAATGTCATAATGATTTACATTCTATCAATTGATTTACCTTCTTACTTTTCAGGCTTAGGACTGTCAACCAAAAATTTGATAAAATACAACTTTTAAGCAATATGAACTAAACAAATTAGGTTTTAGTTGGCGTATTTATAAATCAACTGATTCTATGTACATTATTTATGATTAAGAATATATTATTTTTTTGAAATATTTACAAATGTTTATATCTATTTTTTTTTGTACATTTTTTTTTTTCAAATGTTTACAAAGATTATTTTTACAAAGATTTGATAAGATGGATTCAGCATCCCTACGAATTTTTTGAACTCAGGATCATTTACTAGATTTAATGGATGGTATTCCTATACAATCATATACATTAGCTGCTCGTCAATTTTCATTTTTTTATTTGACGGCAACGGTCTTTGGGTGAATCCATCAATCTTTGATTGTACAGCAATACGCACAGGTGCTGACACTGCTGAAGGTAATTGTTGTAGGCTGGTTGACGGAACACTATGCTCAGCCGCTAATCCAGCAATTTCATTAGCAGTTTGCCGTTCCAATGGCGCTGTAGATATTCCCGGATGCTTACGTTTTAAATGTCTGGGCAAATTGCCCAGACTGCCAGACGTATACGAAATATTAATACTACAATAATTGCAAACTCCTTTGCCATCTTCATCTTTAAAATGGTCCCATAAAGCACTAGTTTTTTTACGAGATGTCATTTTAAAACGTGATCTAAACACGAAAACGCACAAAACGAAATTATTTAATTTTAAAGAAATGGGTTACGCGCAGGCACAAGTGCATACAGGTGTCAAGGTCAAATATTTAAAAAATCAAACAAAAATAAGATTTCTTTAATCAATAATTGCTCATTTTTTGTTAGAGTTATGTCACATTATTCAATACACCTAACCGCAAAATAATAAAACACAAAATATTAATTTATTTATTTAAAATTCATCACTCAAATATCTATTCTAACTTAACGGCTAGTAAACAAGTTACATTTTTCATTGTCGCATGAGTTCAGAACGTCGCAGTAGGTGCGGCAGTCTACGGCGCCAACGAACGGCGGCGGCGCCGCGCCGGCGCGCTGGCGATCGTTCCATTTCACGCTGTCAGTCTTGCACGCCGATGGACATGTTAGGAACTATGGCACGATTTAAGTATTAGCTGTGGATTGGACCGACGACGTTCCGGCAGAGGAGTATAGTTCCTGAACCTATTACGGTCCGGACCGACGCACCTCTAAAATATAATTATTGCCGACTTAAATGGTGTTAAATACAAATAATGTTAATAATATTATTATTATTAACATAATAAGTAAGGTAGTCTCGTGTGATGACATCGAAATTGCAATGATCTTAGGTTTTTTTTATGTACTATTTCGAGGCTTTTTGTGTATATATCATAAATAGGGTTCCAGATTTGGACTGCATACTCTGATTGAGATCGGATGAGGGTTTGATACAGAGTTAGGAACGTAAGTGGCCGTTTGGAATCATGTGAGGATCGCATAACAAACCAAAACATTTGATATGCCTTATTAATTATGTTTTCAATGTGACGATCAAAATGTAATCTAGAATCAAGCGTCACCCCTAAGTCTTCGATGAAGTCGACCTTCTCTAATGCAATGCCATCCAACTCATAATTTTGTATTATGACGTTTTTGTTCTTGGTGTAAGTTATTGTTTTACATTTAGGTATACTGAGTTGTAGTTTATTAAAATGACAATATTGGGTGAGCCTGTGCTGATCTTCCTGCAACAGCAAACTATCCCGAGTATTCTTACAGGGTTTGTAAATTTTAATGTTGTCTGCATACATTAGAAACTTGCGGAGGCAGTCAGAAATGTCATTTATAAACAGTATGAAAAACAGCGGTCCCAAGATAAACCGGAATGAGACAGAACAAGGTTAGAACAAGGAACCCTGTGGAACACTGGAAGTGACGACAGTAGAACAAAATTCGAATCCATTAAGGACGACTCTCTGGGTCCTATTAAAAATATAGGCCGAGAACCACCTGAGTAGATTGCCGCGAATGCCATTGTAAGCGATTTTATCGAGAAGTAATTTGTGGTCCACCCTGTCGATAGCCTTCCGAATCCGTAAGCACGTCCTCTACGTCGGCGGCATATTGGAAGTCGAGCGTGGTCAGGATGTGATAGATCTAAGGCATATTGTCCGTTACCTGCATTATTTCGAACTGCCCTTCCATCTGGGTACACCATATGCCAGGTTTTTGGGCCAGTGGTTCGGTTCAACTTTTTAACATGTTAAGGTATTTGCTAAAAAATTTAAGCTTAGATTTCATACAGCTGCGTTTTTTTAAATTTCACTTTTTCTTATTGCCATTCCTCTAATGACGTGGATCTATTATTTCAGGCAAAAGACCCTGTATATAAAATAAAATAGTTTTTGATTTAATTTTATCTTGTAAAAATTTTACAATATTTAATGATTGTTACGACATAGTTTTGTTTAGCCTTTTTTTTTTTTTTTTAGTTTGCTGGGTAATAAAGTTTTGTTTGACTGTTGTTTATGTCTACTTACCTAGTAGATAAACAATTTCACCAGAATTAGTTAGGTTTTCTAAATGCACAAAACTATCATGTGTTGCTCCTGCATATGAGACATCCACATGCAAAATGTTTAAGTCAGCATCAACTATCTAAAAAGGATAATTATGTTTAGTAAGTTGTGTAACGATAAAGAATATAACAGCTTTGAAAGTTGCAGGATAAACATGTTAATAACTTACCAACATAACATTTCTAGCATGAAATCCCTTTCGGCAGAAATATCTTTCTTCATTGTCATGCGGTCTTATTAAGGCAACAAATGTACCATCTATGCATCCAATGACTCCCGGAATATGAAATTTTTCATAGAAACTGTAATTTAATAATAATAATAATATTCTACCACATTCACACAGCGCCATCTAGCCCCAAATTAAGCAATTATATTTGCTTGTGTTATGGGTACTAAACAACTGATATACTACATATATACATTTTTTTTTGTAAATACATACATATTATAGATAAATTACACCCAGACACAGAACAAACAATCATGCTCATCACACAAAGATTTGTCCTGGGTGGGAATCGAACCCACGACCTCCGGCTTAGCAGTCAGGGTCACTAACCACTAGACCAACAGGCCAGTCAAATAAAGATGTTTAATGTAAATCTCAGTTGTATCTTTAAAATGAAAAATATGTAAGTACCAACTCACCGTTCTTTAAATATTTGTCTTTCTAAAGCATTTTGTGGAAATCTTATGTATTTTTTAACAATGCTAGGATGAGTTAATGCTTCAACTATGTCTTTAATACAACGGGATACTGATGTTTGTGACAAATATGTTTGAATATTCCTCCCCAATATTTTTTGGTAACTACCAGATGCCAAAAAAGACAGTGCACATAGTAACTGAAAATGACAAAAATGTAGCACCTACATAAATGCTGAATATTAACTTTTTATATGAGTAAATTAGAATTTAATTTTAAACTGTGTATGATATAGGTAATATAGGTACCTACTTATGCATTTATGGTATAAGTATTTACAGAAACATGTAATAATAAGATAATATTTCAACAACTACACACAATGTATTTTAATAAAAAGTTTCCTCATTTCTAAGTAGGAAATGAAAATGGTATTTTGGTTGTGTTGAGTGTTAACCCTTTACCACCTACCACCTAATCTTGTTACACAACCACCTGCCATACGTCTTACAGACGGGCGAGTAAAAAGACCTTCGTACGTAAAATGTAACGGTGAAAAGTTTGTTTTTGAATTAAAAACAATTAAAGTGCATATGAACATCTTTATTAAAGCAAACAAGGCACATAAAAATTGTCATTTTTTTCCTATAACCATAATTTTTTTGAAACAACTTAATTCTAAACTAAAAAAATTTTTATTCAAAAAACGAGATCTCCAAAAATAATCACATGACTTAGGAACTTATTTCTTTCCGTTTATAAAAATATGATAATCAACAAGTAATATAAAATCAAAACTTTCCCATTATAATCATATATTTTGCAAAATTGCAGGGCATCAATGTTATAGATTTTCTCGACAATGAATGCACATTTTTTGGGAGCATTCGATACAAATCGGCTTTTTACATTCAAAACACATGTATTGTGTCCTGTGTTTCTTTTTAGGATCGCAGGTTGAGCAGTTTTTTCGAGAAGCCAATCTGTCTTCAGAACTGCTATCACCTGGTAGAGCTGCTGGAGTCGAGTCATTGCCGCAGTGAAGTATGCGCCGAAGTGCGATTCGAATATGCCGTTGAATTTTTACATTGCTTTCTCGACGCTCCATATGCGGTCTGGTGAGCTGTTCAGCTAGCCTTTTCATAAATTTGAACCTGCTCTCAATCTTGTGTCCTTGGGCTTGACCAGATAAACTGACGACGTAGCAGTTTGAAGCCGAAATATCGAGCAGCCTGTAAAATACTGCCAATGGCCACCTACGCGTTCGACGACCTGTGGTATAATTGGAACATCTTTGATCGAGTAGGTCTACTCCGATCTTGGTTCGATTGTAGAAAAGTATGATTTCCGGTTTCTTGGTAACTTCATCTACCTCGGGCATATGATGCATACTTGACACGGTGATCACTGCTTTATTTGGCCTAGGGACGTAAGATGATATAGTTATATCTTTTGTAAACCCAAAGATGGTTGAATCAACAAGCCGGTGACGGGTTGGTAAGAATTCTTGAGGTATATCTCTTTGGTTTTTCCTCATCGTGCCTACAACGGTTAGATGTTTCTCTTTCATTACATCTAAAAGCTCAATAGAAGTATACCAATTATCCACTGTAACATTTCGGTTTGATCCTTCTATCGGAGAAATAAGTCGCAGTACTGTTCAGTACACTACAGTTCAGTAGCGACTGAAAAAACCAACTCAAGCTGAGTTGGTTTTTTCAGTGGCTGATATTCTGTTGGTAAATTTAGTCTATCAGAATCTTTTCCTACGTAAATGTACGCATTCAAAAGATACCCTGATCTTGCATCTGTAAGGCATTGTATTTTTATGCCGTACTTGGCAGGTTTCTTCGGCATATACATTTTGAACCTGCATCTTCCTCGAAATGCCAGCAACATTTCATCGATACATGCATAGCTACCAATCGCATAAACAGCTTGACATTGTGCAATAAATGAACCGAAGAGTTCGGTAATAGGCGCAGATGGATCGATTTCCCGGCGTGCTAATCTGGTCTCAGAATCATCAAATCGAAGGGTTTTCAGTAATACTTTCAATCGGTTTTTGCTCATGATGCAGCTATATATTTCTCGTCCAGTACCGTCATTATTATACCACGATGTATAGTGTTCATGGTTTTCTTTGAATATAGCTGTATAGAAAAGAAGCCCTATAAAAGCTTTCAATTCCATGAGATCCATGGCGTGAACACAGGTTGATTTTTGGTAATTGGGTCTTATTTCTTGGATCTTCACATTTGTGTAACGAACTATTTTTTCAAGCATTTCGTCTGTGAAAAATTTCTGCCAAATATCCAGCGGTGAAGAGGAAGCATTCAGTTCATTCCGGTATAGTGGCTTTATACCTTTTCTTTCTTCAACTATATTACGTTGCAATGTTCTCGATCGTAATGTAGGTGGAGCAGAAGACCACCGAAAGCGATTCTTACCAAAATAGTTTTTTTTTCGAGGTCTGGAACGCATTTGTATCAAAGGCTCATCATCAGACGAAAATTCTTGTTCTGCAGGTAAAACCGGAGGTTGAGGTGCAATAATGTCATGATTTTCGTCAGCGTTTGATTCTTCACCTTCAGAATTCGATTTACAGCTATCCTGCAATGTATGCTGTATGCCAATTTCCAAGTCTACATCGCTGCCTTCATCATTTGGTAGGTTTTCGTCGTCAGATATATCTTCTTCTAACCAACGTTCAAGAACACTATCATTAGAAGCCATTTTTAACTGAAACACAATAAATCATAATTTCAAAAAAAGTCACGCAATCACCTACCATACGTCTCACAGACGGAATACGACTTTTTTTTACTTACCAGTGACAAACGCGCGCACCTCCGACCACGACGAGCGCTTGCACGGCACTGAGGGATGCGGCGGGAAGGTACAGGGACGTATAAGGTGATACTTTGTTTGCGCGCCGAAATATTAACGAATTTAATATCCTTGCGTCTGAGAGACGTATGGTAGGTGGTTAAGGGTTAAAATTGTAACTCATAAGAAACTAATTATCTGGCGATTGAAAAGAGTGGCCTGAGTTTCTTGCCAGTTCTTCTCACAGCTCTACCTCATCTTCTTCATGTAACTTTGACTTTTCATAATTATCATATTTTATGATCAAAATGAAATAAATGCTTTAAGTTTGAGTTTAAATGACCAATACTAATATTTTTAAACAATTACATAACTACACACATCTTAAATAGTATGTAACAAAGTAAAGTACTTACCTTACATCTATTTGTAAGTCCTTTCCCTTTACGTTTAGATGTTCTTATTAAAGGTGTTAACTCATGCTCTAAATCCTGAATTAAATCCTTATTGAGTCGATAAATTCTAACAAATTCATCGCTGCGGCTTCCAAGGGTTAAATTTCTTAAAGATTGGGCTTGACGACGGTTGGCATTCAAATCTAATTCGTAAGCTTCTCTTAGTATATTTAACAAAAGGAAAGAACGTGCCATCTATAAAAAAAAATAGTTTTATTATTTTGGTGTTGTCTGACAGTATGTAAAAACACTGGTCTAATGAGAATCTAATAGTTTTACTTACGTCTCGGTATTATACTTCGTTCTTCTTTGAATTTTAAAATTATCTCGCAGTTTTCACTTGTGTATTCAGGCACTCCGCACTAATTTTTTATTTGACATAAAAAATAGAGATAAGTGACAGGTGAGTTCTAAAGTGACTGTCGAAATCTCGTTTCCAATACACGTCAAAAACCGAAAATCTCGCTCAAGAATAGTTCGCTTCACTTACAATCTCATTAAGTGGCGCAAGTGTAGATTTCACTTAAGTTTCAGAATGCCAAATAAAGATTTAATCTCATATTCAGACATGAGCACGAAAGTGTGATCGTACAGAATCGCTTTGCTGACCATGTGGCAAATAAACGATATTCTCGTCCGTTACATAAAGTTTACCCTGAAAATGATAATTCATTAACAATCTTTGAAGTAGTTTTTTAAAAGCAGTTTTTTTATTCGCATACGAAAGTGCCTCCTCTCTGCTTGATAGTAATCCGTCAGTGGGATCCAGAAGTCATAATCACCATTTCTAAAGTCATCATTTTAAACTGCTGGGATAGTGGCCTTCACTATTATAAGATGCTTTTAATTTTTCAAATTACAAGCATCTTATAATTATTTATATATAAGATTGGATTTTCTAAGCCGTTTTTGTATACTCTAATGGGAAATTTTATTTTAACTATTTCATTCTTATCAACAAGCCCATCTGATGTAGCACGAATAATAGGAAAATTTTTATCGATGAAAAGTCTACAAGGTTTAATTAATATTAATTCTTGGACCTGCATTTGATGTAATGCTTGCTGTTCTTTCTTAATACCATGATTGATAGCTGTAACATAAATCTCTTTTTAGGCGTACAAGAAACAGGCAGTTAATCATAACTCTAAATTGGAGAAAATTGAATTTAAGCGAACAATTGCGACTGTTTCAACTCTCCTATGGACGAGGTAAGTTGAAACAGGGGTAAAGGTGAGTTGACACAAACATTTACATGGTCAGTTTTAACTGAATAAAATAAAAAATAAATCAGCAATCATACATATTTATTTGTGTACCTAACATAAAAGTAACTTAAATATTTTCTTATAGATAATTTGAGATCACAAAAAGGCACATTTGGTAAAGTAAAACAACTTTAAATAAAATCAAATTAAAATGTTAACTAATGTACTAACAAATCTTTCAGCAATCATCTTGTGCAATATAAAAGTAACGTAAATATTTTCTTATATACCTATAATTTGAGATAAAAAATCAGAAAAAGGCACATTTGGTAAACTAAAACAACTTTAAACAAAATCAAATAACAATGTTAACTTATGTACTAACAAGTCTTTATGAATCAGTCATAAAATATATAATTACAATAACAAATATAAATTTGGCACTCTTTAAGGCACATTCAAACTAATTTTAATCAGTTGGTATCTACATCATCTTAATTAGTCAGTCTAATCAGAGAAACAGTTTTGACAAATGTACTGTGCCTCACCACCAGTACATTCTTCATGGGACCAACCTTTGCAGTCCATACACTGCACCCATTTTTCATTGGGTCGGCTATTATTATATGGCTCTAAGCAACACAGGCACCAACAGTCTTCACCTTCGGGGTCACTATCAGAACTAGCTTTCCTTTTATCTTTTGTGTTCACTTCTGTCGCTTTAGCTGTCTTTTTAATTAGATTTGCGCTTTTCTTTTTTTTCAAATCCTTTTTTGTTTGGATTCTGTGAAGATTTTTCTTTTAGTATTTTTTAATTTTCTATTGGCTTCCATTGCTTCAAATGCCTCTTTTTCCGGCGTGTCGGTTAATATAGCTGATTTTACTTTTCTTCTTTTTTGGAAACCTTTTCTGGGTAGAGCTTTTGGTAATGGTCTAACGAAATAAGGTGAGAATGTTTTGCCTGGTGATTGGTGTGAAGGGCCTGCAACAGACGAAGACGTGGAAGCGATTGGTTTATCTATGGGAATAGCGTCTTCTCCCGTTGGTAAAACATCCGAAGAAGACGTGAACGCACTAGTATTCTCCCTAAACGTTGATCGATTATCTTCCCCAGATTCAGATATAGACACAATTTGGTTGATCGATGAAGAGATGACTTCAGCGATAGGATTCTCTTGACTTTCTTTATTTGATGTGACTTTTTCATCTACTTGGATATTTATAAATTCAGCCGGTGGAATAATTTCAGGAGTATTTTCTCTCACTCTCTGAACATCATTGTTTATTATTGGCTGTTCTATCAAAGGACGGCCAGTGACTTGACTGGGTAAAAAGTCGTTAAAAGTAAAAATATTTGGATTCAAAGGCCAAATGCCTGTCGCAGAAAAACCTGATGTTATATTTCTTCCTATAATGGAAACGTCAAATGCCGTTTTGACAAGCCCTGGTATGTCATATATTGTCATAGGCTTGCCTGGGTGAGAGCGCATCCAACTGTCGGCAGCGGTATTAATCGCTTTCTTTAATGGTCCAAAAACGGCTCGATCTAATGGCTGGAGCTTATGTGTGCAATGGGGTGGATATGTTAACAGTATTATTCCATTGTCTTTGCAGAACTGTATGTTTTTAACAGCTACATGGGAACTGTGATTATCGAGTAAAAGCAATACTTTATGTTCAGTTGATGGACGAACACAGTTTTTGAAATGTTGCAAAAATTTAAAAAAATCATCTTCTTGCATCCAGCCAGATGCATTACCAGATACAGCACTACCAATTGGTCCATCTCGCACAAAGTGATCCTGATAACGTTTTCTCGGGAAAACAAACATTGGCGGAATATTATTCCCTATAGCATTAACGGCAACAGCCAATGTTAATGTTCCTCTCTCTGCGGATGTCATGGCGCTTACTTGTTTTCCGCCCTTTCGGGCAATAACCCTGTTGGGCTTTTGGACGGTTGTGACACCGGTCTCGTCCATGTTCCAGATGTCACTTGCCGTAAACTTATATCTGTCTAAAAGTTCTGTATAATTATTAAAAAACAATTTAACATTTGTTTCGTTAAAACTGGACGTTGCACGACCCAAACTCGTGGCTTGTGGAGTTCTTAAGGAAAGGTCAGGACGCCGCTCCATAAATAATTTTAACCAAACTTCCCCAGCCATTTTATTAGTGTTCCATGATGCAGGACATTTTTTATTATATTTTTGGGCAAGTTCATATGCCAGTCGCCTGGCCTCTTTGGTGCTCAACCCATAATTGGCGGCTGCACATGTTGATAAATATTCACCTACGGTTTTTTCCTCATTTTGATTAAAGACGAAGTTATGTACATACCCCATAGAAACCGGGCTTTGATTTTCTTTAGACTTCTTGATGAATCGGTATAGTGATGAATAGTTTAAATTGTACGAGTTGGCAGCCTCACGGTAAGTTTTACCTCTTAACCTCACGTCCTCCGCTGCAAGCTTATATATTTCGACACTGGCCTCTCCTCTATCCGTTTATCTTCTATACTTATTAGGCATACTGAAAATAAAATGAAATAACGTATCAAAAATATTGAAACAAAAAAACCTAAGGTAAGTTGAAACAACCGAGGTGAGTTAAAACAAGTTGTTTCAACTTACCTCGCCATTAGAAAAACCGACTATGGCTACCGTATTAACCATTACCCGAGATCAACTTAAATATTTCTACAAAATAACGTTACATAATAATACTACATTAAACACACTACGCTATAGTTAAACAATCAAAAACCTTTTTGTTAATATTAACTAAATAAAACTTGTCGAAAAATAACCAAAATACTTACTTTTCGTAAAATTTTGCGCGTAGTCACAATAACTCCACAACCGCTAGTCACAACGCCGCGACGTGTACTAACAGGTCGGCCGGTGCTTCGAAGCGAATCAAATTGCAACGTTGCCGTTCTTCTAATGCCTATGCTACCCGAAATATTGAGCTTGTGTCAACCTATATCTGTTTCAACTCACCTCGGTCTCCCGAAGGAACAAAAATATTGTTTATTTAAGTTAATTTAAGTAAGTTGCTTTTTTCAAGTTGTTTAATAGAAAGTTTGATAAATGTATAGTACTAAAAAGCAAATAATAAAAATAAATTTAAAGAACAACATATTTAGTTGATAAAACAAAACATGCAACAATGAAAATATAATAAAAGTTAAAATTGTATCCCACTTAATCTGATTTAAGTAATTTCTTAACACAGAATGTGGAATTGATTATATTGTCTCTGATCCTTCACGTTGCATAAGAAAAATCTTACTATTACGAGACCAGCAAAATTTGTTATTGTTAGATTTTGCGAATTTGCGAGACTCATATAATAATTGTCGCATATATCCCAGTAGGTCGCACCCTTAAAAATAAAAATATGTAACTCAAAAACTACAACTTGTGGGAATCGGCGATTAAAGTTTTCAACTTATTCCGACTTGTCTTTGATTCAAAGTTTTAGACCACTTACTAGGTGTTTCGATAATTTAACTACTGATTTTGATTGACAAAACTATGGCCTTTTAATAAAAACTTGGTTACTTTTATCTTAATTATCTATTATACCTTAAAAAAATTGAAGCAAAAAAAAAGTTTTGATTTAAATCAGTTTATGCCAAAAAGTTCTAGTTAGTAGATGAAAAAGACATGCAACAATTCTAAATAATTCTCTTTTGTATAAATTAGCAAGAGCATATTAAAATATATTTCAAAATACTTCGTTTTATTATTAATCAAAATATGATAATATTGGCTTATGTATTATTGTATCATTTTGTAATAAAAGAAATACAAAAAATAATTAAATGAAACAAAATTTGCACTGAATAATCAATCATATATATTTATTATTAATTAACATGCCGCCACACATGTTCATGATTCCCTTTTGGATCCTAAATTATAGGCAATCTAGGGCTTATTGGACGATTCGCACGAATTTAACTCGCACAAAACGTGCGAATCGACTCCTTTAAAACATATTATTTTTTCTGTAGTCGATTCGCACGAATTTCATTTATTGGCGTGCGAATCGACACCCTCACAAATATGTAGTAGGCTATTCGCACACATATTGTTTTTTATAAAATGCAGTTAAGATAAAGTACACTTGAGCACAGAAGTAGTAAGGTCAAATATGTTTTACTCGTAATAGATAGAAAATAAAAACACAATCTATAATCAACAATATCTGTATTAAAATTAAAACTAAGTACTAAACATCTTCTAAGCTCGTGGTTTGAGGATTAAAAATGAGCAAATATCGATCACAGAATAATAAATGTCACTAACAAACTACTACTCCACTAACCACGTAATAAAAAATAAAAGTACTAAAATTTTACTTTTTTTTTTTTACTTTACCCAAACATTTACTTTTTTAATAAGGTAGGTATATATATAATTAACAACTTTTTCTTATATTTATTATTGACGAACATTTGGTACAACAAAAACATGTCTTAATGTTTTTTAGAAGTGTACCTAAAATACACAGTTCTCATCATTATAACAATAAAACTTTTAATCATAAAACTAGAACTAGGGCTATAATCACAATTTGAATCACAGATTTTTCTTTAAAATAACGTATAAAAGTGACTAAACTTTTATATACAACTAACAAATCAACAATAATAAATCAAGTCACAACAATAATAAAATGCTTACTTCTAATTTATATATAACAGGTTAAAAAATAAACTTACGAGAATTATAAAAATAGATATTTGGCTTTAATCACAATCAAAATCACAGTCGTTACCTTTTAGGAATAAAATAATCATCAGTTATATATGTATTATGTATACAATATTACCGCCAACTAATTTCGTAATTTTTCAATACAAAGTTGTATATTAATTTCGCCACGATTCAATTGGCTTACGATGTCTTCGATTCTTTTTTGAAGTTTTATTCTCTCAGGACTTTTAACTGAAATATACTGATTTTTATTATAAAGAGTTAAATAATAATTGGAATCTTTACGTAAAGTATCCAAAAACATTGCAATGTTTGGTTTAGGTTTTACCAATCTGTTAAAACGCGAGTTCCATGATTCGATGGCATTATTTGTTTTATGACACACATCAAAAAATGACCATGTGTTTGAGAAATAAGCATTTTCATCTAACCAAGTACGAACAAAATAATCATTAAATTGAGTAATTTTCTTTTCAGGCTCATTTTCTGATTCAATATATAACCAGCCATCTGATCTATATTCTCGAGGTACATATGCTAGAGCCATGCAACGTTTAACATGCATTTTATCAATTAATGATTTATCCATACCTAACTTCTTTGCATTTCTCCATAAAGACTTTTGGAAATGAAATAAACAACCTTGAATACGTGCGTCAGGAAATATTTTTTCAATAGCAGCCATCGCACTTTTTTCAAAATCTGTGGTGAATATACGTGGAAAAAATTGAGGAATTCGACTTTTTATAAGGTAAAAAAAAATTTCGTATGTTTTTTCTTGTTTGTCCGGTAGTAAAGCGTATATGGCTGGTAAAATATTTGTATGTTCATGGGTACTTCCCAAATCTATATGTAACGTGTATACTTGCAAAAATGGTGGTACGCAGCTTTTGAACGTCCCATCGCAGAAAACGCTTTCTGCTGTTTCAATATATTTTATAACATTTTGGTTTGCAAAAAGTGTAATTCTTGTTTTCTTATATCCATAATCAGCAAACTTCAAATCTTCGTAGCATGGAGGAATAATAAGATCTGTAACTTTTTTGAATCTCAATTTTTTTACCTGTAGTGATGTGTTTCTGTGTCGATAGAGTCTTTTCTTAATATTTTTAAAATCAGGAACTTTTTGTATGAGATCATATCCAGCATTATGCAAGTCCGAAACCATTTCACCATAAATTTTTGGTATAGTTGTGAGCTCTTTCTCCGATCGTTTAATGCATTTGTCTAACTGATACTTCATTTCATTTTCTATGACGCTTGGTTGGCATGAATGAGGTTCTTCTTTTGTTAACAGGAGATCATTATTTGTATGTAAGAGTGCTTTACAACGTTGTCTATTGACGCACCTCCAGACTGTAACACCATTTTTGTTCTTGCGCTGCTTATTATATCTATATCCATGCCTTAATAGAAGTTCTTGACCTCTTTCTGATTTTATAAAACCAATGTCAGCCCTTTCATCTCTACTCGTCGATGGTTCTGCCGCCATACTTAGGTATTTTCAAGAAGCTTTCTATTTTGTCTGAAAATTAAAATAAGTATCCAATGAGATACTAATTAAATCAAGGAGGTTTTACCAGAATTACTTTTATCGCATTAAACATTATTAATATAATTAACTTCTTTGCTGAGCAGATAGTAAATAAAAGTTGTGCATAGTATCCATCATCATTTATGCAATACTAAAAGCAAACTTATGTTGACTCATTTTTGTAATCGATGATTTGGTGACGCTTCCACTAGGTGGCGTCACTTGCTCTTCAACGACCACAGTTTATAATTATTTATTATTAATATGTAGTATTAAATACAAACCGGAGTATAAAAAGCTTTTTTATATTAATATTTGAACTATAGTAGATCGTTATAAAATATATTTTTATAGGCAATAAATAATAAATTAAAAATTAAGAAAGATTTCTCATAATTCTCAGTCACTCAGAATAAAGGGGTTAATAATGTTATCACAGTTAATACTAATAATTCTATTACTTACATGCTTAACGCCTGCACATTACTTTGATGTCCTTCCAGCACACAACACTGTGTCACATCACAATAATTATCTTAAATTACCGTCCGGCACGTGTACTTTCTACAGTTACAATACAAAAGTAAACCAAATGTAGACCCATGACCAACCCGAGTGAGCGTGATAGCATATATATAGCTTTCTCTTTCATTTTTCCTGTAATAGGCGAATTTTGCGGTCATGTTTATATTGTTTTGTATTAGTAAAAATGTAGATATGCCACGTTTTAAGTAATTATTATTATCACTTATTCCATACAGATCTTTCTTACTTTCAAGTAAATATCTGCTTTTTAAACTTCGATTATTTTTTATTTTTATTTCAGTGATGGCTGAATACGACTGTACTTGAATTTTTTTAAACCTTAAAATGAAATGTGTGCGAATAGCCTACTACATATTTGTGAGGGTGTCGATTCGCACGCCAATAAATGAAATTCGTGCGAATCGACTACAGAAAAAATAATATGTTTTAAAGGAGTCGATTCGCACGTTTTGTGCGAGTTAAATTCGTGCGAATCGTCCAATAAGCCCAATCTAGTACAAATATTCTCAATTTTTAAATAGAAATAGTTAAAAATATCTAATTAAAAAAAACAATACCAAATAATCACTACCTAAGTTTTACACAATATTTCAACAAAACAATAGCTCACAGTTAAATACTTTATAATCATTAAATAATTATCAAATTATTAGCAAGTCAGTCTTGCATTATGCATTATCACTAGCTGAGATTCAAATGTAACATAATTAAGTAATTATTTCAAAGTAAACTTAGCTTAAAAAACAATCAGTCTAGTAATTTACTTCCGAAAGTTTTAAACTTAATACTTAGTTTTTAACTAAGTACTAACATAATAATAATGTAATAACAAAAAGTAAACTTTATATCAAAAATTAACAGGAGGCTTACCACCATCTCTTATTGCGATTCACTTTAGGACCTAAACTGAATAGAATCGCTAATTCGTACCACCACATCTCATACACGTCTCAGTTTGAGTGTCATTTTTTGACAGCGATTCACTTTTAAGTTGGATCGCTGACTCGACTTCATTCACTCAATTTGTAGGCAATTTGGTACCACCATGTGCTTTGTCGACCTAAACTGATCCGCCTAGCTGTCATTTAGAACGATTCAAAAAAAGTTGCTATCTTTCAACCTAAACTGAATAAGTAGAAGTGATTTGTTTTATTTGTGTTGGCTTTGATTAAAATTGATTATAATAAATCGTAAATAAACCATTATCGTAAGTATCTAGTGATGTTTTATAAGCTTCATTGTATTAAAGTGTTTTTATTTTCTTATCATGAGAGTACAGGCGGATGCCTTTGAACTGGAAGACCGAGAGTTCATTCGGCAATATCGCCTGTCCAAACCATTGGCGCAAGAGCTTTGCGAGGAAATAAGACCAATGATGAAGGACGCGAGGCGGTCTAGTGATCTGTCTGTGGAGACAAAGGTAGAGTCAGCAGTTATACTCAGTAACTTGCATGTTGTTTTATGTTCTGCCCATTTAAAACTATAAGTATATTATGTCTATTTCAGGTTTTATGTGCATTGTCATTTTATGCCAATGGATCCTATCAGAGACCCATTGGTAGTATCAGTGCACATTCTATGGCTCAACAAACTGTATCATCAGCTATATCACAGGTGACAGCATGTCTAAATTCACCTGCAATGAGAAAAAAGTATGTTGTTTTTCCTAAAAGTCAACAAGAAAGGTCCTTCATTAGAGCAGAGTAAGGGCGCATTCACACGGGATACGTCTTTGACGATTCGGTATAAAACACGATTCGCCTTGACGGATAGATGTTCACATTGAATACGGAATCGTGTTTTTTCACGATTCGTCAAAATATCCGAATTGATGTTCACATGTTGTTTCGTGATTGTGTTCAGTTGAGAGTAACTACCAAAGACAATGGACGTGAATACTTTAATTTTGTACTGGTATTATCGTCGATCTAAAAAAAGAAAAACAAGAAGAATACACTGGGTGCATCCAATTTTAAGGCAAAGACAAAGTGTTGGGGATTTTTATACTTTGATGAGCTCGTTACGAGAAGATGATACCAAATTTTACACTTATTTTAGAATGTCTAAAGATACCTTTGACTTCCTTCTCCAAAGGTTGGATACGGATTTGAGAAAACAGGATACATGTATGAGAAAGGCCATTAGCCCTGAAGAAAAGTTGGCGATAACTATAAGGCAAGAAAAACTAATTATATTATTTATTATTCTTATTTATTGGTTATATTTATGATAATTTAGAACATGTTTTTAGAAATTTGATAGATCCAGATAATCACTTAATTGACTTAGAGCTGTAGATAGTGCCGGTGATGCACTTGGATCATCGCGATGGATCAGCGATGTTCCAGGTTGTAGAGGGGTGGGCGTTTCTGCAGACACTTCTGCATTTACTATCGATGAACTTTCAGGAAGAGGCCGAGTATTATTATTATTAGACGTTCCTCCCGGTGATTCTTGAGGCTTAGTATAATAACCACCACTATTATAGTTGTGATGATGTGAATTGTAATAATTTTGATGCCAATTCGAATAGTTTCGTCCAGTTTTAATACTCTGTATTAGGTTAATGACCCCAGATTGGAATTCCAGTATTTGATCATCATCAAAATGCCGAAGGGATGGCAGAACCCCCTTAAAAAAATTCATGTTACGGTCATCACTTCCAATTGTGTTTAATTGATGATCAACAAGTTTCATCATTTTATCATCCAATACGCTGCCACTATCCATTCTTTTCTTTTTTGATGATGATTCTAAGTGTTTCTCTTTCTGATTTTCTTGTTGATCTGCATTTTCTCTTTGGGCTTCATCTCTTGTATTTGGATTATTGTCATATGTTTCACCTGGCTTAATAATTGGCTTCAAAAAGCTCATCTCTTGATTATATTTGTAGGGCTTAGATTTTGTACCAGACCCAGATTTTTTTGTTTCTTTGTTTTCATCTAATGATTTCCTCCAA
The DNA here is from genome assembly GCA_963082885.1 of Parascotia fuliginaria. Lineage (NCBI taxonomy): Eukaryota > Metazoa > Arthropoda > Insecta > Lepidoptera > Erebidae > Parascotia > Parascotia fuliginaria. Next base: position 593,079 of record OY720199.1, on the reverse strand, counting down.
GTGTCTCTCAATTGTGTCCACCTTTTCATCACTGAACTTCCTGAAACAATAATTCATAAAACTGTATGAACGGTTTTATAAATAATAAGGACACGGTTTCGAAACACGTCACGACAAGACGAGCGGTCTGTTGTCGGGCGAATATCTATTCACAAACGCCGTTCGCTGTCCGTCTGTGTATTTATGAATTATTATACATAAATAAAATATACAGGGACCTGATCTGTGGTTGTTTTGTACGGGCTACGCCCCATACGTTTTATAACGGTTTTTGCTTTCGTAAAAAGAGGATGCTTAGTAAGCTGAATTTGTATAATTGAAGAAGCGCTTGAAGAAGTTGTATTTTCATTTAGACTAATCTATCCCACTAGGCAGCCAGTCAAACATATGAAATCGTTTGGGTGCCTAGTGGGAACGCTTATTCTGAATGAAAATACGACTTCTTCATCCCACTAATTTGGTTTTAATGAAATATTTTTTTAGGTATTTGGCGTCAGGACTTTCCTATGAAGATCTTCATTTTAGTTATCGAATTGGCAAATCAACCATTTCCACCATCGTAGTAGAAGTGACGCAAAGTATATGGAATAATTTATATGAAGAATTTATGCCACTTCCTAATAAGGAAGAAGAGTGGTTAAAGATAGCAAGTGGATTTAATGAAAAGGCCAATTTCCCTCACTGCCTTGGAGCAGTTGACGGGAAGCATATTAGGCTTCGAAAGCCGTCAAATAGTGGTTCAGTATATATGAACTACAAAGATTTCTTTTCAATAGTGTTATTAGCAGTCGTAGATTCAGATTATCGATTCGTTTACGTCAGTGTAGGTTCCTATGGAAAAGAATGCGACTCATCAATATTTAAAGAGTCAAGTTTTTGGAAAATGTTGACAGAAGGCCGTTTGAATATACCCGAACCAAGGCCTTTATTTACAGAATCAGAAGTTCAAGTTCCTTACGTAATTATTGGCGACGAGGGATTTGGTTTACACACACATTTATTAAGACCTTTTGGTGGAACGCATCTTGACAGAGGTAAACGAATATTTAATTATCGTTTAACCAGAGCGAGAAGATACGTTGAATGTGCGTTTGGCATTCTAGCAAATAAGTGGAGAATTTTACATAGACCCATAGACCTTAAACGAGAAACAGCTATTTCAGTAGTGAAAGCTTGTACTGTCCTCCACAATTTGATTATAAAAAAGGAGGGAATTGAATTAGAAAAAGAATTTAATTTTGAAAATTTACTACCCCAGGAAGTATCACCGAGTGTCGGAACTGGCAATTCAATGAGAAATGAATTTATGACCTACTTTCTATCAGAAACTGGATCAGTACCATGGCAAGACAACAAAATATAGGCAGTATAGATTTGTATTTAAAATTTTCTCAATAAAAACTTACCAAACAACTGTCGGTCCTTTTGATCCATTTCTTCAAAATCTTCTTTCAAAATTATGCATATTTCCCGCCATGCTGCTGTTTTAGCGGTTTTGTCCTTATAAATTTCCAAAAATTTATTCCATAAAACTGGCCTGTCTTTGATTGCAGCAATCAAAACTTCGCGATTTATTTGTTGGTCATACAATTTTTCTTTTTCTTTTTTCGACATGATTTTATTGAAGCGCAGCGCTACACGTCTTAACAAGTCAAAGGAATGTACTGAATTGAGCGGGCGCGCGGCGGGTGGGGCAGACAGGCGGGCGGAGCAGGCAGGCGCGCGGGGCGCGAGCGCCAATCACGATTCGAGATTTTTAACGAATCGTCATTCTAATGACCGTAGTGACCGACGTATCCGTCTACGTCTTTTTTCACGATTCGTGAAGCGTGTGAACATGGGTATATAAAAAGCATTGCTCCCGTCAAAAAAAATAACGAATCGTTTTAAAACACGATTCGTGAAAAATCACGATTCGTCTTCGTGTGAATGAGCTCTTAGTCATGTTTAGATTTGACCATCCTTTGTACTTTATATACTTTAAGATTGGGATAAATTAAAATAATATATTTAGTGTAATATCATACAATTTATTTTTAACAAATATACATAAACTAATACTTACAAACATACATATATCAACTTCAACTAATATTTTGAATATTTTTAAGGTTCTACAAGAAATTTAACATGCCTGGGGTGATAGGATGTATCGATTGTACTCAAGTTGCTATAATCAGACCTTCGCAACATGAAGAAAGATATTACTGTAGAAAACACTATCATTCCCTAAATGTTCAATTGGTAAGTTTCTTTAACTCATCAATCCACCATCAATAATTTTATTGTCCTGTGGTTTTTGAATACATAAATATGTTATAAAATTAGTATTAGTATATTAACAATTTTGTTAATATCTATTTTATTGCAGATTTGTGATGCCAATATGCAGATTATTAGTGTGGACGCTAGTAATGGTGGAGCTACTCATGATAGTTTTATATGGAATTATCACCCAATTAAAAATCATCTACAAAATCTAAATGAATCTGTGTGGTTACTTGGTAAGCATTTTATTTACATACTAAATATTTTTTAATATAAATTGCTATTCTTTGTAATAATCAGTGTATATTTTAATTTTTAAATAAAATTCTATAATAATTAATTACCTATTCTTCTAAATATTTCAGATGATTCTGGGTATCCATTAAGGCGGTACATGATGGCGCCTATTGTCAATGCATTGCCAAATACTCCCGAGGCTCACTATACGGAAATGCATGTTCGGACTAGGAACATTGTTGAGAGGACTATTGGGCTCCTAAAGGCACGTTTTCGCTGTCTTATGGTTCATCGAGCTTTGCACTAAGTGTAGTACTTTAGGAGTGCCTAAAGTGGCTGCCTCAATTGTGAATGCTTGTGTAATTCTTCACAATATTTGCAATAAGGCAAACACATTAGTTCCAGAACTGAGTGATGCCGAACTTCAACAAGAAGCTCAAATGCAGTCAGGCCAAGAAGTATATAACCATGGCGGTGATAATAATCCTGACTTGCAACTGGGACAGGCCACAAGGCAGGACCTTATTCTACGTCTGTGGCAGGCAAGGGCATCCTAAAATGAAACATCGATAGTTAATAATGTTCTTTGTTTGTTACTCCTTTTAGATAAAATACATTAATTTTGTTTGCTATTAAATATATTTTTTAAATTATTTTAAATAAGAAGTCTTTAAAGTCTAATATTATATTGTAAAATTATATTATTTGAAATAAATCTGGCACAAGTTTCTTGTTATATTTGTGTATACTAATATTGTTGTACTTGTAAACATTCTTGTAAACATAGATTTTAGTTTTTGTAATTAAAAAATACAAAAAGAAAATTCAAAATTAATTCGAATGTCATTAAAGATAATTGTCATAATTATAAGCATTAAACACTTACCGTGAAAGTATATTTTTAATTTCCCTCAATTCTGTGATCAAATCTTTGAGTAATTTTAATTTCTCCCTTGACAATGCAGTTCTGTCAAGGGAGTCTGCTACCAGCGCTCTTCGTGCCGCCTGTTGCGTCATCGGCGGTTCACCTCGTCTCTGCCTCTGGCGTGTTAGTGCGGGTCTCGGCGTCGACTGTTGTCGAGGAGGCGGCGTTCCTACTTGTAGAACGCGAGGGGTGTATTGCGGCGCTCGCGTGGGGGGCCCAGCGATGGCTACGGGGCTGTCAAGACGCGCCATGAGACGAGGTGAACGACGCGGCGTCACTGGTAGCAGAACAGCAGGTGACGCAGGTGGAGGTGTGGCTGGTGGCTGCTGCTGCTCTTCTTCATCTTCAGGCAGCAGTGCTGAGTGTGGCCACTGTGATAACACGCTTTCAGACCCCTGCTGGCTTTGGTGGTCTGATGGTGGTGGTGGTGGTGATGGTGCCTGTCATATTAAAAAACGATTTTTATATCACTAGAAAAGTTATTGTAATATAGGCTCTTCTTCGATTACTTAATCGAAAGTAAAAGTGGTTTTCTTCCATTGGTTTATAAACATTTTATCCCCAACACTAAGTGTGTTTGTTTCAGTATATAATTTTGTCATCTATTAAATTAATTCCAAATCTTTTAAGGGATGAATTTATAGAATTGAAATAAGTTTCCACAAGGCAAATTTTATATGGGGATCTGTTTGTCATGTGAAATATGCTAACAATAAATTATACTGGGCCATTTACATTAACTGCTACTGAATTAAATAAATGACAATCACATCATCAAATGGTCCAACCCTGGCATCCGGAATACCAGTACCAAAATCCTTTCCTACAATTTGTAGGAATTTGTTTTCGATATCTGTTAATGGGTACTCATTTGATGGCCCACCACCAGTGCGTTGATGTGATGCTCTTATCGAAGCCACTCTGGATTTTAGCTTCGACTTATAGTCGTTCCAGTACTGAAATTTAATTAGAAGGTACAATGGTTTAGTTTTAGATTTATCTCAAAACTATAGGTACTAATATTATAAAGGAAAAATTTATTGTAATCAATAGAAACTTGGTCAGAGGTTGCAGTCTTATTGAAATAATGTTTGTGTGTGTTTGTGTGTAAGTATTGTATTTAAACTGCTATGCCTCACAGGATACATGTGGCGCACATTCTCTTTAATTTTAATAGCACCTATATACCTATGAAACATCATTATGACTTTAGAACGTTTTATATTCGAAACAGCTTCTTCACTAACCTTGCTCCAACCCTTCCAATCTTTAGTGGCACCATCGCCAAAAGAATTTAAATTTAGTGCCACCGTCTCCCACATTTGCCGCAATAACTCTCGTGCTTGAGATGTTTTGTTGTAGCCAGTTGCAAGAGATCGGTTTTGACTTAACGCCTCCCAAAGTGCTTCCAACTGGCTATAACTAACTCTGCGACGAGGTCCCAAACTAAAAGAAAGTAAATACATAATAAAAAAAACAACCACTTGAGAACACTTCAATAGCCACATTCCTCGAGTCTTAAGTTTGAGATTATGAAGGCGTGGGATGTGAACAAATTATAAATGAACACAATAACAACACAAATTACTAGGTTTTGATTAGTAATACTTCAATTTTAAATACTTACGATGACATTGTTTTATAAAAGTTCTTTGAATTTATTTGATTTTGTAACTACCGCGGTTTTCACACACGCAACACAAGAGTAGAGTCCGTCTCACGAAAGAAGTCCCGCAGACGCGGCGCTGCAGTCATGCGACGAAATGTTGCAAGCATCTAATGTTTTAGACTCCCCAATAAAATGTTTATAAATTAACAAATTATATTGACATCGTTCTAATATTTTACACATTTTGTTTACTTGGTTATCTACAATAGAATAAATAAAATAATGTATTTGTAATAGTAAGCAAGTATGAAATAAAAAACTAACATCAAATTTTAATTGTATAATTATGGTCATCGATTGGGTTTATCCCAGACATACTGCAATCACAGTCAAAGTCAAAGTCAAAGTCAAAGCATTTATTTCATTTAGATCATAAAGTATGATGCTTATGAAAAGTCAACATTACATTTTGTCAGCCAATTGACCTACAGCCAGTTCGCTGACGAGGTAAGGCTGTGAGAAGAACTGGCAAGAAACTCACGCCACTCTTTTCAATCGCCAGATAATTACAGTTATTTGAATGAGTTACAATTTAAACACTCAACGCAACCAAAGAACCATACAAAGTAATTATTACAAATTAACTAATTAATATAATACTAAGATTAAAGAAAGAAAACAAGGAATTCAATTATTTAGTTTCAACTAGTATGGTAATTTGACTACGTATTTTAATTAAACTGGTAAATGCACCCCCTGGTCACATTGAACGACAAGGTAATACTGGATTGAATATTAAATGTAAGCCATGCCAAGATTGACCAGTCATCCCAAGTAGCACCCGTTCACGAGCATGACGCACGGGCCAGCCATCATCACCCTCGCCATATTAGAGGGAAGGTGATGACCCGGCCAATACGACACCACAAGCAATGACATTTTAGTGAGCATGACAATGCAGGGCATGGGTGGTAAAAGAACCCTAATAAAATGTATTATGCCTTACGAACTCGTAATGATCATGATATGCATCCACTTCACATTAAACTTTTACTACAATAGTCAACATAATTACAATAATAGTCAATATAATTACTATAATAATAATCAATATACTGAATGATAATAATAGTCAATATAAGTACAATAATAAAAATATCAATATACTTAATGATAATAATAGTCAATAAAGCTACAACAATAATAATCAATATAACATTAATCTTGCATTAAACGAGCAACTATACCCATGCTGCTTTATCATTTAAATAATCATTAATAGTATAATAACCCTTTAGAATAAGGCGGTTTTTAACAGTTTGTTTGAATTTTTGTAGGGGTAGATTCATAATGTCAATGGGTAATTTGTTATAGAAACGTACACCTAGACCCGCAAATGAGTTGTTTACTTTATGTAGGCGATAATATGTACCAACTAATTTATGTTTACCTCGAGTATTCACAGAGTGCATGTCACAGTTTCTGGAATACAAGTCTATATTTTTCTTGATAAACATAATATTGGCGAAGATATACTGAGACGCCACCGTCAGAATACCTATTTCTTTAAAAATCTCTCTTAGTGAAACCCTAGGGCCCAAATTGTAAATAGATCGCACTGCTCGTTTTTGAATTATAAAAATTGACTCAATATCCGCAGACTTGCCCCAGAGCAGTATACCGTATGACATCACGCTATGGAAATAGCTGAAATAGACAAGTCTAGCTGTTTCTATGTCGGTAAACTGTCTTACCTTTCTTATCGCAAAGGCTGCGGAACTGAGTTTACCAGCAAGACACGATATTTGGGTACCCCATTGAAGCTTGTTATCTAAAGTTAAACCCAAAAAAACTGTAGACTCAACAAAGCTCAAAGTTTCATTATTTAAACTTATATTAATAGCTAGGCTTTTAGTATTGGGCATAGTAAATTTAACACATTTAGTTTTCTTTGAATTAAGCAGTAGGTTATTCGCACTAAACCAGTCCAGAACTTTCACTAGTGAGCTATTCACTTTATCAATGTTAGTTTCCTTACGATCCACTTTAAATAAAAGTGATGTGTCATCAGCGAACAGTACAATGTCGCAAAAATTCTGAATATGGAATGGCAAATCATTGATATAAATCAGAAAAAGAAAAGGGCCTAAAATGGAACCCTGTGGCACGCCCATAGCTACAGGTAATCCGGTAGACCTACTTCCCTTTATATCAACATATTGTATTCTATTGCTTAAGTAAGTGGCAACTAGATTGAGTGCAGCATCCCTAATACCATAATGACTGAGTTTTCGTAGAAGCGTATTGTGTTCGACGCAATCAAAGGCTTTTGAAAGGTCACAGAAGACACCAATAGCATCCATCGAATTTTCCCAGGCACTATAAATATGCTTAACCCTTTAACCGCTTGGCTAAATATCAATTGTCGTGCCCCTAGCGCGAGGCTACAAATCGACAAAATAATACCTACAATAAATAAGGAGGGGCAATCGTTGTATCGATAAAAAAAAGTCAAAGAATTTTTTATGTTTTTATTTTAAATCAGCCTTATGGCTTCTACAAACAGGCGCGACACAAAGAAACCGCTCATGTTTTTGTGTCGCGTGTCGCGCCTGTTTGTAGGACCTTTAAATTAACCACCCTAATCACTTTCTTCGTATCACAATCGTTCATCTTTAAGCTAATAAGTAAATGTTTTTAACAGTTACTAATTGTTTAACCTTACTAAATTCGAATTGTTTACATCACAATAATCTCTTATTAATCGACTAGGTACTTTTTTCTTTTCTTATAAATCTACCTACAACAGCAATGGCTAAATCTTTGTATCACAATTGTTTAATCTTACTATCTAAATTTTAATTACTTACATCAAAATAATCTCTTATTATTCGACTTTTTCCTTTTCAAATCAAACTAAGTATAATAAATCTTTGAATCACAATTGTTTTTTTTGTTTTTGCTTACCAGTTACTATACTCCATTTGTTTAGGTAATTAAATAAAGGTAAACAAAAAAACCACGTGACTTAGTTAGCCGACTAAACGTAATATCACTCACTTCACTTGTCATGCTATGTCACAGTTGTACTCTTCAATTTAGCAACATTATTAACGAATTATAACGTTGCTAAATTGAAGAGTACAACTGTGACGTAGCATGACAACTGAATAGACTGGTATTACGTTTAGTTGGATAACCACGGCACGTGGTTTTTTTGTTTACCTTTATTTAATTACCTAAAGAAATGGAGTATAATACTTTACATCACATTCATTTACACATATTCCTCAGTATACTATAAAATACCTAATAAGTTTTGATTACCTATTAGATCAAATGCAATGATTTACGCATTTATAATAAGTAGGTTATAGTTGTTACAATTCACGAGCGCACTTTTCATTTAGATGTGTGTTGAACTGTTACCTATTTGTAACTACCTATGAATGACGTCCGCGCGCAACTGTTCGCTTCGTCGGGCACACACACAAGTGCAATGTGTACCTACGTGACGTGTACGTACACGAAACCTACACGCAAAGGCTTGAGTGCGCTCGTGAATTGCAACAACTATAATTAGAATTACGCAGTCATAAGCTAAAAACAAAAAAAAGGACAATTAATCAGTCAAACAGTAGGTAACAAGTAGTAGGTACATGATTCATAAAATTATTCGTTGTCTGTTTTTATCAGACGTATTATAGATGTCACAAAATGTGTGTACGTTTCTATAAATTTATTCGTGCGAGTCACATTAGTACCGAAATGTTTTTCGGCTAATATTTTTGCCGTTTTTGAAATTAGGTCAGTGCTGATCGCTTCGTATTGTGTGCCTACACTTGATATTTTTGTTAGAGTTTGTGTTCCTCTTGATACAAATAAATCAGGCGTACTATCTGTACTTCGTAAGTCACCGTCATGTGGTACATAGTAACATAACTGGGATTGTGCTACCGACGAAGGCAAACATACATCTTCTACATCTTCAAGATTCATTTCGTCTTGACTATCGCTAGTTGGATCCAAAATTGATTGACTACATTCCTGAGACTCGTCATACTTTCCTTAAAAGCAATTAAATATAAATAAGTACCTATAAAAATGGCTACAGGATGTGTATAATCAAAGGCTACAAGTATCAATTTGGCACAATTTACTTACTTTTCGATGTCATTTCGTTTTCTATCAAATTTAAATTTAATGCTCAACAAAACTGTGACGTTCAAGGTGTATAATATAACTAGGGTTCAATTTGCATAACACTTGCACTGAACCGTAAAAAAAGACGTGGGCTCGGTGTGTTTGACATGGACAAAGTGAAGTTGAACACAGACTAAATAGAGCAACGCAAGAAAAGAAATTAGTGACAGGATGATCTACCTACTTACTTAAACTATCGATATTTAGTCGATAGCTTCTATCTATGGTATTCCGCAGCACATGTGTCAACGCAAAGATAAACATTACACGTTTTACACATATACCGTGTGTGTGATCTTTTATTCTTAGTCGCGCATACTTTACAACGCTGACTTTTGCCACAGGGAATTCGTACAGGAAAATGTGCCAAAGCATCGATATGTAGACTGCGAGGAGGATTGGACTGAGTACCAGAAGTGAACGCTGGGCTAGTATTTGCAATTAATCTTTTATTTTTTTCTAAAAGTTGCCGTATCACATTTAATTGAAAATCTGCAAAACTATGTTTTTTGTTATTTTTTAAGACTCTGAACAAATAAAAAGCATTAAGCATAAACAAATCGATGATGTGGAAGCCTAATTTTTTATACCACTTCCTAGTTTTCCTTATACAACCTATGCTACTCATCATCATGTCGGTGATGTCCACCGAACCCATATTTTTATTGTAATCTATTACACATTGCGGCTTTAATTTAGGCAGACCAGAAAAATGATCCAAATTGTCTGACGGAACAATTTTGTCATCATGTATGGTAGACAGCATGGTAACAGCTTTTTTGTCTTGCCATTTTAACGCTAAAAGAGGAGGAGATGAAAATGCTTCTATTTCTCCACGCTTAAGTTTTTTGAATTTTGGCATATGTTTCCTATTACTTTTGACCGTACCGCATGCATAAATGCCTCTTTGTTTTAAATAAAGAAAAAGTCGCGGACTAGAATACCAATTGTCGACATATAGCTCTCGATTACTATGATAATAACCTTGTACCAGTTCAGTGACTACTGATCCTGTAATACCTAAATTTGGTACATGCTCTATTTGTGTTTGTGAACCACAGTAAACAATGAAATCAATTATAAACCCTGATTCGACATCACACAAAACAAAAAGTTTTATTCCAAATCTGTTTCGCTTTTTTGGCAAATATTGTTTGATTACCAGACGACCTTTGAAAGGCACAATGCTTTCATCAATGCATAGTTTGCCTCCGGGGACCAATGTGTGTCGAAATTTTTGTCGTGCGTGGTCAATCATCATTTCAATTTTATATAATCTTGATAAATTACTTACATCGTGTACTTCAGAAAATGAAAGCATTGCCAGTATTGCGCAATATCTATCTCTACACATAATACTATGAAATATGGGACTATTTAAAAGGGGGTCTACAGACCAATGTTCTTCAATAGTGAGCCTTTTATTCCTTGTAAAGAGCATCGTAAGGGCTAAAAAGATATAAATGTCATGAACAGTCACATCTTGCCACCTTTTTAAACGAGCGTACACCCTTAGATCCGTATGCCTGACATAGAATTGGTGATATTTGTTAGTAAAATAACATATTTTTTCTACTAAATCATTGCCACAAAAATGTTCAAAAATATCCAGTTCCGAGGAGTCGCTGCTCAAAGGTACTGAAGGTGATACCCCCGAAATAAATTCGTCAAAGTTTTCTTTATCAGGTACAGTTATGTCTAACGTCCAATTAATGCCTTCATTGTCGTCATGATCCTGAAATGACAAATTAAAATTTATTACGTAAGTATATTATTTTTTATATTCATTAGGTAGGTATATAACTTTAACAAAAAGGAACCTAGTTAGCGTTCCTGCACACGATGCCGTCACCGCGCCGTCGCCGCGCCGACGCCCGCCGCACAGTTACACTGTAGAATACGAGTCGCGCGAAGCCCGCCACCGCGCCGCCACCGCGCGCGTTCCCGTCCCTGTCTCGTTTGATTCATTCCATTGATTCCATTACCGACCGCGTACGAACGTGCACGCCGCGAGATCGCACGCAGCCGGTACCTAATGGAATGAATCAAACAGACAGGGACGGGAACGCGCGCGGTGGCGGCGCGGTGGCGGGCTTCGCGCGACTCGTATTCTACAGTGTAACTGTGCGGCGGGCGTCGGCGCGGCGACGGCGCGGTGACGGCATCGTGTGCAGAACGCTTATTAAAGTTATCTTTTTTTTAAAGATAACTCATGCACTAGGAATAATTCCTGTGTAGCTTGGGACTTCACAAACACACAAGTCACGGACACAAAACAGCTACACCCAAACTCGAATAATGATTTATGAAAGAGAGAGAGAGAGAGAGAGAAAAAGAGACAAACGCGAGTGCGAGTGCCTGTCCGGCTTGGTAGGTACTGTCACAGTACCTTAATAATGGTAAGGACAACATACAACACGGTTCCAAATTTGAACAATCAATAGGATATGTAGGTAGTTAAGTAGGTAATATAGGTAATAACAGAATTACATCACAATATTTAAAATACTATTTCGATTCATCAAGGAGTTACCTAAACCCAACGAAAGTCTTATTTATACCTATACCTACTGAATAATGTGCAAATAACCTAAGAAGAAATTGAAATAGGTACTTACCTCTCCATCACTTCTAAATTCTATCGAATCGGATAATTCCAATTCGTCGTCACACTCGTCGTCGTCACCTTCTAATATTCTTAATAATTCCTCAGTAGTCGTCATTATTGAAAATTGAAATGTGACTATTTTATCGACAATGCACAAATACCAACGAACAACATTAATGGAACTTTCCATTCGTTTGATCCGCTTGTGACGTAGGCAGTGGTCGTATTAATGTGACAGCCGCGCTAGACTAACTAGAGAAATATGTTGCAAGCATAGGAGTCAAGGGATGGGAACTAACGTCAAATGTTGGCATTATACAAAGATCGTGAGGGATATTTTTCTTATGAATAATAAGGAAAAGAATTAATAACACAAGGCAATATGTTAAATTTAACTTTATTTGGTATGACACCGTTTATTTTATGCTGAATGATGCATTATACCTGATTATTTAACTGTTTGTTATTTCGTTTTTAAAATGCGCATTGCATTGTATCCCATCCCTATGGTCATATTAATGCGACGCGCGCGATAGACGCCGAAGAAAATTTCAAGCTGCCAATTACTTATTTTTGTTTAAGTTTTTTGAATGCTTAGAGTTATAACACATAATTTTAAGTAATTGTTGTAAATAATAGCTCTATTTAATAATAGTTTTAGTTGTACCACGCAATTAATAGGACGAAAATAGAACGAAAAAATCATGCATGTTCTCTGTCGCAGAAATACGACACGCGCGGTAGGGACACGGAAATATTTGTCGCATATATGCGACACGCGCGGTTAAAGGGTTAATCAATGTAATACCTGCATCTATTGTAGAACGACCTTCAGTAAAGCCATATTGCTCTTTGTGTAACAATTTATTTGAGACAAAGTGACTTTCTAATTGCTGCAAAATTATTTTCTCAAACACTTTGCTAATAGCTGGCAATATGGAAATCGGTCTAAAGTTAGTTGCGTCACTTTTTGATCCATTTTTGAAAAAAGGTATTACTTTACTGTGTTTCATCAGATCAGGAAACACGCCTGTGTCCACACATCTATTAAATATTGTGGCAAGGTGTGGAGCTATACTAGATATTATATTATTAATTAGATTCGTTGAAATACCCCATAAGTCAGCAGTTCTTTTTGAGTTAAGTGACTTAAACACTTTTATCACATCATTGGGGTTAATATACTTGAAACTAAATAAAACGCTGCACTCTCCCACGCTAACCCTAGCTAAAGTTTCGGCTTTGACTGGGCAAGAATCTAAGGACCTGGTTGCATTAACAGGTATGTTTATAAAGAAATTATTAAATGTTTGTGCTACATCTAAATTATCTGAAATAATTTTATTATTTACGTTAAGTTCAAAGTTAGTATCCCGCAATGTGGTTCGTCCAGTTTCATTGTTAATGATACTCCAAGTTGTTTTGATTTTATTGTCAGATTCTTTAATTTTATTACTTATGTATAAAGATTTGGCTGTGGTACAAGCCTTTTTAAAAATTTTTGAATAATTCCTAACGTAATCTACAAAGTTCGGATTTGTATTATATTTTTTCATACCATATAGTTCAAACAGTTTAGTTCTACTTTTATAGATGACTGTTGTTGCCCAGTCACAAAATTTAATTTTAATATTTTTATTGAAAGTCTTGGGTTTAAAAATATTTTCATATTCTACCTTAATTAAATTAAACAAAGATAGGAAGAGGCTGTCAGGATCGTCGCGACTAAGATCTATATTGGTAACTTTAGTACTAATGTTCTCGCTAAAGTGTTTCAGGCGTTCAGAGGTCACTGGCCTACATGTGATCTTATAATTAACTTTAGGTATTTTAATTACAGGCAATTCAACCTTTTGCCCATAGTGATCAGATGTTAAATCATTCAATATAGAACTATTTAAAGACTGACAGTTGCAGAAAATATTATCTAGGCATGTAGCAGAATGAGTAGTAACTCTAGTAGGTTCATAGAATAAATAATGTAAGTCAAATGAGGTAAACAAGCTAATTAATCTACTACATATAGCTGATTCCTCAAGTAAGTTTACATTAAAATCACCACACACAACCACATGCCTGTTACAAATGCTCAAGCGTTTCAGTACATCTTCCATTACAGTTTCAAACAAGGTGAAGTCACTCTGTGGCGGTCTGTATACACACACAACAATATGTTGCTCAAGCTCCACACAAGATATTTCAATTGTGCGCTCAATGGAAAGCTGTACTATATCCTTACGCTCCTTATATTTTATACTATTACAAACATATACTAAAGAGCCACCATGTATAGCTTTCTTCCTAGCAAATGCACTACCAATACTGTAGTACTCATTGTTCATTATAAGTTGGTCACATTTCAGCCAATGTTCAGTGACACAGAAAATATGAATATTAAGTAATCTTAAAAATAATTCTATTTCTAGTTCCTTGCCGGATAAGCCCTGAATATTTTGGTGAACCAAGTTCAAATAAAATGACTCCTTATCCTTTGTCTCATCTACTAGTTTAAACTATTAGATGTATTGATATCAGTAGTTTCACTACTTTGTCCTACTAAATTCTTCAATACCCTACAGGTATCTGTGTCAGTAAATAAATTATATGCTAACAATTTAGCAATTTGTTTTTTGTAAAATGTTGGCAGATACATAGTATCTTTTGTCAATAAAAATTTACTAATAAATATATTTATGGCAAAAAATGTCATGAAGTCACTAAGGCGACTTGTAGTATTATAAATTAATAAATTCAAGTTTTCAATATGCTTATTTTGTATATCTGATAAAGCATATGAATATGGTAAAGCACAAAAAATAAATTTACACCCTAAACTATCATAAAGTGAAGTCATTACTTCAGTTAACTGCAATATGTCTTTTTTTGTAGCATATAAACTGTTACCATATAAAACTATAACTGTTGATTCTTTGTTAAATCTAGTATTTTTGATATTACTAATTATACTACTTAATTTGGCTCCTGGTGAACAGATATTTGTGATTGGATGCTCATAGTTACTATTAAGTGTCACTGTCCGAAGAGTTATGATATATTATATCACTGTCGTGATCAGACTCTGTTTCGCTGTCACTTGCTGTTGATATTATAAATCGGTCGGTTTCTTCATCTAGCAGCCCGTCATTTCTAAAATATTCATCTTCTAGATGCTCCACATGTTTGCATTGTGCAAACCAATCTTCTGGAGTGACGCTTGCAAACGCGTCTTCTGTCAATTTCACAATTTTCTTCGAGTCTTGGTCAATATTTTATCAGCCACCCGTCTTTTCACAAGGCTCCATATTTTTTTCTATTGGGTTCAGATCACAATGGTATGGTGGCAGTTTTAAAACTTCGTGGTTGTGACTTTTTAAGATTTCATCTACAGCATATATTGGTTGGCCTTTATTTTGTTTTATTAGATCAAACAATACGGCTTTTGTCCAGGTGTCTTCAAAATAAATATTCTTTTCTTGCAACCACTTTTGCATATCAGCTTTTAAACTTGACATAGTTGGTGCTTTATTTATTTGAGTACAATGGTATGGAGCATTATCCATAACCACAAGCGACCTTTCTGGCAAATTAGGTACTAATTTTTCAGTAGTCCATTTAAGAAAATTAGTTGAATTCATGTCGTCATGATAATCTGACAACTTCGATTGTGATTTGAACATTAGAAATGCATTATCTATAAAACCTTTCTCAGAACCAGCATGAGCGATTATCCATCTACTCCCAGCAGACTCTGAAGTGATAAGTCCTGGTTCTTTTTCACTTTGCCAGCATTTTTGGCATGATAGGTGTTGTGGATATAAGTTTCGTCTAAGAACACCACAGGTCTTTTTTCGACGGTTCGATTTTTTCGCATCTTGTCAATATACCTAGCGCGCCAAGCACTTATATCATAACGCTCCATTAATATCTTTCTTTTAGACTGGCATCGTCTATATTTAAACCCAATTCTTTGCAATACTCTATGCAGTGTGGCGCGACTTCCTTTAAAATCGATATCTTCTTTCAACACTGCAAGTAATTTATTTAAAGTAGGCAGTTCTTTTCTTACAATATAAAATTCGTGAATTTTATGACGAATCGCACATAGATCGAAACTATCCAGATCGACCTTTTTAGGATGTGGACGACTCTTTCCTGGTGTGACAATTTTATTTGAAGTACTTGCAGCCATTTTCCCTTCTTGTGTTATTCTTGAGACGGTTTTTCAGACACTCCTAAATAAAAACATTAAGTAGGTAAGTAAAACAAAGTAAAATTTATTTAACTTGAATCTTTACTAGTCCAGGTTATGGGGAAAATTCAAAATAATTTTATGAAACTTTAGGTTATGAGGTTACAAAGACTAATGTTTGTTCTCATACTTTCTATTACATACATACTCTTGTCATTCCCATATATATTCAATTTTTAAAATTAACTTCGTATCTGACGTATTACAACACGCGTCAATAATAATAATTCGGCACTCTTCCTTTTTTTTAAATCCCAAAAATAATGGAATACGTCAGTGCGTATCCAACTATCATTGCGTTTCACTTGTCCTCACATATTTAACAGTCGGTATCTATCTGCGACAATATTGCACCTAAACCGCTCGGCGACGCATCAACTGTCAGAATAATCGTCGTCTTTGTGTCAAAATGTGCTAAAACCTGGTCCGAAATAAGTAACTTTTTAATTGTATTAAATGCATCATCATGTTCTTGTTCCCACCTCCATTTAATATTTTTTTGAAGCAGGTTATATAAGGGACTAAGTATCGATGACGCGTTGGGTACAAAGTTACGGTAATAGTTAACAAGCCCTAAAAAGGATTGTAACTTGTTTACATCTGTCGGAACTGGCGCATTTGCAATAGCAGATACTTTCTGAGGTGACTTTTTCAATCCGTTTCTATCAATAACATAACCTAAATATTCTACTTCATCTTTGAAAAAGTGACATTTAGACTTTTGAAGTGTTAGTCCTGCGTCCTGCAAACGTCGCAGGACCTCATGTAATCTCTTTACATGGACTTCTCTAGTGACTCCCGTCACACACACGTCATCTAACATACACAATACGCCTGCCATACCAGACAACACGGACTCCATTACTCGCTGAAAAATAGCCGGCGCATTTGCCAATCCAAATACTAAACGCGTATATTTAAACAAACCCTTATGAGTGTTAATACACGTAATCTTTTGTGATTCGTCATCCAAAACACATTGAGCATACGCTTGTGACAGGTCTAGCTTACTAAACTGCTGTCCCCCGTGTAATTTGGTAAATAATTCATGCGCAGTAGGAAGTGGGTATTGATCTACTAACAGCTGCTTATTGATTGTTACCGAGTAATCAGCACACAAACGTATCGAGCCGTCGCGCTTTAACACCGGCACGATGGGTGACGCGTACTCAGAATACTCGACCGGTTTCAATATACCTACCTGAACAAGTCGGTCTAACTCCTTATCAATTTTATCACGCAGTGCAAAAGCTATTGGTCGCGGCTTAAAAAATATCGGCTTTGAGTTATCTTTTAAATTTAACTTCACTTTATATTTTTTAAATGTGCCAAGTTCATCAGAAAACACGCTAGGGTATTGAAGTAGTAGTGATTCGGGTATATTTTGTGAGTTTTGACAGTAATTTACCGGCAGCATTTCCAATTTATAAATAGAAATAAAATCCCTGCCTAAAAGCGGTGGGCCGCCGCCGCGAATTATGTACACATCTAAGGTACGTGTCTTATTGGCATAAGAGAAAGGCATCCGTGCAACTCCTAAGCAATTAATACTACTACCAGTGTAAGTTAGTAACCGCTTATTCGTTTTGGACAGTGACACAGCCTTGAAATTTTTGAGATATGTTTTTTCAGAAATCGCAGTAACAGCTGACCCAGTATCGATTTGAAACTTCATTTGCACTCCTCGCACAGTAACTACTTCGAACATAGGTTCACCGTTATGTGTTTGAATGGTAAAAAACTCACCGTCATCGCCGTTATCATGAAAACCCTCGTTTATCACAAAATTAATTTTTTTGCACATACGTCGCAAATGGCCTTTCATATTGCACCTTTTGCACTTATAATTAGCAAACCGACACTGAGATGAGGTATGATTTTTAAACCCGCACACCGAACACGATATTTTAACACTGTTAGCGTTAGTTTCTGTGCCGATTTTAAACAGCTGATCCGCGGACGCAGGTTGCCGCGGCTCCAGCGCTTGCACACTGCACGCTTTCAGCTAGCTCCACAGCCTTATTCAGCGACAGCGTCTTTGGATCTTTCGAGAATAACTTCTCCCGTTCCTTTCCCGGAATCATCCCCATGACAAAACGATCCCGTAATGCTTCCTCCACGTTAAGAAAGCCGCAGTGCCCGGATAACCCACGCAATCTCGCCGCCCATTGAGAGTAGCTTTCTCCCTCACTTTGCACCGCCGAATAGAACTTATACCTCTCGCCAAATCCGCATACTTGAGGTATAAAATGCTTATCCAAAAGTAGCAGTATATCTTCGAAAGGCACCAACTGCAGTTCTTTGGGCAGCGCCAAATCGGCTGCGAGTTTATATGTAGGTTCGCTGAGTGCGCTCAACAAAATCGCTCGTCGCTTGATGGCTGTCACGTCCGTTGACGCGTTCACATCATTCGCGATGAACCATTGCGTCAAACGTCCTTTATACTCCTTCCAGGATTGCAAATTATGGTCAAAACTGGATAACAGACCAAAATTCATTTGAGCCATGATTTGCACTTTATTTTGACTAAAAATGATATTAGATGCCTCGTCGCCACTGTTAAATATGTGAGGACAAGTGAAACGCAATGATAGTTGGATACGCACTGACGTTTATTCGACATTTAACAATAGACTATGTCTATGACAATACACAACAAATCCCAAAATAAAGTACCTGTCATGGCGGCAACTCTCTTGCGGACATTGTTTAAAGGTATTAAAACGCCATTATTGCGCTGTTCTGCCTCACAAAACTCCTTTATCTTCAGTATCATTTCTCGGCAAGCACTTTTCACAACTTTAGGCATTGTAAATAATACTTGAATTAAGAGAAATTATCAAAAATACGAGCACGATAACAGCACCTGTCATCCACCAACAACAACAACATGGCCGATCTTTTATAATTAGTTCCACTTTTTGTCGCGGGACTTCTTTCGTGAGACAGACTTTACTATCACTACTGTCAGTGGCGACAGGCAGGTACGTTCATCAATGTGTTTCAAACGCATTTTGTCAAATCTTTGTAAATAAAAATAGAAACTATCGATAAAATGTATTACCAATCTGTTTTTCTACCCAAAAATTTACAAAATACTTGTTTAACATTGTTTATAATTAGATTGAAATCATATTTTGTTGATTAAAATATCTTTATAAAAACCGATTAGTAACGAAAAAACTTTAAAGTAGTTTCAGAACGCACTTCAAGCTTACTTGTAAGCGAGACGCTCCTATGGCAATTCTACGTAGCACCATCTCTTTCGTTTCTCAAGGCCAGATTAGCAGATCAGCGACAATTTTCATTCATTCGAGCGAATCAAATGCGTGTCAGCTTAGTTAAGATGATGGTACGAATGTAAGCGATTCATTTTCAGAGCCTATACTGAACTGAATAGAACTTGAGTGGTTTGTTAATAGTTGGTGGTAAGCCTCCTGTTATCATAGAATAATTCTTTAAAACAGTTTAAAAGTCTCACTCACAATCTAACCTTATTAAAAAAAATAAACATACTTTGGCAGAAAGGAACTTAATTTGTGGCAATACACATAATTGTGTGTAATATTATTGCACTTCCTAAAAAAACAGTATTCATCATTTTTAATTAAAATAAGTAGCATCAATATTAAACAATGGAATTATGGCAGACAGAGGTTTTAATGTGCACAAAACCTATTGGCCTGCCAAGGAATTGGAATAAATATTCCTAATTTCTTAAAAGGAAAATCACAAATTCCAGGTATCCAATTAAAATTAGACCAGAAATTGGGTCTAGCCAAAGGGTCCACATTGAAAGGCTTATTGGATTAACCAAAACATATTTAATCTTAAAAAATGATCTTAACCATTTATATGTTCCATTAGCATCAAAAATTTTCTTCATATGTCTTATGCTGTGTAATTTTAGAGAAGAAATTGTAAATAAAAATAAGTAAATATGAAACAAGTGTTTCATTTTTAAAAAGTTTCATCATAGTTATTTTTCTAACAAAGCACTCTTGAAGATTTTGTTGAAAAAACTGTCTAATTTCAGCAGCATATTGGCAATAAAGTAATTGTCTTTTTCAATATAAACAACCTTTAAATCTTTATATGTGTATATTATTAAGTTGCAATATGATCTACATGAGCAGTACAAATGCCCTTGAATCTGATAATAATAAGGGCTTGTTTTTTTTAGCATAAGTGTTCCATTCTTCACTTCCAAATATGGAACAGTTTCAGGGCTTATCATTTGGTATCTTCTTGCATATGGACATTTTATTTCAATTACAGACTCTGTGCCCAGTAATCCGTCAGGTGATACAGCAAGATGAGGTCTCTCTGCACTAATAATAATTCCACATGGCTCTATTATTAACTCATATTCTGCGGCATATTTGCTTAGAGCAATGTTTTCATTTATTAAACCATGTCTAGTAGCCCTTGAATTAAAATATTTGCCATTTATAATTTCTTTAGCATACTTGGCCATAGTTGTTGCCTTTAAATGGCAAATAGTTTAAAAATTACTGGCTGTAAGCCGAACTTGACGGTATGTATCCCAATCATTATTTTGACATTGTCCAATAGTTTCATGTTAAATAAGATTAACCTCTTCTCTAGTGATGTTAATAAGTTTCATATTTAAAAAAAAAATTTTTCACAATTTATAATAATATAATTGTGATCATTTTCAGCAGCATGTGGGTTAGCTGGCTCTAAGCTGACTTAACGGCATTTTTGTATTTCCAAATCCAAGTATCTGATTCCGGAATCTGGTATTATAGTTTTCTTTGTCTATTGTTTTGATTGGGTATGGTTGAAAAATGAGGTTTCTTTTCCTGTTAACAAATTTTTCTGCTTTTACAGGAGTACCAGTATAAAGTTTCTTTGGCACATGAAACTGCTGCAACATTTGAGTACATCCTTCTTGCACATGAAGAAGTTTATCTCTCACCATATTTTCTATGCCAAATAATAACACTGCAACATGTTTGTATAAAGAATTTGTGCCACTTCCGGCTGGACATTCACATTGTGATTCTTCTGGATTACCATTTTTATTTAACACTAAATCTACTTCATATTGTAATTTTTTCATTGTTTTTCTGCAATAGCCTTTTATAAAAGTATTATCACCCACAATTGAATAGCGGGCCATAAGTAGATGCCGAGTCTCATACATGTGCAGAGCAGCATCTATCTTTTTCTGTGTGCTGAAAAATAAAAGAATAATTACAAATCTTGCTATTTTATCCCACTACAGTGCACAGCTTCTTCCTTACAAGAGCTTTGCCTATGATTATCATGTTGGCCAGTTAGGATGGTATAATGTTACATTAGCACAAAATGTACTATGTTTATTTATTTTTAAATCCTTGCGATGAAAAAGAGATAGGAATCTATGTATAGAATAACATTTACGTTGGATTACTTACTATGATAAATAATGCCTTATCATTGTCTTATTCAGGGGTGACAGGGTACTGTTACTATTGATATCCCGATAAGAATCTATCTTAGGCAACTGTATCCCAGGTTCTTCATTCTCATCACAATCAGCACGACCAAAATTAAAGTTTTGATCGTAAAGTTCCAACCTGAAATATAAACTGGGATTTAATACAAAATTCTATTCCATTTTCATTGAAATTAAAAAAATATATGTTAATATCATTTTAACCAGTTATTTATCTTATTAGTGTAAGGAATAAGGGTCGAATAGTACAGAAAAACAAATACCTTTCAATAAGATCTGCTTTTTTTCCACGTAAAGAAGCACCACGTTTTTAAGCTCGTTTTTAAATTCCTTGATCCGCCAGTTAGAATACATATTGTTCATTAGATAAAATACAAGTTTGCTTGTTAGTTAAGCGTCTTCAAGTCACAGATTCGTGAGAAAAAAGTTTTTTTTTTGTAAACAATTCGAAACGTAACAATGGCCGCCATGCACAAATGTACCATCTATGCTGGCGCCATCTGCGATTAGCTTTCACCGGCCAACCCCATTGCAGGTTTACTTTTTTTTTGCATTTTTAATAAGGGTAACATACTGGTCTGGACTATAAATTGGACCTGCTTTTAAGTTTTTCTTTACCTCTCTTTCTATTAGGCTGTGCCCACTGTCTGCTTCATTCTGTGTATGTCCCCTTATCATAAATTTATGTGTTATACTGGAAATATTTAAATTAGTTACCGCATACAAATATAATGTGGCGATATATTTATTTTTATTCTGCCCACAGCAGTTGTCTGAGTAAAATATAATTTGTTTCGGTTCTTCATCTTTTGCACACAGATTTTGTAAATATTCCCAAATGCAAGAGCCAATTTCGTTAGCACCTCGTTTAGCATCTACGTCAGTCCAAAAAAACAGTGAACATTGTCATATGCTTTTTTATCTCCATTTAGTAGCTCTGTCAAAGTCAAATTAAAGCTATTTAGTTTAGACTTATAATAAAAAGCCGAAGTATAACCCCTCGGACACTGTAAAACAGCTTCTAAGTCATAAATAACTACTCTAGAGTCTTTGGTTATATTTTGACAATCGGCAACTTTTTCAGCACGACTCAAGGTTTTCTCCTGCATATGCTTACAATATTTATCTTCCAAAACTTGTTTCTGTTCAACATTTGAATTGTGGTATGATGTGCATAGATCACACTGATTTTTCTTTGGTTGGTAAAATCCTAAATTAAATTAATTGTTAAAAATTTTGTAATATGCCATATAATTACCTACTTCCCTGTTAGTATTACTTTGCTGTGCAGCAAAATCATTGTACAAATCCTTAATAGTCTTATCACCGCCAATGTACTGCTTTGACGTCGAAGCTCGAACATAATGTGATTCTAGTTTTGGAATCGTATTGATATGTTTTCGAATGTCATCTAGTAACTGTGGGTTAAGTTTGTTGTGATTATTATGTCTCCTTCTTAGGTCATCAAGCATAAAACCATCGTTCATTCTAGATTGCACCGTGTAAATCATTCTTTCAGATATAAACAGTGTATTTTTTAAAAAAGTCTTACATACTCTTATTTTATTATCATTTACAATAAAATAAAAAGCTTTGTTTGGACGCCTGGGATTTTGGGAATTAGTGTATTTATATTTAGAGGTATCTTCCCTACACGTTCGTAAATAGGCCCTCTGTGCAACTAAGTTCCCTAGGTCCCAAAAGGAGCTAAATAAGTGGTATCTCTCCTCATCATCGATCTTATCTTTACACTTTAATTTACAGTTTTCGTTACATGTGTCTTTTATAAATCGAGCTGGAACAGTTTTACGTCTTTTTGACATCGAGACATACGATTCGCCTTTATTACGGAGTTTCTTCGATCGCACTTGCTGCCACTTCTCAATTTTTCGTGATCTCTTGCATCCTCGACGACTATTATTTGTATTTGTTTCGCTATTGGAGTCAGAGGAATCTGAAGTTGATCCTTCAAAGAGAAAGTTCTGTCTCCTAATGTGCTTTCTAGGTATTGAATTAAAATCTATGGTAGGATCATCGTCGCTGAGATCAATGTCACTTTCATCTGAATAAATAGGGGAAATATTATAATTAGGCACGCTGTTCTTATTTCGACGCGCTCTTTGCTGAATAATTTGTTGATCCTCACTAACTTCTGGAGTATCACTGGAGCTTGAAGAACTTGATGAAGATGAGGATGAACTAGAAGAAGTGGAACTAGACGATGAAGATGAGCTGGAGGATCGAGAACGTTGCGTATTATAGCCTGAGATCGGCAAAATTTGAGAGTCGTAATCAGCAGGCTCGGCATTGTTGTTTACGTGTATACTATCATCATTTTCACTCACGGTTGAATCACTGCTATAATCAGGTACTAGGCTAACGATTTTCGTAACAGTAGGTGAATCCTGTTTCAAATCAGTTTTAGGCTCTTCAGCTGTTATTGGCATCGGCTCAGACTCTGGAGATAGATTTTCCTGATTTTCAATATCTACATGATATTCTCTTCTGGTTTGAAATAAAAATGACAAAACTAATATCAATATTAGTTCAATTCATCATCATCAGGTAATAATTAAATATAATTTAAGTTAACTAAAATGATTACAATTTTTCTAGCGGCACCTTGAGGTAGTCCGCGCTGTATCTGTTTCCATAGGAATTTGGAGATAAAAGTAAACAGACTTTAATCTACCCCTGTACCAATTTCAATCTAAATCCGTTCAGTAGTTTTGCGGTGATTAAGTAACAAATTTAATATTAGCATGTAGGTATTATTTTTATTAATAAGATTATAGATTACAAGTAACAATGAAGGGCAAAATTAGTGTCTTAAATGACAGCTAAAAACTTTAATTTCTCGTATTTTGAACCCGTAAGGATTGGCTATGATAATTGTATAATTATTTACCTCATAGTAACTAATTATGTGCTCGAGTTCTTCATTACTAGATGGTTCTTGGTTATTTCCAGTTTGAACCAAACCTAGGATTCTACAGGACCTCCAAGATGACGCCATTGTTCTATAATAACCTAAAATGTTAAAGTCGAACATGATTGTAAATTATAATTTGAAAATGTAATTTTCGAATAAACAGCATTAACGTTAAACATTTCATACAATTTCCTATTCGCGTAAATAATAAAAAGAAGTAAATCAGAATCATACTTTAGCTACTGTTTATGTTTTACTATAAAGCGATGGTTACTCAATTACTCTAATGAAAAAGACGTATTTTTTAAAATTAAACTGAAGTATTACGTTATAATATTTTGAACATGCTACATTTTAAAACAAAACAGAATTAATTCAAATCATCATCAAAGATCATGCATTTTATTATAAAATAATTGTAAACTTTCATAGTTACCTTTTAGTCAAAAACAGATTTATTTCGTGTTATACCACCATTACACCACAGAACAACACTCCCACTTTCAGTCACTGCCGGTTCATCACTGAATCACGCCATTTATTGGAATCGTCCTGTCCAATCCTGTTTATTGAAAAGAGAAGACCGATCGCGTATCTCGCTCGATTTTGACGTAATCGAGACGGCTGTTGAATTCTACCCAATCTTTACGCAATTAATATGCGTTTTATTGTAAAAGGTCAAAATTCGTAAATTTTGTGTTACATCTTTTTCTTTTTAAACGAGCGGTGTTCATCTATATATAGATAGGCAGACGTTAACCATTAATACCAATGGTGTCGGTATTCAGTTTTTCGGAAATTGTACGCGACATGTTGAATGAGCATAAAGCGTTTAAAATTTGGTTTATAGAGCAGACCAAATTAATGTAGTTCGGCCACAATAGGTGTGTTTATTCCTTTCTTACTCGGGAGACGGTATACATCACGTAGGTACGCTTCTATATTAGATTGGGCAACATTACACGTTTTCAACAAAATATAGTTAAGTCGACTGTGGTTTCCTTTTCAGATTGAGGTATAATACGTATTTCAGTGCATGAGCCTCGCGAGCCTGTTTGTATATCGTCTAGTCGTCACTAATACAGTTACGAAGTTCATTTTTTTCTTTTTCTAGTTTTTCTATATATTGTCTCAATTGTCAAATAGTGTCATAATATGAGTAAATAAATAAAATAATTATTTATTATAGATATAGCATAGTGAGTGCTTGTGCAAGTACGCTAGTGCATATGTAGTTAGTGATATAAAAAAATGAGTTAAAGCACCGTTGGTAGACACATCACATTTTACTGAACTGTGAAAGTTATAGGCATTTACATGTGAATTATGAAAAATATCGAAAACATCCAGATTGGTTTAAAGAGGTTTAGCACTTTGATAATTATAAGATTCGTGCACACTATATGAAATACATCCAAAGGTTGTCTGGAAGAGATCGCTCTAAGCGATAAGAACGCCCATTGTACCTACTTATATTTATGTTGTATTCTTGACTTGTATCTGATATGTGGTGTGTACAATAAAGAATATTATTATTATTATTCTCTTTATTTAATTATATACACACAAAATTACATTTTAAATATATATAAAAAATAATAGAAATATACATTTAAAAATATAAAAATATGGAGACCCACCGATATCGGGTACAGGGACCAAGCTACCGGTGGTTAGGGCTCCAGAGATAGGAACCGCCTCACAATGCGGGCCGTATCAAGGAGCACAGCCTTTTGCATCAGGCCCACGATCCAGCCACCTAACGCGAGCCTCGCGAGATGTTGATGGAGGCTCTTAGGAATCAGTCCATTAACTGATATGACTATCGGAACAATGATCGCCGAATCCACATCCCACATGTCGACAACCTCGCGAGCCAAATCCAAATACTTTATCTGTTTATCTTTTTCTGCTTTCACGAGATTGTCATCATGTGGAATGGTGATATCGATGATCATTGCAAGGCGCTCTAATCGATCGATCACCACTATATCAGGTTTATTGGCAACAATAGTCCTATCAGTGATGATAGATCGATCCCAGTCTATCGTGGCACGACCATTTGCGAGAACTGGGTCGGGCACATATCTGTAGTACGGTACCTCAGAGACTACAAGCTTGTACTTCAGAGCAAGTTGCTGGTGGACGATCCTAGCTACTTGGTTATGTCTATGCAAATACTCGCCGTTCGCAAGACGAGAACAACCAGAGACAATATGTCTTATGGATTCTCCGGGGTAGTGACATGCCCGACAAATGTCTACCGTCCCATCCTTTAAGATAAAATGTTATTATTATTGTTATTATATGTGCTAATTTACTGTACTAACTCACTATCACTCAGAAAGTTACTAAAGGACATCTCAGTACTACTCAGCTACTGTGGTCACCCCTTTTTTTTTTTTAAATATAACAATTTCTGAAATTTCAATACGATTTAAAATATTTATACTCAATACATTATTTCATGTATGACAAGGAGGTGGCAATAAAGCAGATTATAAATTTGGGTAGTCTTGATTTTAGGGGCTGGTTGCAGGCAGAGACAAACATTTTGGCTGGATGGTAGTGTTGTATGTAGATTGCGGAGATGAGGCTGTGCGTGGCTGGATGATTTATTTTATTTATGTATTTATTTGTTTATTTATTTATTGCACACATACAGAAATATACATAGGAAAGAAGATACAGATGATTGTGTATCGTGCGTCGCTGATTCTTGGTTTCCGACTGATTATTTGGTAATTCAACACCAGATTTACTTGGTAGACAATTTGCTTCTTTATGAGCATCCGATTAAACAATTTACCTCACTTTCTATGTCGAATGCCTGCCCGTTGTAAATGAATGTGAATTGTTTGCAAGTTGCACTCAAATTCACTGGCAAATATTCTTGTCGGGGTAAATGGTTGTATTTGATAACTCTCGACCAACAGCGCTCGCCGCTCTGGTGATATAATTAACGGCTGACGCGCACGTGTCCTCGACTCGACGTGCCCCATGTTGTCGAAGCGATTCAGGTAATTGGGCGACTGGGACCACAAGGAACTGGAACCGCGGTCCTAGTCGTCCAATAACATTATTGAATGTGTCGACTGAGACCACCAACCATATGACGTAAAATGTACCGTCGCCAGAAAAAACTGGTGCATAACTAATCTTTTTAGTAATTACTTATATTTAGTAACAGTTAAATACGTACGTACCATTTAAGTAAGTACACACAAAAATACCAAAATTACGCAAATCGCATCGCAATTACGAAAATATAGAGAGCCCGCGCGAATTTTATGATCAAGAGGTCTTTTGTTTTAGAACAGGTAGTTGAATCGTCTGATAACTCGACCAATCACTGTTCAGAAGCTTATCAGAGGGGTTTCATTCGTTCTCATTAGTATTAGCGATACTTGAATTATAGTTTGTGACGTGAGTAAATTGGCTTTACTTTGATGAAAAAATCTACTTTAAACCAAAAATATGTTTCATAATAGAATATGCTATATGCTATAAGGCTATCGACCCATATTTACAGATTTTTAAAGTAAAGTCCAAGTGCGGTCTGTGATTCTGGCCTTAGTCCCGGTCTCGCTCTATGCAATACTTAATATGATGAATGATACGAATAAATAAATAATTTTAATACCAATCTTGGAGTTTAATATCTTTTGCTGCTGACTGTACAAGGATTGAATTTAAACAATACATTTTTTAATCATATTTTAAGTGTGTTACAGACACCGCGGTCCCGCTTTTAGAACGGGTTCAGTTGCCTCCTTACCCGCGTTTCAGCCAAAGCCTGAAAATATTCCTCTGTAAAAGAATAAAACAAATAACACCGATCTACAACTTTTTTGCGCACGGGTTATGCATACCTAATTTTTATTCCTTTTATACTGTAGCGTACCTACATGAAGAAATATAGAGTATAGAGGATAAGAAATAAAAAAAGTAAAACTGTCAATCTGACTTACTCACTGATTTTACTCCTTCTATTTTTTGTGGAACATTGTGAAAATTTTGTAAATCGCAATATACGATATTACATAATATATAAAAGCAAGCTTATTTCTACATTGGTGACCCCGTGAACTCGAAAAATATGAGTGACAGTAAGTCGGTTTACAGTGCTAGTGAGCACGTGCATATGGATAAACACGATATGATATTTCGTGTATCTATAAAATTACCTCCGTTTTGGCCTGATGAACCAGATTTGTGGTTTGCGCAAATAGAAGCACAGTTTGCAAACGCTGGCGTGACTGGTGATGTCACAAAATTTAATTACGTGGTCGGACATCTAGAACCGCACATCTCTAAGGAAGTGAAAGATGTTATCATGTTACCGCCTAGTCAGAATAGGTACGACAAGCTGAAGATCGAGCTTGTAAAACGCCTATCAGCGTCACAGGAGCGCAAGGTAAAGCAGCTGTTGATGCATGAGGAGTTAGGAGACAGAAAGCCATCGCAGTTTCTGCGTCATCTTCAGAGCCTAGCAGGATCTAAGGTTCCTGAAGACTTCTTGCGTACTATTTGGAGTAGCCGCCTTCCTTGCAATATCCAGCCCCTTCTAGCATCCCAGCCAACATCCACTCTTGAAGCGCTGGCAGAACTGGCAGACCGTGTGCAGGACATCGCAACACCACCCATCCACATTGCTGCAGCTTCCAGCACTGAACCAAGTGTCAACGAGCTCGCGTGTGAGATTGCTGAGTTAAAGCGCGCTATGCAAAACCTAACGACGCAGCTCAGAGGCCATCAATCTACGCAGCGTGGTGGTCGACCTAGGCAGCGTCAGCATAGCGAAAATCGAGAACGAAGTCGGTCTCGCTCGAATTCAAGCTATAGGAAGTTCCCCGTGTGTTGGTATCACAATAAATTTGGTGAGAAAGCTAATTGTTGTGTCAAGCCCTGCGACTTCAAGGCGGGAAACGCAGCGGGCGGTCGGTAATGGCGACAAACGATTGCCCGACTTCTACTGGTCGCCTGTTCGTCGTGGATCAATCGTCGAAGACACCGTTTTTGGTGGATACAGGAAGTGACCTGTGCGTCTATCCCCGTCGCATCCTTCGTGAGCATCGCGTGCAAAGCAACTATGAACTCAGTGCTGCAAACGGGACGACTATCAAGACGTACGGTTACGTGGACTTGAACCTCAACCTCGGTTTGCGTAGAGACTTTAAGTGGCGTTTTGTAGTGGCGGACGTGAGTAAACCTATCATAGGTATAGATTTTTTATCTTTTTACTCATTAATCGTTGACTGTCGTAATCAACGACTAATTGACAGTAATACAAACATTTCTATTTCTGCTGCGAATCGCTCAGACTCTTTTATATCTTCTGTAAAGGTCACAACTGGTGATTCTAAATACCATAGGATTTTAGATCAATTTCCAGAAATCAC
Organism: Parascotia fuliginaria; assembly: GCA_963082885.1. Lineage (NCBI taxonomy): Eukaryota > Metazoa > Arthropoda > Insecta > Lepidoptera > Erebidae > Parascotia > Parascotia fuliginaria. The sequence continues at coordinate 563,182 of OY720199.1, read as the reverse complement.
TCGACCAGCTGGCATTCAACGTACTACACCACACAACACTGTACACCACATACGCACGACTCCTGGCCCTCCAGTTTCTTGTCCCCCTCGTCGTCTAGCGCCAGACAAACTAAAAATCGCTCAGCAGGAATTTCAGCTCATGCTGAACAATGGTACTGCACGGCCATCTGAAAGCCCTTGGTCGTCACCCTTGCATTTGGCTCAAAAGAAGGATAGCAGCTGGAGGCCCTGTGGCGATTATAGAATGCTCAATGCGAGAACTGTGCCTGATCGGTATCCGATTAAACACATACACGATTTCGCTCACAGCATTGCTGGTTGCCGTGTATTCAGCACAATTGATCTTGTAAAGGCATTTAACCAGATACCGATCAGTCCGGACGACATTCCAAAGACCGCTATAACAACACCTTTTGGGTTATATGAATTCCCCTACATGACCTTCGGTCTACGAAATGCAAGTCAAACATTTCAGCGTTTCGTTGATGAAATGACAAGAGGGCTTGATTTCTGTTATTCCTTCATTGACGATTTCCTACTGTTTTCCAAGAACGATAAGGAACACGAAGAGCATCTCTTTACCATCTTTAGTAGATTAAGAGATTTCGGCATTGTCGTAAATACATCCAAGTGTGTTTTCGGTGTTCCGGAAGTAACCTTCCTAGGTTACAGCATTTCCGAAAAGGGCACAAAACCACTGGATACAAAAGTTGAAGCCATTAGGGACTTTCCGCCGCCTAAAGACGTTCGCCAATTAAGGCGCTTTATTGGCATGATTAATTTTTATCGGCGATTTCTACCCCATGCGGCTCAAATTCAGGCACCGTTGCATAAATTGCTAGTCGGCAATGTAAAAGGTTCTCATCCCGTTAGTCTTAGTGGCGATACCTTACAGGCATTTAACAACTGCAAGGAAAGCCTCGCGAACGCTGCACTATTGGCACACCCCGATTGCAATTCCAAGCTCGCATTAGTCACTGATGCATCGGACACAGCAATTGGTGCCGTATTACAACAGTTTCAGGACGATGGCTGGAAGCCATTAGCTTTCTTTTCGCGAAAACTTAGTCCTTCCCAAACTAAGTACTCGCCGTATGACAGGGAACTATTGGCCATTTACGAAGCCATTAAATACTTTCGCCATATGTTAGAGGCAAGGCACTTTATCATTTATACCGACCACAAGCCACTTACCTTTGCTTTCAATGACAGGAAACGCAACTGTACACCGAGACAATTCCGTCATCTGGACTACATATCTCAGTTCACTACCGATATAAGGCACATATCCGGCAAAGACAATGTCGTAGCCGACACCTTATCTCGTGTGGACGAACTTCAAATGCCAGTAATTTCAGACAGGATAGCGGAATCACAACTCTCCGATCCTGAATTGCAAAAATTGATACTGGAAGGGTCCTCATTACGTTTGGAGAAGATACAGGTACCTGGGAGTCGTACATACTTGTACTGCGACGTCAGCACAGCGTCCCCCAGACCATTCGTTTCTAAAATATTACGGAAACAAGTTTTCGACAGTTTACACTCTCTCAGTCATCCTGGCATATCTGCAACTGCTCAATTAGTAGCGGAACGGTTTGTTTGGCCGGGTATCAGGAAAGACTGTAGAGAATGGGCACGAGCTTGTCTCGCATGTCAACGTACCAAAGTAAGTCGGCATGTTTCCGCTCCTTTGGGATCATTTAACTTGCCTCGTGCCAGATTTACTGAGATCCATATTGACCTTGTAGGTCCACTACCCTTGTCTCAAGGCTTTAAGTACTGTTTAACAGCAGTCGATCGATTTACAAGATGGCCAGAAGTCATACCTATCGTCGACATCACTGCTGAAACAGTAGCGAAGGCTTTAGTGACAGGATGGATATCTCGCTTTGGATGCCCTAACAGCATTGTGACAGACAGAGGTCGTCAATTTGAGTCGTCTTTGTTTGAGCAATTATCTAAAATTACTGGTTTCCAGCACAAACGTACAACAGCGTACCATCCAGCATGTAACGGTCTTGTGGAACGCTTTCATAGGCAGCTTAAAGCTTCTATTATTTGCCATTCCAGCGAACGTTGGACCGAAACCTTGCCGTGGGTACTTCTCGGTGTGAGGAGTGCATTTAAAAATGATCTCCAGGCGTCGTCAGCTGAATTAATTTACGGTGAGCCACTTAGACTCCCTGGAGAATTTTTCGCACCCAGTACTGTTGGTACTACTGACCCAACGGAATTTATTGCCCGTATTCGTGCTTTTGCACAGAAATTACAGCCTATACCAGCCTCTCGCCACACTCATGGTAAAATATTTATATTCAAAGACCTTGCGACCACTGATCACGTATTCCTACGAGATGACGCATCACGTGGATCCCTACAACCAGCTTACACAGGCCCTCATAAAGTTATAGAAAAGGGAGATAAATATTTCAAAATTTTATTAAAAGGCAAAGCGGTCACTGTTTCCATAGACCGTCTTAAGCCTGCATACATATTAGCTGACAAAGTTGACCCTAATACACCTTCTAATAATACTGAAAATTATCACACTCGATCTGGTCGCTGCGTCAGATTTCCAGATTATTATCGCCCTTGACGGTCTCTGGAGGGGAGTGATGTAGCGTACCTACATGAAGAAATATAGAGTATAGAGGATAAGAAATAAAAAAAGTAAAACTGTCAATCTGACTTACTCACTGATTTTACTCCTTCTATTTTTTGTGGAACATTGTGAAAATTTTGTAAATCGCAATATACGATATTACATAATATATAAAAGCAATCTTATTTCTACAATACCTAGAAATAAGAAAAATAACAAAAAAATAGTTCTCAATTTTGTGAAAAACGGAAAATTCAAATAAATGAAAATACATAAAAAATGGGCATAAAGATGATTTATTACAATATACCAAACATCCATTTATGATTCATGCTTACAATAGAAGTTTTAAAATGAAGTCCATACGTTTAAAAGTGAACAGTTTTTCTTTTCCTTTCATGTTCAGTAGAAGTTTCTCTTATTAACCCCCAAATATAGTACTCTATCATACTTTCGGTATACTGGTCTTGGTAACGTCTCTCAAATTCCTTTATATCTTGATGGAAGCATTCTCCTTACTCTTCCAAATAAACTTCCATATTATTTTTAAATTTATCCAAATGAGAATGTAACATGTGCATCTTTAGAGACATGCTACATCCGATGATGGAAAATTTGTAATGATGTCAGTGATCAGCTCGTCATAATTTTCAGCTCTATGGTTTTCAAGAAAACTGTAGGTATGATGGTACGGGTATATGACCTAACCGGTATGCGGGTGTAAATAAAAGATTCACTCACAGTTTAGTCCAAATGTATTGTCCGGTAATCGGCGGTGAAACCGCTCAACTAAGCCGTTACAAGCCGGGTGATATTGTGTCGTTCTTTTATGTTCGAAGCCGGTTAGTTTAGACAAACACGAAAACAAAGCCGACTCGAACTGACGCCCACGATCCGTTGTGATAACTGTAGGACAGCTAAACCGGGCAATCCAGGTCGATAATAGAGCTTTCGCAACAGTTTCTGCAGTAATATCTTCTATCGGTACTGCTTCCGGCCATCGTGAAAATCTATCCACGGCCGTTAGACAGTAACGATAACCTTGCGAAAGGGGAAGAGGACCAATCAAGTCAATATGGACCTGTTTAAATCGAGAGCGTGGTAGGTTAAAGGTGCCAAGGGGAGCGGATACGTGACGGTGTACTTTTGTACGTTGGCATTGTACACAAGCGCGCGCCCAATCCATACAGTCTTTTCGCACACCCGGCCATACGAAACGCAGAACACTGCGCACGAATTCAACAATAGTCATATTACACCAACATGATCGTCATCACTGCAATTTATTTCTGAATCCTGCTCCATAGCTTCTGATATTATGTTGGACGTATCGTTTATATCATGGTTTCGGAATTCACCAGTAGTTTCGTCTAAGATAAAAGATGTAGAAATTAAGGGAGAAGATCTAGAACACGCTGCGTTTTGAATATTTCCAGCAGTAATTTCGTTTAAAAACGACTCTTCCATAGGTTCACCATATTCTAAGATTGAATCTTGTGTTATTGTCGGTCCTTTTGGTGCATGAGATAGTGATATTATCCAGAACCATATTATGCGAACTTTGGTTTGTTTTATCAAAAAAATGTGAACTCAAAGTAGATGGGCTAGAACAGGGTGATATTTCAATAACAGTCGTTGTTTCCTGTACTAAAATATTCGTCGCAATTTCGTCTTCATTATTAAAATCTATTTGTTGCTGTGGTAATATGGCTATTGAAATAGATGGGTTATGTGTAGTAGACATGACCAAATCAGATTTAGGGGAACATGCAGCAGTAATAGGATTGGTCATAGCTGAACTAGAAGAAGGTGATTTTTGAATAACATTTGCTTCTTGTATACAATTAAACATTGTTTAATCTTGATCATTCAAATCTGCTTCATCATCAAGACAGTTAGCTTGCATCATATTGTTATCACTGATGACTTAAGTACTCTTTGGAGTAGATCTGCTCCTCTGCTAAACCTTCATTCTGACCTATAATTTAATATTAAAATTAAATGCTTTATTACAACGCCAAAAACATTAAATTTTAATACGAAAAAAAATATATCAAGCAGTCTGATTGATTGAAAATTGTGTAAGTATACCTAAATACTAAATTTTATTGATTTAGAGTGACTTCACTTCATTTTTCGAGTTATCCTTAGCAAACCCTTTCATTTGATCCCCATATTGTAGTAGTTAATTAAAAAAAAATATTAGTCCGCCATCTTGCATATGCCGCCATATTGGATTTAGAATGACGTCACATAGTTAACCATGCATTGTCATCCAAACAGAATGAGTATACCAAATTTCAGCTCAATCGGTTAACGACATCTGCTTCAAAATTGAGATGCAAGATTGTGCCCGAACTAACTTACCTACATACATACATACATTTGATTGCAGTTAATTAAAATCTTGTAAAAATTATTGCTCTCTAAACTGCAGAAGTTTGATAACTGTCGCCGTCTGTACAACTACTAATTCTCCTTGACAAAATTGGCTTTGGTAACAAAATGCTTAAGAAACAGGAAAATTAAAAGTGGAAACACCTCTCATCATTTTATTAAAAAATACGCCTTATTAACAATAATTTGTGTAGTATAACAATAGTATTTACTGCTATAAGCAAGTATAGCAAGTGGGAATAAATCAAATAACAACTTACCTTGTTATTTTGGAGGAAAACACTTTGTTTTTCTATTGTTTTATGCACTACTTAATGCACTGTAAACATTTCGCGGTTACCGCTGTCAAACGTCAAAATATCATATCTGTCAAAATTTGTTACTCAAAAAGGCGTATGTTTAACATAGATATTGACAAAGTTATTTAAAATAAGACTTTATGACTAGTGCAATAAAGTCCATACGTTTCAAACAACGCATACAGCTTATAAAAAAAAAACGAAAATAAAACATACTACATTTTGATATGACAGCGACGTAATTTGTTGTTAGCGATGGCATTTGTATGGCTTTTTGCATGTCGACTGTGTAAATTGAATCCTTTCCTTCGCTCTGTTCACATCGTTCTTTCGCTAGTTTTAAGTCTCTTCTCGAATTTTTTTTGTTCTCCAAATGCTGAGCCTGGTCAACACAGTCATCACAATTACAAGGAAGTGGCATTGACTCATGCACCAATTTGTAATTTTTGCATTTTGTACATATATCATGTACTGGCTCTGCAGTAGAAATATTCATTTCTTTAATCATCTTATGAAAATGAGACCAACTACATTGTTGCATAGATTCTTCTACACAATAACTTTTAAAATTTTGGAAAATAGAGGAAAAAGTTACCCCTATTGGCAGATAACGGCGATTGGGCGCATGTTGAATGTTATAGTGAGAATGAACTGGCTTATATTGCAAGATGAAGTTCCTCATATTTTCTTGATACGACTCGGAAAATGCTGTTGAAGATGGGTGATGACCTCGTGGATCTTGCGCAGCTCCTATTTTTGGATTTACAGTTTGAGATGTAGTATTAGCTTTCAAAACCGCTTGAACTGCTTCGTCATTTGTGTAACCCAATGTGCTGAGAAAAAACTTTTTACACACTATTTTCTCATCAAGTCTCCAGACTAAAGTGTTACGCCTTCTGGAGTTAGAACCAGCAGTTTTAAGAGCAGTTGGTAACTTTTTCACCTGTCTAGACAAGAAATCACGGCGTCTTTGTCTGTCCATGCTCCAAAACTGTTCATGTATTGTTTTTCTTTCTAACTCATCTATGTGTTCAATACACGACTTAATACAGCTGCTGTTACAAGATGGTCTTATTGGATGCTTATTTTTTTGAAATGTTAGAATATCTGCAGGGTTTCTTAATCTCTTTACTTTTTTCTTCGGGTGTAAAATTTGGTCATCATCATGATAGTCGATATGATTTATTGTATGTGGTTCCCTGGGTGGTGGTGTGTTCTGCCTACGATCTATGCTGGTGACAAGGACGTCGTCATGACTTACTTGTAATGCTAAATGGCTGTCCAAGCTATGAGGACTTGATACCGAGACTTGTAAGCATTCGTTCTGCGACATTGAAGACGTAACGACATCTAATAACTCCGTGTAGTTACCTTCACCTATTTCTTCACACAAGCTCGTATTATACTCTGACTCATTTAATGGGATTAAAGGACTGATATCTTGGCAGTCCATACTTATATCAATATGGTCATCATAAGGTGCACATAAACTTGGTGTGTCCATAATTGTTTCTTTTTGCATATCACGGTTTAGCTCAGACGTCATTGTAGCACGATTAGAGTTATTATAATGTTGCGCATTGCTTTGGGATAACTTTATCAACAATTTATTTCGGTAACCACTCATTATTACAACTTATAGCCACAATAAATCACTAATTACTCCGGAAATAAATGAAACGTGTCAATAACGGCGCGGCGTAAGTAAACAATAATATTACCAGCTGATTCCCGCCGCATGCGTCCTCGATCAAAATTGACCAATAGACATTAAGATCGCCGCCGGTTCTCGCTTGTGATTGGCGCGCCCGCGTCGCGCGAGCCGTGCTACTTTGTTTTAACAAAACACTGTATGTTGTTACGCGCGAAGATTATTTTGGCAATACACGGCATATTAAATTGCCGTGTTTTACTATAATAAACCTTTAGCTTTAAGTAAATACAGTGTACTTACCATTGCAATATCTCAAAACTTTTCATATAAACTAAAAAAGGTATGAATTAATCAGGCGTGAAAATTAAAAATGCTATAACTTCTTAAAAAGCAAATATTTTCGTTCTGTAATCGCAATTTTTTTATATAGATTTGCTTAAAATATATAAGGTAAAATCCATCTATAATTAAAATATATTAGGTAAAATCCATGCGCAAAAAATTTTTTTTTTGTTGATCGGTGTAATTTATGAGAAATATAAGTTATTTGGTTCATAGAATTATTTTCTTTTTAAAGTTCTATTAAAATATAATTCACATATAATTTTAAGATGGTACATACAAATAATTCCAATAATATTATTTAATTATTTTATTATAAACAAGTATAACAGTAAACATATAACCAGTATAACAATTATACTCATTTTAGGATAAATGTTTATTAATTTATTTTTTTATATTAGCCTAAGAAAGTGACTCCACCCAGCCTGATGGTAAGCAGTCAGTGGAATCTAGAAGTGGTGGCCACAATACCAAAAGCCTTCGTCTTAAAATACTGGTATGGTGGCCTCCACTATAGCGGCTGGGGTTGGGGCTAGGGGAAGGGAATGAGGGAGGTGAGGAAAGAGGAAAGGGGGAAAATTGGACCACCGGCGCTCTCACTCACCGAACGAAACGCAGTAGTACGGATACTACTACTCTTACGTCGATCTTCTATGAGAGGGTAGTACTTCTCCGGATGATCCGGCCCATTCATGCTGAAACCAGCGTGGATCTACTATCGTACAAAAATAATTCTTACACAGTTAAAAATAAACATCATCTTACACTTTTTACATTATATTACGTAGCGCAGTTAAATAATTTTGGAACGTTCCAAAACACTAAAGTTGTTGTAAGAACTCATTTCGTTCACTGAATGATGTGCAATTTTAGTATTGTTCAAGCTCATTTTAGTTCCCAAAACAAACTTATGACATGTTTAAAAAAAAAGGTTCTATTGTCTTAAACTTGGCTTACGTCTCATTTTTCAACAACATAATAGGCGGGACGGACGAGCTATGATTACTAGGTGCAAGGGAAAAAGTTTTTGAAACTGATAAGGCACAACGTTGGCTACATACTTTGAGTAATTTGATGCCTAACTTAGGGCGTTTTTGCTTATTGTATTTTCAAAATAATAATCGCCCGCGAAAAGGTACCACACTCTTGACTATACATAAATTTTCGCCATGTATATAAGATTTTTAAAATTTGTTTTCATTACTTTAATCAAGTCTCTGACGCGGTGTAAGCGATCGATTGTATTCTCCTCGATCACTTTGTGAGAAATGAAGATTTGCAAGTAAAGATCAAATCTATTGCGAGACATAACGGTCGGTGCAAAATGCTATCCAAATATTTTATCTGTGCTCCAGTAATCAGCTATTTATACCCATGTATATAAATCAGCCTAAAGATTTTTTTTATTTCTATCAGATTAGCTACATACTACAAATGCGCGCTGCTTTCAAAGCTTCATTAGACATTGTTATTGTATTGATGGCTTAGGTATTAGTGCATCAAACTATTTCATTTTAGACCTCGTCCGTCACCGAAAAATCAGCTGGGCATTTGTTCGCCATGCGTAAATTAAGCTGCATTCCAGGATACTCAGTAAAATCAATAAGTGTGTGCTGATAACCTTTAGGATCAGTCCATGTTGAAGGCGGCGAATTTCTGGCTGGCTCGTAACTCACAAGTTACAACATTCTATACTATCAACTATAATCTAGGAAATTAATAAATATGCGTATGCCACGTGAATAATAAAAATAAAAGACAATGTTCACAACAAACTTACTTCATTTATTATTTTCATAAACTTTGTAATTAAATCAAATCCGTTTAATAATATAGGTCATTTAAACGACAAATATGAAAGTCATTTAAACGACAAAAATATGAAAGCCATTTAAACTTTAAATAAACTAAACTAATAAAATTCAACTAAAAATATGAGCACGCCACAATCTATTTACTAGACGTCCAGCCTCCAAATCATCAGTCTGATTCCTTGTTTGAAGCAACTGGAGCACTCAGTCTTGACTTCTTTGCAAATGTGCAGGTAACTCTACAGCTGTGCAGGTAACTCTACAGCAGCTGTGCAATATGCAACAAGCTATTATTATTTTCACCACCATGTCTGGACCATAATGAAGCGCAGCACTCTATGAACCAATAAGCACCTGAAAAGCCCTTTCAATAAACCAATGGTTTTTTCTGCAGTATTCTTCTGACTTTAAATTTGTTTTTTTTATATAAGTACATTGAAATAAAGTAGGTATGAGCATTTTAATAATTAAAATACATACCAAGTAAATATGCTACTTCACCTAAGTGTTTTAAGGGCCCTAAGTGAGATTTTATTATACAGCTATTAAAAATAAAGCTGTCATGTGTTGCACCTCCAAAGGTTGCATCCACATGCTGGATATTCAAATTAGCACCAATAATATAAAACGTGATATAATTCCTACTTACAATAATTTCTAGCATGATAGCCTTTCTTGGCCGAACTACTCGTATTGATACTATCGAACCATCCACACACCCTATCACTCCCGGGTATTTTGAACTTTTCATAGAATCTGAAATAATAGGTAAACATAAAAATTGAACTAATATTCTGTTAATATACTATCTACAAGAGAAAGTTGAAATAAATAAAACATTACAGTAGGTAAGTCACAGTACCTCTCTTTTAAAGCTTGTCTTTCATGGATGTTTTGAGGGAACTTTATATATTTGCTTAGATATTTGGATGGTTTATAGCAGCTATGACTGTGCTCCAATATTGTTCGCGACACCTGTGAAAACTGTGTTAAATAGTGTTAAAATAGTGCATACAGTCATAGACAGAACCTAGATAGATTTAAAACTAGAAAACATTGCACGCGTGTGCTAGCATAACATTTAATGACAGTGATTTAAGTGCCACACGTTTTTATACGAGAGCGAGAACGAAAACGTCGTTCGTCTACCGCCATTAGTAAAAGTTAGTAGCGAACTATTTTTGTTTACCTTATAGTGAAATTATTTAGTGCTAATCTAAAATCTAGATTTATAATGTTTAGAATCGCTTTTTATTGTGCTCCTAAGGCTTCGTTCACACGGCATTGTCCTGCACGTTTTTTTCGTATTCGTTTTTTTAACGTACAATCATCCGGGTCTTCACACGGTAAATTATCATTCGTGTAAAAGACGAATAGCCGCAGTCTTCACACAGTTGTCACAGCGAGTAGACGTCACTGATGGATCCACGCGTGGTTGTACTTTTATATTGGTATCGTAGGCGCCAACGGTCTCGCCGCCGACAAAACAGAAGGTTTTGGGTACATCCTATTAATCAAGAATCTGTGCGAACGATCACATTTGAAAAATTATTCGAAAATCTTAGAAACGATGAAAAAAAGTTTTTTAATTACTTTCGAATGTCTGTTGAAAGTTTTGAAAAGTTATTAACTCGACTGGAAAATTCAAGCCTACCAAAATCAAATACGAATATGCGGAAAAATGCATTAGTACTAAAATGAAATTAGCCATCTGTTTAAGGTAAGTACACAAATAAAAATACACAGGTTGTGATTATTTAACTTTTATTAATGTTAATTATTATAATTAAAAAAATATAAAAAATTTACCAATTTTACTATGGTATATTCGTGTTTCGTATTAAAAGACATTGTAATCAATATCCGTGTAGTTAGAATAGCAGGATTCGACAGAAGACGGACCTTGAAGAGAAGCTGCTGTAGTTAATTCTACAGAGGCTGGACTTTGAAGAGAAGTCGTTGTAGTCATGTTTGTACTAATAGAATTTGTAGCTTCTTGTATATTACTATTTTGGTATTGTTGTGTAAAATATCCTCTGTGAACTGATGACAGATTGAAAGACGACGATTCACGAATTTGGCGACTGTTTTTATTTTTTTTCATTAACTGTAACACACCCATTTGGAATTCAAGGACTTCATCATCGTCATACTTATCTAATGATGGTAATATCCCATTAAAAAATGAAAGATGCCGATTCATTGTTTTAGGTTCGTTATTCGAATATGAATCCATAAATTTCATCATCTTCGCATCTACAGGATTAATCATATTCTTTGGAGATCTTTTAGGTACACGATTAGGTATTGGGCTCTTTGCCGCCATTGTGTCATGTGTCTCTATAGAGTTTGTTTCCAATGTTTCATTTCCCCCCTCAGAATTTTTTTTCTGGTTTTCGGATTCTGTGTTATTATTGGATTCCGTGTTGTTATTTTCGGTAGTAGCATTATTTACTGTCTTTTTAGGTTCTATTACTTTCTGCAGAAAAGATAACTGTTTACTATATACATAAGGCTTTGCTGTTTTGGCGCCACTTCCTGAGCTTTTCTGATCTTTTATCTTTTTATACGATCGATTATAATTATCTCTTATATGAGTCCACCGTTGAATAATCATTTTAGCTGTAAAAGACAAACAAAAACGGTAAACAAAAAAGTAATACGGTACAGACAATAGCACGTCCCTCTTTACACTTCCATTATAAACTGATCTTGTCAAACCAGTCTGTGTAATGATGCCGCGTGTCAGTTTATATTGGATCTGTATAGAGGGACGTGCTGTTGACTGTACATTTACATTTTTTTTCAGGTATTTAGCATCGGGGTGCTCCATGAAAGATTTACACTATTCATACAAAGTTGGAGTATCGACTATAAGTGGTATCATCTGGGATGTTTGCTGGACTCTATGGCATGTCCTTCAGGGAGAATATCTTCAAATGCCTTCTACAGAAAGTGAATGGATAAAAATAGTGGAAGGTTTTGAAAGAAAGACTAATTTCCCTCATTGTTTAGGTGCAATTGACGGAAAACACATAAAAATCTTAAAGCCTCCTCATAGTGGATCCATGTACTTCAATTATAAAGATTATTTTTCAATTGTGCTACTTGCGGTGGTTGATTCGGAATACAGATTTATATATGTAGACATAGGATCATACGGAAAAGATTGTGACTCATCCATTTTGAAAAATTCCGTCTTGTGGAAAAAACTTAATGATGGTTCGTTGAATATACCCAAACCAAAGCCATTATTAGAAGGTGGAGAAAGTACACCCTACGTATTTATTGGTGATGAGGGATTTGCTCTACATAATAATTTACTACGCCCTTTTGGAGGAACACATTTAGATTTACGTAAAAAAATCTTCAATTACCGCCTGAGCAGAGCAAGGAGGTACGTGGAGTGTGCTTTTGGTATCTTAGCGGGAAAATGGAGAATTCTACATAAGGCTATTGATGTTTCACCAAGTTTATTGACAGAAATCATAAAAGCATGCATTGTATTACACAATTATGTTCGTGAAAATGATGGACACAATTTTGAAGATGTGGCAAATCCTTCATTATTTGAAAATATTCAAAGTACGGCAGTTCGAAATGTTCAAGCAAACAGCGTAAGGTCCATTTTTAGTCACTATTTTTTATCAAACGAAGGAGCAGTCCCATGGCAAAACGAATACATTTAGAACTAAGCAGAGCAAGTTAAAATATGTTGTAACTCAATTTTTATTATTAGTAATAAAATATACATACCTAAGGCTTGTCTTGTTTTTTCTTCCTTTGTCTCAAAATTAGGATCAATTATTACCATGATTCCCTTCCAAGCCGCTTGAGTTGCGACGCGATTTTTATAAAGTTCCAAAGTTTTATCCCATAAAACGGGACATTGTTCCACTAAAGAAATTAATAGTTCGTTGTCTATAGAAGATTCCTCAACCATTTTGAATATCAAACCAAATCTAACATAAAATACGTGCCACCCGTCCAAAAGACGCTCAGGTACTAAACGCTTCTTCGGTTGCTATTCGATAAAAAACGTGTGAACATCGTGCCGTGTGAACGAGACAGAGCTATATTATGTGCCACTGCGAACCGAATACGTCAAAGTTCATTCGATTTGCTTGACAAGTCCGTTGAGTATGCGTTTAAACGTATAAGCGGTACACGTTTTTTTGCAGTACAATCGACGTGTGAATGGATATATGTACGTTGTATGGTCACTATTTATACGTTAAGACGTATACTGCAAAAAAACGTGCAGGACAATGCCGTGTGAACGAAGCCTTAGTGTTCTAATCACGAATATGTATTTACCTTTTTGATAAAACAAATAGTTCATAAGTTATAGCAGAAACAAAATTATTTTTATGTTTAGGTCACAGTTTGGTCTATAACACGTTCAACGCCACGGAATAAAATGATAAATTCCATTCAGGCCATGTCGGACAATGTTGGGCGACACCAGTATGTTCCGTTCAGGCCGTGGGGGACAATGGTGCCCGACAGTCAGAGCTATGTTTAAACGTCTCTTCTGAGCTGTCGGTCAACAATACAGGGCAATATTGTACGTAGCATGACCCGCGCGGCCTCCTAGAATAGTGTAATCATATCAGCACTCAAAAAATATTAATTTGTTAAAAAGTTATGCTTGTTTTTCTGATAATAGTCTTGCATTAACTTACATTTTTTTTGTGTAGTGCGTTATTGATTTATTTTTACGATTTTATGGAAAAAAATTGTGTCCGATTTAAAGATGAAATAAAAAATCATGATAGTATTAATCAAACTCGGTTTTATTGTGTTAAACTTATGAAATTGGTACAGTATAACACAGTGAAACTTAAAAAATAATTTGAGATCACTGATCAGATTGAAAGTGTTACATTTTTATCATATTTACTACGTAAATTAATATAAATTAAACAGTATTTTAGTTTTAGAAATAACTAAAAATAACAAAATAACAATCATATTAAAGAAATATTTTAAAAACAACGATGTACTTTATTAAAGCAATCTAAACAAAGAAACGGTTTATTTGGGCAGTCGTCACAGAATGTGTTTACTTTTTTTACTTTATTTTTCGCTTGGTTTCTACCTAGCATCTTTACTTTTTCCCTGTAACATTCAGAGCACCCTCTTCTAATAATACTACTTTTTCCTTCTTTCTTTACTAGTTTGTGCTTCCCTCTTTTTGATCTTTTTTCACGAATCTCATCCGTCTCAGTCATAGGATTCGAGCAAAACTCTTGTAATATTTCTTTTCTGAAGTCTACTACAGAAATGTGTTTATTTGTAACTTTTTTATATAGAATCATAGCATTTACTAACGTAGTATTAAGCAATAAATTAATAGCGAGTTTTTTATACCACTTTATTGTTTTTCGCAGTGGTGTAGAGTAAGCAGCTAATTGATCAGCCAAATCAACGGCTCCTTTGACTCTATTGTAGTCTACAACAATCTTTGGCTTTGATACCACATTTCCTCGTTTATTTACATGATGAAACCGTACCGAATGCTTCGTGGACAGAACGTACACATCGCGCTTGTCCTTCCATTTCATCATGGTTATTCCGTCGGTGCTTTCGGCTGCAGCAAACTGGCCTTTTTTGAGCTTAGCAGTAACAACATGTTTGGGAAGCTGTCTTCTATTTTTTCGAATGGTGCCTACTAAATGAGTTTCTTTGTCTAATAGTTGCCGTGCCAAATCTACACTTGTGTACCAATTATCGGTATACAAAGTGTGTCCTTTGTTGAGCAAATCTTCGCATAAAGACATGACTACGTTTGTAGGCGTTGTATTTGTATCGTCGTTTTTTCCTGCGTAAATGCTAATCTTATAAGTATACCCAGGAATCGTACATAATTTGAACTCTTTGATTCCATACTTGTGTCTTTTTTGTTTATTATACTGCCTAAATATTATTCTGCCACGGAATGGAACCATGCTCTCGTCAATACAAATATCTTCACCAGGGGTATAGTTGTTTTTGAAGTTCTCATTTAAATTATCCACCAGTTGACGTACTCGATGTAGTCGGTCTTCTTTGTTTTCATCATCTTTATCAGAAAAATGTAGCATTTTCAAAAGTAATTCAAATCGGTTTCGGGACATCACTGTTCTCGGAAAGGGATGCCCGATAATTTTATCTTTAGACCAATAGTGTGCCAATCTGGGTAATTTCACTAAACCCATGAATAAAATTAGGCCAAACATTTTTTTTATTTCTTCTATATTAGTCGGACTCCACTGATTAATACGTGCACCTCTTGTAGCTTCAGGCATATTGGTAATGTTATGAATAGCATATCGATTCGTGTTATGCACTATTTGTTGAAACACGTCATCAGTCACAAAGAGTGAATAAAAATCGACGGGCGATTTGTTATTCATAGATAATCTGACATGCAGCGGAGCACCAGAAACCTCGGTAAAAGGAATTATTTGGCGTTGATTACCTGTTGGTTCACTCCAAGAACTCGTGGTAGGTGTAACGCTTGAAGTTTCTTGCGTACTGACCCCATATCCTGAATTGCTGTCTTCACTATCCGATCTGATGATACGTACTCGTCGTGTTTGCCTTGTAGGCGCTATTTCCTCTTCATCTGAACTAATACGAAAACTACTGTTCAGCAGTGATATTTCAATGTTTTGAAGCTGTGTCAGATCTTCCTCCGTTATTTCAAAGGCATCATCAAAGTCACACATTTTAAGTAATAAAAATATATAAATCTATTGGATGAAATCACAAGCAGAAGCTAGTCTATTTTGTTAGTAGTCGTAGCGTATTTATGATTTGGCGGGAAAAAAAATGCGCAGCTAGCGTTCTCCCTAGCGTCCTGCGGGGCACTGAGAATTGCGCGCGCACAAAGATAGCTAGCGGCGCGCGGCGTTAGAGTGGGGGCGCGTGGACGGGATGCTCGGCGGGAGTGGGCGACACTGTGACCCGCGCGGCTTCAATGGAAGAAATTTCAAATAATCATACGCAGCAGGCCATGGGGGACAATGTTGGGCGACATGAGTTATCTTCACATTTATAAAGATTTTCGCGGTTATGTCAATGTTTTGTAAGTTAAAAATGCATATTTATTAATGTAATTAAATAAAACGAAAAGTCGTTTTTTTGTCAATTTAAAATTTTTGTGTGGCTTAATAGGGAAAGTTAAGTGTCGCCCAGCATTGTCCGACATGGTGTTGAACGTGATAACTTAGGTTTTATTCAATAAAGAATAGTTACTTTGGTGTTTTATTTTAGAGAATAGTGCCCCCTAGATGTACGTTAAATCTTATCAAAATAGGTTCATTAGTTTAGATAGTATAAGCAGACAAAGTTCAAAGTACGTCTAGGAGGCACTAAAATTCTAGGATTATGCTACGATATCTAGGTAATCGTAAAGTTTAGATTTATAGTATAGACATTTCATGTTAGGTATCATCGATACCTATCTAACGGTACCTAGATAATTATTGTATTGTTAAAAATGACGTAGTTATAGCCAAAAATGTAATTTCTTGATAGTAAAAATAAAGTTTGTACGAGGTGTTTTGCACACGGCACTAACCGAGGCAAATGGTATATAAGCGCGCGCGCGCGGACACAGAACGTTCACTGTTAATCAGTAACCCATAGAAGACTCTTCAAGCCTCAACACCTAATGGCCTAAGCAGAACACCTCAAGCATTGAACCAAGACCGTTTGTTTTACTTCAGTATGCCCCTATAGTGAAGCCCTACGCGACGTCTTCGAAGATCAGCGCTGTATCCGGAACCTATAGGTGTAGGACGACAGCGGGTCGTTCACAGATCTACACAACACATTCGTGTTGGGTTCGATTACCGCCCGTCCGGCACAAATATAAAGTTGGAAACATTTTCTCCTGTCTTCTGGTAGCTCTCACTAGCAAGAAATGCAAGTGTATAGAGAACCTAAAAATGTAATAAGTTTTTGTAGAACCTACTTTAGCCGTATTGTGTGGTTGGTTGCCTCAGGTAATTATGTATGAGATAAATGAAAGTTCGTTAGCTCACCGAAAATGAAGAAGTATAGTTTATTTTACAGAAGAACACACACAAGATACAGCAAGAATATACGTAGGATAGCACATAGAAGGAGAAGATAGAAAATTAGGCACAGATACAAAGACTTAGACGTATTTAGATTACGATAGCGAGCGGAGCGACACAGCGTATGCGCAGAAGGCGTTCGGGAGACTGGTCTGCCGCCTGTCGACACTAGTGCGCCGGCGGTGCTCAGGAATGCGAGCCTTCACCGCGCACGTTAAAACAATGGAGCGACAGGGCTTAGGGGGCTATTCACATACTAAGAATCTCACACATTGGTGAGTGGACAACGGCCTGCATTCATAATGGTAATTTCACTCACTTGCTGAGCCGGAGTATGTGAGAAAACTACTCACACATTTTTGATGTGGTTAATTCACACAGATCAATAAAAAATAATAGAAACAGAAACAAAGTATTGTTTAATTTGCTTTCAGTGATTGACAATGGTACCTACCTTACTAATTCACACCGATTACAATATACAATCAATCAATATTTAAATCAAGTCTATTAAAAATATTTTATCCTTTCAGTTTTTCTATAAAGTGTCCCAAAGAAATTTCGCCATCAACTAATACTCGAATTGCGTTTTCAATAACTTTCTGTTGTCTTATCGCCTCATTTGTTCGCTTTGTGATATACTTATTCTTTTCCCATAATCCGAAATAGTAATTTGCGTCTTTACTTAAAGTTTTTAAAAGTACTGCTATATTTGGTTTGGCTTCAGTTTTTTTATTCAGACGTGAATTCCACGATTCCGTCACATTATTCGTCGTATAGGGAACATTGTGGAAAGACCATGTGTCTGATAAGAATAGAATAGAATAAGTTTATTTCAGACCATGGGATCCATATTACACAAGAAATAATTATAAAATAACACAAAGAAAAATAAAAATATAAATACAAAATATGTAATATTAAATAAAAACAAAATAAAATATAAATAACGTGATATTTTGTTTTTATTTAATATACGTAAAGGAGGCTCGATGCGACGTCATCCACCGATACATAATATGGCTGTCTAGCCTGTTAGCTACAGTGCTTACTAGACTGTTGGAGCTATCGCGCACTCGCCGCATCAGGGAGGCAGTTCAATATTTTTTTAGCCAAGTAGTCTCGAAATAATGGTTGAAATTTGCCATTTTAACGTCTTTTTTATCTAAACATTCTCCCAAAATATACAACCAACCATCTAATTTTAATTCTTTTGGTAGATATGCAAGTGCGATGCATCGCTTTATGTGTCCTTTATTCACCTTTGATTTTGTTAAATTAAGCTTTTTAGCCTTTCTCCACACTGATTGAGAAAAATTTAATAAACAACCACGGTTTTCAAAAAACATGCCGCATAGCTGCCCCTCAGCCGTGACGCCGTATTGCGCGAATGTGCGCATCTGTGGCGGCACATCGGCGAAATTCCGCGCGATATCGCCGCGGTTGATATATACGCTCATATCTCTGAATATTTGTATGGGAGCTGTATATAAAAGTTATGTCGTTGGAATCGTAATGAAATAAGCTTTCTAACAAACATAGACTTGGTTCATTTTGTATAGTAATGTATTCTTAATTTCAGGTTGGAAGTCAGGAGAAGTGAAAAATTACCGGAATGTGATACAAAAATTGTTATTATTTAAAATAAAGACCAATATTTTAAAAACTTTGTTTTATTTACATAAATACACATTACTCCTTAAACTTATTACAAATAAAACACATCTCGTCATACATTTTTTCACAATAAAACCTTGACGAAAAGTATGACTCAGTACGGCGACCCAAACGCCGTGACAAAAAATAGGGCAACTTTATACATCAATTGTAAGAATACTGTACGTCATGTAGCTTAGATTCTTATTTTATTTAACATACATAACACAAGCAAAGTTTCAGCTTTTACAAGTACTTACTTTATTAGAAACGAAGCAATATAACAGCCACTTGAAAATGAATGCCTAAAAGGACCTCTCAAACTTTGGGTCACAGAGTTAATTCAGACGTGTATTTTATAAATACAAATTAACATCCTACAAGCTGATGAGTTGTACAAATTGATTATCACAATCAATAAGCATGTTGCTATACAAATATATTTTATAAATCGACAATCAAAGTTAACGATTTCACTACAAAACCGAGCTCCTCAACAGACAGAGACAAAGTACACACAGACAGGGACAAAAGTACACGACTAGCATAATATGGATACAACCAAAACTGCCACACCTAAACTTGAATTATTAACATAAAAAGAGAATGCACAAAAAAATATGTTGTAGCTTCCCGAACGCTGTTCAGCCGACTTGGATTCGAGGAGTGACCTTTTTCACAAATTTGGACGTACCTAATGTCCCAGAAGTATCATAAGTATTTGGTAAGTATGTACACTCAGCAAATTCGAGCGTAGAGCCTCCTACTGTAATAGGAGTGGGTGTAACATGGACATTTGTCATGACCTTTGTCAAAATGAAATCATTTATTCAATAATAATAAATAATAATAAATAATAATAAATAATAATAATTGATCATTATTATTATTTTTTGATGTTTATTTAAAAATGTAACAAGTATGAATTAAGTTTAATAAAATGAAGAATTATAATAATAATTAATAATAATTAATAATAATTAATAATAATTAATAATAATTAATAATAATTGATCATCATTATTATTATTTTTTGATGTTTATTTAAAAATGCAACAAGTATGAATTAAGTTTAATAAAATGAAGAATTATAATAATAATTAATAATAATTAATAATAATTAATAATAATTGATCATTATTATTATTATTTTTTGATGTTTATTTAAAAATGTAACAAGTATGAATTAAGTTTAATAAAATGAAGAGAGTCTACTGATGTCACCGCGCAGTGCACTGAGGTCCTCCACTGAGGTCCTCCACGCGAATCGAAGATGAGTTATGTAATCGCCGTTATATTTATTCAGCCAATAGGCTTACACAACAAGTACAAACGTAAAGAAACAAATGAAATTTATAAAATACAAGGCTAGGTTGTAGTTCTACGTGTGTTGATACCAAGTCTATTTCAGTGCAGAAGCAGTTCAGAAGTTCAAATATACGTCCTGCATTACAGTTCCAGGAGTATGACATCGGTGTAGCAGGCATGAGCCGCGGCCTGGTAACACTAAGGGGTCCACACACATGGTGGACATTAAACCCCATAACCCCCCTTGCCGTGCTCGCTGCGCTGGGCCTAGAGCTTTGACCATGTTAGATCACCCTACGAACAAACGCACAAAAGTGTGGTCCAAAAAATATATACACATACATATACAGGTAAATAAAGGAAATAAATATTTATAAATGAGTAAGTGAAAATATACAAATACATAGATACATACAAATAAAATATATTACATAAACTACGAGTGAATAATACGGAAACAAGGATCGATACATACGGTTTTGTTGCAGCCAACACAGAACGTACGGACCAATCGCTTGCACGCCGAGCACACCCGCCGCATTTTTTGTCGGGTGGTGGGGGTTGTTGGGTACTCGGCGATGCGATGGGTCACGTCCGCTCTGCGCATGGCTACAACAGGCGGGATTGGGGGAGGGGGAAGGGAATGTTTTTGAAGTAGGGATCGGATAAGGTGAATACGGAAATTACGATGCGATAAAGGTGATGATGAATTTTTTTTGTGAATGATATATGCATTTAATACGGAAACATTCAGAAGTCGTTTAAATAATTTTTTGTACCACACCTTCGTACGTTTGCGTTCGATCGGATACATGGCCAGGAGCTGGTCTTTTTTATCCACCCCACCCATCATAATATTGTAATCCAATATTAGGATGGGTTTGGTGGATTCCCCGATTTGGCTTCGGCAGATGCCATGGTACGTAGATAGCATAGCCACACGGTTTGCATCTCTCCATACCATGACATCTACGTCGCCCGAGGTCAGACCGGTGATCTGCCCCTGGCGCATGTTCCGTTTCGTGAGCGCGTGAAGCGCCTGCGGCACGAATTTACGATCCGTCCGTAGGGTGCCCACACAGTCAAAGCCCAAAGACTTCAGGCGTCGAGCCAGGCAAGGAGAATTATAGAAGTTGTCCATCCATAGTGTGTACCCCTTGTGTTCCAAGCCGCTCACCATCCGTAGAACAATAGAAGGGGTGGAGGCCTGAAGTGGATCCTCAGATTGCTTGGGGCATTTCTTATGGGCGTGAACCTCAAACCGCCATAAGTAGCCGGTTTGAGATTCACAAACCTCATAAGTTTTAATACCCCGCTGCGCGGTTTTGTTCGGGATCAGCTGGGCGATCTCCAGCCAACCCTTCCACATCAGTAGACTCTCGTCAAGGGCTATGTTTTGCTGAGGAATGTACATACTTTGAAACTTATGGTTGAGGTGCGACAGAATTGGTTGTATCTTAAACAGTCTGGCCTCAGAGAAATTCAGCTCCAGCGCACACAGGTCGGCGTTGCTTACAAAATGTAAGCAACGGGTTAATAATGCAAATCGATCTATCGACATGTGTGCGCTGAAGCCAGGCGTACAGAATATGTCAGGGGTGGAACCCCAATATTCCTCAATCCGAGACTTCACGACTATCCCCATCGCCAGTATCACACCGAAGTAGACATAGAGCTCGTCCACAGAGGTGTCTTGCCAACGGGTGATACGGCTTTGGGTGCATAACGTCTCGGATTGGATCATTTGAGATGCCACCTCCTGAGCATACCTGTTCGTCTCTGAGGCCATGTGCTCCATAATTTGGCGATCCCATATGTCAATGAATATGTCATATGGTTCGACCCATGGAACTGTCGGTCCGACATTAATCTCGGAGAATGTTTCCCGCCTCAATTCAGGTGAAATTTGAGGCGTTGGAAATTCTCTCCAGTCGAAGCGATGAAGAGCCCAGGGCTGCTCCGTCGCCGTAGCACAAACCTCGGCGGGTTCAAACTCGCCGAGAGGTGCCTCGACGTGTGGTCGACGTCGGGCCCTGGTTGACTGGCAGCCTCCTCTTCATTATCCAAGGGCGTGTCCCACAGCGCGGAACACCCTTGGAATGAAGGGTACTACCAAGTCCTCTTCATCGCTGTCGACGTCGCTCTCCTCGTCGCTTCCTGTAACAAAATAGAGATTTGTTACTAATCTAATAGGAACCATATTTTGCCATGACCCATGGCTCGCAAGTAAAATAGCAGGTAATTACCGAAATTGACGAGGTCCCCAATTTCGTCATCTCGCAAGCGACGAGGAAACCGAGGTTGCTCAGGTTGCTGCTGCGGCGGCGGTGGAGGCGTCACCGGCGCGATGTCGAGCTCTACGAACGTGAAACAAAAGCGGATTTATAGATTACCCATATATCATAGCAAATAAATAAAAAACCCTTTTTTTACTTTGACTTACATTGACGGCGACGGCACGAGCATCGACGCCGGTGACGGCACATCAACAGATGGTGATGGTGGTGGTGATCTAGATAAACATTATATAACAAAAGTTAAAACATAACGTAGTCAATATGTTAACCACTAGAAAATAAAAAAAAGTAATTGACTTACGGGGTTCGCGACATCGGTACGGCAAGTGGTGCATCGGCTGGTGTTGCAGCAGCTGGTCGCCCAAACAGTCGCGATCTAGATGAACATATTATAACAATGGTTAAAACTTTTAGTCAATATTTTAACTTGTGGTAAATATAACAATGGTTAAAACTTTTAGTCAATATTTTAACTTGTGGTAAAAAAAATTTACTAAAAGTTTTATTAAACACTTAAAAATAACTACTTACGGGTGCCACAAGCGCCTGCGCTTGGGGTGAAGGGGTCTTTCTAGGCCCTGGCCAGCCGGCAGCTCCTCTATGTTGACAATATGGAGCCTAAAATTCATAATTTATATTATATAAATATATAAAAAAGATAAAAGAAAGTCGTGTTAGTTACTTCACTTATAACTCAAGAACGGCTGAACCGATTTAGCTGAAAATTGGCAGGGAGGTAGTTTAGAGCCAGGAGAAGGACATAGGATACTTTTTATCTTTTTTTTTTTTTTTTTTTTTATTTTTTGTTTTTATATTTTATTTTTTACTATTTTTTTTTTTTTTTTTCTACTTTTTACTTTTTTTTTTTTTTTTTTTTTTTTTTTATCCTTTTTTTTACTTTTTTTTTTTTTTTTTTTTTATGTATGTAAAAATAGAAACGGAACGTTTAACATTCATTAGGTTGAACCAAGCCAAACTGCGTTCTGAGGAGTACATCCATTTACGTGATGCAGTTAGTACTGAAGGAAATGCAGCTAATATTGGTCGATTAACTATTCTGCCGGCGACATACATTGGTAGTCCACGTCATATGCATGAATATGCACAAGATGCAATGACATATGAGACTAAATCGTTCAAGACACATTGCAACGTTGAATACTGCAATTCAGTTAAGTCCATAAAATATATTTGCAAATATGTCACGAAAGGCAGTGATATGGCGGTTTTTGGATTGCAATCCTCGAATACCAACGATGAAATTTCACGCTATCAATTTGGTCGTTATGTGAACTGTAATGAAGCGATTTGGCGTATATTCGCATTTCCCATTCACGAACGTCATCCTACTGTTACGCATTTGGCGGTGTATCTGGAGAATGGTCAACGAGTATATTTCACGGCTTCGAATGCTACGCAACGTGCTGAAACACCTCCAGCAACTACATTGACCAGTTTTTTTGCAATCTGCCAAAGCGATCAGTTTGCACGAACTTTGCTTTACTCGGAGATGCCACGTTATTATACTTGGAATGCTTCATCGAAGAATTTTCAAAGACGGAAGCAAGGCGATGCGGTTCCTGGGTATCCAGATGTGCGTTCTACTGATGCTCTTGGTCGTATGTATACAGTTCATCCAAAGAATAATGAATGTTTCTATTTGCGGTTGTTGCTGGTAAATGTGCGTGGGCCAACGTCATTTGAGTCACTACGAACTGTTAATGGTGTAATATTCCCAACATATCGTGCTGCATGTGAAGAATTGAAGTTATTAGAAAACGATAGTCATTGGGATACGACAATCGCTGAAGCCATTATCTCTGCATCTCCAAGTCAGATACGCACATTATTCGCTATCATAATTTCGACATGTTTTCCATCAAACCCATGTAACCTGTGGCACAAATACAAGGATAATATGTCAGAAGATATTTTACATCAAATTCGTGTCAGTTCCAGAAATCACGATATTGAGATGAATGAGGAGATACATAATCGTGCTTTACTCTTGATCGAAGATATGTGTTACCTCATGTGCGGTAATTTATTAATCAGGTTAGGAATGCCAGCACCATATCGTGAAATGAATGACGCATTTAATCGAGAATTGGAACGGGAACGTGAATATGATCACCAGGAATTAGATTTAGTAGTTCAAACGAATGTACCCCTGTTGAATTACCAACAAAAGGAAGTTTATGATACTTTAATGAAGGCAATCGATGATGAAAATGGTGGTTTATATTTCCTAGATGCCCCTGGTGGAACTGGCAAGACATTCCTCATGTCATTAGTTTTAGCAACTGTTCGGGCGAGATCTAACATAGCGGTTGCAGTTGCTTCTTCTGGAATAGCAGCCACATTGTTAGAAGGATGCCGTACGGCTCATTCAGCATTCAAATTACCGTTAAATCTTCAAACTATTGAAGAACCAACGTGTAATATTGCAAAACACTCAGCAATGGCCAAAGTTTTAGCGGTATCGAAAATCATCATCTGGGACGAATGCACAATGGCGCATAAACGTGCATTAGAAGCACTTAACCGAACATTAAAAGATTTACGCAATGACTCGAGATGTTTTGGAGGAGCAATGATTTTACTTTCTGGCGATTTCCGCCAAATACTGCCAGTAATTCCAAGATCTACGGCTGCCGACGAAATAAACGCTTGCCTCAAATCGTCAAATCTATGGCGCTATGTGAAGAAACTGCAACTGACAACAAACATGAGAGTTACATTGCTTAATGATACATCTGCTGAAGATTTCTCGGAGCAATTGCTGACTATCGGTAATGGTCAAGTACCTGTCGATGAATCGAGTGGATTAATATCATTTCCAAATAATTTCTGTAATTTTGTCTCATCAAAAGACGAACTTATCAACAATGTATTTCCAGAAATTATTTCTAACTACTATGCCGTTTGAATTTAAAAGACTTCAATTTCCGATACGTCTTGCATTTGCCATGACCATCAACAAATCACAAGGCCAATCCTTAAAAGTTTGTGGTTTAAATCTAGAACATTCATGTTTTTCCCATGGTCAATTATACGTGGCATGTTCACGGGTCGGAAGACCATCTGCGTTGTTTGTTTTTGCGCCTGATAATAAAACAAAAAATGTCGTTTATCACAAGGTACTTAAATGAAGAGCAACCTATGTACTAAAATAAAGAAATAATTATGAATGATTGATGTAGAAATTTATTTTTTTTTGTATTTTTTCCAATAAAAAAAAAATATGATTATTTATTGACATTAAGGCAGAACAAAGTTCGCCGGGTCAGCTAGTAAATATATAAAAAAGAGAATTGAGTAATAAAATTAATAATGCAAAAAAACTAACTCTTCAATGCTGACTGGCCCAGGGCGGACCACCCCACGAGCCGGCCCAACTAGGCCCAGCCACGGCGGCGAGACCCCCGTCATAATCGGCCCTGCTGGGCCCAGCCGTGACAACTACCGGCACCACCAGGCCTGCTGCCACCTGGCGTCCCGCGCCGCGTCCACCACGCACCCCTCTCCCCCTCCCCCTCCCCCTCCTCCTCCCTCTGGCGTTGCTAACTGGGCGCCTTTTAAAAATAAAACATTACCACCATCACCACCACAACCCAGAAACAAACACCATTCTCACTTCAGTAATAATCATAGTAAATAACAATCACTTTTTATTACTCGCGCGTGCAACCACGAACATAACCATCACCACCACAACCCAGAAACAAACACCATTCTCACTTCAGTAATAATAATAATAATAATAGTAAATAACAATCACTTTTTATTACTCGCGCGTGCAACCACGAACTTAACCATCATCAGTACAACCCAGAAACAAACACTATTCTCACTTCAGTAATAATAATAATAATAATAGTAAATAACAATCACTTTTTATTACTCGCGCGTGCAACCACGAACTTAACCATCATCAGTACAACCCAGAAACAAACACCATTCTCACTTCAGTAATAATAATAATAATAATAGTAAATAACAATCACTTTTTATTACTCGCGCGTGCAACCACGAACTTAACCATCATCAGTACAACCCAGAAACAAACACCATTCTCACTTCAGTAATAATAATAATAACAATAGTAAATAACAATCACTTTTTATTACTCGCGCGTGCAACCACGAACTTAACCATCATCAGTACAACCCAGAAACAAACACCATTCTCACTTCAGTAATAATAATAATAATAGTAAATAACAATCACTTTTTATTACTCGCGCGTGCAACCACGAACTTAACCATCATCAGTACAACCCAGAAACAAACACTATTCTCACTTCAGTAATAATAATAATAGTAAATAACAATCACTTTTTATTACTCGCGCGTGCAACCACGAACTTAACCATCATCAGTACAACCCAGAAACAAACACCATTCTCACTTCAGTAATAATAATAATAATAATAGTAAATAACAATCACTTTTTATTACTCGCGCGTGCAACCACGAACTTAACCATCATCAGTACAACCCAGAAACAAACACTATTCTTACTTCAGTAATAATAATAATAGTAAATAAAAATCACTTTTTATTACTCGCGCGTGCAACCACGAACATAACCATCATCAGTACAACCCAGAAACAAACACCATTCTCACTTCAGTAATAATAATAATAATAATAATAGTAAATAAAAATCACTTTTTATTACTCGCGCGTGCAACCACGAACATAACCATCACCACCACAACCCAGAAACAAACACTATTCTCACTTCAGTAATAATAATAATAATAATAGTAAATAAAAATCACTTTTTATTACTCGCGCGTGCAACCACGAACATAACCATCACCAGTACAACCCAGAAACAAACACTATTCTCACTTCAGTAATAATAATAATAATAATAGTAAATAAAAATCACTTTTTATTACTCGCGCGTGCAACCACGAACATAACCATCATCAGTACAACCCAGAAACAAACACTATTCTCACTTCAGTAATAATAATAATAGTAAATAAAAATCACTTTTTATTACTCGCGCGTGCAACCACGAACATAACCATCATCAGTACAACCCAGAAACAAACACTATTCTCACTTCAGTAATAATAATAATAGTAATAGTAAATAACAATCACTTTTTATTACTCGCGCGTGCAACCACGAACATAACCATCATCAGTACAACCCAGAAACAAACACCATTCTCACTTCAGTAATAATAATAATAATAATAGTAAATAACAATCACTTTTTATTACCCGCGCGTGCAACCACGAACATAACCATCACCACCACAACCCAGAAACAAACACTATTCTCACTTCAGTAATAATAATAATAATAATAATAGTAAAGAATAATTACTTAATTAGAATTAATATTACATAATAATAGAAAGATTCTAAAGCAGTAAGAAAAAAAACAAGTACATAAAACCGTTGAAGTTAATAAAACATAAAAAATATCGAAAATAAAAATTCTTTGAATAAATCCTCTATTAAAAATACAGAAATTCAAATCCACGAAAATCTTATCCATACTAGTCGGTCATCGGAGCAAAATTCAAAAAACATGGCGGCCATTGTTAAATTCCCTGTCTGTTGATCGAACTTGTTGATCGATCTGTTGGTCGATTTGAGTAACGTATTTTTAAATTCGTTATTTCACAATTATTTTTCGATATTATTTACATTAAATGCATGGTAATAATAGAAAAATACATAACAATACACGTAGTAACAACAGTTTGTCGATATTAATGTATTTAATATTCGTAATATATAAAAATTTACGAGCATGACGACGCCATGACGACGCCATTTGCAGAGAAATGGCTGACGATGTTTTTTGAAATAATTATTACTATGCAAAATCTTTATCAAACACACAATCTATGTTGTAAAAACTGTTTATTACTTACCTGTCCATGTTGTAATAAATTTCACAAGAATAAAACGGTCTTTTAACACTTATTTAACTGCAATGAATGTACTAGTGACAAAAGGTCGATTTGAGTAACGTATTTTTAATTTCGTTAATTCACAAATATTTTTCGATATTATTTACATTAAATGCATGGTAATAATAGAAAAATACATAACAATACACGTAATAACCACAGTTCGTCGATATTAATGTATTTATTACTCGTAATATATAAAAATTTGCGAGCATGACGCCGCCATTTGCAGAGAAATGGCTGACGAAATTTTTTAAAATAATTATTACTATGCAAAATCTTTATCAAACACACAATCTATGTTGTACCAATTGTTTATTACTTACCTGTCCATATTATAATGATAATCGTGAGGATATATAAAGATTTAAAACACTTGTACGAATTATTGTTTAAACACGGGACAACCTCTCACTTCGGTCTCGTTCGAAAAGTGAGGAGACGCTTTTCAACCGTTACATTAATGCACTACAGAGTAGATTTAAAGTCGTAGTAAGTGATTTTATGCTATATTAGTTCTTTCTCTACACTCTGTGCGAGTTTGAGCAGGATAGCTATAGGGTATTACGAGTTATAAGCGAAATCCACACGGAGGTAAAATCAGACTTTATAAGTCTGCTCCACGGACAACGGTATTTTGACATCAGACTTTATAAGTTCGATCAACGGTCAAGGGGACTCTGCTTTTTGTCCGGTAATAATGCATATAGGACAGGAATGACATTCATGTATTGGTTATCCTCAGTTCCAAGATCAGCATGAACTGTGTAAAGCTGTTTAAAAGGAGGGACTGCGCTTTTAAAAGTTCCATCACAATGAAAGTGTTTTGCTTGTCTAAGAATTTCCTTTCCTTCTAAACTTGAAAAAATTAAAATTCTGTTTTTAATACTAATAACTAAATAAATAGTTATAAACACTTTAACTGTATAAACTTGTTATCTTCCGCAAACGAAACCGCAAATGATGAGTGCATACTAATATTTTAAGACTACCTACATTTCAAATTAAAATGTTCGGATTATGGAAAAAGAATAAGTATATCACAAAGCGAACAAATGAGGCGATAAGACAACAGAAAGTTATTGAAAACGCAATTCGAGAATTAGTTGATGGCGAAATTTCTTTGGGACACTGTATAGAATAACTGAAAGGATAAAATATGTTTAATAGACTTGATTTAAATATTGATTGATTGTATATTGTAATCGGTGTGAATTATTAAGGTAGGTACCATTGTCAATCACTGAAAAAACAATTAGCAAATTAAACAATACTTTGGATCTGTTTCTATTATTTTTTATTGATCTGTGTGAATTAACCACATCAAAAATGTGTGAGTAGTTTTCTCACATACTCCGGCTCAGCAAGTGAGTGAAATTACCATTATGAATGCAGGCCGTTGTCCACTCACCAATGTGTGAGATTCTTAGTATGTGAATAGCCCCCTAAGCCGCGACAGGCGGTCGGCCGGCTCGATCACTAATAACAAAATGTGTTTGCTTGTCACTCCGTGAATATTTAACAATATTATTTTTACTTATATCATATTAAATTAATTAAACTAAGTATGTACATACATTTATTAAGTTACGCCACACCTACTATTAACTTAGTGTGTGGTAGTAGTAACCTAAACTTAAGCACTTATGTACCTAATCATTAGAAGTAATAAATGACATCACCAACCTTTGTCCGGTTTGTAATGCCTCCTTGCCGTTTTTATTTAGGAAACAGTGGCAGAATATCTTCTTCCAACTTATTTATTAGCTTGTTAGTTAACCTATAAATTTTAATATAATTTTTGTCAGTTCTTAATATATTTAAACCACGAACAAGCCTAGCTTGCCGTCGTTTACGCATATTGTCTTCACGTTTAGTCTCCTCTAACTAAAATATCATACAAGAAAGATGAGCTATCGTAAATGAATTTCGTTTAATTTTTTAAGATAGAAGAAGAAGAAAATAACACTGAAGTAGGTGTGTTATAAAGGTTAAATAATTGTGTTGAATACTGGAATAAAACAAGTTAATTTCGAAGTACGTGTATTTTATTCTTTATTTTTATAATGTTTGTGCTTGTTGTAATAATTTTGGGCAGCGATTTTTACTTCGTTCTCTCCATCATATTTGAATTTGCAGGATAAAATGCGGTTAACTGATCTGCACTAACTATGAATTAATACGTTTATTGATACATCAATTAAATAAGATCTTAAATAATTATTATAATTATCTGTTAAAATATCCAAAAAGATTAAAACATTATTTCTGTGGAGGTAAGGAAAAAGGTGAAGAGTCATTGTGTACTATTTTACAGTATGGCTAGAAAACTAAATTGCGGAGGTTTCGAGAAGTGTAGTATAAAATTTTATATTCTTTTTAAGATTTTAGTGTATATTTTTTTTTTTTCAATTTATTAAAATATTTCAATTTATTAATAAATACAAATTACATACAATATACAATATAGGTAGTTTCCCTTTGGTCCCAAACTAAGCTAGTGCTTGTATCTTGGGCACCATCGGGATTACAATTTTAATAAATATAAATTACATACAATATAGGTACCTACTGTCCGTTTGGTCCCAAACTAAGCTAATGCTTGTATCTTGGGCATCATCGGGATTACAATTCTCTAATATACATATCCTAAAGAGACATACATACTTTATAATAAACTAAACAAATAAATACTAAACAAGATTTAGATAAAACATAATTATGCATGGTCAATTAGATATTACAATGAAATTAAGCTAGGTACTTAATGAAAAATCTAAGAAGTAAACTTAATTAGTCTAATTTAAATACATAGGTATTTATTATAATTAAAAAAAAAATCTAGGAGTGGATGCAGACTTAATGCTAACTTAGCAACTAAATGCGTACATATCTAAGGGTTCTTACAATCTAAGGATAAACATGTTATAGGAAACTAGAGAGAACAGTATTAATAGAAGCGGGTCATTTCTTAATTATACATAATAAAACTACTAGAACAATAATAATTGATGACCCCGACAACCCCGCCAGTATGGACTTAAAGTCTCTGAACCAGCTTCCAAATGGTGCATTATACCAGTGATCATCATTCTTGGGTGCCACCACACTACCTTTAGTGTCATCATTTATTATGGGTTTGATGTTTCTGTGATAGGTGAAATTTAACCCAGAGCTCTCTAGAGTGTGGAGGTCGAACAGGAAGGTATTGTGCCACACATTGTTACATCCAAAGATGTGTGACTCGGCATGAATGGTTTGAGGGAGGATATAAACCCCAATCCCACTATCAGAGGTTGCATGTACTGACATCAGCAGATCTGATTGAACATTTCCTGTGTCCCACACTTCTATTTTGATGTCGTTGCAATGGTGATCTGATTGCACTAAATTCAGCTCCCTGTCGCAACTTATTTTGATAATCTCAGACTTGTCGCTAAGCCAAATCAAACTATCTTCATTCCTCTGAATCTTCAAGCCAGTAGAGCCAGGATCGTTCCTGATACAGTACCTATCTATATTTGACATGAAGGAAGCTGGCTTAGTGCAATAAACATCCCTCCAATTGTCGGTGGCACAATTCATGAAGTCGGATATGAAGTTGAGAGTTCCGTTTGGCCCTACCTTCAGATCACCAAGGGAATGAGGCAAGGGGTAGTGAGTGTAAGTGGTGGGGTGACAGAACCAGCTTTCTCCTGTTGCACCTTCTACATAATACATCTCATCAACACCTGAGGATCTGTCTGGCTTGTATTCATCCAAATAGCAGCCAGGTGGCAGTTGTATGTCTTTGGACACTCTATGCTGCTGACTAATTTTGTACACCTCATATTTCTTGTGATCTGGCAGATCTAGGGCAAAAGCTATGATGAAACAACCATTCGCAAAAGTGCAATATGCTCTCAATTTAAATATCATTGGTTAATACAACTTTTGTCTATTTGTATAAAAATTATCAAATACTAAATAATCTTCCAAATAATCTTAACAAAAAGTTACAAAAAATTAAAGTCATTTACGCAATTAACTATTTACGTAAGTTACGGAAGCAATAGCGTCATCAGAATTACCTACACAATAGTATTATAATCTGGGTTGAAGTAAATACAGTTTATGTCACGTTCGAGGCTACTCATGTTAATTTAACTTATTTTTTTGCTGTGAATGCATTTTGTTCTTAAGTAAATAGCAATAAAGCGAGATTTAGGTACTATCTAGGTCATTACATAATTTTGAATTTAAAATAAAATTAACTAAATTTATTAATAGAGAACACGTACAAGTAAAATAAATCTAATTACGAACAAACTTAATAGATTAATAGGGTTTTCAAGACCCCTCATAATCTATTGAATTAATATAATTATCCTCTGCATATTTACGCGCTGGACAGTCGACGTCCCCCGTGTTATGATCAAATTTTCTCTTAAAACGTTTGCACGTTGCACAATTGGGCGGAGAGGATTTATTGGTGCATTCCTTGTGAGAGTGACCGTTTTCACCACAATGATTACAGGTAGGACTAGATTCTTTGCAGAACTTGGCTGCATGACCAAACTGTTGGCAATTGAAACACCTTGTAACCAAAGTGAAGTCTCTAACGGGGCACGACGTCCAGTTTATAAAGACCCGACCTTGAGTCATAAGAGCTTTCCTAACTGTAGATGGCACTTCTAATATATAATTACATATTGGTAAACCTCTTTTACCTGATTTATGGCTTACTTTTATAGTCGCCAGAAAGGAATCACGGGTAGAGTTTTGAAATTTATCCACGAGGTTCTGTTCGTATAAACAATCAAATACCTCCTTTTTGGTGAGGGCTACAGGAACTTCTATGATGACTATTTTGGGACGGCGTTTCGGCGGCTCTTCGATCGTGAAACCAGAAGATATTAGTTTCTCAGAACTCCTTAGTATTTCAATGTCACCTTTGCTTTCAGTGCTTATTAATACGCCCCCATTTTTGGCCTTTCTTACGCTACGAACAGCTTTAGCTCTTCTGGGGATATCATTTTCTGCACCAGGGATTTGGTATCGTCACTTGTTTTGGTTTTATCGCTAGGTGGCTACAGTGCTCTGCTTATTGGGGCGAACGTAGTTATTAGTACCTTTTTTCATCATATCTGCGAAAGAACTCTTCTCCGTATGTTTCAACGTATCTTGCACAACCTCTTTGAATTGTGTAATAGATTTCGCTACTTCTTGTTGAGTCTCTTGGTTATTAATGATGTCGTATGCTTGAATGGTCTTTTGTTTTAAGGATTGATATAAAACAGCCATTTGGGACGTTCCACTTGTAACCCTTCGACAAAGATTAGTCACACGAAGCTTCTGGTCAGAGTTCATTTAGCCCTCCGCGACTATAGCACATATTATATCATTTAGATATTCGTTTATAGCCTCTATCCATCTTTGTACCTCTGATGTTGGCTTGACTTCTGGTGGTAGTTCTTTACGTGCAGTAATAATTTCTTGTTGAGCTGACCTCGGTGAAGGATGGCTGCGCCCACAAGGGCTACACCCTGGATTAGACATAGCTAACACAGTAACAGCCGCTTATTTATTTTAGTAGGTAATTTTAATTCATACTTGCAGTTTTATGAAGAAGTTTAGAAACCTCTTGTGAGTCACGATACACTTTATTGCTTATACGGCTCAAAAACTATAATAGTAAAACGTAATTAATTAGAAAAATTTCATTGCAAACAAATAACACGTCTGCTGTACGTGAGTGCTAGATTAATCCCAAGTATATTATATATTAATATACACATTTTATGGATTTTACATTTTTTGGTAAATAATTTCTATTCTATGAAATAGCAAAAAAAATACACTTATCTCTATGTTGAATGTTTTAATATTTATTTTACTTGTAATAGTATATAATACAAAAAGGAAAAAGAATATCAACCAATGACATTATTTTATCTTCTTTAAAATCTAATATTTTAATATGGAAATGCATATTAAGTCTCCTACTACAAAACAAGCCTGTTTAGATCAGATAGCGAGTAACTTAAAAAACACCAGAGCTGAAGTGCACCACTTAGGCCTCTCCGACCATGAAACGGGTCAGACATTTACAATAAAAATTCACAAACCTTGTCGGCGAAGAGGTTGGAATGAAAAAGTGAGAGATTTTAGTAGTCAAAATGTTAACAATTTTTGTAATTGTATTTCTTCTTTAACTTTTTCACACATTTATGAATATGTTAGACTAAATGAAGCCTTCGAAGACTTCTATGCTTTATTTTTACTATTTCATGACTTGTGTTTTCTAGTTATTACTGTAAAGAAATGTAATAGAACCAATAAAAGTACATGGCTGACAAAAGGCTTGAAGAAGTGTTGTGTAAACAAAAGGATGCTTTATTTAAAAGGCAAACAAATAGGCACTGATAAAAAAAATAATATCAAACGCTACAAAAAATACTCCAAAATACTTAAACAATGCATGCACAAATCAAAACAATTAGACAATCACAATTATATCAATAAAAAGAAGAATAAATGTAAGGCAGTTTGGGAAATCATTAACCAAAATATTGGCGACCCAAAAAATAATACAGAAATAAATAAAATAATACATAATAATCAATCTTATACAAATAGCAATGACATAAGTGAGGCATTTAATAATTTTTATATAAATTTGATTAATAATAATGATTTTAAATTTAATAGGATGAATATAAATAAAACTATGGATAATAATCACTCTAAAACAATATACTTAAAACCGACAGACCCATTGGAAATATATTCTGTAATTAATAAACTTAACAATACTAACGCCGTAGGTGTTGATGAAGTCAATACTAGAATTCTTAACATTTGTGCAAGGTTTATTTGTGAACCGCTGAGTTTCATAGTTAACTTGTCGCTTAAAGAAGGCACTTTTCCTGAAATTCTTAAAAGATCAATTGTTAAGCCAATGTTCAAAAAAGGAGACTTGACAGAAATGGATAATTACCGTCCAGTGACTTTGATCCCGGTCATATCAAAAATTTTTGATAAAGTTATGCTTTGCAGACTTTACGATTTTGTATCAAATCAACAAATATTAAAAGAAGAACAATTTGGTTTTCGTCAAAATAGTACAACATCATTAGCTTGTTTCAATCTTATAAAATATGTCACGGAAGCTATTAATGACAGGATACCTGTAACAGCTATATTGCTCGATATGAGCAAAGCTTTTGACTTTGTAGATCATACACTGCTCCTCTACAAATTAGAGAAATATGATATTAGAGGAGTAGCTAACGACTGGATAAAGAGTTACTTATCAGATCGTTGTCAATGCGTTGAGATAAGTAAAGTGCAAGCAAATAATCTCAAGGTATCAAGTCAATCGAATTTTAAAGTTAATAAATTTGGCGTACCACAAGGAAGCGTGCTCGGACCATTTTTATTTCTAATGTATATAAATGACCTTCCCAATGCTACTAATCATAAAACAGTTTTATTTGCAGACGACACGACAGTAATTATTAAATGTGAAAACAGGACTACGTATGAACAAGAAATAAATATTACACTTAATAAGATAATTGACTGGTTAGAAAATAATAATTTAAGAATCAATATAAATAAAACTCAAATAATACAATTTCAAAGCTATAATAGACAACGTTTAGACTTAAAAGTAAATTTTAATAACAATAAAATAGAGGAAGTTGTTACAGCAAAGTTTCTGGGCATAATACTTGATAGAAATTGTAACTGGAAAGCTCATATAGAATATGTTTGCAATAAATTAGATCGGTTTGTATTCGCAATTAAAAGATTGCGACAAACCGTGTCTACAGAAGCAGCACTCAGTGCATACCATGGGTACGTGTCTTCAGTGCTCTCATATGGTCTCTTGTTGTGGGGAGGATCGGTTGATATCGAAAAAGCATTTAGGATACAAAAAAAATGCGTTAGAGCTATCACTGGAGCTAGGGCTACAGATAGTTGTAAGCCACTGTTTTCCAAATTTCGCATTCTTACGCTGGTCTGCATGTATGTTAAGGAACTATGTATTTTTGTAAAACTGCATCCACAATACTTTAGTTTATATTCAAATAAGGCAGCAAGAAATGATAGAAACAAGTTTAAACTCTACCGTCCGAGATGTCGTTTAGATATAGTGGAGAAAAACGCATATATTAAGGCTATAGAAGTGTATAATAAAATACCAAATAGGTTCAAGGAATTACCGCTATTGCTGTTCAAGAAAAGGTTGACAATGTGGCTTGCAGATAAATGTTTTTATACATTAAATGAATATATGACATACAAAGAAAATGATAATAATTAATATTAAAATTGACTATTTTATATTGTTCTACTTTTTAATCAGATACTTTTAAATAATATTATAACTTGACTATAAAAATTGACATCCTAACAAAAAAAATATATTTTGACATTATTAAAAACAAAAAAAAAAAAACTATTGTATTATCTAAAGTTATTGTATTTAATATTAGTAATTAATAAGTTTAAGATTCACAAGCCATTGTTATGGCAGAATGTAATAAGTACCTATTATGTTAATTTCTACCACCACTTTTTGTCACTACATTCTTGTGAATAAATAATTGATTTGATTTGATTTGATTTGATTTGATGTTGCAGCCGTATCCGCTGCTCTGGCGTTAAGCGGGACATATTTCTTTTCTCAATGGCCCTCTGCCTCTTAACTTTCTTCATTTCGTCTGCCAGTAACCTAGCGGAAAGAATTTGTAATATTGGTATTGCTATCAAATTGTTATTTTATATTATATTTATAATGAGGTTTACTTACGTCGATGGTTGCGACGGTCCGGCAACAGGAAAACGGAATGCGTTTGCGTCATCGTTTTGTACATTTTCTCTAAAAACGAAAGTTTTTACTGTGTTACTCTACAAATCAAGTTTATAATTAACTACTATCAAACCAAAGCAAAAATCTACCGTTGGGATAATGTAAGCAAAAGACTTTTGTTATAAATTAATTTAATCTTTATGATCGGTGTTAATGTAGGCACAAAAGCGAACTGAGCATGTGTACTGTGCGTCCGTATCTACACCAAAAAAATTGACTACTACGTAGCGACTCGCGCATACGTTAGATCGATCATACAGATTGTGGCTGTCAGGTACTGGATGGAGGGATTTTTCAATTTGTAGTTGCAGGTTATTTCAGGGCTTCAGGCATAAGTTCTGTCCTGCTTCTCATACATACATCTTCTAGTCCTGTAGCATAACAGGTTTATTTTGATTACCCTTACTTATCTAATATTTATTCTAATTTTAGTGAATCATTAATTATTCTAATTTATGTTAATTATAATTCCAATTACATTTTATATTCATTTATTACTATTCATTTATGTTATATTACTCAAACAAAGTTGTTTATGTTCAAATAACATGACTGCTGACTGCTTACCTTCACTGTTGACAAGCTCTGTGATCTGGTTCCTAGTCATATTTTTATGAATTTGTTTGGCAAATGTGTTGCATAAAGTGTCTCTGATGCACGCGAATCTAGATTTAGATTCACAACTGCATTGAGTGAGACTGCTTATGCTACAACCTATTATTTTTCACTCAACTTATTATTTTATAACAATCACTACGCACTGCCCTTCTTTTCAGAAGAAAGGAATTCACTCTGTCGATGTCACCGCGCATTGTTTGTTCACAATTCTTAGAAATGCTGGCATCGTCGATCGCGAGCAAACAATTGTTGCTACCTATATGTATCATGTACAGACAGACGCTTGCTTTAAAATTACACACAAATGTTCATAATTTACTCCACACACTTTATACTATTTAGTATTTATGTTTATAATATCCTATTTACACGTTTATTTTACATAATATTATTTATTTTACATGAAATTTCATTTATTATTTTAGTAAAAACAGACACAACTATGGCGCCGGCGTCCCTAATCGGATATCGCAGAATATCAGTGTTGCGGTTTATCATAAAAATCGCAACGTAACTGAGCGATGTCCAAATTTTTGGCACTAATGGGACACACACTTACACACATTACATATTTTATTTAAATAATTTTTTTTTTTTATTTCATTTAAATTTTGTATTGTAATCTGCTCACTGACAAACTGACTTTTTGTTAATTCGTACATAAACATCTGGGGGATGTGGTGTTGCCAGTGAGCATTATTTCATTTTATTTTTTTATTTTTTTTATTTTTACATTATTTTCTTTTCTTCTTCATTATTTTAGTTTTATTTTTTTCTTTGTAATAATTTAAGTGTGTTTCGTTCAGTGTACAAAAATAAATCTTTTTCTTTCTTTCTTCTTTCAGATTGAACCAACCTATATAAGATTTAAAAGAAAAGTAAAATAGTTAAAAAGGCTAACGTTCTAAAATCAAGCGCACGTGCTGCACCGCGACCACGACCACGACCGCGAGCACGAGTGCGAGCACTACCACCACGAGCTCTCCTTGCTCTTCCGCCTCCAACACGTTGCTGTGCTTCCATTTTTGCTAATTATAAATAGCTATAGCAGGCATAAAAAATTGGGTCAAAAACCATGCAAATTAAAAAAATACATCACAACAAATATTTTAATAGTGGACAAAGACATGAGCAAAAACTAGTAATAATAAATTAAGAAATATATGATAATAATGAAATTTTAACGCATTTCTCAAATTAAGAAAATAAGTATTTTTAATAACGGGCTAAAACTTGGGCAAGAACTATTCATTCAAATAAGTTTAAAAATGTATACATATTTGAGTTAAAAAAAAAATAACATTCAACATCTTTTTTCAAAACAAGAAAATATATTTTGTTAATAGCGGACAAAGACGTGAGCTAATACGACTAGTATTAGCTCTATATCTAAATTTCAATTCAAAATTCAAAAGTGTGTGTCTCCAGCCTTATGTACGGTTCGAGTGCGCGGCCATTTTGAATTGTTATCATTTTGATTGATATGAATAAAAAAAGTTAAATTTTTACTAAAATCTTATTCTTCTTGTTGATTTTTTGAATTAAAACTATAGTCCAATAAATGTTTTACTCGTTTGTGATGATTTCTTGGGCAGAAATAGGTATTACAGTAAAAAAAGAAGCGATTACATTACATTGTGTAAACAAACCGAAAATGCAAACCGTGCATTGAAAAACCTATAGAAATCAAAAATATACTTACCCCCGCCTTATAATACTATTGCAAACACTTAGTGCACACAATACACTAAACTTTTTTTATAAAAAGTTATTTGTGAACAGAGAAAACACAAAAATAAGTCGCCGACAAATTTCTATTTGGCTGTCACAGTCGACTGACGTTTTGACAATTTATTTGGACACAATATGAAACCCTGTCGGAGTTAAATGGTATTTGTAGCATAAAATAACATGTCCATAATCGATTGAAAGAGACCGAATATTGTTCGCTTTATGCGTTAGAAAGAAACAAAGCTTAAAAGCAAAAAAGGGAATATACTCCCTTTGAGCACGTTACTGATGTTTTATAAAGGGAATATATTACCGTGAGCGCACGTGAGCGGCTATTTCGACGTTGTCGTGCACAGTATATTCAACCAAAATAACTTTAAAACTTTTTAAAAACACCTTACTATCTTGTCTTTCTACTCTGGTAATAATAAACTAAAATATGATTAAAACATTTTCGCCTTCGCATTGACGCCAAATTGTCGAATTGCTATGAAATAAGCCGCAGGAATTGAGAGGAATCCATACTTTAGGAAATCATACGTTCCAAGTAACTAACTACATAGACTAGACATAGACATGACTGGCCTGTTGGTCTAGTGGTTAGTGACCCTGACTGCTAAGCCGGAGGTCGTGGGTTCGATTCCCACCCAGGACAAACCTTTGTGTGATGAGCATGATTGTTTGTTCTGTGTCTGGGTGTAATTTATCTATAATATGTATGTATTTACAAAAAAAAAAAATGTATATAAGTAGTATATCAGTTGTTTAGTACCCATAACACAAGCAAATATAATTGCTTAATTTGGGGCTAGATGGCGCTGTGTGAATGTGGTAGAATATTATTATGGTAGAATATTATTATTATAGTTAAATTACGCGTAATGTAGTCAAATATAAACAATATAGAAGTGAAGTGTGTATTATTCTAACACAACTATACATCACAGTCCGAAATTAAAAATAAACTGACGGACTCATAAACTGCATCAAAGTTCAGGATTACTTTGAAATGATTATTATTTTAAGTATGCAAACTTTTTAGATTAAATTATATAAATATGGAGAGACTGGCTCTTAATCTTAAAAAAAAAGCAAAATTTAAAAATAGAACTGCAGTAAAACAAATGAATATAGCCGGGCAAAGAAAATTTACTCGTAGTATCAGATTTGCGTGTTATTTAAAGCAAAGTTTTAAATTGATTCGCATTGATTTTTTATTCTTTTGTCAATTGAATTATTGTTACCAGCAGAATTGTTGGGTTAGTTTTTTAACTCATCGAGAGTTTTTGAACCATAATATGCATACTTCGTCCGAACAAGCGGCTCAAATTGTAGCACTGATGCGGGAGGACTTGGATCAACGAACGATTGGTAGAAATTTAAATTTAAACCAGTCTACGGTTTCTAGAATATACAGAAGGTTTGTGGAGACAGGTTCTTACAGAAAGAGACGTGGTACAGGCAGGACTCGAGCAACCACCGCTCGTGATGACCGATTTATTGTTACAACTTCCCTGCGAAATCGTTTCCTCACGTCAGTTAACATCAAAACAGAGCTTAATGAAGTGCGTGGAGTAAATTTGAGTGCACGAACAATGAAGGTTAAAGGAAGCGGATATCACCCCTTTTAGACCAGCAATTGGTCCAAAGTTATCTGTAGCTCACAGGCAAGCTTGCTTAAGATTTGCGCGTGATCACCTAAATTGGACAGAAGAGCAATGCGAATTGTTCACGGACGAGTGTAGGACATGTTTATATGGTGCAGATGGTCGCAGAAGAGTCTATCGTCGACGTGGGGAGCGATATGCTCAAAGTTGCATTGAGGAGCGTGTTCCTTTTGGAGGCGGTTCGTGTATGGTCTGGGGTGTCATATCGATGAACGGGCGAACAGAACTTGTGTTCATAGACATGGTCCGACAAAACGGTAATAGAGGGGTTTGACTGCACATCGCTACATAACAGATCTTAGAAGATCACGTGGTGCCTTACATGGGATTCATAGGCGAAAATTTTACTTTAATGCAGGATAATGCCCGGCCGCACGCTGCTGCACAAGTTCGACAATATTGCGAAGAGGTTGGAATACGTACAATGAATTGGCCAGCACGCAACCCGGATCTTAATCCTATTGAGCATGTTTGGGACAATTTAAAAAATGCTGTATATGCGAGAAATCTTGTGCCCACGACAGTGGCAGCACTAAGAACAGCCCTTTCAGAAGAATGGGACAATATTCCGCACGATCTTGTAATAACACTAATAAAATCTATGCGGAACCGATTGGAATCCATAATAAGGGCACGTGGAGGTAATACACCTTATTAAAACATAAATAAACCCTTGCATAAAGTTTGTGTCTATTGTTAAAACCATTTTTTTTATTAAACCAATTTTCCTTAAATTTCTGTATTTTCTTCAAAAAAGTCTTAAGGTCCTTTCCAGTACACAAACTTAAACTTAAGGATATGACCCTACGCTGTTTTAAAGTTTACGAACCAATCTAGAGGTTTCAATTTTAATCTGTATAGAAAATTTGCATACTTGGTTAAAATATTTATTTCAAAGTCGTCTATTACTTTGATGCAGTTTATGAGTCCGTCAGTGTATTAACCAAAACTCATTTTTATTTTTTTAAATATTTACCTACAACACCCATACATTCATCAGAGCGATTAATTAATTTGTATACACTTCCATAAAAAATTATTTGTCTTTGTCTAAAAAACGCTAAAACGGTGTTCTTCACTTCTTCTTAGGTCAAAAATATCATACCCCGAACCGTTTTCTGAAGTTATGGTAACAGGTAAAAGCAGCCTGGAGCCAGGTTCAAACTATAGAGCAGAAAAATAAAATAGAAGACCAATTTATACAGGGCAGCCAATGAAACGAGCCTATTTATAAACTAGTAAATTGACGTGAAAAACCAGGACATCCTTTGCAATATGGCTTAGTGTTTCCGTCCATTCTGCGAATTCTGTGTGTGTTAAATGATAAGATATTAGTGTCTGTACCTGTATCAATTAGGAAGTCAATATTTTAGCTGTTTAAAAGTAAATTAATACATTATGATTTTTTTTAATTAGATGATATCTCAGTCATAAAAAGACTATTTAAAAAGTAAGTATCTGTCTTGTCTGACTGGTTATTAATTAAAGGCTCTTTATGAACTAACCTTACTTGCTTGTTCCGGCAACATTTGGCCATTTTGCCAAATGTTTCTGACTTCTGTGACGACTTTCACTTCTTTGGCGACTTGGACTCCTATGACTACTGTAATTCCAGTTTTGACTACGACGTGTTGGACCTGAATTTGACTGCTGACTATGACTTTTTTGACTGACTGACGAACGGCTTTGTTGATTGACAGCTAATACCTCGGCGCTTGGTGACGATGACAGGGCTTGTGCTTCCTGTTCGGTATTTCTTATGGTTTTTGCTAGACTGACTGCGGTGTCGAATGTTTCGGGTTTTCTATTAAAATACGTTTTCTGATGAAAGCACAAGACGAATTTAAATTCCACGAGAAAATATTTTTGAGGAGGTCGTCGGCAAGACTTCCAAACTCGCACTGAAGACTAATATTTTTAAGATCCGTAGAATATGACTATTTCTTTTTCGACTCTCTGTCTACGATTAATTTGTGTCTTTCAACAGATGTATTTACGCGAGGTGTGAAATATTGCTCGATTTTTTTAAGCAATTCCTTATAGGTTATTTTTGACATGTTTGTGTTGAAGCTGTAGAAAATTTGTAATGCGTCAGGCCCTATAGCATTAAGGAGAATTGCGACTTTTCAATGATCTCACTCATGTTCCAGGT
The DNA here is from genome assembly GCA_963082885.1 of Parascotia fuliginaria. Lineage (NCBI taxonomy): Eukaryota > Metazoa > Arthropoda > Insecta > Lepidoptera > Erebidae > Parascotia > Parascotia fuliginaria. Next base: position 519,770 of record OY720199.1, on the reverse strand, counting down.
CGTTGGCAATTATAATTATATATATATGTTTAGACTCGTCTTGAAATTTTTCCACGCCATTCTCATATTTGGAGCGTTCATGTCTAAGGTGAAGTAACTGGGCGGCAACGCAGCGACTGTTGTCTTGGACATACCTGTAGCAGGTCCTTTTTGAACTCCATCTTCTGACACCATGTTTAAGCTTTGTCCTGGCCTGGGTTGTATAATAATCAAGGACTGTTTTGTGTGACTGTGTTATTCAACGTGTAATTATTGAGAGACGTTATTAAATACAAGTTTAAGGCAGGGCGGAAGTCGGGAGAGAGAGAGACGAACATCAAGATGGCGTATGACCATAGATAATACATGACAAAAAGTACCCTCGTATAACCTTATGACACAAGCAGTATTTTTGTTCATTTCCATTTTTCTTGAGCGTGATGTTGAAAAACGATTGGAAATTGGAAAATGTGCAAAAGATAAAAGTTGTAGAGAATTTTATAAGCTTTCATTCAGTAGAAAACCATTTTTCTCTAGAACGCACCGTTTTTCAGATAATAGCAATAAACCGAAAAATATATACTTTAAACCCCTCTCCCTCCTCCAGCTCACCTCATAGAAGAGAGGACTTTTTTGTTTACCCCCTGATCACCCTAAACACGTTTCTGAAGAAATTGCTAAGTTACTCGTTCACGCACTCTACACCCCCTTTTTAGCCATTCATTGTCTGGACTAAAGGCAATTTGACAAGAAAGAGATGTGCATGTCAGGGTTACCAACTTAGCTGTTAAAATAAATCATATAATACGAGATTTTAGAAATAAAAAAAGTAATTCAAAATAAGTAAAAATAAAGTAGGTAATTAGTAAAATAAAGTTGAACCACCCAGTTTATTGGTGATTTATGATTTCATTTCAAGACTTTTTTTAGTTTACGTTTAGGGACATATATTTTTGAGTATTGGTAACTCCGTTGTTGACATTTTATATGGGTACCGTAGAATATACACTGACGGACTCATAAACTGCATCAAAGTAATAGACGACTTTGAAATCAATATTTTACCCAAGTGAGGTGAGGTTGAGGTGGCGCTACTGTGCTATGTGTCAACATCGGTTCCGTAAAAGTTTATTGTTAAAAAGTATAATAACTGTTTTTGTGTTCTACAAATTGCTTAATATCGTAAAGAATAGTGCAAAACACCAGGAGAATTGTGATTAGGCCAAGAAAACTTGTACTTATAGAAAAAAACCGGCAAATAACATCAAACTAACAATACAAGAAAAAAGTGAAATAACATGCAGACAGAGGTGTAAAAGGATATAACAAACCAGAAAAAAGGTTAGTCCGTGTTTTAAAATAAGTACGAGAACAAATACAGTTATAAATAAAAAGTTGTAAAACATAACCTTAAAAACTGCAAATCATACTGGTATTATTTTGCAAATAGTCGAGTAACAACGCCATCTGTGAGCGACTAGCGAGAACCTTTTGCAAGATCAATACTAATTGAAGTTTACAACTACTCGCCACTAGAGTAGCTATGGATGAAATAATGAGAATGTTACAAGACATACAGAAAGACTTAGCACAGCAGAAACAGGACATGAAAAATATGGAGGAGAATATTAAAGAAGCCATTAATAAAAATATTAATGAAAGATTCGATTATATTGAAACAAAAACAAACTAACTTGAACAAAAAATAGAAACTCAGCAGAAAACTATAGATTACCTAGATAAACAAATAAGAAAAAATAATTTTATATTTTTTGGTATTCCAGAAACCGAAAAAGGCCATGAGGATCTATTGAATTTGATCCTGGATATTATAAATAAAAAAATGGATGTAGTATTCCAATTATTACAAATTGGAACGGCAATTAGACGGGGTAAGAAGAACAATACTACAATAAGACCGGTTGTGGTAACATTCACAACAACAAGAGGTAAACTACAAATTTTAAAAAATAAAAGAAAACTAGAAAATACTGGCATATACATAAAAGAGGATTATACACGCGCAGTTCTACAAAAACGCAAAGAGCTTCAAGAAGAACTTCAAAACAGGCGTTTATCAGGAGAAAAAGTAATGCTTCGTCACGACAAAATTGTCACGTTAAAACCAAAGGACAATTCCACATCCAAAGGACTCTCAAATAAAAGGCAGCTATCTGAATCCCCTGAAAACGAAAATAATATTATAAAATCATTAGAAAATCGAGAACAAACAAAACAGGCTCTCAAGAAAAATAAACATCAAAATATAACACATTTCTTACGTCCCTCACAACTGAATGCCGCAACCAACCTGTCTATAAGCCGTGAAAACCAAGAATCTCCAAAAAACTAAGCTGCGCCCCTCAAGATCAAACTCTCCCAAGACGGCTGGTCCCCGTGGGAGACGTAGACCGAAACCCTCTAGAGGAAAAAAATACTACTAATAACTTTGAGCGAAACCAACTCTATGTGGCAACATATAATGTCAGAACACTGTCAACCCACTCCCGCCTAATTGAATTAAATGAAGCCCTGAAAGACAACAAATATGATATCATCGGTCTGTGTGAAATAAGGCGGCTAGGTAACTCTATTAAAGAATATGAAAATCTTATACTATACCATATAGGACAAACACCAGGCTTGTACGGAGTTGGTTTTATTATTAACAAATGCCATAAAAAGAACATTATATGTTTCAATGGATTATCAGAGAGAGTGGCTCTACTTCAGTTAAAAATACATAATATTGATATCAGCATAATACAATGCTATGCTCCAACAGAAACAGCAACCGAAAAAGAAGTCGAACTTTTCTACCATACTGTAAACAATGCACTAAAAATGTCAAATAAAAATGTTATTGTAATGGGTGATTTTAACGCTAAAATTGGCCAACCAAAACAAGAAGAAAATCTAGTTATGAAAAAATTTGGTTATGGAAGTAGAAATAATAGAGGAAATAGACTTATACAATTTGCATTTGAAAATAAATTGGCAATTTTAAATACCTTTTTTAAGAAGAAAGATAATAAGAGATGGACCTGGAGATCACCTAATGGCGTGGTAAAAAATGAGTTAGATTACATATTAACTAATCTTCAAAAATGTGCTAAAGATATACAAGTACTTAATCTCACATACCCTAGCGACCATAGACTAGTAAGAGCGACATTTATGCTTCAGCCCCCGAACAAAAGTAGAAAAACTTACGGAAATAATATTAAAAGCACATTAAAAACCGAAGAAGAAATGCAAATATATAGAGAAATACTTAGAGAGAGTTTAGATCACTCTATTACTACTTTGGAACAAAACTGTACAGTACAAGAGCTAAATGACACAATTGTTTCTGCAATAAACAACAGTCTTAAAAAAACACACAATTCTAATCCATCAAAACATAGGAATATTCTATCTGAAAGTACAAGGAAACTAATGACGAGACGGCAACACCTTCAAAAAATAAAACCAAAAACACGTAGTATGAAAAACGAGCTTAAAGCTCTTTACAAACTCATAAGCAAGAATATTCAACGTGACTACATCGTCTATCGAAAAATTACTATTGAAAAACATGTACTACAGTCAGGGAGTCTAAAAAGAGCAAATAAAGAGCTGAGATCACATAAAACCTGGATAGAACAAATTAAAACATCAAATAAAACAACTTGCAATAGGAATGAAATTCTCCAAGCTGCAACAAACTTCTACAAAAAACTATACGAATGTGAAAATCATGTGCCGCCTGATTCTACCCCAAATGAAACAATTTCAATTTCAGAAACACGACGCATTGATGAAACGGAAGTAATTACAGGGATTGCAAAATTAAAACATGAAAAATGCCCAGGGTCTGATCAGATATCCAATGAAGCTCTAAAAGTGGGCAGTCTCTACCTAACAGGCCCTCTAACACAACTTTTTAATTTGGTGCTAAAATCGGCAGTCATACCGAAACAATGGACGGAATCGGATATTATCTTATTGTATAAAAAGGGAGACCCAAATAATATTAGCAATTATCGACCAATAAGCCTACTGTCTTCAATATACAAATTATTTTCATCAATTCTAGATAAGAGACTCAGAACCACTGTAGAAATGCACCAACCTGTAGAGCAAGCGGGATTCAGGAAAGGCTTTTCCACTACAGATCATATTCATTCAATAGAAATAGTTATAGATAAATACCAAGAATTACAAAGGCCACTCTACCTAATATTTGTCGATTACCAAAAAGCTTTTGACTCTCTGTACCATCACTCAATATGGGAATCTCTACAATCGCAAAATGTTGAACCAACGTACGTGAAAGTCTTACAAAATATATATCGAAATTGCTACAGTAGAATTCGATTAGAGTCAACAGGCCCTCCTATACCAATCAGGAGAGGAGTGAGGCAGGGAGACGCCATATCACCAACAATATTCATTACTGTATTACAACAAGTCATCGGACAACTTAACTGGGAAAGGACTGGCCTAAATATCAACAATAAATACATAAGCCACTTACGATTCGCTGATGACATAGTTCTGATGTCGGAGAGCATTACCGAGATCCAGTCAATGTTGAATGATCTACATGCCGCTAGTAAACAGGTAGGCCTGGATATTAATCGCAGTAAAACCAACATTATGACGAACTCAATAAAACAACTAGTATACTTAGAAAATGTAGCGCTGGAATACGTCGACAACTATATATATATCTTGGCAAACAAATTTCCTTTAAAAAAGACAGAAACGAATTAGAAATCGACAGGAGAATAACTATTGCATGGAAAAAATTTTGGAGCACAAAAGAAATTATGAAGAGCATGCCTATTGTTATAAAACAAAAAGTTATGGATACATGTATACTACCTTCACTAACCTACGCCAGTCAAACATGGAAGCTCACAAGTCGAACTCAATCAAAAATCACATCATGTCAAAGAGGTATGGAGAGAAGTTTACTGAAAGTTAGAAAAATACACAAAATTAACCACAAAACCATAAGGAAAACAACAAAAGTTACCGATGCTCTATGTTACTGCAAAAAGCTTAAATGGCGGTGGGCTGGCCATATAGCCAGATTGACAGACGACCGATGGACCCATAAAATAACATCTTGGGCAGGGCCATCAGGCGTTAGGAAGAGAGGTAGACCTGCGGCTCGATGGCCAGATGACATCTTAAAAGTAGCTGGGAAAAATTGGATGGAGACAGCAAAGAATAGAGAGAAGTGGAAATCTCTAGAGGAGGCCTTCACCTTCGAAACGAGGGGTTCTTGCTAATTATAGAGAGTTTATATATATATTTATATTTATATGTTATTAAATTTTAGTTTTAATTTTAAGTTGAAATTTATACTATAAAATTGATATCTTTGTGAAGTAAGAAATATAAGGCTTTTTTATTTTATTTTATTATATTATTTATTATTATTTTACCCAAGTATGCAAACTTTCTATACAGATTAAAATTGAAACCTCTAGATTGGTTCGTGAACTTTAAAACAGCGTAGGGTCATATCCTTATCCATTATCCATATCCATTCTTCTGAAAGTGCTGTTCTTAGTGCTGCCACTGTCGTGGGCACAGGATTTCTCGCATATACAGCTTTTTTTAAATTGTCCTATACATGCTCAATGGGATTAAGATCCGGGCTGCGTGCTGGCCAATTCATTGTACGTATCCCAACCCCTTCGCAATATTGTCGAACTTGTGCAGCAGCGTGCGGCCGGGCATTATCCTGCATTAAAGTAAAATTTTCGCCTATGAATCCCATGTAAGGCACCACGTGATCTTCTAAGATCTCTGTTATGTAGCGATGTGCAGTCAAACCCCCTCTATTACCGTTTTGACGGACCATGTCTATGAACACAAGTTCTGTTCGCCCGTTCATCGATATGCCACCCCAGACCATACACGAACCGCCTCCAAAAGGAACACGCTCCTCAATGCAACTTTGAGCATATCGCTCCCCACGTCGACGATAGACTCTTCTGCGACCATCTGCACCATATAAACATGTCCTACACTCGTCCGTGAACAATTCGCATTGCTCTTCTGTCCAATTTAGGTGATCACGCGCAAATCTTAAGCAAGCTTGTCTGTGAGCTACAGACAACTTTGGACCAATTGCTGGTCTAAAAGGGGTGATATCCGCTTCCTTTAACCTTCTTCTTATTGTTCGTGCACTCAAATTTACTCCACGCACTTCATTAAGCTCTGTTTTGATGTTAACTGACGTGAGGAAACGATTTCGCAGGGACGTTGTAACAATAAATCGGTCATCACGAGCGGTGATTGCTCGAGTCCTGCCTGTACCACGTCTCTTTCTGTAAGAACCTGTCTCCACAAACCTTCTGTATATTCTAGAAACCGTAGACTGGTTTAAATTTAAATTTCTACCAATCGTTCGTTGATCCAAGTCCTCCCGCATCAGTGCTACAATTTGAGCCGCTTGTTCGGACGAAGTATGCATATTATGGTTCAAAAACTCTCGATGAGTTAAAAAACTAATCCAACAATTCTGCTGGTAACAATAATTCAATTGACAAAAGAATAAAAAATCAATGCGAATCAATTTAAAACTTTGCTTTAAATAACACGCAAATCTGATACTACGAGTAAATTTTCTTTGCCCGGCTATATTTATTTGTTTTACTGCAGTTCTATTTTTAAATTTTGCTTTTTTTTAAGATTAAGAGCCAGTCTCTCCATATTTGTATAATTTAATCTAAAAAGTTTGCATACTTATTAAAGAAAATCATTTCAAAGTAATCCTGAACTTTGGTGCAGTTTGAGTTCGTCAGTTTAGTTCATTACATCAAATTTTTACTTACAAACAGTGACGTGATCCGACATTTTCGATGGGGTGGGCATAACATAATTTGCCGAAATGTGTTGATTAATGGTTATGATAATTTTTAGTGACCACCTCCAATTAACTTAAAATAATATAATTTAATATTTCAACAACTACACACAACGCCATCTAGACCCAAAGTAAGCATAAATATGCTTATATTGTGGGTTCTAGAATGCGGATATATACATCCTTAAATACTTTTTTTTTGGGCTCTTGAAGCCCTGGAGTTCTTCGGCGAACTTGTCCCAGTTGATCTTGGTACGTGGCCTTGTCGGTTTGGTTGTTGTTGCGGGTTCCCTGAACACCAAAAGCACCGGTCGGTGATCCGATGGTAGGTCCGGGAGGACTTCCTGTGTTGGGGGCGATGTTAGGCCCTTGTGCACTACGATGTCCAGCACGTTGTCAGACTGTCCCCTCGCGCCCATCCTGGTGGGCTCGCGAGGGCCGAAGACCTCGTAGCCATACGTGCTGGCATCGAGCACAAGTTGGTCTCCCGGGCGGTCGCTGCTGGCGCAGTGCCAGGCCGGGTGCTTGGCGTTCAGGTCTCCCGCAACGATGGTTGGTGTTGAAGGAAGAAGAAGCTTCTGGATCTCGCTGGCCCTGAAGTTGGAAGTTCCAGGGGGTCGATAGGCTGCGTAGAGGCGCATCTCCCTACCGTCGACTGAGATGTCGACACCGAGAGCGTAGAGAGTGTTCAGCTTCACCAGGTCGACGAGTTGATGCACCACTGTGCTCTTCACTAGGACGGCAAGTCCCCGGTATGCGACGCCTGCCGGCGAGACCTCATCCTGGCTGGATAGGTGTGGTATCCAGGTATGTTGAGCGGTGTTCTGGCTCCTAGATGGGTCTCGCTGATTAGCATGACGTCGACTTGCTGCTCCTTGATGAAGAGGCGTAGCAGGCCTATCTTCCCCTTGAGGGCCTGGGCATTCCAATGGAACCACCCTCAGCGGCTTAGCCATTGGAGAGCCGGGGCTTGAAGTAGTCCTGCGGTGTCCAGCTCGCCAGACCTCACTCGCTGTGCGAACAGCGTGAGTAAGCTGGCGAGCTGTTCCTTTTCCAGCTCCTTGCTGGATGGTCCCGGCTTCCGTTCAGCAGCAGTAGTGGTGCTGGTGGTGGTCGCTGGTGGCTGTCCTGGTCCTTCTTCCCTCTTTTCCTGGCCTTTTTTGCGGGCACAACCGCAGGTGCAGGTTGTGTCCGTTTATTCGCTTTGGCCATTAGTGTTGCCGGTGCGGACTCCCCGACATGGCTGGGGTGGGCAATAAGTTGTGCTGGCCCTGTCCGCGGTATTAGGCCGGCTTTTCTGCTGCGCGCCTCCGTTTTAAACACCGGGCATAGCGCGCTGCTTGCTGGGTGTGTCCCCTGGCAGTTCGCACAGGTGGGCGGGTCTTCTTTAGGCCTCGGGCAGTTGTGCGCCTGGTGGCCTCCTCCACAGCGCACACACGCCAGTGGCCTATGGCAGTTGTGCGAGCTTGGCGGAATCCTTGGCACCTGTGGTACTGCGAGGGGCCTTTCTTGCCTCTCCAGGCCTCCACAACGACGCCGGGCATCAAGAGTATTTCATTGACCCCGTACACGTCGCTGGCCGCTGTTGGGGTCTTCTCCACCTCCGCGAAGAAGATACAGCCCGGTCTTCCTGTGCGGGCGCGCACATGTTTGGCGTACTTCACCGGCACTCCCTTGCCGGTGAGGTCCGCCGCGATCGCCTCCGCAGGGGTGTCAGCTGGCAGGTCCCTGATTGCCACCTTCAGTGACCGTTGGTGGGGAGGGGCGACTGCGTAGTACGGCGCCCGTTCTTGTCCTAGGTGGTCCAGGTGGGCCTGGATGGCCCTGAATTCGTCGTCGTCCTTTGGTATGAACTTAATGCCCTTGCCAAAAGGACGACCATTGGGGGGGGGCGGCCAATCTTTGCAGCCAGCTCTCTCAAGTGTTCCGTCCAGTTATCCAGACGGTCCACAACGATCACTGGCTGCTTCTTGGCGGCTGGTGGCGGCACTTGTTTGGTTGGTGGTGGTTTCGGCGTTGGTGCTGCAGCTAACACCGATGCCGCTGTCCGGGTGGGTGGGCTCCCGGACGGTCCTCCGGAGGCGCCTGGTGACCGGCGATCGCGCTGGGGTAGTGGCGCGAGTGAGATGTAGGACGAGGAGCAATCCTCACGCTCACTCGTCCTCTCCTCTTGCATCTCGACACTCTCCGGCGTAGAGTGTCCCAGTGGTGGTTGGTTGTTAGCTGTTATGGTTGCAGGCGGGGTGTCGTTGAGCCCGGCCCTCTTTGTGGGCTGGCTCTCTGCCTCGTCCTCTTCCTCGCGGGTCCTCTTGGCTAGAGGTACCGCCATGATGGGGCGTGTAGGCTCACTAGTGGTCGCGGCGATGGTGGTGGTGGTTGCAGTGGTGGTGGTAGTTGCAATGCTGGGGGTGGTTGCAGTGGCGGTGGTGTGATGCGTCGGCTGCTCGACCTCGATAATGTCGTAGAGAAAGCTGCTGACCACACTTACAGCAGCCTGTTTCCTCGGCGACATATCTTCGCACCGCCTGGTCATCATTATGTCCATTACCTGAAAGTAGGTCTCCAGCCAGCGCTGCAGTCCCCGCGAAATGGGTCCCTTCTCACGAAGGGAGTTGTAAACCATGAGGTTCTCCTCATGTTTACTCCGCTGGGCCTGCAGCTCCTGTCCGGATGTGGACGCACTTCCAGCTTCCGGTTGTTGTTGGTTATCTTGGTTCATGCTTCTTGTTTAGGGGAACCGTCGCGTGGCGCCTGGGTGTGGCGGTGAAGTGCCAATCACTGCACGGTTAAGGTCGGGGCTTGGCGCTGGTGCCAGACCGAACCCTTCCGCACAGCGAGGGCTACACCACACCTGGCTGTCTGATGGTGGTTGTCCCCTCACAAGCTGGTTAGCTTGGGCGTAATTGTTGTATTATTATTAAATAATAATAAAATAATTTACTGTGAATATTTAAAGCGCGTACGCAGTGAGCCGAGACGTCCGTTCTGACCCAACTATCGGTATTTATACTAAGCCCGGAGTGGGGGTAGTACGACAAACGACAAGTGCGCCGCAGGTTATTTTACACAAACAAATTGGTGTAAACAAAATATAACAATTTAGACATAAAATAAGTATATAATACACCATTTATAGTATTTATTTATATTTGGTACAACTGAAGCTAACACGTGTGAGTAATTTTTTTTATGATTGCTAAATTTGACGTAAAACAATAATAATAATAAATTTTATTTTCAAGTAACATGACTCAAGTGTGTTAGTAACAATATTTCTTACTCCTATGTTATAATTGCTATTCTAAGAACTTAACCTAATTACAGATATTAATAATTATTTGTATGTGACTCACTGCCACCTGCCCAACAGCTAGGTGGACAGCTTGCAGCAGTGACTCACATACAAACAGTCAAGTCTGCTTGCTATACAGCTCAGAATAATGTTGGGGCTGGCCCGCACTCTGCGCACCAGGGAAGTGCATCGTTTTCTCATAGTTGTATAAAAACAGTCAACACGAGCTTCGGCAAACATCCCTGACGCGCTACAGAAACGGGGCAACCCCATTAACATCCTAAACGCGTTGTTATATTGAATGCGAAGGACACTGTACGATTTCTGCGAATAATCTGCCCACAGACTGCACGTGTAAAAAGAAGTGCAGTATGCACGAAATAAGGTTTCTTTTACACCTTGTGAGCAACGTGCAAATCTGCGAGCTATCATATTCGCTCTAATCGACAGTGCCCTCCGCTCTCTCTCAATATCATCATTGTCCTTCATGTCAGCGGTCAAGATATGTCCAAGGTACTTAAATTTATATACTCTCGTGAGGGTTGTTTCATTTAACGTAACCGGAGGTATGGTTTCTGAACACCTTTCACCGCCGCCACCAAAGACCATGACATTACTCTTGCTCACATTGTAGACCAAACCATGACGCTTAGCATAGTCTTCACAGATAGCCACCAGCTTCCTAAGACCACAAACCGAGGCGCTCATTAATGCCATATCGTCGGCGTAACTAATGTTGTTAACACACACCCCGTCAATGTAACAACCGGCTCGCTCTCTACTGAGCGTCTGGATGAGTTCGTTCACGTATAGATTGAAGAGCGTAGGTCCTGGTGAGGTTAACACCCCCTGCCTCACTCCGCACTCCAATCCATACGGCTCCGACAGGGACCCAGCCCATCGGACCTGATTGATCTGGCCCCCGTACCAGCTCTTCAACGTGCTTACAAGTTCAGATGGAACTCCAGCTTTCTCAAGCTTACTCCATAAAATACTGTAGGAGACCAGATTAAAGGCTCTGGATAGATCTAGGAAGCAAGCATAAGTAGGAGTTTTCCGGTCTGTGTAGTACCAGACAGCCCACTTAAGAGACAAAATAGCACTCTCAGTAGACAGCCCGGCTCAAAAGCCGAACTGATTGTCGTGCAAGCGAATGTAGTTATTAAGCTGTTTATTAAGCAGGCTGTCAAGCACTTTCGCTATCACCGTAGCCAAGGAAATAGGCCTATAGTTATTTACATCTGCGATATCGACTGTTTTATTTTTAACTATAGGCACTACAATTGTTCTAGTCATCTGACTAGGCAAATACGCATGACTCACACAAAAGTTGAACAACATTGCTAACACTCTAGGTAAATGAGGACCCGCAAACTTGAGGTGCTCGATACTCAGACTATCATGACCAGAGGCTCTAGACAAGTGGCAAACATTTCTATTCTATTCATAGAATAGATTAAAAAATATATTGGATAGAAGCGAACGCCAATACTTATGTCAATCTCATACATTTTTTTATCTATTCTATGAATAGAATAGAAATGTTTGACACTTGTCTAGGGCCTCTGGAGACTTTCCTTTTACCATGGTGTTGATGACACCTTTGACGTCTTTGGCTGTAAATCTAGTTCCAAGATCAAGACAGCCGGTGACATCAGGCATACACAAGCAGGGGTCCAGTGGTGATTTTATTCTAAACTGTTCCTTAAAGAGGTCAGCAATGCCTACAGAATCGCTCACGCCATTAACTGATACAGGGAGGCCAGGCTTAATATTTAGCCTATTTGTGTACTTCCAAAATGATCGAAAATTGTTTTTAGCATGATGTGAAGCCAAGATGTCCATTTTTATTTGCTCTTGATGAGTTTGACACCACTTTAAACGCTACCTAATTGTCAAAAGAGACATCATGGTACGAATTGAATGAACTATTTTATGATGACGTTACAAAAATGTTTTTTGTTTATATGATCTTGAGCCTGTTATTATCCACGTTAACACTGTTCTGCTGTCTGTCCAGTATACAATGGCCTCTGGCTTGATACGATGTTCTTGTATGACGCTTGAAACAACACGGGTTCCCAACACAGCGGCTTGAAGTGCAAGACGTGAAATAGACTCTATTTTTAACGGTACCACTCTCGCCTTGCCGAGACTAGTGTCACGCACACTAGGCCATCTGGTGTAGTAGTGGTAGTGGCTGTCTAACAGGCGTCTGTAAATACGTGTACTTGTATTGAAGCTGCGTCGCTGTAGCCGGGATAGAACCGCGGTATGCTGACTGTTTTCAACTGTTGTGATCGTTGCTTCCACTTCCGATGTCCACTGTTGGGATAAGTCTTCATTTAGCTTCTCATCCCAGTCTGCACAAAGTCGCCACGCTTCTTGTGGAATCTGTTTGGCTTTAATCGTGATAGAGGGTCATAAAGAGACAACGATGAGTAACGCTTCTCGTTTGGTAGGCGTTTCCGTTTCTAACAAGCTGCAGAGGAGTTGAGCAAGCTTTAAGTTAAATTTCAGCTCGTCAGTGCTCGAATTCCACATTAAGCCGAGTATCTTCTCTTCTTTACTATCGCTGGCGAGACTGAATGTTTCTATAGGGCTTGAACTTGACTGTAACTTTTCTCGGCTCTTGCGGTGTGCGTTCGTGCGTGTGTTCTTGGAATCTGACCTTAGGGTCAGATTCCAGAATCGATTCGAGACTGGAGAAGTTATCAATAGCTGGTGAATAGACCACCGCTAAAGTTCTGACTTCTTTGACAGAAACCTCAAGGAGTAAAAATTCAGCAGATGCAGAGTTACTAGGAGGAGAGGGAACTAGAATTTTAAAGGAAAGAGAGCTTCGAAGATAAATTGTCACCCCACCCCCTCTTCTGTCAACCCTATTATTTCGAATAAGGATGAAGCCGGGAAGCGGGTATATATTGAACAGGGTTGAGGTTTAAACCAAGATTAATTGAACTGTAGCTTCGGAGTTGGCAAAATTGAGTAAATGCAAAGTTTTATCACAAAATTCAATCGCCTTTGCTACACTCGCACTTAACTACTTTACAGCTAGTTTTACTTTCATTATTTGACTTTTAAAGTTGATATGTCGTTTCTTTTATTTATTTGCTACGTTAAAGTTTTAATTTTCCTGCAGCGTGTTTAATTCAATTGACATTTGATAAGGTCTCCGTTGATGTCTTAATGAATCTTTTAGTTTTCAATGTATTCCTTACCAGTTTGACCATATGGCATGCATCAAAAAATCCATAAATCGGTTGATCTGTTGTTAGATGTAGGAAATATGTTCAAAATTGGCTTTGGTATTCAAACGAACAGCCAAGCTCTCGAGCCATGGCTACATTTGAAGGGTAACCGTCAAACTTCATAGAAACTACGTCTATGCCGACATCGTGGCAATTAAAAAGGTACATTTTTTGCTCACCTGTTACCCCGTTTACTAGAAAATATGCTACTGACAACTTTCACTGTTCATTTACGGCTAGTAGGAATACATAGTAGCATTGGTAAATCTCCGAGTGCATCAAAACCAGCCTAAAGTCTGTATAGCCTTGTATTTTTTGGCCATTGCTATCATGTTATTGTAATTGTCGAATTGACATTTCGCCCAATACTGAATTACAAAGGATTTTCTTATCAGATGACTTTACTTTTTGTTCGAGCACTTTAAAAGCTTCCGCGGTAAAATCTGGGCTCCCGTTAACGCATTGGTACTATTTTCTTATCGTGCTCGGGTGTGGCAGATATGTATTGAAGTACTTCTTATATAGGAGTAGGCCTTTGGGGAATAAAAATTAAGTGTTAGTGCAAAAGTACGCAACTCCGGTGGATATTCTTTACCTTTATTAATCATTCTCTTGAAAAGAGCTGCTGCAGAAACACCACACACTTCCAAAAGATCTACTTGTTCCTGGTTAATCAGACTCTTTTCCTTCAGCTCCTGTAGTACTTAAGACAAATCGTCAACTTTCTTTTTTAAACGCCGGCGAGCTGCGTTAAGTGCGTCGCAGCGCATTTGACGGCCTTTAGCTATATCTTGTAATCGGGCAATTTATTTTTTCAGCTTCCGTTTCCTTGCGTTGTCAGTTATATTAGTAGCAGATAGACATAAATCAGGCAGATTTGCCGAATCAATTTGTTTGTTGTAGCGATAACGTTGCCACATCGTTTGTTAGTCTTGAATTTGAAGGCGCTGCCACATCTGACTGATGATCAGGAGATGGAGATAGATTTAATAAAAGCAAAGATACAGCGTCGTTTACTAATCTCCGTAGTCCATTTTTGGTTTCATACATGCTTAAGTCCAGAAAGTGAAGTGAACAGATTTTACTCTAAACGTTTGGTACACAATCGATCTTTCTTACAGTGTCAATCCACTTCTTCATCAAATTCCGGTCTTTTGGAAACCTAGTAAAGTTACTTAAATTGTTTGGAGTAAAATCTACTGCAATCTAATTGAAAAGCTTATTTTTTGTTGCTGTTTGTGTTGTCGTATCGGCGACTAGTGCATTTGTTATGTTGCCTTAAAATACTTAATGAAAACATTAGGTATTTTAAGGTTTGAAATCGATCTGACGGTGGAGCCGAAAGTCGAGGGAACTCCTCGACGATTTACAGCAATTACTTGGTGTTTGAACTTAATTCATTTCTAATGATGAGAATTTTGCACCCATATGGGTTATAAGTGCCATTACAAGTGACCATAGACAGTCGAGGGAATTGCTCAACAGTAGTCATGTCGGATTAACTTAATACGGTTCAATATGCAAGAGGCAAAAGCCTCCTCGATAAGGCTCAAACATACTGGACTGTGTCACGCAGACCGGGGACCACATACTAAGATACTGAAAGGGCAATCGCGCACCAACCGCTAATCGAGGAGCCCCGTGATAGGACTCCTAAAAAACAGGTATTTGAACGTAGTTACCATGTTCAACTACAAGAATCGACAACAGACTATTCCGGTGTAAATGTGCGTATCTACACGGATGGCTCTGACCAAATCATGATATCGCACCCTGGCAAAAAAAAGTGTCATAATACTAATAAAAAAAATGTCATAAATACCTGTTTCGAGAAAATGTTAATAACTCAAAAACTATAATAGTCAGATTACTGAAATTTTATGTGTAAATAGGTTATATAAATGTTTATTAGAAGGCTTTAAATTCAACAGCAAAATAGTATTTTTTAAACTATCTTTCAAGAAACTTTTAATAAGATGTATATTATGACTCTATTTTCGATTGAAATGTGTGTAATTTTTAAAATAATACACTTTTTTTATGTATGCATCACAATTACTTTAATTATTAAAGTTAATCAATATTCATTAAACATAAAGAAAACAACAAAATTATATACTTCTTATAAAAATAAAAAAACAAAAACAAATTTCTTAATGTAAATTACTAGTTTTGGCCTAAATAACAATCACTTACTTCAGTCTTATTTCAGTCTTAGGCCGACAAAAATATAAAAAAATAATCTTAGAGCTAACGTGAAATTATATACCTTTAAATACGTCTAAATATAATCATCATTATTACTTTTATTGGTAAACAGTAATTACTTAGAAAACGTACCTATGGTACATTCAAAAAAAGATAGGCAAAGTACTATCTTCTATCATCAGTCCAATCATGTTTTTAAAATAAAAAAGTTACAAAACATAGTTCTTTATAATTAATAATAATATTTTCCTTTATTCTATATTCTTAACTATGTTTCTTAACTATCCATGAAACAAGATTTTTTTTTCGCTTTTTGCTAACTGGTTAAGGAATAAGAATATTTTATCCATTTTCCTAACTGGTTAAGAAAAGCAGTTAGGAAAATGGATAAAATATTCTTATTCCTTAACCAGTTAGGAACGCAGACCAAAAAATCTTATTTTCTAACCAATTATGATAGAGTAAATACATAAAATCCATATTCATATATATTAAATTGTGTAACAATAATACCACCTACAACTAACAGATGGCGCCACAGGAAAAATTGACTGCACCGTTGGTCTAGTGGTTAGTGTAACTGACTGCGACGCCGGGTGTCGTGGGTTCGATTCCCGCGGAAGGCAAATATTTGTGTGATGAACATTTGTATTTGTCTTCAGTTTGGGTGTTTTCTATGTATATTAAGTATTGTAGGGGCGTATATGATAATAAAACAATGGTAAACTGTTTCCCTTATATTACGATCCCGTACACAAAACAATTACAATACTTTCACAATAAAAGTGCGTGTGTCCTACTCTAGAGGTGGAAGAACGGACTGCAGGGAGCTATCGCGTTCGTAACCTCAACTGGTATCAGGGGTGGGCTGCAGGTGGCTACCGCACTCCTTAACCTGGCTAATCTTAGAGGACTGCAGGGGCTATCGCTCTAAGATCAGTTGCTAAGCTAATCGATGATTAATGAGTTGCGCGAGGCTTATATAGGCTGCCGGCGCTGGTGCCGTATGCAAACGCTCGACGACGGTGGTGGGATCCGCAGTCGCATTCTCACATGAGATAGATAGTTGCTGTGTGAGCGAGCGCGCATTACGATCCGTGCGTCCGTGTTATGGTCCTAGTTATTCTTATTGTTACATTCTCCCCCTATGGTACTCGTTGACGTCCCGTAAGAGTACCATGATTTTAGGATTCATGAGTTTTCCTTGGTCGTCCTCTTTGCTGAATAGGTATCACAGGCATAGGGTTTTCATCCTGTCGTTTTTCAAATTTTACAATTGCAGATGTATGATATCGTCCGACAGATTTTGTGGGGTCAGAAGTTGTAGCTATCTCATAAATGGAGCTCCCATGTTTTTTTATGACTGTATACGGTCCATCACGTCGTGGAGCGAATTTTGCTGAGAATTGTCTTTCTTGATTACTAATTGAATGTGTTTCAATCAGTACCAAATCCCCAATTTTATATCCAGGATCGGGACGACGTTTCCTATTTATTGATTCTCTATTCTTGTCTTGCATACTTTCGACATTACCTCGTGCTGTAACTAAGTCTGTTGCTAGTCGTCTAAGATGTGGTGTAATTTCCTGAATAAATTTCTCCGTTTATACAATTGTACTAAAATCATGTGCTATTTCAAGAGGTGTTCGCAACTCTTCCAAAAGTAAGGTAAGCAGCTGAGAAACCCGTACTTTGGTTTAATGCCGAATTCATGGCAAATCGTATGGCGTATAAAGTTTCTGGCCAAGTGGTATGTTTATTCTGAACTGCTATTGCAATTTGTGTTTTAAGGTCTCTGTTCTTTCGTTCAACAATATTTGGTTGAAGGTGGTAGACTGGACTTAGAAACTGTTGTATATCCAGACAATATGTGAGTTGCTGCATTACAGCAGACACAAACTGTACCCCATTGTCACTCGTTATTCTACGAGGTAAGCCATAACGTAAGAAAACTTCGTTCAGTAAGGTTAATAGCCGGGTCCACACCGGACGATCCATCGATCCCGCGATCCGCGATCCAGGATCGCGGAGCGTGGATCGTGGATCGTGTTAGGCCGATCCACTCTTGGAAACTTGCGATCCCAAATATGCGCTCCAAGCGATCCTAAGGCGATCCGTGATTCAGCCAGTCTAACTCTTGTACGATATGGAGTCACACGTACAACGGCGGCGTCTTGCCGTTGCAGCAGTAACTTTTATTTTGCTTAAATGCTTGCGCAAAAAATCACAAAAAAGAAAACGACGGTTTTGGGTGAAACAAATTTACAAAAATCGCTTGGAATCTGGGACTCAGCTGTACGCAGAGTTAGTGTCAGATAAAGTTGAACACAATTTTGCAAGAATGAATGCTAATCAATTTGAGATATTGTGTTCATTATTAAATAACAAGCTAAGAAAGAATGATACAAATTATAGAGATGCCATTACTGTGAAGGAAAGATTATTACTAACATTAAGATTTTTAGCAACTGGAGATTCGTACGTCAGTTTGCAGTATCTGTTCCGCATTTCCAAACAGTCTATATCGATAATTATTCCTGAAGTTTGTGAAGCCATCATTGACCTGTTAAATGATTATGTAAAGGTAAGTAAAACCATACTTTATTACTCAATAAAAAAGTAGTGTATTACAATCATAATTTAAAGAAGTAACATGTTTACAATTATTAATTATTTTTTGAAAACATGATATAGGTAGGTACTTATTTAATTCGGTGGTGACTGTGGAAGTGAATAATCCTGAGGTTTCAGAAACTGGGACTGCGATGAATTGGAGGCTAGATGAGCAGACGGTGATGTCTGTGGAATTGGAGCTGGATAATTTTGAGGTTGTAGAGACTGGGACTGTGATGAAGTGTATGCTATTGGTGTGCCAGGATATGAATTAGTGTAATATCCATAATTGCTATCCCCATATCTTCCTGTGTCAGCTTGAAAAATAACTTGGCATATAGCATTTTTGACATTAACTAATGTTACTGCATCATATTTCCGCAATTCAGTAGATATATACTGCCCGAAAGCAATGTAAGAATCAGTTTCCGGTTGTGGTGGCTGAGCACATTGTTGCAGAAGTTGGAAAGCCTCTGAAAGAGTTTCATCTGATATGTCATCTGCATTATTAGAAGTAGTTTTCTTTCTTTTTTTTGTTCTTTTGTTTGTTGTTTGGACACTGGATTGTGCATTCTGATCATTCTGCTCTCTACTCTGATCTGTGTGGTGGTTGGCTCTCTCCGGTTGTGTGTCACTAGTAATGTTACTGTTCTCGTTTTCGCTCACTGTAGTATTAACTTCAAGTTCCCCTTCAGTCGTATCAGATTCTACCTGTAACAACAATTATTATTACTATTTACTGCTTATTCTTATTTTCAGCTTTATATTATAATTAAGATCTCCTTTATTTTCAGGTGCCGTCAACTAAAGAAGAATGGCGTACAGTTTCTCAGCAATTCGAGAATAAGTGGAATTTCCCACACGTGATAGGAGCGATGGACGGCAAACACGTCGCTATACAATCGCCTTTTAATAGTGGCAACGACTTTGATAATTACAAATTATTTCCTAGTATTGTTCTTTTTGCATTAGTAGATGCAAATTATAGGTTCCTGTATGTGAATGTTGGGACTAAAGGCAGAATATCAGATGGAGGCGTGTTCAAAAGCACAAATTTATATAAAAAACTTGAAAAAAAAGAGCTAAATATTCCTCCACCGGAGATATTGCAAGTTCCCTATAAAATTGAGGTACCCTATTATATACTAGGTGATAAAGCTTTTCAGCTTAATGATTATACTATGAAACCATACGATGGTACACGGGAAAGGGGTTCTTGTGAAAGAATTTTCAACTACCGACTGTCAAGAGCACGTAGAGTAGTTGAAAACGCGTTTGGAGTACTTAGTTCTGTCTACAGAGTCCTGCGTAAACCTATGCTTTTGGAACCAGAAACTGCGACTAAAGTCGTGCTGGCAACGGTTCATCTATATAACTACTTACGCAGTAATCCTAACTTTATATCGCCAGGAACGTTTGATACAGTACAGGAGAATGGAGATGTAATACCTGGAAGCTGGCGAAATGAACCGCCATCACAATCGCTACAACCGATGGCCGTCGTACCAAGAAGAGCAACAGAAAATGCCACTACAATACGGTCCCACTTAGCAAGACACTTTGTTACAAACCATACAATAGTTTGGCAAAATGAATATCAGTAGACTAATAGCTCACATGTTCCAATGTATCGCGTGTGGTTCTGGGTTCATTTTTATCCGCCATAAAGTCGAAGTCATCATACGCAAACCACTTTGATTTATATGTATCTTGAGCACCTGAAATAAACAAGTTACTCATTAAAATAACCACGTGTATTTCTAACAGCTTAAATGTAAAAAGCGAAATCACGTGAAATCCACAGTAAATATTATGATGTAATTACTTATAATAAAATATATAATTTTAATACCTACAGATAAAAAGTAGCTTTGTTTTCTTACCGGATCCAGTTATACGGCTTTGCTTCTCTCTGTGTTTCTCCCTTCTGTAGCCTCCCGCCAGAGATCGCATTTTTTTCTTTAGGTTCTCGATCGACTTATTCCCCATTTCACGAGAAATCTGACGCCAAGCATCATCTCTAACACCTCTATTGGTGTAATTAGAATCTTTGGGATCCCATAAACATTTAAATTCTTTATAAAGCGATATCAAACGGCGACTTTCTGAGATGTCCATGGCGAGGTGGATCGCGCGAACCAACACAACCGTCCACACCGCGCGCATCACGCAACTGAGGCACCTTTGAGGCTGGCACAAAAACCGACCGCACACGGATCGCGCGAGGTAGGGAGCGCGCGCTCCAATACGTGCGCATGGATCGCGCGCGGCACGTCCACACCGCCTGCATCTTTGGATCGCGCTGCTGCCGCGCGCGATCGGAGCGCGATGGATCGTCCGGTGTGGACCCGGCTAATGCACATTGTTCGGCTGTGGCCTCGCTTAGGGCAAACAATTCTACCCATCGAGAGGCGGTGTCTTCTACAATAAATATCCATTTTTCCCCTTTAGAACCTTTTGGTAGTGGTCCAAATAAATCAATGGATAATACCTCGAATCTTTTATTATTAGCCGTCAATTGGAATAACCCAGTTGGTTTTTGATTCGACGGTTTATATCTTTGACATTGGATACAGTTCTTTACGTACTTTTTAACGTCTTTACGTAGATTTTTCCAGAAAAAATGACTTTCTTTTCGTTTTATAGTCTTATCAACTCCCAAATGGCCGGCAGTTGCTGAATCATGGCAAGATTTCAGCACATTTTCCACTTCATGTTTAGGAATAACAAGTTTTACATTGCTATCCTCTTGACTTGGGACAAACCTTTACAATACTTGATTGTTCATGAAATATCCTCTTTTTGACCATTGTACATAGTCTTCTGTATCCAGTTTATCTTCTAAAACTTGAATTATGAGTTTTATATCTTCATCTTTTAGCTGTTCTTCACGAACGTTGCTTTCACATCTCTTTGGCAAATCTATTTCTATTTGACAAATATCACATGTTTCAGTGTGATCTTCACAGGGTGGTCTTGATAAACTATCTGCTAAACTGTTTTTCTTGCCGGGACAGTATTTAATTTCAAAATTATAGGGTTGTAGTTGTAATGCCCAACGAGCTAAACGTCCCGTGGGTGATTTCAAATTCAATAGCCATTTTAACGGTTGATGATCAGTTATCGTTAAAAACTTTGTACCCTCTATGTATCCTCTGAACCGGGAGATGGCCCAGATTATGGCTAATGCTTCTTTTTCAGTTACACTATAGTTACGTTCTGCTGGTGTAAGTAATCGACTACCATATTCAATAGGATGTTCACTTGTACCCTCCCCCTGCATTAAGGCTGCTCCTATTGCGTACTTACTGGCATCCGTTTTTATAATAAAAGGCTTCTCGAAATCAGCTTGTTTCAGAATTGGTGCTGTAGTCAGTGCTTTCTTTAATGCATCATATGATTTTTGTTGGTCATTAAGCCAGGTCCATGTAATTTTCTTTTTTGTCAAGTTTGTTAATGGTCTTGCGATGTCTGCAAAGTTTTGTATAAACCTTCTATACCAAGAGGCTGCTTGTAGAAATGATATCAATTGCCTCAGGTTTTTAGGTTCAGGTCTATTTAATATAGCACTAATTTTATCTGGATTCGTTTTAATTCCTTGTGGCACAATAAGATGTCCTAGATACTTTATCTCAGAACAGATAAATTTGCATTTCTGTCGGTTAGCTTTTAACTTATAGTCTTTTATCTTTTGAAATACTTCTTTTAGATCTTCTAAGTGGTTTTCGAACGTGGCGGACCTAATAATAATATCATCCAAATATGAAAGAACATATCTAGTTCTCAGTGTGTTGATGAATTTATCCATCAAACGTTGAAAAGTAGCCGGTGCGTTACGAAAACCAAACGGCATACGCTTAAATCTGTACATTCCGAAAGGTGATATGAATGCTGATTTGTCCTGATCATCAGGATGTAATTTAATTTGATAATACCCTGACTGTAGGTCAATTGTCGACATGTAAGGCATAGCTTTGGCTTGATGTAAAAGATCATCAATTCGTGGTAATGGATATCTGTCCGGTATAGTGATTTCATTAAGTTTTCTATAGTCTATGCACACTCTTACATCGTTTTCTCCTTTAGGAACCAATACTACAGGTGACGCCCATGGTGAATCACATTCCTCTATGATATTGTTACTAATCATTTCATCTAGTTTAGTCTTAAGCTGTAGCTGTCTAATTGGTGATAACCTGTATGGTTTGGTTGCCACCGGGAGGTGATTCCCTGTATCTATTCTATGCTCTGCAAAAGGTGTTGGTTCCCTATTTTGTTCGAAAATGCTTTGAAAATTGTGTAATAAATTACTGATTTGTTGTCTTTCATTTATTGATAATGTAATTCCCTCATCAGGATGCAATGAAATATCATTAAAATATACTTGCATAGGATTTATTGGCAGATAATCAATACGTGGATCCACTGCACCATGTGTATCTGCTGGTTCGCGTGGGCGCGGAGGCCTTGGTGGTGTATCCATTTTGATTAATCCCCATCGTGGTTTCTTAGGTGAAGAATCAGGTGATGGAGTATCAGGCATTGGTGAAACCATAGTTAATTCATTTGCCCATTTTAAAAAACTTTGCAATGATTTTTCTTCTTCTGCATTATTAAAGTTAAGTTTCCTCTTGGCATTAAGTATAGGCACTTGTTTACTTTTAAGTTGTAAAAAGTTAAATTTCTTTGCAGGGCTGTCAATGAAATACCAAATTCTTTGTGGTAAATTTAGTATTATTCCCACAGTCTCAAGAAAATCAATACCAATCAGCGTTCTGTTATCGTCGGCGTCTGGTATAACTGTCAGAGGCAATGGTAATTTCCGATTACCTATAGTTGCCATAACTGTGGTAGATAGTAAATTCTTATTTGTGACCATTCCATCTGCCAGGCTTATGTCAGCATCCCTTCCCACGAATGGTACACCCATACTCAGTAACATCTTATATAAATGAGTGCCTGCAATACTAGTCCGTGCTGCTGTGTCTATGTATGCATATCCTAGGTGCCCATTTATTTCTATTTCTATAGTAGGTATCTTTATACCGTCCTCAAGTGTAGTTTGTATGGCGTAGAATGCCACTGCTTTAGGCGGTGTTTCCTTGTTTTTGCAGGTAATGCAATTACTTCGAAAAACACCGGGAGCGCCGCATTCGTAACAAGTGACAACCGGTTTGTCAGATTTTGCATCACTTGGGTTTGTTGGTGTAATATCTTTAGGAGACAGCTTAGCCAGTCTTTTACGACATTCTTCTATGAGATGTCCCCTTCTGCTGCAAAACAAACACCTTTTTCCTTTACCCAGGTTCGCTGAAGGTGGAGTTTTGGCTAGATCAACATTTTGTTTAGTTTGTTGTTCCAGTGCTTCAAGGTGCCGTGCCTTTGTTAATAGTTCCGTGAAAGTTTTAATACTGGACCTCGCTATTTTCTTTCTTAGTGCCAGTTTCAGAAGTCCGTATATGAGGTCTATCTGTTCCTCCTCTTTGTGACGTTTAGAGGGGAGTTGCCCAAGCAGGGCACGCTTCCTACAAAGAAACGTGTCAATCCCTTCGTTGTCCACCTATGGGCTTGCAAATAACTCCATATAGATCTCATGGGGTTGCCGCTTAGGGGCAAAAGCTGATCTAATGTTGCTAACGGCTGCCGACCAGGTTTTTATTTCTGCTCGTACACCCTGCCACCATACACTTGCAGTGTCGCGGAGCAGTAAGGGTAAACCTATTAAGGCTTCTTCATCCGTGATGTGCTCGATCTGCTTGTATATTTCGACTGCAGTCACGAACTCCTCCACTTTGCTATAATCGCGTTCTCCATTGAAACGCAACGTGCAGCGCGTGAAATTCTTATTTGTTGGACCTGTCTGACCAATTAACTGAGCAAATTGTTCCTGTGACAATTGTATCGGAGCACTTGGTTTGGTTTCGTCTTCCATTTCCACAATTTTTTTTATTCACGTTGAGCGTCAGAAATGTAGGGGCGTATATGATAATAAAACAATGGTAAACTGTTTCCCTTATATTACGATCCCGTACACAAAACAATTACAATACTTTCACAATAAAAGTGCGTGTGTCCTACTCTAGAGGTGGAAGAACGGACTGCAGGGAGCTATCGCGTTCGTAACCTCAACTGGTATCAGGGGTGGGCTGCAGGTGGCTACCGCACTCCTTAACCTGGCTAATCTTAGAGGACTGCAGGGGCTATCGCTCTAAGATCAGTTGCTAAGCTAATCGATGATTAATTTTTTTTTTTTTTTTTTTGTTTGACTATAGCTATTGGCCTCTGATGGCCTTGATAGATTTACGCGGGCAGTTGGTGAGGGCTGATGGCCCTCGACCGGTTTAAACCGTTAGGGTACGACCTCGGCTTGGGGCGTTGCGACTACTACATCTACGGCCCTACCTAAGGATGGAGAGAGATTCTGAGCGACCCGGCGCGAATTTCGCCCTCGACGGCGAGGGCGAAACCGCGGATGTTTCTGTATAGCTGCGCGAGCTGTGTAAGCTTTGTTCTGAGCGATGGTTATCTCGTCGTCAGGATCGTTGAGTATATGCCTAGGCCTTCGGATCTTGCTGATCGTGGAAGGAGTGTATTCTACCGCTGCAACCAATAAGGGGTTGGGGTGTGTCGAAGCAGAGTCAAAGTAGCTAAGAGAGCACTCCTTCATGTACTGCCTGATGGTCGGCAGCTCGAGATCAATGTGGAGATCCACATTGCGCACATAAAAGGGTGGTCCCGTAGCCCGGCGCATGAATCGATTCTGAAGTGTCTGTAGCCTATGGATCCTGTTTTCCTTAACGTGAGCAAATACTACGCTAGCGTATGTCATGATTGGCCTGATACAAGAAGTGTAGATCCTAACTTTGTTCCTAAGCGAAAGTTTTGAATTTCCATTTAAAAGGCTATGGAGACGACTTAACACAAACGCGGACCGCAGTTATGTGGGGTCGGAATGTAAGTCGATCATCCAGAATGACACCAAGATACTTGGCTTGCCTAACCCATGGGATAGGAGAGCCAAACATCTTTATCGGGGGGACCACCTCATAGGAAAGCCTCCGTACACATTTTTTGTGAAACATGACGGCTTGGCTTTTCTCTGGGTTGACCTCTATTCTCCATTTCGTGAACCATTCGCCTAGGGCGTTGGCCGCGGTCTGGAGTGTCCTACCTATGTTAAACCTACAGTACCCTGAGTAATATATAGCTGTGTCGTCTGCAAATAGTGCTGTCTGCACTCGCCGATGACCGGTGGGGATGTCGCAGGTGAATAGCGAGTAAAGGATGGGTGATAGTACCGAGCCCTGAGGGACACCGGCATGGATAGGATGGGGAGAGGATAGCGTCCCTTCTACGCGATAGCGGAAGGTGCGATCCGACAGGAAGTCTCGTAAGATGAGCACGAGTCTGTGCGGCACATTCATAGTGAAGAGCTTGTAAATCAAGCCATTGTGCCACACCCTGTCGAATGCCTTCGCTACATCGAAGAAGAGGACGCCAGTGAACTGGCTGCGGGTGAGTCGAGAGCTGGTGTGCTCAACGATTCGATGGACCTGTTGGACACACGAATGTTTGGTACGAAAGCCAAACTGTTCGTGGGGGATCAGGTGGTTTGCATCGGCGAACGCTTTCAGCCTAGCGTACAGTAATCTCTCATAAATTTTCCCTAAACCTTTAAACAGACTTATTGGCCTATAACTAGACGGCTCGGATTTTGGTTTGCCGGGTTTTGGTATTCCAATAACCACGGCTTCTTTCCACTGCTGGGGAAAGATATTGTTAGCGATAGCTGCATTATAAATACAAGTCAGAAGGACTACTAAAGCCTGAGGAAAAAGCTTGATGACCCTATTCGAAATACAATCCGAGCCGGGCGCTTTTCTAGGGTGTAAATTCTTTATGATCGACTTTACCTCCTCTGAGGTGACTACGGGTATGGTGTTGTCAGCACCGCTATCCTCTAACGACGGTGAATCTGTTTCGAGCGGTAACGGGAGAGAAGCTCGCCGCTCCACTTCCCTATCTACCTTATCTATGTGGCCTGTAATGTCTACACTAGGAGAACTGAGCGTGCATTGAAGCTCGAGGCTGTCGGCCAGGCATTCAGACTTTTCATCATCATCAAATGCGGGCAACTGTTGGTTTGGCCTGTTAAGAGGAGGCATAGTGCTGACCATGTCCTTCTTAAGCGAGCGGGATAACTGCCAGAAAGCGAGATGAGTGGGCTCAAGCCCGCTCAATGTAGTGTCCCACTGAGATTGGCGCATCTCGTCAATGCGCGTTTTTACGGCGCGTTGAAGAGAGCGCATCCTAATGCGGTTCGGATCGCACGGGTATCTGTCGTAGGCACGCATGGCGGCGTTCTTCTCTCTTATCAAGTCACGCACGTCGTCGGGTAACGTCCAGCGGCGGTCGTCCGCCACTGGAGCCCTCCGTGAACAATCGTTGATCATCGATTGAACGTGACTTGTGAGAGAGTCGATCGCGCCTGACACATCTGCGGCGGACACTATGCGATCGGGTATGCTATCGAGATCGGCGGATGAGATCGACTCGAGTTTCTCCCCGAGCCGCTTCCAATCCGTGATCATCCTAGTCTGAACATGACCTGTGTCTGGGGGACCTAGTCTGGGTGCGAATTCTAATACGACAGGTCGGTGATCTGAATCTAACTCATGTAACACTTCTACAGAACACAAACGCAAGTTTATGTTCTTAAAAAGCGCAATGTCTAGTATATCCGGTTTGTGGAGTGGATTTACCGGATAGTGAGTCGCCTCAGACGGTCAATGCGCGTTTTTACGGCGCGTTGAAGAGAGCGCATCCTAATGCGGTTCGGATCGCACGGGTATCTGTCGTAGGCACGCATGGCGGCGTTCTTCTCTCTTATCAAGTCACGCACGTCGTCGGGTAACGTCCAGCGGCGGTCGTCCGCCACTGGAGCCCTCCGTGAACAATCGTTGATCATCGATTGAACGTGACTTGTGAGAGAGTCGATCGCGCCTGACACATCTGCGGCGGACACTATGCGATCGGGTATGCTATCGAGATCGGCGGATGAGATCGACTCGAGTTTCTCCCCGAGCCGCTTCAAACTCGTGATCATCCTAGTCTGAACATGACCTGTGTCTGGGGGACCTAGTCTGGGTGCGAATTCTAATACGACAGGTCGGTGATCTGAATCTAACTCATGTAACACTTCTACAGAACACAAACGCAAGTTTATGTTCTTAAAAAGCGCAATGTCTAGTATATCCGGTTTGTGGAGTGGATTTACCGGATAGTGAGTCGCCTCAGACGGCGTCACAATATCGAACAGTAGCGAGTCCGCAAGTGATTCTAGCACTGACCCCCTCTGGTTTGTTCTTACACAACCCCAGTGGGTGTTTTTGGCGTTTAGGTCGCCCGCTACTAGAACGGAGCCACCTAAGTCTAGTAAGTGTCTGATGTCACTCTCGAGTAACAGCCTAGACGGTGATAGATACGCTGAAACTACAGTGATAGGTTGATGACCAGTCATGCCCAGACGACAGATCGAGACTTCTATGTTCGACAGCTCTGGCGGATCCATAGGTATGCAATGTAGAGACCTTTTATAATAGATGAGCGTACCTCCCATCGGTTGACCAATCCTGTCGTTGCGCACTACATTGTAGTTTGCTATAGCAGGGGCCTTGCGATGAAAGGGCTTTAAAAGAGTCTCTTGCACTAATAGAATGTCGAGTTGGTGTTCCCTGACAAATGTAACTATCTCACCATGCTGTGTTCTAATGCCGTTGGCATTGAAGAACCCTACTTTGAGTGATCGTGGTTTGACTCTGCGTGTGGGATTCGAATCCATAATCTATCCATTAAAAGAAAATATACGCTCGAGCGTAGCCGACAAACTAATGGTTATCTCTACTAAGCCATCAGGGTTATGGAGGTTGTTCTTTAATGCAGCACCTATCTCTCTCAGTGCATTAAGGTTGACGTGTTTTATAAATCTTAGTACTATAGCTAAATCTGACTCTGAGTCTACCTCTGGAAGAGAACCTAAGGTCCCTAGGGGACTGCCTACTTTAGGATTGCCCTGAGGCAGAGGGGCTGTGGCTTTCCCTACGCTGTGCCTAGGTTGAGCTTTGGCTATCGGGGGTGTCCTCTGCTGACTCCCACTCTGAGTCTTCGTCTCAGCTGGAGGTGAAGACGGGACTAGCCGTTGGGATGGAAGCGGCGGAAACGCAGTCGGTGAGTCCACAAGAATCTCACCTACCTGTTTGCCCTGGGACGCAGATGTCTTCCTAGCTGCGACTTGCGAATATTGCCTCTGAGGCTTGACTTTAGGTGCGCGGATGCACCCACGATAGTTTGCGGGATGTCCTGTTTCGCCGCATAGAACACAAGCCGGCGGCTCCGTGCAAAGAGTCCTATCTTTAGGTCTCTCGCACTCGGCCGTCGAGTGGTCACCTAGGCATTTGACACACCTAGGTCGGGCGAAACAGTTTCTGGCCGAGTGACCGTATAACTGGCATCGGTGGCACTGGGAAATGCCGCTCTTACGGTTCGGGGGTTCGACTTGGATCCCCGTGAGCCCGCAGATCGACGTGATCTTGAAGATTGCCTTGCCGGCATCTCCGCGATCAAGAGTCACCGTGACCATGTCATATACTCGTCCAGAACGACCGCGTACCATGCGGTGCACCTCGTGAACCGGAAGTCCCTGACTAATAAGAGATTCTTTAATCTCTTCGGAGATAACCTCCTTGGGGACATTTCGAATGACTACTCTAAGTAGCCGATCCTCAGGCAACGTGTACGTGTGATAAGACACGTCCCTATCACGAAGGAGGCGAGTAAGGGCCCTATGATCACTGGACGTGGCCAGTGTTACCTTGATACTCTGTTGGGTAGACCTAGCTGCTTTGTAGGCTATCTTATGTTCGTTGCACCACGTCGACACCTGAGTCCATTTGGATTTCTCCTGGATGAACAGAGGAGGCGGCGGGGGCATCTTGCGTACAGGAGGTTCCGGTTCTGTTGCCGACCTCTTATCCTGCGAGGATCTTTTTGGAGATGGAGGCCCGGATGGGGCGGACACAACCTGCGGCTCGAACCGCTGGGTTGAATTTTGGCTGCCTTTACCGGGCAGTCCGGAGACTTGGGCTTCCGGCTGCGTTTCCGTGATGAGACCACGGTAAACTCAGCGTCGGCTTCGGAAGAGGACTCTTCAGTTGCTGCACTAGCCTCTGTGTCCTCTGACTGATCGCCGGAGCTAGCCTCCGACCCCGATTCTACGTCCATCTGGCTAGAAGGACGGCTATTTACTGTATTACTGGCCCTACTAGAGTGCCTAGACCTAGGGGACCTATTCCTAGGTGTGCTGGCCCTAGAGTTCTGAGCGAACCTCTCTATGGAGTCCCTAGTAAACTCCGAGTCCTTGCGTGACGGGATGACGGAGCCGAAGCTCCGTTTTAAACAGACATAGACCTCCTTATTGCTAAGGAGGCCTTCTAGTGTGACGCCAGAGTGGGTCATTTTGGGAGAGCGGCGGCCTGAGGGGCTGGGGGTAGACATAATGTTTGGTCCCTAAGAACCTATGTCCCCGAGTGGGATGCTCGGGGCTGAGTAGGCGCTTGCTCCCTCCCGACCGGGTGTAGGTCAGGAGGGTGTGTACTTAAAATTAGGTGTGCCCTAAGCTTGTCTCCTTTTGCCAATCTCAATGTGCAAAAAGGTTCCTAACAGCCCTGGTGCCGGGGTGGTATGGGCCTTTGCAGGCTGGCACACCCAAACTAACACCAGAGGATGGGAGATGAGGAATGGGTAGGGTGGGAGGGGGCGATAACTAGGTCCGACGAGGGGCCACCCCCAAGGCCGGATGATCTAGTCCCGTCCGATTGTTGCCTCACCCTGAAGGGGCTCGGCGGCGAATCGGGTCCTCGCCCACCCGGCTTCGTTGGCACCGTAAGGTTTCCACCGGGGACCAGGAGAAACACTGGCTTTTCCCTGAAGGGGCTATAATGTGATTTGTCGATAGATAGAAACAGGGTTACGATATATGATTTTCTTGATGAGCAGTGTGAGATAATAATATTTCTAGCGTTCTTAAAAGAACACGTCGAAATAATTATTTCTGCACGGCTTCGTTCTTCGATCGCTTGAATGTTCGGAGAGGCGGGGCTTCCGAAAGTCGGGAGGCACGGCGGAGAGGCGCACGTGCGGTCGCGACGGCGGATGGCGCGCGTCTTTTTGACGATGATTAATGAGTTGCGCGAGGCTTATAATATAGGCTGCCGGCGCTGGTGCCGTGTGCAAACGCTCGACGACGGTGGTGGGATCCGCAGTCGCATTCTCACATGAGATAGATAGTTGCTGTGTGAGCGAGCGCGCATTACGATCCGTGCGTCCGTGTTATGGTCCTAGTTATTCTTATTGTAACAGTATGTATTTACAAAAAAAAAAAGTACGTATATGTATTATATTTCAATTATCTAGTACCCATAACACAAGCTCTGCTTAGCTTGGGACTAGATGACGATGTGTGATAGTGTCCACATATTATTATTATTATTATTAATTAGAAGTCGGTGTTAAGATTCTCCGACGGTTAACAAACCCCGACTGATTAATGGTTCAAGGTGTCTTCGGATAGGAACTCGAATACTGCACGCTTTATGCCTCAACCACTTGCTTGAGCATTTAAGTGTCTTCTTCGAGCACTAACTACTGCGACTTATGTGCATCTACCTAGCTAGGTCTCATAGGTTCTACGAAGGTAGCTTGTATCTTGTAATTGATATATTTGGCACCGATATTAAAATTGTAACAAGAGTCCATCTTTTATTGCCGTTGGCGCGCCATCCCGCTCTACAGTGGCGCTCAACTTAGAGGCCCATCGTGCGCGTATCGTCACCAGCGCTACGAAGTTCGTAACATCGTGCTACGAAGTTCTTCGAGGTTGAGACGACTGGCGCTACGAACTGCGTCCTCTTCAATTCATGAGTGGAAGAAGCGAGCCTTCAAAGATAAAAAGTCCTACTTTTGTTACACGAATTGGACGTGTTACCACCGTTAAAACGAGAAAAACCAAAAGTGCCAGTATGCTGTCACTTGAGCAGTTCACACAGCTTATGGAGAGGCTGCCGGCCGCATCACAGCCTAAAAAGGGCTCATTTATCTCGTGCAAATACACGTACAGTGGCGAGAAAGATGCTGAGGTGGTAGAAGCATTTTTATCGGCAATAAATATCTACAAGCGGTCTGCGGATATAGGCGATTTGACCGCCTTAAGCGAATTGCCTATTCTGTTGAAGGGTGAAGCCGGCGTTTGGTGGCTAGGTGTCAAGGGCGAGCTGACGTCATGGTCAGACTTCGAAACGCAACTGCGTGAAAATTTTGCACCCGTCCGCGAAACATACCAAATATATATGGACATAACTCAAGTGAAGCAATTAAAAAGTACCACTACCGAATCATTCGTGAGACAAAAGCGGATGTTGTTTTCACAGCTGCCGGCTCCAGGACAAACTGAAACCCAGCAGCTGGACTTAATATACGGTTTGCTGCGCCTGGAAATTCGGGATAAGGTTCCGCGCGCGGATGTCAAAGACTTTAAAGACCTTCTGAAGGCGGAACACGTAATTAATGAAAAGGATGCTGCTATAGGGCAAAGCACCACAAAGTTGCAGGAAACCCGAGTACCGGTCAAAGGCGTTATCAAGAAAATCAAGTGCCGATTTTGCCGCAACTTTGGACACGCTACAGAAAATAATTGTAGAAAGCTTCAGCGGGCTAACGAACAAATGGAAAAGGCCGAAGGCACCATCACCGAAGCAGTGGTGACTCAGGCCCCATTACAGCCAGCTAAGTTTAAGTGTTATGGCTGCGGTGCTCCTGGAGTAGTGAGGTCCAATTGCACAACGTGTCATGCGAATAAGAATCAACGACCTCATCCAGAAATTGGATTTTGTTCCGGGGATACCTTCATCGACGCGAGAGATCGACCAGTAATTTTTGTCGAAATTGGAGGCGTCAATGGGGCAGTATTTCTTGATACCTGTGCTAAATCAAGTATTGCCTCATACTCTCTTTACTGTGAGTTGAAGAGAAAGGGATATTCCTTCCATGAACATAAGATCGGAGTAACGATGGCCGATGGTATACCAACACGTCAAAATGTCCTAGTAACTAAGGTTCCCATTAAGGTTAATGACCATATAGTACCAACTACCCTCTTGGTTCTCCCCGAATCCCGTCGAAATAAAACGCTGTTAGGCGTAGGGTTTATACAGGACTCCCGCATCGACTTGAGTTTGGCTCAAAGCACTTGGAACTTCCTCGATAATCCTACGGAAATTTTTGAACTGTATGAAGAGAGCTTTATTAATTACAGCCAGAATACTGAACTTGCGGTTATCGTCTCAGATGATGACCCTTCTATGTCACCGTCATTGCCAGAAGAGAGCAATACGACTCGTTCGTACGGTCCTCTTTATGAAATCGAATTGTCCCCACCTCCCAAGAAGAAATCTCACCTCAACTACCCTGGAAATTATTCTCCGATACTTAAAGCCTTATATGAAGATGCGAGCTATAATCTTCAAGATTATGACGTAGAATGTGAGCTGGATGAAGTGGATGATACACTCTTCCCATCAACGTCAGTCTCATCGGTCGATGTCACAGCATTTGAAAATTTCTTGGACATGAATCAAGAAGTGTTTAAATCTAATGGAAACCCGGCGAAAGGCTTCGAGCATGCAATCGAAACAGGGGACCACAAACCAATTTCTGTGCCACCGTATCGTCTGTCTCCCGGGAAAACTGAGATTGTAGTAGTAGATCCACGCTGGTTTCAGCATGAATGGGTCGGATCGACCGGGGAAGTACTACCCTCTCATAGAAGATCAACGTAAGAGTAATGGTATTCGTACTATTGCGTTTCGCTCGGTGAGTGAGAGTGCCGGAGGCCCAACTGATGCAAAGATGGCAATCCTCGCAGCATTTGTGGGACCAGCTGAGTATCCGCGGAGTCATTGTGTGGGTGGTGTGGGTCGACCCGCCGGCCAGGGAGACCTGTAGAAACGGTGGTGCCGCTGGCCGCCCGCGGCATAGTACAGGGGCCCAACTAGGCCTAACCACCCTAGGAGGCTGCCCCACCAGGTCGCGCATAATCCCGGAGTGGTTCGTCGTGCCGGTTGGTGACCGGATAGTGGGACCCGGCGACCATTTACGAGAGGGTACGGGGGCCCTTCCGTCCGGCGGATCGGCTACCACCATGCCACACAGTTAAATGACGAAGCAATACTCGGCACCTTGTCTAGCCTTGCTGCGAGGGCAGTCATCTTTTCCACGCCCCTCCCTTCACCCTCCAACATGGCAGCACGCAAAAAAGCAGCAGGTCTAACAGCGGCATCTTCCTCCCCCACCAACCCGCTATTTGAGGTGGAGTTCACTAACATCCGTGGACTCCATTCAAACCTCAACGCCGTCCACCAACACCTCGAGACGGCACGGCCGGCTTTGCTTTTCCTAACGGAGACCCAAATACGCCGCCCTGACGACACGGCATACCTGAGCTACCCCGGCTATGTGCTCGAGGAGCGCTTTCGCGCTAAGGCCGGAGTATGCGCATTCGTCAGGGCGGATGTTTGCGTTCGCCGTCTGCGCTGCCTAGAGGACCCATCCTACCCCATCCTTTGGCTTCACGTTCATCTTGGTTCTGTGAGCCGGGTCTACGCGTGCCTTTACTGTTCCCACTCCGGAGATTTGGAGACAACTCGACTCTTTGACCATCTGAGTCAGGCGGCAGACTTAGCGCAGGAGCGGTTTCCGAACGCGGAATTGGTGTTCCTGGGAGACTTTAACGCCCACCACGAGACCTGGTTGGGTTCTCTCAGAACAGACCATGCGGGACGAGCCGCCCATGCATTCGCTCTCACGCATGACCTGACGCAACTGGTAATCCATCCCACCAGGATACCAGATATTCCAGGTCAAGCGCCCTCTTTGCTAGACCTACTGCTGACGAGTCACCCAGACCAATACAGTGTTTCGGTCCACGCCCCACTGGGTAATTCCGACCACTGTTTGGTCTGCGCCTCAGTGCCTCTTGTTGCTCCCCCACGACGTTCGGAGGTAAAGCGACGACTATGGCACTACTCGTCAGCAGACTGGGACGGTATGCGGGATTACTTTGCTTCCGTCCCATGGGCATTACGCTGCTTTAAAGACAGGGATCCGTCGCAAAGTGCTACTGCTGTCGCTGGTGAGATCTTGTTAGGTATGGAATATTACATTCCATCCTCAGATGTCACCAGTGCCGGCAAAACGCGTCCCTGGTTCAACCGTGAGTGCGTCGACACTGTTAAACAAAAAGAATCGGCGTACCGCGCTTGGATCAGGGCCCGAGCACGGCGCGACCCTAGCTTGGATCGCCTAAAAGCAGCGTACAACAAAGCCACTAGGGAATGCAAGAGGGCTTACATCAGAGCGGATGCCCAGCGCATTGCACGGATTGGGCAAGAACTCATTTCGCATCCTACGGGTAGCCGTAGCTACTGGCGACTAGCCAAGGCCGTGCAATCCAACTTCTGCAAGCCTTCGCTGCCCCCCTTGAAATGTCCTGATGGATCGCTGGCCCACGAGCCGCAAGAGAAAGCAAACTTGCTTGTTGAACTCTTTGCGGCTAACTCCCGAATCGACGACCGTGGCTTGCACCCGCCGACTATATCTGGCTGCGACTCCGTTATGCCTAATATTCGTATTAGGCATCGTGATGTCCGTGCGGAACTAAGGTCGCTCGATGTTCGGAAAGCCAGCGGACCGGATGGTATTCCAGCGGTGGTTCTTAAGAAATGCGCAGCGGAGTTGTCTCCTGCATTGACGCGCCTATTCCGCCTATCTTATTCCTCGGGAATTGTGCCGGAGGCTTGGAGAGAGGCGAATGTTCAACCCATTCCCAAAAAAGGGGATAGGTCCGAGCCAGACAACTATCGACCCATAGCTGTCACCTCAGTTCTCTGCAAGGTGCTTGAGCGGATAATTAACTCCCAACTAGTCCGCTACCTAGAGGGTCACTCGTTAATTAGTGACCGACAATATGGCTTTAGGTCAAAACGGTCTACGGGTGACCTTCTAGCGTATATCACGCACCAATGGGGTGAAGCTATGGACAGGCATGGCGAGTCCTTGGCCATCGGCCTTGACATAACCAAAGCCTTCGATAGAGTCTGGCACCGTTCGCTTCTGTCCAAGCTTCCAGCATATGGTCTGCCACCCCAACTGTGCAACTGGATTGCCGCATTCCTGCGTGAGCGCCGCATTAGAGTCCTTTGTGACGGATCGGCCTCCAATTATTTGCAGGTCAACGCTGGGGTGCCTCAGGGGTCCGTCCTGTCGCCCACTCTGTATCTTCTGCATGTCAATGACATGTTGTCCCTTGGCAACATTCATTGCTATGCAGATGATAGTACAGTGCATGGGCGATATCTCGGACATCCTGCGGCTAAACAGACTGACATCGAGGCAAAACGCCTAGAACTTGTCGCTGAGCTCGACCAAGTATTATACCGCATTTCTAAATAGGGTTGTGAGAATTTGGTCGAGTTCAATGCCAAGAAAACACAGGTGTGTGCGTTCTCTGCAAAAAAATCTCCGTTCCTTCCCCTTCCCTCTCTTCAGAACACAGTGTTACCACTACAGGATAGCCTAAGTATCCTGGGTATGGATATCAGCCGAGATCTCAACCCCAAGAACTACATCGAGTGCGTCATTAAAACCGCCTTCTGTAAACTCGGTGTCCTGAACAGGGTGAGGCGGTACTTCACGCCCGAGCAGCTCTGTCTTCTTTATAAGACACAAGTTCGTTCCTGCGTGGAGTACTGCTCTCATCTTTGGGATGGCTCCGCACAGTACTTACTGGATGCACTCGATAGGTTGCAGCGGCGAGCAGTCCGTATCATCGGAAGCCCGGAGGCTACTAAGACCCTTGAGCCTTTACAGCTGCGAACTACTACATCGCCTCAATGGCCGTCTTCTATCGCCTTTACCATGGAGAGTGTTCTGAAGAGCTCTTTGAATTAATCCCACCCTCTCCCTTTTTATCCAGAACAACACGTGCGGGACTAAAGTGCCACCCTTTCACAGTGGAATCTAAAGGGTCTCGAACCAAACGGTTCAGCACTTCATACTTTTGTCGCTCAATTAAAGCCTGGAACTCTTTGCCAGCGCATGTGTTCCCATCTAATTTTGATCCTGGGTCTTTTAAGCGGGGCGTGAAAAAGCATCTCACTAAGCCGCCATAGTGAAGGCCACCATACCAGTAGTTTGGCTTTTGGAATGGTGTCCGCCACTTCTGGATTCCACTTACTGCTTACCATCAGGCAAAGTGGAGTCACTTTGGTAGGCTAATATAAAAAAAAAAAAAAAAAAAAAAGATCCTGAGAAAAGAGATTGGTAAAATGTTAGCCGAAAAGGTTATCGAACCTTGTTCATCGCCATGGGCCGCTCCTGTGGTAATGGTAGCTAAGAAAGACGGAAGCACAAGAGTATGCGTAGACTATCGACAGCTTAATGCAATCACGACTCCCGATGCCTACCCGCTACCCAGAATTGACGACCTGCTTCACAGTGCTAAGCCGACACCGTACATGAGTACGATAGACCTTCGCGCTGGCTACTGGCAGATAAGCGTCAAGAGGAGCATCGAGACAAAACGAGCTTTGTTTGCCCATTTGGGACGTACCGAATGATAAGAATGCCGTTCGGACTACGAAATGCTCCAGCGACATTTCAACGAATGATGGTAGGATTTCACATCTCACTTAGCCACATCAAGCTGATTGTATACCTGGATGATCTAATTGTTATGTCTTCCACGTTTGAAGACCATGTTAAAGATTTACAGGATGTTTTTAACAAACTCAAGGAATTTAATTTGGTAGCAAACAGAGAGAAGTGCAACTTCTGTTGTCAAAAGGTGAAATATCTAGGTCACTACATCACTGCTGCTGGCCTACATACAGACTGACCCAGATAAAGTCAGTGCGATTCTAGACATGCCGCCCCCGCGAAATCTCAAACACCTGCTATCATTTGTTCAAATGTGCTCATGGTACAGACGGTTTATACCAAATTTCGCAAAAATCGCAGAGCCATTAACGCGTCTTACTAAGAAAAACGCTACTTGGGAATGGAAAGAAGATCAAGTTAAGGCTTTCGCCAGACTTCGAGAATTACTAACGTCTGCCCCAGTGCTGGTCCAAGCTGATCACACGAAGCCATATACCCTTAAGACCGATGCTAGCAATTATGCACTCGGTGCAGTTCTGGTCCAGGGGGAGGGTGAAACCGAACACCCTGTTGAGTATGCTAGCAGACTCCTAACCCAGGCTGAGCGCAACTATTCCACGACTGAGCGTGAGGCCCTAGGGGTCGTATGGGCTGTTTCCAAGTGCCGAGGCTACATTGAAGGAGCAAAGATAACCATTTTAACCGATCATCAAGCCCTACGGTGGCTCATGTCTATAAAGTCGCCAACCGGTCGATTAGCTCGATGGGCTCTCCTACTACAGCCATACGATCTCAATATAAAATAAATCTCCGGCAAAACAAATGTCGTTGCCGACTCTTTGTCCCGTCCTAATTGCGAACCGACAACAGAGGAAGACTGTGGGGTTTGTACGGTGATTGTAGATATGCCTGTAAAGAGCAAAGAAGTAATAAGGGAAGAACAGCACAAGGACGAGGAGATAGTCAAGATAGTGCAGTGCTTGGAAATTGCTGAAGAGGAAAAGGCTAGATATTGGAGTGGGCAAGGTTATCATATGAACAATGGCTTGTTGTATCGATATGGTCCAGACTCAAATCGGGAAACTAGTCAGTTAGTTATCCCCAAACACGAACAAGATAATGTTATTGCTGCCCATCATGATGCAGCAACTGCTGGACACTATGGTATAGATAAGACCACTGAACGCGTAGCAAGACGATACTTCTGGAAAGGAATGAGGAAACATATTGAAACCTATGTTCGGCAGTGCTTACAATGCCAACGTTACAAATGCTCAAATCAAAAGCCTGCCGGCTTACTCCAAATCACTGCCCAGAATCAGCGTTTTGAGGTGGTCGCCTTTGACCTGTTTGGCCCTTTACCCCGCACAGCTGACAACCACAACTGGATATTCATAATTGAGGATGTTGCTACACGTTGGGTTTAGATATTCCCGCTAGAGCGTGCCACAGCGGAGGAATGTGCCAAAATTCTGCTAGACGAGATCATACTGAGATACGGTACACATCGTCGTTTTATAAGTGATAACGGCACCCAGTTCGTAAGCAATGTTATGCAACAACTGACCTATTGTCTGGGTATTCAACATGGCTTCACTTCGGTATACCACCCTGAAACCAATCCGGTGGAACGAAGAAATCGGGACCTGAAAACTCAATTGGCAATCCTGGTAGGCGAAAATCATGTCACATGGAAGGAGAGCTTACCTTCTATTCGCTTCGCCATGAATACGGCAACGTCATGCTCAACTGGACAAACTCCAGGATACTTAACATTCGGACGTGAACTAAGGACACCAGACGATGTGCAGCATGATCTCAGAGAAATAGTACTTTAACGATAATTTCGTCAAAGTACTAACGCCCCGCTTACTTATGATGGCTGACACGTTGGCCAGGGCACGAGAAGTGCAGGAAATGAAAGAGGAAAAGAGAAAGGAGTATGTAGACCAACGACGCCAGCCGAGTCCGGATTATAAACTCGGAGACTTAGTTTTGGTTGCTACTCATGTATTGAGTAAATCCAGTCAAGGTTTTAGCTCTAAACTCGCTCCCAGACGTGACGGACTATATGTCATAATACGAAGTCATGGTGCTAGTTCATTCGAAATTGCCAGCACTGACTCGAATACCCCTGTGGGTATATATCACGCGTCAGCCCTGACCCGCTATCGTACGGAAGACGGGACTGTCCCCGAGCCAACACTGCCAATTAGAAAGAGAGGAAGGCCTAAGAAACAAGACTCTGTCAAGAGAGGCATGGCTACAAGGGTTCCCAAACGCCGCGGTATTGCTCGCTCAAATGAACGACATTGATGATGTATGTCCTATTTGTCGAGTCGACTGCATGGACATAGGGGGAGATTTGTAACAATAATACCACCTACAACTAACAGATGGCGCCACAGGAAAAATTAGAAGTCGGTGTTAAGATTCTCCGGCGGTTAACAAAACCCCGACTGATTAATGGTTCAAGGTGTCTTCGGATAGGAACTCGAATACTGCACGCTTTATGCCTCAACCACTTGCTTGAGCATTTAAGTGTCTTCTTCGAGCACTAACTTCTGCGACTTATGTGCATCAACCTAGCTACGAAGGTAGCTTGTATCTTGTAATTGATATATTTGGCACCGATATTAAAATTGTAACAAGAGTCCAGCTTTTATTGCCGTTGGCGCGCCATCCCGCTCTACAATTGTTTATTTTTTATATGTAAATGTACACAACAACATTTTCAGTGAAAAGAACAAAAAATTAAAAAAGAAAGGATTTCCTAAAAACTATAAGGAGCGATGATCTCTAGACAATGCCCAACAGTTATAATATTCGCATTCATGTCCTCAATCGCGGAATTAATTTCCAAGTCAATTGACTCATAGTTTTTGGATTTAATTTTCTTTCTATAGAAATGAATCTTTGTTTCTTTAACCAAAAGTTCTAACACTTGTGCCAGAGACGGATTCTTACGTGTCAAATATTTATTTATTCTAGCATGCCACCCTTCTAGATTATTGGTGGTTCATTTCACTTCTTGATAGCAACACCACTTTTTAATAAATGCAATATCACTTAACCAGTAAGAATTAAAGTACGAGTTAAATTTACGTACTTGCTCGCAGTTAGGTGATCGTCTCATTATATATTTATATCCGGACATTATGAATTTCAAGGGTAAACGCGCCAAGCCAGCACATTT
The DNA here is from genome assembly GCA_963082885.1 of Parascotia fuliginaria. Classification (NCBI taxonomy): domain Eukaryota; kingdom Metazoa; phylum Arthropoda; class Insecta; order Lepidoptera; family Erebidae; genus Parascotia; species Parascotia fuliginaria. The sequence goes on along the minus strand of OY720199.1, from coordinate 479,595 downwards.
AGCAACATGACGTCTTTGGACTCTGGATTTCATTCCTAATGTCCTTGCCTTTTTGAATAAACTATTACAGAAGTGATAAAAACATCCTTTGATCACGGTTTTCGGAAAAAAAATATAAATTGCATTCATAGCTGACTTCTCATAGTCCATGGTAATTTTTTTCGGATACCAAGTAGGTAATCGACTTTTAATTAATTCCATTAATATCGCATACGTCTTCTCGTTTTTATTATGCAGAAATGCAAAAAAAAGTGGGACCACTTTTTTTGTAATTTCATTGTATCCATGGATGGTATAAATTTGCGAAAATGGTGGTGGTCTGGACTTGAAAGTTCCATCACATAAAAAGTGTTCAAAGTTATCAGAAATATTTTTTATGTCAGCGTTGCAAAACACGAGAATTCTCGTCCTCTCATCCATATCATTATAGTCTGCTAACAGAAATGATTCAAATTTTTGTGGTATTATTACTTCAGTAGGCAATTTAAAATTCAGCTTCGTTACACCTAAGTTAGTGTTCCTCGCGTTGTACAGCCCACTTTTCATGTTATTAAATTTCGGTAGGTCAGTAACTAAATGCACACCATCATCCTGAAGCTGACAAATCATATCTTCAAACTGTTTTTGTATGGGTTTTGTGTTAGTACAGACTTTTGTTTTTAGTTAATTATATTTTATCATGATATTATTTTTTGAGAAATTTGGTACACAACTGGCATTATGCGAATTTTCCTTTATAAAAATATTTTCACTGTTAGTTGTGATATTGCCTTTACATCCCTTAAAATTATAACACAGCCAATATTTATTTCCGTTACTGAACTTTTTTGAATTGTGGTACTGACGACCTCCGTAAAGTAATTTAATCCCACCACGTTTTGTTGGTATGAAATCAAAATGTTTTTCTTCACTTATTTCCATGTTGGGAATATTGTTTCTTCTGCTAATTACAAATTGTTGCACCAATTTTTCAACCGAACTTTACTGAAGTGAAATGAAGTTGACTCAAATAAATAAATAAATAATAAATAAATAATATGTGGACACTATCACACACTGTCGCGTCTAGTCCCAAGCTAAGCAGAGCTTGTGTTATGGGTACTAGGTAACTAAAATATAATACATATAATACATACTTTTTTTTTTTTGTAAATACATACTTATAATACATAGGAAACACCCAGACTAAAGACAAATACAAATGTTCATCACACAAATATTTGCCTTCCGCGGGAATCGAACCCACGACACCCGGCGTCGCAGTCAGTTACACTAACCACTAGACCAAAGGTGCAGTCAAATGACTTTAGTATGACATTTAAATATGATAAATGGCCAGTACGCCACACGTTCTATAATAGTTTTGCAGTACAATATAATTACGGACTCGGATTTATATCTATGAATATAGATTTTATGTTTACTCTTATCATAATTGGTTAGGAAATAAGATTTTTTGGTCTGCGTTCCTAACTGGTTAAGGAATAAGAATATTTTATCCATTTTCTAGGAAAATGGATAAAATATCCTTATTCCTTAACCAGTTAGCAAAAAGCGAAAAAAAATTCTTGTTTCATACATAGTTAAGAATATGGAAGATTAAAGAGATAAGTATATTTTGTATTTGTATTGTAATGTAAAATTATGTAGGTACCTTAGATGACAAATATTATTATATTATATGATATGTTGTACAGTAACTATTCTTTTTTTCTTAATAAATTACGTGTACTGATATGATTATTTAATTACAGTATTTACATTTAAAACAATGTCTGTTATTTAAAACAAATGCTTACCTTTGTAGAAATAAGATTGCTTTTATATATTATGTAATATCGTTTATTGTGATTTACAAAATTTTCACAATGTTCCACAAAAAATAGAAGGAGTAAAATCAGTGAGTAAGTCAGATTGACAGTTTTTACTTTTTTTATTTCTTATCCTCTATACTCTATATTTCTTCATGTAGGTACGCTACATCACTCCCCTCCAGAGACCGTCAAGGGCGATAATAATCTGGAAATCTGACGCAGCGACCAGATCGAGTGTGATAATTTTCAGTATTATTAGAAGGTGTATTAGGGTCAACTTTGTCAGCTAATATGTATGCAGGCTTAAGACGGTCTATGGAAACAGTGACCGCTTTGCCTTTAAATAAAATTTTGAAATATTTATCTCCCTTTTCTATAACTTTATGAGGGCCTGTGTAAGCTGGTTGTAGGGATCCACGTGATGCGTCATCTCGTAGGAATACGTGATCAGTGGTCGCAAGGTCTTTGAATATAAATATTTTACCATGAGTATGGCGAGAGGCTGGTATAGGCTGTAATTTCTGTGCAAAAGCACGAATACGGGCAATAAATTCCGTTGGGTCAGTAGTACCAACAGTACTGGGTGCGAAAAATTCTCCCGGGAGTCTAAGTGGCTCACCGTAAATTAATTCAGCTGACGACGCCTGGAGATCATTTTTAAATGCACTCCTCACACCGAGAAGTACCCACGGCAAGGTTTCGGTCCAACGTTCGCTGGAATGGCAAATAATAGAAGCTTTAAGCTGCCTATGAAAGCGTTCCACAAGACCGTTACATGCTGGATGGTACGCTGTTGTACGTTTGTGCTGGAAACCAGCAATTTTAGATAATTGCTCAAACAAAGACGACTCAAATTGACGACCTCTGTCTGTCACAATGCTGTTAGGGCATCCAAAGCGAGATATCCATCCTGTCACTAAAGCCTTCGCTACTGTTTCAGCAGTGATGTCGACGATAGGTATGACTTCTGGCCATCTTGTAAATCGATCGACTGCTGTTAAACAGTACTTAAAGCCCTGAGACAAGGGTAGTGGACCTACAAGGTCAATATGGATCTCAGTAAATCTGGCACGAGGCAAGTTAAATGATCCCAAAGGAGCGGAAACATGCCGACTTACTTTAGTACGTTGACATGCGAGACAAGCTCGTGCCCATTCTCTACAGTCTTTCCTGATACCCGGCCAAACAAACCGTTCCGCTACTAATTGAGCAGTTGCAGATATGCCAGGATGACTGAGAGAGTGTAAACTGTCGAAAACTTGTTTCCGTAACATTTTAGAAACGAATGGTCTGGGGGACGCTGTGCTGACGTCGCAGTACAAGTATGTACGACTCCCAGGTACCTGTATCTTCTCCAAACGTAATGAGGACCCTTCCAGTATCAATTTTTGCAATTCAGGATCGGAGAGTTGTGATTCCGCTATCCTGTCTGAACTTACTGGCATTTGAAGTTCGTCCACACGAGATAAGGTGTCGGCTACGACATTGTCTTTGCCGGATATGTGCCTTATATCGGTGGTGAACTGAGATATGTAGTCCAGATGACGGAATTGTCTCGGTGTACAGTTGCGTTTCCTGTCATTGAAAGCAAAGGTAAGTGGCTTGTGGTCGGTATAAATGATAAAGTGCCTTGCCTCTAACATATGGCGAAAGTATTTAATGGCTTCGTAAATGGCCAATAGTTCCCTGTCATACGGCGAGTACTTAGTTTGGGAAGGACTAAGTTTTCGCGAAAAGAAAGCTAATGGCTTCCAGCCATCGTCCTGAAACTGTTGTAATACGGCACCAATTGCTGTGTCCGATGCATCAGTGACTAATGCGAGCTTGGAATTGCAATCGGGGTGTGCCAATAGTGCAGCGTTCGCGAGGCTTTCCTTGCAGTTGTTAAATGCCTGTAAGGTATCGCCACTAAGACTAACGGGATGAGAACCTTTTACATTGCCGACTAGCAATTTATGCAACGGTGCCTGAATTTGAGCCGCATGGGGTAGAAATCGCCGATAAAAATTAATCATGCCAAGAAAGCGCCTTAATTGGCGAACGTCTTTAGGCGGCGGAAAGTCCCTAATGGCTTCAACTTTTGTATCCAGTGGTTTTGTGCCCTTTTCGGAAATGCTGTAACCTAGGAAGGTTACTTCCGGAACACCGAAAACACACTTGGATGTATTTACGACAATGCCGAAATCTCTTAATCTACTAAAGATGGTAAAGAGATGCTCTTCGTGTTCCTTTTCGTTCTTGGAAAACAGTAGGAAATCGTCAATGAAGGAATAACAGAAATCAAGCCCTCTTGTCATTTCATCTACGAAACGCTGAAATGTTTGACTTGCATTTCGTAGACCGAAGGTCATGTAGGGGAATTCATATAACCCAAAAGGTGTTGTTATAGCGGTCTTTGGAATGTCGTCAGGACTGATCGGTATCTGGTTAAATGCCTTTACAAGATCAATTGTGCTGAATACACGGCAACCAGCAATGCTGTGAGCGAAATCGTGAATGTGTTTAATCGGATACCGATCAGGCACAGTTCTCGCATTGAGCATTCTATAATCGCCACAGGGCCTCCAGCTGCTATCCTTCTTTTGAGCCAAATGCAAGGGTGACGACCAAGGGCTTTCAGATGGCCGTGCAGTACCATTGTTCAGCATGAGCTGAAATTCCTGCTGAGCGATTTTTAGTTTGTCTGGCGCTAGACGACGAGGGGGACAAGAAACTGGAGGGCCAGGAGTCGTGCGTATGTGGTGTACAGTGTTGTGTGGTGTAGTACGTTGAATGCCAGCTGGTCGAGTGATTTCTGGAAATTGATCTAAAATCCTATGGTATTTAGAATCACCAGTTGTGACCTTTACAGAAGATATAAAAGAGTCTGAGCGATTCGCAGCAGAAATAGAAATGTTTGTATTACTGTCAATTAGTCGTTGATTACGACAGTCAACGATTAATGAGTAAAAAGATAAAAAATCTATACCTATGATAGGTTTACTCACGTCCGCCACTACAAAACGCCACTTAAAGTCTCTACGCAAACCGAGGTTGAGGTTCAAGTCCACGTAACCGTACGTCTTGATAGTCGTCCCGTTTGCAGCACTGAGTTCATAGTTGCTCTGCACGCGATGCTCACGAAGGATGCGACGGGGATAGACGCACAGGTCACTTCCTGTATCCACCAAAAACGGTGTCTTCGACGATTGATCCACGACGAACAGGCGACCAGTAGAAGTCGGGCAATCGTTTGTCGCCATTACCGACCGCCCGCTGCGTTTCCCGCCTTGAAGTCGCAGGGCTTGACACAACAATTAGCTTTCTCACCAAATTTATTGTGATACCAACACACGGGGAACTTCCTATAGCTTGAATTCGAGCGAGACCGACTTCGTTCTCGATTTTCGCTATACTGACGCTGCCTAGGTCGACCACCACGCTGCGTAGATTGATGGCCTCTGAGCTGCGTCGTTAGGTTTTGCATAGCGCGCTTTAACTCAGCAATCTCACACGCGAGCTCGTTGACACTTGGTTCAGTGCTGGAAGCTGCAGCGATGTGGATGGGTGGTGTTGCGATGTCCTGCACACGGTCTGCCAGTTCTGCCAGCGCTTCAAGAGTGGATGTTGGCTGGGATGCTAGAAGGGGCTGGATATTGCAAGGAAGGCGGCTACTCCAAATAGTACGCAAGAAGTCTTCAGGAACCTTAGGTCCTGCTAGGCTCTGAAGATGACGCAGAAACTGCGATGGCTTTCTGTCTCCTAACTCCTCATGCATCAACAGCTGCTTTACCTTGCGCTCCTGTGACGCTGATAGGCGTTTTACAAGCTCGATCTTCAGCTTGTCGTACCAATTCTGACTAGGCGGTAACATGATAACATCTTTCACTTCCTTAGAGATGTGCGGTTCTAGATGTCCGACCACGTAATTAAATTTAGTGACATCACCAGTCACGCCAGCGTTTGCAAACTGTGCTTCTATTTGCGCAAACCACAAATCTGGTTCATCAGGCCAAAACGGAGGTAATTTTATAGATACACGAAATATCATATCGTGTTTATCCATATGCACGTGCTCACTAGCACTGTGAACCGACTCACTGTCACTCATATTTTTCGAGTTCACGGGGTCACCAATGTAGAAATAAGATTGCTTTTATATATTATGTAATATCGTTTATTGTGATTTACAAAATTTTCACAATGTTCCACAAAAAATAGAAGGAGTAAAATCAGTGAGTAAGTCAGATTGACAGTTTTTACTTTTTTTTATTTCTTATCCTCTATACTCTATATTTCTTCATGTAGGTACGCTACACCTTAGAATATCCTAATTATTTATATACAAGTATAAGTGTACACATCTACATAATTATAGACGTAGTAAGTATGACATATTTAACCATATATAAATATATTCTTAACAAGCGCATACAAGTAAATAGAAATGATGAATCTATTTTTGTTCTGACCGCAACAATTGTCCGAGTAGAATATTAGATCTAAGCCCGGTCCATCGTAATTTATCACACTACTTTCAATAAACAAGATCCTATTTCATCAGCTCCGCGGTTTGCTTCTCCTTCATGCCAATAGAAACAATCTGTTTTATCATTACCGATATGAGACACTGTAAAATTGAAGGTATTGAGTTTCGATTTGTAATAAAAAATAAAGGTATTGCCACGTGGAAGTTGCAGGATTGCTTGCAAATCATAAATTGCAATCATTTTATTAGGACCAGAGCTTTTTTTGTCAGAGTCTTTTTCAAGTCGGGAAAGGTCCTTCTCTTTAATGTGATCAACATACTGGACTTCTAAATTTATTTTTGAATCACCTAGAGCATTTTCATATCGTACACAAAGTTCACACCTGTCTTTTTTCGGCTTGAAGAAACTTATATTAAATTCACCATGAAATATTCTTGAGTACAATGTTTCATTGGCATAAGGTACGTTATTAGATTTACTCAAGGTTTTATAATATCTATAAAGATCACTGAGTGACTTTCCTCCATCAATATATTCCCTTGACGATTGTTTTCTAAGGTAGTGAGATTCCATTCGTGGTATTGAATTGATATGATCTCTAACACTTTGGCGAATAGATTCTGCAACTTTGCTATGGTTGCCATGTATGCCCCTCATGTCTTGTTCAAGAAAACCGTCTTTAGATTTATCAATAACTGTTCTGATGACACGGTCATTAATATCTAATATTGCCCTGAAGATAGTTTTGCATACTCGAATGGGCTCTTCATTAATTTGGAAATAAAAGCTATGGTTGTGTTTTCTTGGATGAGTTTTACCGGTGAATCTAAATGCTGGAATAATCGCTTTCATGCTCTTATGAATAAAATTAAGTTGAGCAGCCAGATCTCCTAATTGCCAATAATTTTCAAATATTTTAATTCTATTATCATTATTTATTTTTTGTGTACATTTTAGTTTGCATTTTCACCACACGGAGGTTTTAAGCATCTTTCAGAATTTTTTTTTGTGACTTAGAACGAGAAGTGTTAGGTTTTCCGGTATTTCTTAATATTTTTGCTTTATTTGACAACCATTCGTTCACACACGATTTACGTTTTTTGCGGAATTTTCGTATTGGACTCAAGATTTGCTCAGGAACGTTATTGTTAAGTACGTTACTTCCTTGGTTACAAAACTGCAGAGAGGGTAATACAGTATAATTAGAATCACAGCTAGTATTTGGTGACCTAAACTTAGAAACGGCATTGCTGCTGCTGACACTGCTGCTGCTGCTACTACTATTCGACGAGGAAGTCGATGAAAAAAATCCGATGATATGGACCGCTTGCGCTGTGGAATATTCTTAGAAGTAGAAGGAATCACAACGAAATTTTCTGATGCACCAGTATTTGCGTAAGGTTGGGTTTGATCCTCCTGTTCTGGCAATATTACTGAACTCAGCTTAACACACGCTTTTTTATAGTCGGCCGACAAACGCTACTGCCTGAGGATGAACTCTTATATCCACAGTCAATTTTAAAATTTGGATCTTTGACGCTGTCATCACTGTTTTCGAAATAAACATTTCCTTTATCCGATGCATTTCCGTCTAAAACAATTAGAGTATATTGATTTATCAAACGTTAAAGTAAAAGTATAATTTAAATATAAGTTAAATATAAACAAACCTGAACAAGAGGGGTCTATAATATCGGCAATAATGCTTGGACTTGTACATTGCATAGGTATTATGTTCTGATCTTCGGTTTCATGCTGCTTATTTTCATATTTTTCGAAGTAGATGTATCAAGAAAACAAAATAAATAAGTTTACAACTGAATTCAGATTCCGTGTGGTGAAAAATGTACACAAAAAATTAATAATAGTTTAATTTTATACAGAAAAAAAGACCGAACACAACATATCGCACGGTGACAACTAAACTGACCGAACTCAAAATTTTTAAAAATTTAGTTACATATACATAGTGACTCTAAACAACGTATTCTACCCACTGAATATTAATACACTGCCATTTTACTGTTAGAGAGGGACAGACGCCTATTTGCGTCGCTATCTTTTTTCTATCCCCGCGCCCCTCTCGCTTATGCAAAAGTGACGAATTTAGTAATGCGTCGACAGTGATTGCAAAAGCACGTGACAGTGTTATTACTTTAGTGACCTATTACGCTTTGTGTCTCTACTCTTCTAACAATCGAGGTAAGTTCCGTTTAACATTATTTAGTCATAAAGTGACCGATTTTGTATTTAAGTCACTTTAATAGTTTTTGGGCAAGGAACTTAGATGACCAAAATTGAATTAGGTCATTTTTATACTAAGTGTGATTAATTATTTTTTGTCACAACTCCTATTACGTCTATATTGTTCTAAAAGCGAACTTTTCGAGGCGGATCATTTCGTTAAACGTCTTTATAATACTTTTTACTTGTGTTTTATAAATGACCAAATTATTATTGATTCATTTTACTTCTTTTTCAGTTTTAATCAACCACGGTGGGTCACTTTATTTAAAACAAAAAATGAATAATAGGAGTGCATTAATTCTCAAGTTATTGGAAGAAAAGAATAAAAATGAGGTAAGAGCGTTATCTTGACGCACTCGAGTAGGTACCACGCTTTGTCGCACAGAAGAGTAAGGAGAGATTACAGTTTTAATAGATTGAAGTTAATAATTATATTCCGTTCTTTTTAGGAATATATGGAGATCGATAAAGAAAATGTACTAAGTACTCCCTCTATGACGGAAATAGATAAAGAGAATGTATCAACAAGTCCCTCTGTGATAGAAAATACGCCGCCGCAGTCTACCACTAACAAGCAACTGCAGATTTTAAAGCAAAGCACACAAACCGACTCCTTTAATTTAAGTTTTTTTCAATTGTTCGTATTTATATTCATTCATTTAGCTTGTATCTATTATTAAATTACTAATTTACTTTTCAGGTCAAAGAATATGTTGAATTAATTAATATAACTCCGATAACCATCCCCCATCAAGCTGCTTTAGAAGTGAAATCTAACAGACGTTCAAGTTCAAGGAACTCGAGTACAAGCTCGTCATCAACCTCAAGTAATAGTAGCTCGTCTTCAAGTAGCTGTTATGATTCCAAAACATCTGAAGCGTTAGCCATCCCAGGACCAAGCACAAGTAATTTGCGACCGATATCTGACAGACCATGTTACAATATATCACCAGTTAACACAGATGAAAGTGATGTGGGCTTGAGTGATACAGATCCAACATATTATTATAACAATACTGCAAAAGGACGTGTACGTATCGTCAGCAGCAGCTCTTCGTCCTCAGATACAACGTCATCTGCTAGGCCCAATGTAGGAGAAAAGAAAAAAACCAGAAAACGCAAAAGGAATCCAGGTACTTGGAAGCAAAATAAAGCGAAAATTTTACGTAACTCCGGTAAAGCTTATGAATCTGTATCTAAATCAAAAACAAATGTCCCAGCTCGTTGCATGAAAGATTCCTGCACTAGTAAGTGCCGGCTTAAGTGTCCAGACAACGTAAATGAGGACGAAAGACAGGAACTGTTCAACAATTATTGGAAGCTTGCAAATCTAGACTTGCAGCGTGCCTATATCAGGCCATGTATGGTAGTAGTAGAGCCAAGATACAGGTATACAAATGCGCAAAGACCTCGTTTGCCTAATAACGCCTTTTATTTTACTATTAATGGAAATAGGATCAGGGTGTGTAAATTGTTTTTTATAAATACCCTGGACATATCGGATAGACAGCTCAGGACTGTAAAGAAAAAAACGAATAGTCAGGGTTTCTTAGAGCCTCAAAAGCGCGGTAAGCATCAAAGCAAGAAAACTGTGGACCCACGGCTTATCGAGCAAATAAAAAAACATATAGAATCGATACCGCGAATTGAATCGCATTACTTGAGAGCTACTACGAATCGAGAATACATAACTGACAGCAAAACTATTAAAGATCTATGTAACGATTTCAATAATACTCAGAAAGAGAAAAATCTCTTACAGGCGGAATACTGGCTGTACCTTAAAACTCAACACAGAATATGACATAGGTTTCTTCATACCAAAGAAGGATAGATGCGATACCTGTGTAGCTTATCAACTGGCCCCCGATAACACGAAAGCCCTACTTAAGACTAACTACGACAAACATATTAAAGAAAAAGATCTGTGTCGAAAAGAAAAAAAGAGTGACCGTCTAATGGTCAATGAAACCCATATTTGTGCAGTGTTTGATTTACAGTCTGTCATGTTGTGCCCTAGTCCAGACTATTTTTATTACTGCTCTAAAATAAATTGTCTTAATCTTACTGTAACAGAATTAAAAACTGGAGAGGATGATGGGAAATCTTACGGAGACGTTTACTGTTATTTCTGGGACGAGACTCAAGCCCAAAGGGGGGCCAATGAAATAGGTTCTTGTATTTATGATTATCTAGAAAAACTAACCAAAAAAAACTTAGACAAGAAGTTGCATGTAACGTTTTACTCAGATAACTGCACAGGGCAGAACAAAAATAAAATGATTGCATGTCTTTACTCTTATGCAGTAACACATTTTGATAATATTGAGAGCATTACCCACAAATATTTAATAAAAGGCCACACGCATAATGAACCCGACAACGTACATAGTTTAATTGAGAAGGAAATAAAAAAAATGAAAAGGCTGGACCTATATACATACCACTCCAATTTGCTACGCTCATCAAAAGTGCTAGAAAATCTGGGATGCCTTTCATGGTAAATGAACTGAGCTACAAATTCTTTTTGGACCTAAAACATCTGCAACAACAGTGGGCTTACAATTTTAATGAAAACAGCAACAAGGAGATGATTTTGTGGAATGATATAAAGGCTTTAAAATTCATCAAGGAAGAAAAGTTTTGCTTTTACTATAAATTATCTTACGCAGATGAAGAATTTTCTCTTATAAATATGCGCCCTAAAAGAAAAAAAATGTTACACTATGAAGAAATTGTTCTTAGACCCTTGTATGAGAACCCTCTTGGACTGAGAGAACAAGAAGAAAGATCTCAAGGAGTTAGCAAGGAAAAACTTAATACCAGTTTTTTACGCTACTTACTACGAAATGTTATAAGTTAGAAGACTATGATTATACCTAATTAATAAGGATGTTTGTGATTATTGATTTGGTTGTGATTAGTATATTTTTACTGCTACATAGATAAGACATTGATATTATATTTTGTAATGAACATTAAACGGGTAGAAGAACCAAAGTTAGATTTTGTACCCAATAACGGCCATGTTAAGTTTTTATTTCAATTTTTTTATTAATTTTGTTAATTTACAATAATGAGTCCTACATATAAACAAAAGGCTGATAATAACTTATGTTTAAGAATTTGATAGGTGTTATAATATACGTGTATAAGTACATTTTAGAAGAGAATACCTATTTTTTATGTTTTATGTTATTTAATACCTAAAGGTAGTACACATTTAGTGCCATATCACAGGAACACTTTTTTTTTTAGAATAGTAAGGATAATGCAAATTAATGATTGTCAATTTGAAATATTTTTTTAATAGTGTATACTTTAGTGCCGTACTAAAATAAAAACAAAAATAATCATTTGTATTATTATATTTGACATTTCTCAAAGAATTACTCCTAGATTTATGAAGAAGACTGTCTTTATACATAAAAAGATAGTTATTATGTTTAAAACATTAATATAAAATAGACCTTTGTCAAAGTAGTACATCAAAAAAATCATTTAGTTAATATTAAAGTGACCTTCTTTATTAAGTTTTTTTTGTAACGCTTCTAAAATAAAAAATAAAAAGATTTTGGAAAACCAATTTTTTTTTTTCTAAAGAGGAATAGTTATAATATCAATTAATAAAGCAACTGAGGCGTTACCTTGTGTCAGTAAAAAGTTATTTAATAAAGAACACAAAAATGTGTATTGTGTGTGTACACATTTCCTTTATTTGCCGAAAAACATAAATTTTGAGTTGAGTCACTTTCGTTCTCACGAGGCGATATGATCCATGATTATTGAAATATTTAAGAACAAAAAGACATTACCTGTATTGGGTCTTTATAATTTTCCATAAAACACGAATATAGATCAGAAATATAAAAAAAAGAGACCCTTTATAGGTTATGTCTGTTTTTTATATATCACGTGGCAATATTTACAATTCTTTTCGTCAACAATATAGTCATAACACAGATTGTATCCACTTTTTCGTAAAAACTTACCAATAAAAAGTCACATCACACGATAAAACGCTTTTCTGGCGACACAAGACACGTCTACTCCGTAATAACACAAATGTGACACTGTTCACGCCGATGATCGGAGCGAAACGGCTCCGTGAAAAAAAGTACTTATCGCCATCTAGCGGTAACCATGCGCCACATAAAATTGACGTTTTTGCAGCCGAACAAATGACGTGCGCGCTATTTAATGCTGTGATTATGTAATTTTGTACACAATATGTGATGTGACACTTTTCTTGCCGGGGTGCGATATTTAGGTCCATCGATAATATTCCGTTTTGTTCTACCGTGCGGTAGAATTAACGCACCGCAAGACAGTGCGCGGTCGCCCTTACTTTAACATGTTTTTTTCAATTCTCTAGTTTGGTTTAATTAATAAAGATACAATAAACTCGTTACAACAGGAATCTTCAATAGACAAAAGTAGACTTGACTGACAGACTTCACATTAAACAACAGATACATTATTTCTTTTTTTAGTTTATTGGCTAGTTAAAGTTACTCTACACTTCACATTATCAATTAAATAGAAAACAGGAGGTTGGAACGACAAAGTCGCATGTATCGTTGCTACGTTTCTATTTCGGCAGTTTGAATATGAAACTTCTTAATTTACGATGAATTTTATCCTATAATAATAATAATAATAATAATTACATTTATTTCTCAGTATATGGTACATTGAGGTCTTACAAAAACATTGATTCACATACACTACCATTGCTGGTGTAGAAACATTAATTATTTAAACTAAACATGCATCAAAATCGTGAATTTTTTTGTGTTATAATATTAAATTATGATTATTGTTTACAATTTAAATGTGGAATTTATATTCATCATTAATGTATTATTTATATTAAACTATATTCATAATAGTGGTAATGCTAAAATATTAATTACAATGTCAAGATATTAATTACAATGTCAAAATATTAATTCCGATGTCAAAATATAAATTATAATGTCAAATATTATTTTTAAAGAGATAATGACAAAGTATTATTTATAGTGTAGAAAATTATTAATAACAATGTCAAAAATATTAATTGTAATGCTAAAATATTAATTACAAATTTTAATGATTAATTGTAACATCATAATATTACTATAAGAATAATAGCTTTCATAATGTCAAAATGTATGATTAAGAAACTCGTTTACAGAATAAAAGCACTTGTCTAAAAGCCAAGAAAACATTTTACTTTTAAACTTGTTAATAGTCATTATTCTAATATCTGGTGGTAATTTATTATATATTTTAATTGCCATACAATAGACATTTCTGCTAGATAAATGTAATCTTTGTGGAGGCACAAGCAATTTACCAGGATATTTCTTGGTTAGTCTTACAGAGACTTGTTCGTTTAATGGGAACAGATGTGGGTATTTCTTTACAAATAAAGTTATTTCCAAAATGTACAGGCAAGGCAGTGGAAGTATTTTTAATTTCTTAAATAATGGCCTGCAATGGTCTAAAGAGTCTGCTCCACATATAGCTCTGATACACTTTTTTTGTACAACAAAAGCTTTTTCTACATCTACTGAGTTACCCCATAGGACTAAACCGTAACGCAATACCGATGAAACATACCCATGATACGCACTTAGAGCTGTTTTTTACCAGATACTAGGCTAAGCTTTCGGAGGGCGTATACAAACTTATCGAGTTTGTTACACACTCTTTCTACATGTTCTCTCCAGTCTAATTTATAGTCAATTACTATACCCAAAAATAAAGCCGATCGTCCAGGTTGTATAATTGAATTATTGTGTCGTATTATTGTTGGTATTATAGACGCGTTATGAGTTTGGAACTGAATTAATTTGCAGCTCTAATAGCATCAGGGAGGTCTACTCTATTGACTCTTACAGTTCCTACAGCATAAATATCGTTGATAAACAAGTCGTCCATTAAGTTACATCCGGTAAAAAAATTATCGAACGCAACCAAAGTATTGCGTGGTACATTTTGGAATAGCCTCCAAACCACGTTGTATCCAAGACCTTCATTCTCAACATTATCTCCTTTGCCTGCATACACATCGAATTGATAAAGATATCCTGTCGTTGCATCGCATCTCGCCCCTACTTTAAAACCCCTCTTCACCGGTTTCTTTGGCATATATTGTTTCAAGGAACTTCGGCCCTTAAATTTCACCATGCATTCGTCAATAGACTGCCTGCTTGAATTTGAAGTTTGTTTTTGGAATACGTCGTTCAGGGTATCAATGAGAGTCCGCAATTTATATAACTTGTCATAATTGGGTGAAGTCCTCGGTGGTTCTTGTGTGTTATCCCTTAAATGTAGATTTTCAGTAATCTTTTTAAATCTTGTGATTGGAAAAACATTACTAATTTCCGGGTTATTATAAAATCGATCGCTGGACCAGTGTAATTCGTTGTCGGGGAGTGGGTTTAATCCCATCATAATGAGCACTCCAGAATAGGCTTTTATTTCTTGAGGCGATACAGCTTCCCACTTTTTACTATTCTTCTGTGACGCATATCTATTGCTATTGATTCTATGATGCTCTCAGTGAAAAAGTTATAAAATATATCTACAGGTTGTGTTTTATGGGTATATGTAGATTGAGGCTCTATTTTCTTGTCAAAATTAGGCACTGTGTGGTGTTCTTCAACAATTTTCCATACTCTCGGAAGTGAGATTTTTGGTCTTTTAGAAGCTATTAATGGTTCAGTACGTGGTACAAATACAGGTAAGTTGAAATCGGCAATCTCAGATTGTTGAGTAGATGTTGCAGGTACAATAAACAAATTAGATTCTGTAAATATTGACGAGTCCACAAGTGGTATAGCGGTGGTACCAGACAAATTATTCAATGCAGGTGAAATTTCTCTTGCTGTTAAATTGTTAGAAGTACTTGCCTGAGATTGGGGTGGCAGTAAATCGGAATCGGTAAATGTAGGTGGAATATCGATTGTACTCGTTTGAGGTGTAGGCGACCTAGGTGTAGTAGACAAAGGCTTAGCTAATCCTACGCTTTTTGAAAAATTGCTTAATTCCGACAGGTTAGCAGCTGGCGTCTGGGTTGGTAAGTATGATGTTTTGATAGACTTTGGTAACGGTAGCTTAGAAGTAAGTCCGATTGTTTTTAAACCCCTAGGTGCTGTCAGTGTAGGTAATTTCCGTAGTTTCAAATTTGATGGTTCTGAAGATAATCCATGACGTACATTTTCAGTAACAGATAGCTTTATATTTGAGAAAATTTTTACTGGTAACGAGGAATTGGAAGGCGAAAACGACAACTGTGAAGCTGGTAAATCTCTTTGAGAAGAGTCAATTCGTGTAGATGAAGTAGACGTACTTGGAATGGGAGATACTGGATTTCTAACCTGTAATGACGTTGCTGTTTCTCCTTCTAATATATTTATTAGTGAATTAGACTTGTCCTGTTCTCCTTGTTCGTCTTCATCTTCTAAATTTGGTATACCAAATAACTGATCCAGTCGCTTCTCAATGATATCGAATTTTCCCAAATCATTTTCAAAATCTCTTAAATAAGATGATGAACCAGACTGTACCTCATCTTCAGAGTCAGTATCAATGTCCGACAAATTATCAAGAATATCTTCTAGTCTTTTTTCAGAAATGATATTAACTTTTCTCTTTTTTTGCGCCGGCGGCATTTTAAAAACTCTACGGTTCTGAAAATGATAACGATAGTTTTAATACAAAGAGACAGAATCAATATTTTATACATATATATTGTACAATGACTCAACTCGGATACAGGGAATAATTTTCCCACTTAGTAGTTTCCTTCATGGATAAAGGGAAAATACTTCCCACCAAGTTTGAACTCGCAAAACTACTTCAATTTTTAGTTCTAATTACTGTTTACTACTAAATAATACTAAAAATATAGTCTATAAATAAATATAAACACAATTAAATACTTACTAGAATTTTTCTGGGCGACAGATGAAAAACACTTTGAGTGAGCTTTATTTTCGCGCTAAAATGTGACAAAAAAATTCAATTGTCACTTTCAACGAATTTTGACGTTAGACGAATGACACTTGGGAAAAAGTGTTACCATATATAAAAGTAAAGTATTTCGAACTTCTGATTCGTTTACAAAAATTCAAAGTATTGGCAAACGTTCGGTAATAAAAAGTAGATTAGTATAGCACAGGCGGGTGGGAAATTACTTCCCTATATTTGAATAAGGGTTATTGTTCAAATTGTTATTACATGTCAGATTAATAAAATAATGATTAAGTTGATTACATATGTCACTAGGGTCATTAATTATTTTGTCATTAATTATTAATTCTATAATTTCATTTTTATTATTGTTATTTTGTAAATTGTTTTTTATGATGGACCATGTCGCTTTGCATTTGTTTTAAGAATTGTGAATAAATTTATTGTTGTTTATTTGTTGCGATTTAGATATACATTTTTT
Source organism: Parascotia fuliginaria (assembly GCA_963082885.1). Taxonomy (NCBI): domain Eukaryota; kingdom Metazoa; phylum Arthropoda; class Insecta; order Lepidoptera; family Erebidae; genus Parascotia; species Parascotia fuliginaria. The sequence goes on along the minus strand of OY720199.1, from coordinate 462,619 downwards.
TAGGATCTTTGAATACTTATGGTATTTTTTCTTGTGATAATATTTACTTAATGCTTTGTGTTGGTATTCATAGTATAATATTCTTTTTTTAATGCATGATATTTTTAGGCCCTTACTCAGTCATTTATTTTTTATTGGTTTGTTACTTTTTTTAACGCGTATTTCTGGAAAACATAATTTATAAAAGAGCGTGAATAGGTCGTGGAATAAGTTAAATGCTTTATCGCAATCCGGCTCTTCATATATTTCATTGAAACTTAAGGCTCCTAAACATTGTAAAAATTTTACCTTATTACTATCGTTAAAATCTCTTTTAATTTCATACCAGAATTTATTTTTTGTGCATATATTTGTTTTGTCATGAAGATGAAATATTAATGATTGGCCAGTATCATGATCAAAAAGGGCTAAATTATGAACGCCGCTTTTTATATAATGTGTGGAAATATTACTCACTATTTGGTCTATGTTACTATTTTTTCTAGTAGGCAATTTAATATGCGACAGAAAATGAAAATTATTTAGGATGGATATTAACTAAATGTATAATAATAAACTCCTTTGAATATTTATTATTTTTTAATAAGTCAATATTCCAGTCACCACACATAATAATATACTTTTTGCCTTTATACGTGATTTTGCTTAATAATAATTCTATTTTTTTAAAAAATACTGACACATCAGAGTCTGGAATTCTGTAAATACAAACTATAATTAAATTATGGCTTAATATTTCTATACCACAGCATTCGAAACTAAAGTCGATGGCTAGTTCTTTAGCTATTGGCAATGGGCTATAAACTATCCCTTCTTTAACTAAAATACACGTACCACCTCGTTTTCGGCCGTGTCTTGAGTAACTAGCTGCTAAGGAATAATTTGTAAGTACTAGATTACTTTCATGCCCTGATTTAATGAAAGTTTCACTTAAACAAACAACGTCTATAACGCCAATTTGTTTTACCAAGTCCGCAATTGTTAGTTCAAATAATTCTAATTTATTTAATATACCGGCTATGTTCTGGTGTAACAACACAAATTGTTGTTTTTCCTCCAAGCTGTCAATATAATCAACATTTTTTCTACGGGACGAGACGAAAAAGACTTTTACGCAATTTCTCTAGTGGTTTTGGTGTATTATAATAATCACACTCGGTAGGGAAGGTCTTAATATCAACAAGTAAGCGCTGAAAGATACCTTCATAGATACGTTTTACACCGAGTTTGTTAATTTTACCCGTCGTATATGAGAATGTTTCATAGGATAAATCATGGTTACTGTCAACAAGGTATGCATAGCTATGATTTTCTATATCCATACAGAGTAAATTATTAAACATTTCTATTTTATAATTATGTATCAAAGCTCCTTTTATGTATGTAGGAGAGCAAATAATAATATTAGTGTTATTTATTTTTTTAAGGTTTTCTCTAATCAGTCTAACTAATTCAATGGATTCTATTGAGCCTTTAAAATCTTGTTCGCCAATTAAGATGATACAATAGTCGTCCATAGTGAAATGCTGTAGTTTAACAAAAATATTTGATAAAATGTCTTTCAATCCACTATTACGCGACAGATAATGACAATAATCGAAATGTTGTCCAAAAGTGTTTCTTAATATTTCTAATGAATCATGATGATTGCAGTTACTGAGAATACATAATTTTCTTTTACTTTTGCTTTCTTTCTTTTTTCCAGTTGATCTTGTTGTATTTTTTTGTGGTCAAACCAGTTGGTATTTTCTGAAGAAATATTTGTGGAAGTTTCGTTTGAAATATGTGATTTAGTTTTAATGCAGAGATAGCTATTTTGAATGTCATCAGATAAATGTTCTTCTTGGCCTAGTGACGAAATTCGTAAATTGTCTGTAATTGAATGTCTATTCCTTTTTCTTGCAGACAGCAATTGCAATCTTTGTGATTTTATAGGAGTAGTATAAAGATTTTTAAGTGTATTAATTTGAAGTTGTTGCCGCTGTACTGTTTCTTTTAATTCATTGTTCTCGTATATTACATTGTCCAATTCGCTTTGTGTAATTTCAAGTTGCTGTTTTAATTCTAACATTTCAACCTTCATTTCTTCTAAGTCGTAATTGCCTAATGATAAGTCTAAACTTCTTAAACTAGTTTTGTCAAGTTCGAGTGATGAATCATTAATTAGTGAATTTATAGATTTAGATCTTGTCATCTTCCTACGTCGTCGCAATGTTATGTTATCATTCCTTTCGTTAGACATATTTTTGTTGTAGAAATAACACTAAATAACTTTCAAAAAGATTCCTTCGATGGGAGGATCGAACTTATGGAATGACGCTCACGCACAAATAAGTTAGGTTTGCTATGCCTCGAGACCACGATGTACTATCATTACGAGTCGAAATTAGTGTTCTGTTGGCGTTGTGTGTTCGATACTTGTCTTGCGAGTTTAAATGTTCATATGTAGAAGGCGTAACTCGAGTGTGTCTTTGTAATATTTATCTCGTGTAATTGTTTCGAGTTAGTGTTGGATTTCGGCGCTAGATGTCATTATTTTCTTTATTGTACAATAGGATATGTAGTAATTATTTAGACTATATCTGTTCTGTGGTCTGATTGTGCCTTGATGTTGGTACCATTGAGTGATTGTTCTAATTTAGTCTGTGGCTGTTATTTAATTAGTGTCAAACTCAGATGACTTGTACCTTGTTTATGTGAGTATTAAAGATGAAAATGAAAAACAGCTGTTGATCAGCTGGTTGTGCATGTGTGCGTGTTATTTGAAAAAGTGAACGTTTGTATCAAATGTTTTACACAATATTTAGGACTCACGGTTTTATGCAGGATTTTCTTATGGTTCTTTAGAAGCTTCTTATAGGTTATGTTCTTGATTTTTACTATACTTTTCTTTGATATTATGCACTTTTTTCTATATTTTACTAATTATTTTCGCACAGCTCTTACTTTGACCTGTTAACGCAGCCGGGGTTGCCAGCGTTTTTTCCTAATGACATCAAACAAAAACTTACGTCAAACGAATCGCAGAGCCACTTGTCAATGTCACCAAGCCCGCCAAACTAGATATAATTTCAAGTTAATCAATCATGTTTCTACTTTTTGTCTGAATTTTGCGCTTACCACACTTGCTACTCCTTGTCACTTTGACATCGGCATTGCTTGCCATCGTACAAAAATAGAATAGAATAGAATTTCAAGTTTTTGCCAGTTTTTTCACGGAAGATGGTTGTCATTTAATTTCATCCACATTTTTTCTATTTTATCATTGTAATTAGTAATGGGTAGGACAACCATTTTGAATGTATTTGTATGAGTACCTCATTTTGACGTATGAGGTGGGACAATGTACCACTTCAAATGAGGTGCTACATTAGCACGATACACAGACAAAACACAAATTATGCTTAGTGTTACTAATTGTAGTGCGGGACTCCTGCCTGCATCACTTTTGTAATTTGTATTTTTGTCCTTGTATCGTCTAATATGTAACATTGCCTCGACTTGTATAATTTGTATTGTATGAGGCTTCAAACTTTAATGTACGAGTCAAAGAAGGGATCTACAAAATAGATTAAATAAAGATGATAGTAAAAATTCAGAAAATGTTTTATTTTTATTTTTCACATGTAAAACTTAGTATCTTTATTTGTAATAAATATAATAAAACTGTACAAATGAAAAACTTACATTAATAAACACTTTTATAGAAACAGGATTTAGGTGCGATATTCTTTATTCTTTCTTTATTCTTTATTCTTTATTGTACACACATAGAACATATTACATAATTGGTAAGAAATATCATGTACAAAGGCGAGCTTAACTCAAAAGTGAGTTTTCTTCCAGCAAACCTCAGAGTGGAAGAGGAAAAATATCAAGTGTGAGAACAAATGAAGTGTACAAACAGACAGAAAGGAAATTAAATGAAATATAGTACCTATTAATTATTGTATACCTAGTGTATACATAATTTAAACAAATAAACTTTCATATTAATAATACACACATAATATATTAAAATATATAAATGCATAAACTTACATAATTATAATAAATAAAGGGTGGCGCAAAAGTAAAGACCCTATTTGGTTCAGCTATAACATTTTTTCTAAATTAGAAAACTAGATTTAGATTTTTTTAAATGTATATTTGTGCCATTAAATTTCGTACCATTAGGATTTAAAGATGATGTCTTTTAAATGGTGACCTCCAGAGTTGATACACATTTGAGCCCTATTTATGACATTTTGCATAACTTGCCGTAACACTTCCTGCGATATGTTCGTTATTTCTTGACGAATGTTTTCTTTTAGAGCTGCGAGAGTCTGTGGCTTGTTCACATACACCTGAGATTTCAAAAAACCCCAAAGAAAGAAGTCTGGACTGGTCAGATCAGGTGATCTTGCAGGCCAAGGCAAATCGCCAAAACGAGAGATAACTCGGCCTGGAAAAGCGTCCCTCACTAAGTCCATAGTGTCGCGCGCTGTGTGTGCCGTAGCGCCGTCTTGTTGAAACCAGATGTGCTCCAGCCCCAATTCGTCCAAACTGGGTATCAAAAACTCACGTAACATGGTTCTGTAGCGTTCTCCAGTGACAGCAATCGCATTGCCTCCAGCGTCTTCGAAAAAATAGGGTCCGATCACTCTGTCAACACAGATGCCACACCATACAGTAACTTTTAGTGGGTGTAGAGGTGTTTCTTGAATAATGCGCGGATTATCAGTGCCCCAGAACCGAGTATTCTGCTTATTGACATGCCCTGAGAGATGGAAATGCGCTTCGTCACTCATAGCCAATTTTGAAGGAAAATCATCCTCTTCAAGGTTGAGGTTTATGACGCGCTGGCAGTAATCTAGACGAGCTCGGTGGTCAGCAGGCAGCAGCTGATGAGTCATTTGAGTTTTATACGGGAACATCTTTAAGTCTTTCACCAAAATAAGCTGCAGGGTCCGTCTGGAAATGCCCAATTGCGTGGCACGTCGCCTCGTTGATGTTTCTGGACACTCTTCCACATCTTCGCGCACAGCATCGATATTTTCAGCTGAACGGCCTGTTCTTGGTCTCCCAGACTTAGGTCTATCCAATGTTGAGCCAGTTGCTTCAAGGCGTGTGGCAAAGCGTCGAATTGTGCGACCAATCGGTGCCGGACGGTGGGGAAATCGTCGACGAAATTCACGTTGTGTTCTTATCACTGATGAATTATTCCGTAAGAACATTGACACAATTATTCCACGTTCTTGGGGAGTAAAACGGTCCATGTTTATTTTCAGTGTATTTTACATTTGTTCTCTACACAATTTTCAACAACAGAATGACAGAAAATGTCATATATAAAAAAAAAAAGTATTTTCTTTAGTGCCAGTACTTTTGCGCCACCCAGTATATCTACTTATATATACCTATTATTTAACCAAAGATAGGAAATGTTCTCTTGTTCTTCTCATATTATATTATTATATTCACTACATCTTATAATTTAAAAACTTTACATGTTATAATTTAAAAATAGTAACATCTCTGCCCTTTTGCCGCTGAGCCGATTACGTCTCTCGGTTATTATTTGACCCGATTTAGAAAATACTCGTTCCGATGGAACAGATGTAGCAGCAACGCACATTCTTTTTTTTACGATTTCGTACAAGTTTGGATAAGTATCCTTTTTCTGGTGCCACCATTTAAAAGGATCTAGGTGCCTATGTATTAATGGTTCCTGCAAGTATCTATCTACTTCTACTATGCCGGCAGCTGTAGGATTGGTGTTTTTGATGACTTCGCAGACTTGTTTATCGAAGTCATCCCAGATGCTACATTTTTTTTAGGCGGTGGTATTTCTATTTCTTCTATTTGGTTTACTGGTTCAGTTTGAACATTGATGTGTAATTTCCGGACTAATGACTTTAAGCTTTCGCAAGCTCGCACATGCGAAAACTCGTTGTTAAAGCCATATTTTTTGAAACGGGGATCGAGCAGAGTACTTTCGGCAAGGATGTCGTTGTCTTCTATATTGTGGAATCTTACTCTAAGTTCATCCAGTAACACTTGCGCCATTCGTTTGACTACTTCTGGTAATAATTCTCTAAGAAAAAAATGTTGGCATTGGTTTTTAAGCGCATTTGAAATAAGAATTACTTGAGATATAGTGACTTTACTCTCGGAACTCATCTCATCGGTGACATCCTTGAAGAAAGAAAGTACTTCACAGGCGTAAGTTAAAATATCTATTTCTGCATTATTTATGTTCTCTATTTCAGGATACTCAACAGCAATTACTGACATTAAACTTCTTTTGGTTTCCAGTACTCTCTGAAACATTTCATACGTCGAGTTCCAGCGAGTAACGACATCTTGCTTGAGTTTAAGAGGGTTGTCACCTAGCTGCTTTTGCATTGCATACAATCTTTGCGAAGCCAGAGGACTTCGCTTAAAATGTTCTACGATGGATTTAATTTTCGTTTGAGTTGGTTTAATTTCTTTAAGAGCCGTCTGTACAATAAGGTTGAGTGTGTGAGCGAAACATGGAACCTGCTTCCATTTTAAGAGTTTAATTGCTGATTTTATATTGGCCGCGTTGTCTGTGGTTACAGCTACTACTTTATGCGTGATATTCCATTCATCACACATTTTGAGGATTTGGGTTTATAAATTATCAGCAGTGTGTCTGTCAGTGTACTGTTGGCATGCCAACATACATGACTTTAACTCTGTATTCTTTGACAAAAAATTTACAGTTAAAGATAGGTAGTTATCGTTGGGTTTAGAAGTCCAGCCGTCGATCGTGAGCGAAATGTAGTCTGCTTCTTGTAACAAATTTTGTATTTTAGTCTTTTCAATATTATAATAATTAAGTAATAAAGCGTTAGATACTGTTTTACGGGACGGAATATTATAATTTGGATTTAATTCGTGTAGAAATTTGCGAAAAGAATTACTGTCAACTATGGAAAAAGGCAAATAATTTTTAGAAATTAATTCTATCAAGTTTCTATTTAACAGATCATTTTTTTTGCATGTGAGTGGTCTGGTAATATATTGAGTAATTTTCTTGGAGTGTGATATTTTTAAAGAAGCGGCTGCGGTTGTAGAGATTTCTGTTGAAGATGTGGAAGCTATAGGTTCAATATTGTTAATATTTATGTTTGAAGAAGGATTTTCGTTACTTACAATGGGTTCAACTTCTCTCGCGATATTTTGAAAAACACCCAGGTGTTGCGTTTTGGTGTGTCGGGTTAAGTTGTATGGTCCACCACCCATATAGGACATAACTTTATTGCAGAAATTGCATTTAGTTTTATTATTCTGCAAATCTGTGAAGTATTGCCAAGCTCTGGATGTTCTTTTATCAGCCGACTCAGCCATGCAAATCAATACCACCAAGAAAATGCATAGTTTATTAAAATAGTATAAGTAATTGTTATTAAATAAAAATTGCTACAAGGAAAAACATTTTATTTTTCATTGCATAAAATATATATTACTGTAACGGGTTGTTAGTTTATACATTAATATATTCTTAGGGATCAGAAGCGGTTAATATTAAAAAAAAACAAAACACTAATCAACCTAGGTAGGTAGTTTTATTCCTTACAAACGATTTTAGAATAACTAATAACAAAATACACAGAACTGAGAAGTACTAAAACTAAAACTAGTTATATCTATCAGTAGCAATAACGTCCGTCACGTCCGAGAGCCAAACACAGAAAAAGGGGCGACATCCATTGTACCCGTTTATTTATACTCTGTCACTTGGTCCTATTTGCTGGGTGGGGGTATTATTTAAGACGGCCGTTCCTGATGGCGCGGCGTCCTCGCCCGCAGCTTCACTAGCGTCATTGGTATCAGATCCATCTCTTACATCATTGCTATTTGACTCATATCTCGCAACCTGGTCATTATCGTTTTGCTCATGCTCTGAAACACATAAAGAGAACATATAAGTAATTTACCCAGTTTCGTGTTATAGTCTAAAGCATATATCTTGGAGGACACAAAAGAAAATAGTTTCTATTTTCGTCTTTTCTTTTTATTCGTACCATGGGCGCAAGCGTGCACTCAAGCGCCCACAGATAAAGGCCTGTTGAAAAGTGTGATAACATTAAATAGCTTTAGACTTAACACGAATAAAAATATAATTCAGTGCATCACGAATAACAGAATCCGGACTTCCACTACTCGCCATACACCGTCACGTACAGAGGCCCCAAGTTTGCTTGTAATTTTCACGCATTCATAGCATAGGTCCTAACGTTCGTACACTATGACTAGGTGACACAAACACACTTTCTTCCATAAGCAAAGCTGTTAAAACAGAGACCCATACCTTTGTATGTTCTCTCAGTGGCCTAAACACATTAGCACCACTGGCGTCTAAAACAAGAGACCCATACATTCGTATGTTCTCTCAGTGGCCTAAACACATTAGCACCACTGGCATCTAAAACAGAGACCCATACATTCGTACGTTCTCTCAGTGGCCTAAACACATTAGCACCACTGTCATCACTCACCACTCTCGAAGAAAGCTGAGCACGCATCCGGCGTCCACTCGCCTCGCCACAACATCATATGTTCTGCCGCAGCTTGGGTTCTTTTTCCATAAGAACCGGCTAGTAATTCTAACTCGTAGCGGTGGCACGGTAACACGCGAACAATCTTGTAAGGTCCACGCATGCCAGAGTCCAGTTTACCGGTGATTTGTGAAGCCTTGCTCACAAATACAAAGTCTCCGATGGCAAAAGTACGTGGCTGCCGTCGATCTTCATTAACGTAGGTATCCTGGCGCTGTTGATTAGTTGCAAGGAGCTCAGATGCTCGTTGTCTGCGAAGAGTTAAGAGAGCCTCTCGATTGAGATTAGGGTTATCAAGTGCCACATCTCGCACTAAAGATCTGATGACTGGAGTGGCTGCGTCGATACCGACCAGTAACTGAAGTGGTGAAGTCTGCGTAGTAGCTTGCTTGCAGATATTCAAAGTAAGCTGCATCTTCCACAGCGCATCGGACCATTGGGTGCCTTTATTGCCAACTTCGACGCGTAGCATGTTGAGAACAGTCCTGCAGTACCTTTCCGCTTGTCCATTTTCGCAATGCATGCCAGGTGTGAGTGTATTGAGCAGCCCAACTCGCTAACCCAATTTTGAAAAGTTGTGCTTTCGAACATTCTAGCGCGGTCACATATTATTGTAGACGGCGTACCAAATAATGACACAGCATTTGAAAATACACGTTTTAATTCGTAAGTGTCTTGTCTGTATAGACAGTAAAGTAAACAATACTTGGAAAAAGCGTCAACTATAATTAAAACATATTTAAATCCGTTTGACTCTGGGAGCGGTCCCAGGACATCGGTATGTACAATCGAAAAAGGAATTTCGGGCTTTGTCCAAGACTGAATCGGTTGTGCTGGAGCCCTGGGAACCTTCTTATGTGCCAAACATATAAGACAATGATTTATGTATTTTCTTACAAACTGTCGCAAACTTGGAAACCAAAAGTGTCTTAATATTAAGTCAGTCGTTCTGTCAGTACCAATATGGTCATGCTCATCGTGAAACACCCTTAACAAGCTGAGTCTATGACCCTTAGGAATGTAACACAAGAGTCGCGGTTCTTCCCCAGTTGGGGTATATTTGTAGTACAACAAATCATTTTTGATTGCGTACCTAGTTTGATCCAATTGCCCATCTCTTAACTTGGATATTAATTCTTGCGTCTCCGCATCCGCAGTTTGAGCGATCTTTGCCCAGTTGTTTGGATTTCGAATATGAGACACATTGGCAGTACGAGAAGGGGGGTTACGGCTCAGGAAGTCCGCATGTTGCATTAAAGACCCTTTTCGGTAATCTAAAGTGAAATTAAAATCTTGTAGGTAAACCCACCAGCGCGCAACCCGAGGCAACAAATCCTTTTTACGTTCCGTTAACTTTAAAGAGTTGCAATCCGTCACTATTTTAAAGTTAATGCCTATCAAATAGTGACGAAAATGCTGAAGCGCACGTACGACAGCCAACGTCTCCAACTCGTAGCTGTGGTACCGCGACTCAGCACCCTGGGTGGATCTACTAAAATACCCAACAACCCTTTTTCTCCTACCAGTGTGTTCTTGCAATAAAATGGCACCAAACCCAATAGCACTGGCGTCGGTGTGAAGTTCCGTAGGCAACTGTGGATCAAATATCGCTAAAACTGGTTCATTTGTCAAACAGTGAATCAAATAGTCACGAGCAGTATTCTGCTCAGCGCCCCACGAGAAAGGTTCTCCTTTTCTCAACAATTTAGCTATACATGCGGTTTTAGAAGCATAACTTGCTATATAACGGCGGAAATATCCTGCTAACCCCAGAAACTGACGAACCTCCTTGACATTTGTGGGTTTTGGAGATCTAACGAGCGCATCAACCTTCCCCGGACTCGGCCGTACCTGACCATGACCAATCAATCGCCCCAAGTATTCGATTTCTGTGTCTAAAAAGGTACATTTATTTAAGTTAATAGAAAATCCCGCCGTTTTTAATATCTGTAAGACTTCTCTCAAAGTGTCAAGGCCACCCTCTATTGAATTTGACAATAATAATACATCATCTATATATGTAAGGACTTTACCAGCATCTATTAAGGTTTTCAAAGTTTTAGAGATGATTCTCTGGTAAACAATCGGTGCATTGGCTAACCCATAAGGCATTTTCAAGTACTCATACTGTCCTTCAGGTGTTACAAAGGCAGTTTTACTAATAGAGTCATCATCCCTCATTGGAACCTGATGAAAACCAGTAGCCATATCAAGGCTGGTGAATATTTTATAGCTACCAAGTCTGTCAACATGGTCATCGATCAGCGGCAAGGGAAATCTCTCTTTGACAGTAATAGCATTCAAAGCCCGATAATCAACGCACATCCTATCACTGCCGTCCTTCTTTTTGACTAATATAATTGGACTCGCATAGTCAGACTGAGATTCCCGAATTATGCCCTTGCTGAGCAGATCGCTGACAATGTCACGAACTCTATTCTTTTCATCTACCGAAAGCTTATAAGGACGATGACTGATTGGAGTAGCCGAAGTTAACCGAATTTCCATGCTACCTGTGTTCACGGTAGAGGTTGCAGTGCCAGAAATGAATAAATCTGAAAATTCATGAATTATTGCCAGTAACCGATCTTTATCAGTGCCGAGTAGTGGAGTCCTAACACTCGCATCGTCCACCGTGACCACATGCTGGACAGTCGGCAAAACGTCAGATCTCGTAAGCCGCTGCTCTCCATTAGTTCGGATATATGTCAAACCCTTTCGATTTAGTACATCGATACCGATCAAAATAGGCGCATTTATGCACTCAGTAGGAACAACGTATAAATCTATTTCTAATGACACTTCAGGGAACTCTATAACTGTTGTAACTAAAGAAGTCGACTCAATTTCTTGACTTCCAATTCCACGCATCAAGCGATAAGCTGGCACTCTATTAAAATTAAAATATTTAAGCACTGATTCTGAAATCAAAGAAATATCTGACCCACTATCAATCAAAACATTGACCGGTACTTTTTGAACTACTGCTGGTATTACGTTACTTTGTTCGGGGTCGAGTCTAAGCAAAAATTTACTTCTTTGATTTTTTTATCACCGCTGTCAGAACGCTGTTTTTGGAAGCATGAGTCTATCAAGTGCCCATTACGCTTACAAAAAGTACAATGTTTAACCGATCTACTCATGTTATCGCTGGATGTGGTTGGTGTCGGTTTTGTGGAACTGTTACCTTGAGACGTGGTCTCATTCTTAAGCTTTTTAGGGCAGTTCCATTTCTTATGACCTAATTTGCCGCAAATGTGACAAGTAACCTTGCTATCGTCTGACCTAGGCACCTCGCGTTTACGCAAGTGAGACGTACCCGAACCACCAGAAGGACGAACAGTATTGTTAGAATGACGGTAGTCGTATTTAGGTTTGATATAAACTGATAAAAATTCAACTAAATCTTTTGAGGGTAATTTGGCGTTGGTCGCCGCGGCCTTTATTTGAGGATCAGCGATGCCTCGAACAACGATGGCAGTTTTCAGTTCGTCAGATATACCTTTAACGATGTTAAGACGTAGCAATGATTTACGCGCATATTCTGCATAAGTTGAGAACTTGTTAGAGTTTGTACTCATTACATCGTATAGTACAGAAGCGATGTCAATGTTACGTGGGCATAATGATCGAAATTCCAGTTTGAAATTACTCCACGATCGATCATTCGTTACCCAATCATTCAGCCATGACCTCGCATCTCCCTTTAAACAACTACCTATTCGCCCAAGGCATTCGCGATCATCCCAATTATTTATTAGCCGGGCGCGGTCAACCTCGGTGCACCAAATATCAAAATCGTGTACATTTGGATCAAAAGGTGATATGTAGAAGTTGTGGGACTTTGTTTTAAAAAGTGCGGTCAACGCTCCAACAATACTGCTCTCTGCATCCCTTGTTCCACTGGTATTCACATCACTGCCCTCAGTAACCTCTTCAGCCATGCCCGAACCCGGCCCATTAGCAGGAGTCGGTACAGCCAAAGGGGTGGACAACAAACGGCTCCGGTTAGTAGGACGCAACGGACTATTATTTTCTACTAATGTGGGTAATCTAGCTTCGATCGCTTCTAGTCTACTAAGAACCCTATCAAGAGCTATGTCGCGCGAGCTATCACGACGAGCGCGCGAGTCTCTGTTGTGTTTATAAGATCTACGAGGGCTGCGCGATTCATCGCGACGCATAGAACGGTCACGACGGTCAGATGGACTATTACGACGGTAGTTACCAGGCGGCGTATAACGAGTATTTGCACTATCGCGAGAACTACTACTACTACTACTAGTATGTCGTTTTTCACGAGAATGCCTGCGTCCCTTGGATCGCGACGAACAGCCTGTCATTTTTATAAGAAACAAAACTTACTTACGGTTGAGATGTAATTCCACGAACCACACACAATAAACACTGAATTTATAGATGGCAAACGGTCTAGAACGCGTGGTTATCCCACTTCTGATCTTAGGGATCAGAAGCGGTTAATATTAAAAAAAAACAAAACACTAATCAACCTAGGTAGGTAGTTTTATTCCTTACAAACGATTTTAGAATAACTAATAACAAAATACACAGAACTGAGAAGTACTAAAACTAAAACTAGTTATATCTATCAGTAGCAATAACGTCCGTCACGTCCGAGAGCCAAACACAGAAAAAGGGGCGACATCCATTGTACCCGTTTATTTATACTCTGTCACTTGGTCCTATTTGCTGGGTGGGGGTATTATTTAAGAATATAATATAATATTTTACCACATTTACACAATGAAGCTATAGTAGGTAATAATAACACAAGTACAACTACAAAACGTCATCTAGACCCAAACTATGTTTAATATTCACATTCATAAATCAAAATATAAATCATGGTTTCGTAGGTCGATATATAATCAAAAGTGAGTTTTGAGAATTAATATAGTATAGTAAGTACCTACTAAAAACGTTTACATACCTGTCGAGTGTCTCTTATTCAATATAATACACCGCACGTACGTCCTAAATAAAGTATTATAATAATAAGTATTTGTAATCAACTAATCAATCACAGAGTATTTAGTTTTTAATATAACTAATTATGTTATTTAACTTTGTGAAAGAGGTAAAAATGAAAAATGCGCGCGAAAGTAAAAGTAAAACAATAAAGATAGTATATTATTTTGTCTCGCTCGTTTACATACGTGTAGCAATAGCGCTATCTCGCTCGCTTGTTCTACGCATGCGTTGTCGTTATCCACCACTCATGACCACTCTTACGTAGAGTAACTATTTAGTAATCTGTGACCATGCGACTCATTCGATGCATTCAATCATTTAATAGACAACATGACAATATGATTATGACAAATGAGTAAGCGAGATAGAAGACGCGCGTTCAAAACGTATCCAATCCAAATGTACGAATTGTATTTTTACCGTCGAACGAATGAACTGGTACAATTTTTTTTTTGAGGTGCTGGGACTTTTGATCGCGATGTATGCGACATTTGAGGTGCCTCTTGTATGAGGTACTCAACACTAATTGTAATAAACCATTAATATCATCAACAAGAATATTATTCTACACTTGACGCTGGCACAATCGTCGGCTCTGTTGCCAAAAAAAAGGAGAAGAAGTTTTTGCCAATAATTTACGAGTTGTGTTTGTTTAATTAGTTAATAACTGTTTAACATTATGTTTACAAAGAAACGTGAAAGGAATGTGAACTTTTCGCGCGAGGAAACCGATATACTTATCTCTTGTGAAGACTTCTAAAAGTATAATTGAAAATAATTATAGTGACGCGGTGACCTGGTAGGAAAAGGAGAAGGCTTGGAAGTTCATAAAGGCGGAGTTTAATAGCACAAGAACCGGGGTTTTCCGAGATACGAAGCACTTTAAATTAAAATATGAGGCATTAAAAAGAGACACGCGAAAATAGTCTAGCGTCCTCCGTGCACAGCGTTTTATAACTGGTGGTGGTGTAAACAAAGCACCCTGTGACACCTGCAGGATTAAAAATCAAAGAAATGATTTTATTGTCTGTTGAAGAGGGTGAGATGACTATGATCAACTGGGTGAGTGTCTATTAAACACACATTATATTACTAGGAACTCACTATCTAGTAATTACTTTTTATTATAACTTTATAATTAATGTGTATAATTGTCCCTTTTTAGAGATTCCTGCAAGTGACAAGTCATACTTTGTTGACATTTCATATGGTATCACCCATCCACCTTACTTGAAGGAAAAAATAATCTTTGATGCTGATACAGCTGAATATAAATATGTTGTAATTACATTACATATTACTTTTAATGCATGTCATTAAAATATATTTTGAAAAGTAGTGAAAGAGCAATAATTTCTGTAAACATTATTGTATTGCTTATTCTGTTTTATAAAAAGTATATTATATTATAATAATAACATGTATCTATGCATATATATGTAATACAAGCTGCGCCCCACGTCTTCGCCCACGCCTAAAATGTGTCTTGTCGTGATTTTCGGGATAAAAAGTAGCCTATGTCCATCTCTGGCACCCAATCTATCTACATACTAACTTTCATCTCAATCCGTTCAGCCATTGAGGCGCTGAGTGGTTACAAACACACACACATACACCTACTCATATATACATACAAACTTTCGCATTTATTATATTAATAGTATAATAGTGTAAGCATAAATATAAATCAGTACATCCCTAAGATGACCCACTGACCTTGTGTCTTGCCACTGACTTCGCGCGTAACAACATACAGTGTTTTGTCAAAACAAAGTAGCACGGCTCGCACGACGCGGGCGCGCCAATCACAAGCGAGAACCGGCGGCGATCTTAATGTCTATTGGTCAATTTTGATCGAGGACGCATGCGGCGGGAATCAGCTGGTAATATTATTGTTTACTTACGCCGCGCCGTTATTGACACGTTTCATTTATTTCCGGAGTAATTAGTGATTTATTGTGGCTATAAGTTGTAATAATGAGTGGTTACCGAAATAAATTGTTGATAAAGTTATCCCAAAACAATGCGCAACATTATAATAACTCTAATCGTGCTACAATGACGTCTGAGCTAAACCGTGATATGCAAAAAGAAACAATTATGGACACACCAAGTTTATGTACCTTATGATGACCATATTGATACAAGTATGGACTGCCAAGATATCAGTCCTTTAATCCCATTAAATGAGTCAGAGTATAATACGAGCTTGTGTGAAGAAATAGGTGAAGGTAACTACACGGAGTTATTAGATGTCGTTACGTCTTCAATGTCGCAGAACGAATGCTTACAAGTCTCGGTATCAAGTCCTCATACCTTGGACAGCCATTTAGCATTACAAGTAAGTCATGACGACGTCCTTGTCACCAGCATAGATCGTAGGCAGAACACACCACCACCCAGGGAACCACTTACAATAAATCATATCGACTATCATGATGATGACGAAATTTTACACCCGAAGAAAAAGTAAAGAGATTAAGAAACCCTGCAGATATTCTAACATTTCAAAAAAATAAGCATCCAATAAGACCATCTTGTAACAGCAGCTGTATTAAGTCGTGTATTGAACACATAGATGAGTTAAAAAGAAAAACAATACATGAACAGTTTTAGAGCATAGACAGAAAAAGGCGCCGTGATTTCTTGTCTAGACAGGTGGAAACGTTACCAACTGCTCTCAAAACTGCTGGTTCGAACTCCAGAAGGCGTAACACTTTAGTCTGGAGACTTGATGAGAAAATAGTGTGTAAAAAGTTTTTTCTCAGCACATTGGGTTACATAAATGACGAAGCAGTTCAAGCGGTTTTGAAAGCTAATACTACATCTCAAAATGTAAATCCAAAAATAGGAGCTGCGCAAGATCCACGAGGTCATCACCCATCTTCAACAGCATTTTTTGAGTCGTATCAAGAAAATATGAGGAACTTCATCTTGCAATATAAGCCAGTTCATTCTCACTATAACATTCAACATGCGCCCAGTCGCCGTTATCTGCCAATAGGGGTAACTTTTTCCTCTATTTTCCAAAATTTTAAAAGTTATTGTGTAGAAGAATCTATGCAACAATGTAGTTGGTCTCATTTTCATAAGATGATTAAAGAAATGAATATTTCTACTGCAGAGCCACTACATGATATATGTACAAAATGCAAAAATTACAAATTGGTGCATGAGTCAATGCCACTTCCTTGTAATTGTGATGACTGTGTTGACCAGGGTCAGCATTTGGAGAACAAAAAAAATTCGAGAAGAGACTTAAAACTAGCGAAAGAACGATGTGAACAGAGCGAAGGAAAGGATTCAATTTACACAGTCGACATGCAAAAAGCCATACAAATGCCATCGCTAACAACAAATAAGAGTTTTATTTTTCCCGCAAACTCGTGCTTTTCAATGAATCTTTTGTTCCACCAGGCAAAAATAAGACTGCAGTTTGTATTCTTTGGCACGAAGGTGAAAGCGGCAGAAAAGCATATAATGTGGCCACAACTTACGTTTTTTTTTCTGAGAAATTACTGTCGTGATCAAAAACATGTTTACTTTTTTCTTGATAACTGCAATGCACAGAATTAAAACAAAATCCTTATGTCAGCTTTAGTACGATTGATCAATGATAAGATGACTGAAATTGAAACAGTAACGTTGGAGTATTTTGAGAGTGGTCACACCTTTATGGCTGCAGACACTGTGCATGAAGCTATCACTAAGAAATTCAAAAAGGTTGGAGAAATCTACGATTTTGATGATTTTGTACACAACATAAAGACGTCGCGAAAAAACATAGAAGTTTCTGTACTTACTCATAAAGATATGATCATCTTTTCGAATGATTCAAAGCCAGCATTCCCTAAAGGTTTTAATATTCATAATTTGAAAGTGATAGAATTTAGAAGGGGACATGTTTCCATGTTTGCCAAGAATAACTATGATGGTGATTTTAAGGAAATACATTTCTTGAAAAGAAAGGTCGCTCAAAACATTTCAGATGAAATTGCAAATGGCAAAACCGATCTTCTCCATTCATTGCCGAGAGAAAATAGTGCTAGGGGCATAAATGAAGTAAAAAAAAAAAGAATTGTTACAGCTGTGCAAGTCTATGCCTCCTACAAGATCAGTATTTTATGAAAATCTTGTGGTATCTTCTGATCCTGATCTTGACGAACACAACAACGAAGAAAACTATTAGTATTCACTGAAATATTAGTAGTTAGTCATTGTAGTGTTAAATTTACAAATTTTTGTTTTATTTAACGCCCAATAAGCTGATTTTGATTATTAATTAAATAAGACATTATTGTTAAATTTTTCTATGGTTCTGTCTATAGTTTTAAGATTTGTAAGACTGATTTCAATTAATGAATCAGTCATTCATAGTTTAAAAACATAATTAGGTATGTTGATTTCATTTGTTTAGAAATTTTAAATGTTAAGTTTTTTACGTATTTTCAAGTTCCTACATGAAACTGTTAAACTGATTCTGTTGCCATATTATAATGTAAGTAAGACTGATTTTGTTAATTTTAAATATATTTTTTTAGCTATTGATGTACTTGTTTTTTTTTCAGTCCATGTCTAATAGACTTCATCTAATAAAAACTCCCATTGTAACTTTCAATGATACTGTTTTAACAAGTCAAAACACTGTATGTCTAAAATACAGTGTATTGTCGTAACAATGTCTCTCTTCGCTTCTGACGACTATTACTGCAATACAAGTTATCTATGATAATTCATTGTGTATATTTTACATGTATATAAAACAATGGGGGACTGATAAGTTATAAAATTATCTTAAATTTGATACCAAACACTAAGTACTTTCCCAAGTAAATTTTGGAATAAACTTCGAAAAACTAAAAAAAAAACTGCTTGGCTGATTTTCTCAAAACCAATGTTTTATAGTTGCAGTGTATTGGATTTACACGGTACAGTAGTAGTACCTATACCTATCACAAATTACCCCTTTAGTATTTTTCTTTTTGTTACAAATCCATCCAAAGTTTGTAAAAGACTGCTTTTAGTTCATTTATTTACAATTAACTTGTTTATTTACCAGGTAAACCAAAATATAAAAAGGCCTTTCGATAAATTATCTGAAGAGATACTAAAAGTAGTCTCTTTACAAAAATAATAATTGAAGAATAGAGTGAAAATAATTAAAAATGCAGATAATGGAATAATTGGAAAAAGAAAGATTAAAAAATCAAATAATTAAAGATGATATGCAACATAAAAACATTTTATATGTATTGGAAAAAGAACAAATGCTTTTAAAAATTGAAATCTTAAATAAACTGTGAAACTTAATCAATAAAATACTTTAATTCAAAATTATTTACTTATGCAATTCCTATATATGTCGCAGGCAAATTGAATATAATAATCCGCCATTTACATACTGCCTCGGCATTTTGTAAACGCTTTGTAATTTTTTTGTAAAAACATTTTATTATTTTTCATTGATTTGAGAAACTGGGGTTAGTGTGTAATATTGACTTTAGTGTGTGATGTGCTGGCAGGCAGGTGATATAAGTACACTGTATATTATGCTCAATGCTGTATTTAACTTAGTGAGTCTTTAAAAACCAAGAAATAGATATTATTTTAATTAAATTAATTTTAACAGACTTTAAAAAAAGAGGTTTCTAAATTTGACCGTATATTTTTTTTTTTATTGCAAGGTGCCAAGGAAGGCGTTATACCTAAACGTGAAATTTGCCTAAGAAGATTCCGCTTTTTATTTTCATATAGTTTTAGTAGTATTCCAGACCTAAAATCATGCAAATTCATAAATCCACACAGAATCACTTTGTTGTCTTGTTGGTTGTTTGACTCTAAAGCCATTTTTCTCAAGCATAGTTTTATGCCTCGAGCCATGAGTATAAAGGCAGTTTTTGTTCGACTTAGGTATTATAATGTTTGGCTATAATAATAGACTTTTTGAATTGTAGAATAATTAAATTGTAGCCTTTATGCATTGTGCTTCTTCGGCATTATGCATAAAAGTTTGGCATTCTGATGAAGTTTGCACGTAACTCCTTTGACGTGCAGAACGTTCGGAATGGTCCATCTAGTGCGCACATCCTTGAAATGACCAAAGGTGTGGTATTGCCAGATATGAAGTAATCTGTGGTTTTATCCCTAGGATATTTTGCTGCTGTCTGTTGGACGATGTAAAGGTATGAATAGCAAAGTCAGCGAAAGAAGTGAAAGAAGTTGAAGGTCTAATATCAGAAGCTTTGTTGTCATTATTAATTGCACGTACGATTGGCCAACGTTGTGCCTGATTAGTTTCAAAACTTTTTCCTTAACCTAGCAATCATAGCTCATCCTGCCTATTATGTTGTTAACCAAGTTTTAAGATAAGTATTGAGTCTGTTTTAGGAACAAAAATGAGCTTGAACAATCCTAAATGAAATAATAAGAAATGAGTTCGTACAACAATCTTAGTGATTTGATATATTCCAAAATTATTTATCTGCAGAATGACGGATGTAATATCAGCCAAATAAAGTTAGTTGCGGATCTTTGTGTGTCGTATCAGTACAAATAATCAGTGTGAATAAATAAAAAATATATTGGCGTTTATATCAATTCAAATATTTATGTATGTATGCGTTGTGTTATTATTTGGTATTTTTGGATTGTTACGCCAAAGAAGTATAACTTCTTACGTGCGTACATGAGTACCCACACTTTTTTATTTTATTTTACTATTGCGCACAAGGATGTATGTTCAATAACCACCACCTGTTGAAATTTGTTCTAGTGTGGATTAAAGATAGTAATTAATTATTACGTGTCAATTTTACGTGTATTATTCCTAAGTAAGTATGTATATTCAAACCAAATAATACTTTGAATTAATTGTCTGTTGCTATTAAATTTCGTTCCAACTATGCAGAGCTTGTATTTGGAGGATTTTGTTCTGATTACAAGACACTGACATGAGAATGTATGAGTAGATTTTTATTAGAGAGATATTTTATCTGTACAGATAAGAAAAAAAACAACAGAATATATTTCAGAAAGTCTTTATTTAAGTAGGTATAATAAAATACTGAAAAACTGTGCAATTTAAATTAACCTCATAAATCTAGTTTAACTAATCCTAGGTAATGCAATAAGGCCCACTTGCACGTTCCTGGGTTAACATAGTTAACTCAGAGTTAACTGCTAGGTAGCGACGAATGCTTCGGCGATACCCGCCCTCCGACACACGGGTACATGAGGAACACGGGTTGGTTTTTAGTCAGTAAGAGTCTGACAGTACCCTTCGCCCTTCCCCCAGGGCGGAGGGTCTCCATGAGGATTTTCCAACCCGATACCAAAAACTGCTAACACAGGGTTAAATAAATAATTTAACTTGCGCCATCTAAAGTTAGGCGTAAACCCAGAGTTAAATTCTTAAATATTTAGGTTAAATCGCATAACACGGGGTTAAGTAAAGTGTCAAACGAAGACTAGAGTGTGTCAAATTAAACTGAGTTCAGGTGCAGAGAGTTCTATTTTCTATTGTGTTTATTTATAATATTCAAATGATGAATGATATTAATTTATTCTCTGATGATGACGAAGAAATCATCGAATATATTAGTTCAAGTTTCTATGACAGAAGGATCGCAGAACGGTCAGATCATTTTAACTCACAAAGGGACAAAGACTTTCATAGAAGATTTCGGCTTAAAAAGAATGCGTGTTATATTTAATAAACAAAATTAAACACAAATTGCAGTACACACAATAACAAGTAAGCTAAGTATTTTTAATACCAATATACCTATATTAATGTCATTGTATTATATTTTAAATTTTTCAACAACAGTTAGCAATTTTATTATAATTATCGTTAAGCTTAATTTAATATTTTTCAGTGAGGCTTTAACACCCATGAATCAGTTATTATGTGCACTACGGTTTTATGCAACGGGAAGCCAGCTATTGACGTGCGGCGATTTCATTGGAGTGCATGAATCAACTGCATGTAGAACAATTCACAAAGTGACTGATGCCATAACCCGGTTGTATAAGGAATTTATATTTATGCCTACAACTGAAGAAGAGCAGAGACAAGCTGCAATGAATGTTTACCAAATATCTTCTTTTCCACGTGTTCTGGGAGCAATAGACTGTACCCATATACGGATGAAGTCTCCAGGTATTTACAAGTACTTAACTATAGGTAGAGTTACAACATTAACATTAAGGTTAAAAAAATTATGCCTAAAATTAAACGCGATTACGCATCATTTATGGTTGGTGTACCTGAGTCGAAATTTGATAATATTAATAACAAAAATAGTTGGCCTGTTCATACTCAATTCAATGAATGGGTGTGGTTTCGCAACTTTCGAAAATATGCAGATGGAGTGCAGGCAAATCACCAAGTCATTTAAATTGTACTATCAAAACGTACGAGGACTGAGAACAAAGACGGAAGTGTTTTACACCAATTTATTGTCATCAAACTATGACCTATTTGCAGTTACGGAATCTGGCCTTAATAGCTCTATACAGGACGGTGAACTTATTCCAGCTGGATATAAGTTATTACGTTGTGATCGAGCTGATGGCAGGAAAGCTGGAGGGGTATTCGTGGCTGTGTCATCTCGGTATGATTTGGATCCAGTGTGCGTTGAAAATGTAGACGCAGCCTTATTCGAGCTAGTCTGTGCAAAAGTCATTTTTAGACATAATTTTTTATTTTTGTGTTGTGTGGTATACATCCCACCTAAGAGTAATTATAATGAGTATTTACGATTATTCCAATGTTTAGAAAATGTATGTACGAAGTATGATTCTGTTATTGTGGTCGGTGATTTTAATATGCCGTCAGCAACTGTAGAAGTGCAAAATTATTTGGAATACTTTACAGCATTTTGTGAGTTTCGGCAGGTAAATAGTATATGTAATATTAATAATCGTACTCTAGACTTAGTTTTTACTAATATACTAGCGTCTGATGTGGAGGTCATTGCATCAGATGAGCCTTTAGTTAACATTGACGTCCATCATCCTCCGTTGGATATCAATGTAACTTTAAGATCAAACCGAAGTAGGGGGCAGTTGCCCATCCAGGAAAATTCAGAGATTGGTAGTGGCTGTCATACTAACTGGCAATTTACAAAATGTAATTTTCTCATGTTGTATAATAGATTTGGCATGTTAGATTGGGACACGTTGTATAAAACTCAAAATTCAGAGAAGGCATTGACTTATTTCTACAAAATAGTCAATAAGACTATTACTGAATATACACCTATGAAAAACAAATTTAATAAATTGAATGATAGATACATTTATCCAGAATGGTACACCTCAGAATTGATTCAGGATATTAAAGAAAAAGCTAGGTATCATAAAATGTATAAAATTACAAAATTACAGTGTGATTATGAAATGTTTTCTCGGTATCGGTCGTTAGTTAAAAGTAAAATTGCTTCGACCTTTCAAACTTATTAGCATAAGCTGCAAAAAAACATTAACAAGGATCCCAAATCGTTCTGGAATTATATTAAAAATAAACAATGTAAGCGTAACAAAAGTATAATAAAAAAAGAAGGGAAAGTGTTGAATGATGCCGAGAGTGCGGAGTGTTTTGCATCTTACTTTCATTCAGTGTACAGCACTGAGCGTCCTATTCTGGACCCAGTGGAGGCTGAACGCTCAGCAGGAATGAGTGCTAGTGCAGCTCGAGTTCATATTGGTGAACTCACAGCGCATGAACTGCGTTCAGCTCTTGGTCGCCTCAAGCCCAAGTATTCAGTTGGCCCTGATGGTATACCTCCGTATATTGTAAAAGATTGCAGCAAGGCGTTCTTGGGCCCCTTGTTACACATCTTTAATATGTGCTTAAAGGAAGGTCATTACCCGGATTGCTGGAAAATCACCAGAGTGATACCAGTCCCTAAAGGTACTACGAGTGATGACGTAAGTGGTTATAGGCCTGTGGCGGTACTTTCAGCCTTCGCTAAAGTATTTGAGTTAGCATTACATGCGAGTATTTACGCTCAAATCAGTTCCCAACTGACTGACGCACAGCATGGTTTTCGTCCTGGACGAAGTACAGTCAGTAACCTATTATCATTTATGACGTATCTTACTCCTATCATTGATGCTGGGGGGCAGGTAGACTGCGCTTACTTTGATTTCCGCAAGGCCTTCGACACAGTTAATAACGATGTACTGTTGTCGAAGCTGGCGGTATTAGGTTTCACCCCGCTTTTACTTAAATTCTTTGCGGGCTACTTTGGCGACCGTCGGCAGTACGTACAATATGCAGGTTATGAGTCAAAACCATATTTCACTTTTTCAGGCATTAGTCAGGGGTCTACCTTAGGCCCTTTAGAATTCATTCTAATGATTAATGACCTGCCAGCTGTCATCCAACATGCAGAGTGTTTAATTTTTGCAGATGACCTAAAGATGTTTCTATCAATAGCAAGCGTTTTGGATGCGGAGCGTTTACAAGGCGACATTGACCGGATAATGCAGTGGAACATTTCTAACAAGCTTGATTTTAACGTAGCTAAATGTGGAATAATGAGCTATAGCAGAGCCAAGGCGCCACTGCATTACACATACCGAATGGATGATACCTTGATCTCACGCATTAATTGTACCCGGGATTTAGGTGTTCAGATGGTACCCGAGCTAACATTTCGGAAGCATATTGTTGGCATTTGCACCAAATCGTTTAAAAAATTAGGATTCATTTTAAGAAATTGTAAAGATTTTCGCAGTACCTCAGCTATTAAAATGTTATATAATGCACTTATTCGGAGTCAATTAGAATCTACAGCCATCGTCTGGAATCCCCATGAGGCTAAATATAGCCTCATGGTAGAAAAAATTCAAAATAAATTTACACGTTTTTTATTCTTTAAAGCATATGGAGTGTACCCTTTATATCCACTCATGTATCCAAGTTTGTTTGTACTTGGCATGGTTGGCTACGTCCAGCTGAGAGTGCGACGCGACCTGTCATTAGTGGTCTACATATGGCGCGTGCTGCGTGGACAGCTACACCACCCGGCTGTGCTGGCGGAGCTGCGGTTGTGCGTTCCCGACGGGTACGTGAGTGCGCGCCGCCGCCCTAACACTTTTAACGTCCCAGCGATGAGGACGAATCTACTCAAATTTGCTCCATTGTCGCGCGCCATACGACTTATTAATATTATTTCTATAGAAATTAATATTTTTCAATGTATCAAAATTCAAGGATGTTGCACAAAAATGTATAATATTGGATAAGTAGATATATTTATTTAGTAATTAGTGTTTTTAATTTTAGGTTTTTATGATATCGTATTGGGTTTTTATCTGTAATGATATTGTAAATACTTTTTCAATAAATAAATAAATAAATAAAAACATGTAGATCACTCCTGACCAGTTATTGTATTTCATGGATTAATGGTTCCTTAAGCCAGTCTATTACTTATTATCCTTAAAATTATAATTGTGTTGCTATGGAACTTAATAACTATTTTATTGTTTTAGGAGGAGAAAGTGCAGAAATATATAGGAACAGAAAAGGTTATTTTTCAATCAATACCCAGGCGATATGTTCAGCAGATTTGAGATTCACAGATGTTGTTGCACGCTGGCATGGATCAGCCCATGACTCACACATTTGGGACAATAGCAATCAGCGTAGACATTTTCTACAAGGCACCTATAGAGATTACTGGTTGCTTGGTGATAGTGGTTATGCTCAAACCACATTTATGATGACACCACTTGCTTCTGTGAACTCTCCCAATGAATCACTGTACAATGAAGCACAGATTAGAACAAGAAACACCATAAAGCGCACTTTTGGTATTTGGAAAAGAAGGTTTCCCATTCTTACAAGGGTAATCCAAGTACATTTGAACAAGATACCAGGAATTATTATTGCTACACGTGTGCTACATAATATTGCTCGGCAGCATAATGATCAAGAACCAGCCCTAGACCCAGAATATCTTCCCATATTAGAAAATTATGATGGACTTGAAGTACCAAGAAATAATAGGTCTACAAGAAATACAGCAGGGTACCATGCTCGTGCAGTATTAATTGATCAACATTTTGTTCGATTAGGCTTACGAAATTGATAAATATACAAATACATAATATATATACCTACTTTTTTTTTGGACATAAATACATAATTATACAGAAAAACACCTAGAATCAACTCAAACTGTTTGTCTTGCACGGGAATCTAAGCCCAGACATCATTAGCAGTCATATATTGCAACCACTAGACTAATGCAGCAGTCAAATATAAAATTAAACAAATACAATTATTTATTTTTTATTTAATTTGTCCAATTCTAATTTTCTTACTAAATCATTATGTTCATATTTTTTCTTCATTTCTTCCATCTCCATTGCTCTCAGCATACGATTGTGTTCTAGTTTTTCTTTCTCCTCAACTAGTTGAGTTCTCAGAAGCTCATGTTGTAATTCAACCAACTCTATCTTTTCATGAGCTAACTTTTTAAATTTGTCTGCAACTGTTTGCTTAGGTGGTGTTTCTAATTCTAGTTTTCTTTTACCTGTAATGAAGATGTAAAATCATGTGAACTATGTACTTGTTCTTTTGAGATAGTAATAAAGTTCTTTAAACATAAATATATTTCACTTTAATCTGTCAGAAACAACTTTAACTTGATATTTAAAAAAATATAATTATATTAAAAAATAATCTAAGTAATAGAGAATTGAACCTTAGCATTCCATGGATTCTCCATGTGGATCCATCATGGGACAGAGGAAGGAACACGCATGACAGGTTTAGGTAAATGCATTAGCATTCCTCTTCACCGTCCGCTATGCTCCCTCCTCTACCTATCCAGATTTGGCAGGATCCAATGCCATGAGTTCCATTAGTACCATACGCTTTGCTAGTTTTAAGTAGAGAAATATATCCAGTCTTGAGAATTGAGAAAATACTTACGTGTTAATAAATGATGTGGTTTTTTTAAATTTGCCCTGTCATTTGTGAAGTAGTTCTCACTAATCGGGGTTTTACAAATATCTTCTTTCGTTTCTAAATCATTGTCTGCATAATTTAATGTTGGTTCTGAAAAAATATAATATTAATTATTATTATAACACAAGTTTAATCTTACCTTGGGTAATAAAGTTCAGCAAATACTTTAGGTAACTGAATGTTTTTGTTATTATTGTTGTAATGTGCTCTAAACACTAACTATTTTAGAAATAAATATTATTATTATTATAACACAAGTTTAATCTTACCATTGTGGTGCTTCTAGGTGTATATATAAACTCGCTATTTATATACCCCGGCTTTGGGACGCAGACGTTATTCTGCATTGGTCCAAATGACTGCTCGTACTGCCTCTTCTTGGCTGGCTGTACCTCTTAGCAGGCTCTCATCATAGCCTGACATGAATCTGGAATATCGATCCATTCCTGCTTCGTATCCCAACATAAGAGCTGGAGCGAGTTGCTCTTCAAAGGTGGGAACATTGACGTTTGTGTAGTAAAGGGTTTCGGTCTCTTCGGCGTCAAATTGTTCGCGAAACCGAACTGACTGGACGATGGAACCTTCACCATGTTCGATGGTACTATGGATGTTGAAGTTCTTCTTCGAATCCATGGCAGATACAATCTGCCTGAACACGGTCCTTTCCTGTGGCGTCGGGATGCGGTTATTCCAGAATGCGACAGATGCAGGAGTCGCTCGGAAGCCAGGGCGCTGTACTACAGCATCTCCCTCACGGACGGGGACTTGAACCTCTTCCCAATCAACATTGGGTAGATCATCGATTGCTCTAGCTGCTACAACATGGGCGTTGTCCGCGGCCACGGGCGCTGCAAGAGCGTTTAAGACGTCTCTTATATGTGTGGGTGCGTAGGTAACGCAACCAGACACGGCTGCTGGTGTGAGGCGAGGTAGAAATGGCACTACCGTTTGTCTGTCAATTGAAAAGTTTCCAATTGCTTCTAAGTAAATGGCGATAGGATATGGCAAAAGTTTTGCCAATGATGCTAAAATCCTTAATTCCATCTCAGAATAGAGAAACGCAAACTCCAAGTTGATATTCGGCGCGGTAGTACACTTCATTTGTGCGTATGCAACTTTCGCTTCAGCTAGCATAAGAGTTATCTTTAAGAAAATCCCGTAGTTTGCCTCAGTTGCTAAAACGCCAAAAGGCCTTGTCCCGATAGAAGTCATTCTGGCCCATAGGGCTCGAACTAAACGAGGTAAAGCTCTGAATGATATGGGAATGGCGGCTGGCGCGATGCTTGAGCGCAATCGAATGGTGGACACCTGCGTAGGATCACTAACGTGCAAACGCTTTAACAGGGAAGCTGTGAATTGGGCCTGGAACTCTTGATTCTTCTTGGTACGAAACTTTTCATACTTTTTCTTCTTGGCACCTTTTCCTTGCTTGGAATGCGACGGTTCTTGACTAACACTTGCGTCACCGGTAATTATGGGGGTTTGATCTGCCATAAGTGTGGGATGTGAGTAATGACACCTGAAGTAGTTATACAACAGGTTGGGTGATATAGGCAAACCAGGTGCGTCCAACAGGTACGCGTTTAGGTTCCCCTAAATTATCATTATTATATGCAGTCAGTCAATCTCAATTATTTATTTAGATTACTAAATAATAAAATATTGCTTATGTCTATAGGCTATGGCAACTATTTAACTTCCAAGCAGTCATTCGCTTGGCACTTGAGTATTACAAATTTGAATAACAACACTGTGTTGTTTTGATAATTATAATATTTGTTGAAAATGTTTAAAGTTGGTGTATTTACCTATCTCTACAATTCCAGCTTCAATTGGTGGTTTATTCTGAGAAGCCATAATATGGCTGTCTCCGTCATAAATGGTATACATTCCATCAATAACAGGTCCAACTAAAACCTTGACTTTTTCCAAAAGTGGATCATTAACATTGTTTGGTGGTGGCCCTCCGCCTGGCAAGGAAAACATTTATCATTAATAACACAGAAAATATTTTTAGAAGGTAGGAAGGACAAGACATTCGGTAAAGAAATGTAAAGAATTGCATATGTAATAAATTCTACTGTAACCTATTAGTAATAATAAGAGCTTACCTGTGCCCATGACATTCTTTTTTAAAATTCTGCCTCTGCTATCTGCTTCTTTTATTAATGATGTAAATGTATCTTGACATATTTGTTCCGATACTCCTGTATTTTCAGAAACGTTTGCCCATCCTTCGGAAGAAATGCCATATTCCTCAATATTCAAAACTAGAGTTTCAACTGCATAAATAAAGAACAACAATTTATGTTTTAAAATTTATTATTACTAAATGAAAAACCAACATAATTAGTTAATTAGTTAATTTTTGTTAGTACTAACAAAAATTAACACAATTTCTTACCTGGGATTACCATTTTCGCATCAGATGCATTTTTCTTAGCTTTCTTCTTTAAATTTTTATAAGTTTGCTGTAAGCTTTCTAGTGTTCGTGTACAACCAGAAGTACTCGAATTGAACATTTTTACCACCTCAAGCCAAGCTGCTTTTTTTTGTTGGAGGTTAGCTCCATCGGTTCTTTTATTTTCAATTATATGTTTGAACTTCGCTACTATATCACATAGAAGCATATTATCACTAGCTGTGAAATTAGGGGCACGTAAACGCACTTTTTTTTCCATCTTTCGTAGAAGAAGTTGATTTTAGCAATAATACCACGGAAGTAGGTAAATAAATATGACACAAGGCACGAACACAAGATAAGTACATATAAAATACGGTTGTTTATAAACGTCGCGTCAACTGTCTAACAATGCAGGCCAGACAAGGAAGAGTTATAACAGTGTGCTGTAGTGTAAAAGAGATGGACATATAAAGTTTCGTTTTTTGTTTATTCATTCTTGTTAGTCGGGTTACAATAGAAGCGCATAGACGATGCAATGTTCCCCGCTAAAAAAAAGAAATGTCAGGTAACTGTTGGGTTAGCTAACCCGATGTTATTTTTTCGTGGCGCAAGACATGATGAGAGTTAAACTTATAATTAACTAACCCCGAGTTTATTAACTCTACATTTATTTATTTAACCCCACTTTGCGTGCAAGTGGGCCTTAGAGGAGGTAGCGCACACTGAGCTGCCCGCCGCTTGGGGGTTAGGGAGGAGGTAGCAGTGCTGGCAGCACAGAAGGCTTTGTCTTTTAAGCTGCTAGTCAGATACTTGTACGCTTAGGAACCCACTTATATGGCGCCTCGAGTCGCTTGGGTCCAATATTGATTAGACCCAAGCGACTCGAGGCGCTGCTTCTTTTGGAAATCTAAAACAAACAAAAAAAAAAATTAATTCTGGATAACCAATATCGATATTTGTGATAACTGTCTCATCTCTAATTATGTTAAAGTGTGACCACTTTCTTAAAAATAAATACGCTTATTTTTGTAAGAAATGAGCAATTATCTTTCGGAATAAAGTGCACTAATCTTGTATATTTGGATTTATAATCTCATTTTACTTGTTCGTTTAATATTAATTTGTGCATTACTTGGTAAAAAAAACATTGGGTATAATTAAAAATAAATAAATTTTTTCGGCGGTAGGCGTGAAATAAGTTAAGACGTACTTGAATTTCGAAAATTTTAATAAATTAGATAAAAGCAATAAATTTACATTTACAGTGTGTAATTTTTGTCCAACATTACATACATTTGGAATACTCACATGTGTAATGAAACTTACATGCTAATGTAAGCATTGTGATCGTAACTGTACACCACCTGCCAGCTTATTGACACACAGTTTGAAACATTCAAAAACTTGACTACAAAGCATCACTGACACACTTTACCACCATGTCACAACTCGATGAAATTAAGACCGCTCAAGAGAACTTAGAAGAATGTTTTAGTAAGAGAATGGCTGAACTGGAAGCGCAGCTTAACACTGGAGGACCAGCTAAAGAAACTGTCGCTAAGGTGGCTGAGGAGTTCAGAACCTTCCGGGAGTTGATGTTAGTCATGCTGAAGATTATCCGGCAGCAAATCAACGTGTGCTCCAATGTGGTTGATCGGATAGAAACAAGGCATCGTCGCAAGGCACTCCTTGTTTTAGGCGTTGCTGAGGTTGAGAAGGAGGACTGCAAGGACTCAGTGCTGAAGATCACTCGCACTATGGGTTTGACAGATATCCAGCCACTATACAATCGCGCTTTAAAAGCGAAGTACACAGTCAAGGGTATTTTGACACTTCGCTTTAAAAGCGAAGTGCACTGTCAAGGGGATCCGAGTATGCCCATAGTCAGTCCATTTTGAAATAAGCACCGGGGGTAATTTAGACAGAACAACCGAAGTAACGTTCATTCCTCTGAGGTACTCCTCTTGTCCCAAGGCTAGGACTGCCGACACGTAGTTCTTTATTTTTACAGAAAACAACACAATATCTTTGTGATACTCAAGGCCAACCGAATGAAGTTTCTTGATCTCCTGTATGATCTTCGGTAGAATGACATCAGGGTGACCATACTGAAGTTCCAACGTAGACATCACATCTTCTGGCGTGGCGGAGCTGATTAGAAGAGCTGTAACTGACTCCCGGGCCGCACCTCTAAGACATTTTCGTAATCTCCACATGTTTTCCTTAGGCGTAAAATGACAAACCTCAGTAGACTCCTCGTAGGCATGTTTGAAGTTGAGCCACTCCATCGGGTCGCCATTAAAAGTAGGTAGATCTTTTGGCGTACATATTCGACTCAAAATTTGCGTGTTTGATGTATTTGAGGATGCTGCGACAGCGATATCCTTAATCGCCTGAGCCAATTCTTGGAATTCAGTTCGTGGCGCTTGAGCGGGAACATAAGCCGGTACAATAAAATCGTGGCGATTCACAGTCTGCGGCTGCTGCAATGATACATTGACACGTTCGTGTTCTTTGGACTCTTGATGGCTATGCTGTAACCACTGTTCCACCTTTTGTGACACATCCATTGATGATTCGTCACAACTTGCGAGAGACTTTCGAGAACATTCTTCTTCCAGAGCAGCGATGTCGGCTGCTAATTTTTTCTCAATAACCTCCTTTTGCAGTTTCGCGATGGCTTCTACTGCTTCTGATTCCATTTGTTTCTTCCGCGCTTGGAAAGACTTCTTTGTTGAAACTATAGATAGTTTCTTCGCCGAAGCAGTAGATTTTTTGTAAACGGATTCCAGCTTCATGCTACCGCCCGCTGCACTGCAATGTTTGTTTGGATCATCCGCTTTGATTGTGGCGACTGTTTTTAATGTAGCCGGCCTTCGAAAATAAAGATTCGGAAGGAACTGGGGGGTTTCTCTGAAAATCGAACGTCGAACTTTCGATTGACGGGTCGCACTTATTCCTACCACAAAGTGTTTCGGATTCGAAGATCAGATCGAAGATCGCGAATTGATGGCGTCAACGAAAGCCAAAAGGCTTTCGTTGACGCTACTCAGAAATGATTTTTGACGTTTATTTTGCGTTGTTTGACAATACTGATCGTAAAATTAACCTCTAATTTTACGATAACAACTTAGCTTTCGTTTTACTATCGTAAAAAGATTTTCCGTTTCATTGTATTAACGAAAATGGCACGTTTTGTGCTCTATGAGGAGGCCTTAGCCGAAGAAAGACAAGAGCGCAGTCGGAGGCGTCTCCGACTTCGCGAAGAGTTTTTTGAGAAACAAGTTCCTGACCTGGAATTTGTCTCTCACTATAGATTGAATGCCACGCTATTTGAGGATCGATCCTACAACTAAGGTGAGCAGTGATATAAAAATAAATATCGGAGTATGTAGTTTCCACAAACATACCGTAGTTCAAATTAATAATAAGGAGGTGTATTTATTTTCAGATTCTAACAGCGCTGGCATTTTATGCCAGAGGTAGCTACCAAGGTGCAGTGGGGCTAAATATAGATGGACCAATGGCACAATTAACAGTTTCAAAGTGTCTCAGGGAAGTTACCGAGGCAAATAAAAAAAAAAATAAGTACAGGATAAATCCTGAGGGGGGGAAACGTTCCCAAGCTGATACGCTCTAAGAGCGTGCGATCTTTTCACGCACCCTGGATGCTAGACCTTCTAGTAGTCCCAGGCCGTTCTGCTCTGACACGCGGAACTCTGGTTGATTCCAGAGACGATTTCCGGCGCCGAAGTCGAATACGACGTTCTGATCCGCTAAATAAATAGCTGGAATGGGACCTTCAAAAGTGTAACCAACCATGTCAGTCTCTTGGGCCACACGCCTTTTAAGGCGGTACCTGCAGATGACTGCCGCACATGCAATGTGGGTAGTGGTCTGGGTGTAACTGTTGGTGGTTGCAGCTTTGGCGGCTATGGAGTCGCCATTGGTCTCGGCATCTGTTGTAACTCGCGTGGAGAAGGCTGACTGTGACAGACTGCCTCGAACCGACTTGTTGAATAACGAAACGGCTCTGCATTTACGCCAAAAGCGATTGATTGACGGGAATTCCGCCAACGTCTACAAATGCTAGTGGAGGGTCTTCGTCGCGCCCGGTGTTGATGCCAGCTTACTCCAAAGCTTGCGAGTTGGTCGTCGGTGAGCTTTTCAGCTCTTCTCCATCCCAAAAGATTTTGATTGGGGACGGTTCCGGCTTGCTCGCAGGCTAAGTCTGCTGGTAAATTCCAAACTACTAGCCCTTCAGCCTGTGGTAGTTGGGTACGGCGCATGTCAGCGACCATTCTCCATGCTGACACAAAAGGGGCGGGCATTGTCTCGTAGGCCATGTGGCTATTCGCGTTGTACCTACCAAAGCTACCAGTAAGTCTTCAGACTACCTGGTTGGTTAGCTCGGCGTGTAACTGCAAATAAAATTGCCTTCCTGCCTGATCGACAATCTCACCTATGCCGTTCAAATAAACGGCTATGTCAGATGGAATAGGCATGGCGAAATTGAGATAATTCTCCAGTCTCTGATATTCGAGACTTAATGGTCCTCTCCGTGAGATTACATAGTATAACCGCTTCCATAGAAGCACTACGCAGTAGTACTGATACATGCTTCTTAAGACCTCGATTGTACGTCACCGCGGATCGGTACGATGCCTGCACTAGCTCTATAAAACTGGAATAATCCAGTTTGAACCTCCTTTTAGATGCGCACTGGACAAAGCCAGAGAATCCCTCTACTAGAATGGAGTCTATTATCATGGGATCATTGCGCTCAACAGATGGAACGGTTGAGAGGTGCTTCGGCGTCAGGTCTGGTTTCCTAACTGGTGTAGGTGGTTGCGGCTTCGGGGTGGGTTCGACTGAGACCGGACTTTCCTGTATGGGCTCTTCCGACGTGGTGGGCTGGCTCGCAGGCTTACCTCTGCCTCGTCCTCAGAAACCTCCTCGACCTCTACCGCGATTATTAAATGGTGTTATATTGGTGCTCATGTTGTTTGAGTGATCGCGAACTTCGCTTAAACCTTAAATGGTTCAGTTACCGAGGCAATTAATAATCCAATTATTGTGCAGAAGTATATGCATTTTCCGCAGAACCGGCAGGAACGGCATGCAATTAAAGAAAAGTTTGTATATTGTTTTAAGTTACCTACATAATAATTAAGTAACCAATATTCCAGCACAAAATTCATGAGTATTAATGTGCTTTTCAATCCTTTAATTTCAGATTTTATGAAATGTATGGCATACCTGGCATATGTGGTTGCATAGACTGCACCCACATAGCCATATTAAGGCCAGTTTTGAATGAAGAACGGTTATTTAACAGAAAGCACGTGCACTCCATCAATTGCCCATTTTTTTCTCGTGTTGATGCTACATTGAAATATTATGCATCATATGTTACTCTCACAATTAATGCAAATCTAATGGCACCTCATATGTTAAAATCCATTGTAAGTCATTTAGGCCGTAGAGTGTGCCAAAGAAATAGACATTATTGGGTAAACAAACAATATCACAATAATGCATTAAGATACAGTGGTGTGTGGTTATATAATGTAAATAATTGTGACATCCACACCTTTTACCACGGTTAGACAAATATATAAACATTGTACATGTTAAGAGTAGTACACAAATTATAAGTATAAGTAAAATGCTTAAGTATAAAAGTCACGCAGTTTTTTAAATATTAGTTTGGTTTCAATATTGCAGAAGTTGCGGTTGTAACTATCAAGTACGCGAATGATAGGTATGCGTTTGCCTGCGTTAGTTCGTGATGTTCGCAAGGCAAATGGCGGATTTGCGCGACAAGCACGCGTATTTGATCTTGTAGGGACTCTGTGACTAATATTATTAACAATATCGATACAGTCATACCTGTCATGACAAACATCGTATAAAAACATTGCTTGTATCTGAATTCTCCTAGATTTGGACCTTAAGTCCAAAAGCTTATATTTCTCCAACAGACTGGGGTACGATAGATAATTATGATAGCATTTGTAATGCATACAACGTAAGTATTTCTTTTCCACACTTTCAAGGCTATCTGAATATT
Organism: Parascotia fuliginaria; assembly: GCA_963082885.1. Classification (NCBI taxonomy): domain Eukaryota; kingdom Metazoa; phylum Arthropoda; class Insecta; order Lepidoptera; family Erebidae; genus Parascotia; species Parascotia fuliginaria. Next base: position 427,595 of record OY720199.1, on the reverse strand, counting down.
TAGTATACAATGGATCCCATATACCAATATATCCCATGACTGTAATAAAATGTAAAACTGTTGTTAAAAAGTGGCTTCTTGAGTTGGATTATAAAGCGACAGAAAATATTCTGCACTAAATATCATTACATATCTCATATACCTATATTAATTTCTAACACGCACGCACTCACATGCATACACACGCACACACACACGCGCGTACACACACACATCCACACACACACACACACACACACACACACACACACACACACACACAAACACACACACACACACACACACACACACACACACACACACATACACATACACACACAACACATACACACGCACGCACTTACACGTATACCAACACCATCATTCGCACTTCTACATAAACATATGCACGCACGTTTTTTTCTTTTCTTTATAATTATTGTTATGTTCATCTATTTCCCTACAAATGTATCCACTATGCTAACCAGAAATGTATTCTCTGGCTCTCAGGGGCGAGGACCTGGTGATCTGTAATACAGGTGCAAAACCTATCATAGACACCAGCTCCTTGCATACTACAAGTTTATGACTGTTAGTAATAAGTATGTTACTCATTGTAACGAACTCAAAATGTATGTAAGGAGAAATAAATGATTATTATTATTATTATTTATTATTATTATACATACAGCGTATTCCAATTGCGTGCGGATCAGGGTTTTATATAGATACAGATAGGTTTGTGGACGTGTAAAGTCATTACTAGCTCGCATAACTAAACCATACATTTTGTAAGCTCTACTACAGATGTTGTCCACATGAGTATCTAGTGTCAGCTTAGTGTCCAATGTGACTCCAAGATCGCGAATACTATTAACTCTATCAAGATAACGGCCATTAATAGAGTAATTATAAGTTGTTAGCTTATGTTTTCTAGAAAAGGTAATAACACTACATTTATCGAGACTTAACTGCAATTTGTTCAGATTACAATAATTAGTGAATCTGTGGAGGTCGCCTTGGAACTTGCGTTGATCATTAGTGTCTTCTATGATTCGGTACATTTTAAGGTCATCAGCATATAATAAAAAGTTACAATACTTGAAACAGCCGTCTATGTCATTGATGAATAGAACAAATAACAGGGGACCAAGAATTGAGCCTTGAGGTACACCAGACGTTGTGATAACCGTGTCCGATTCATATCCATTAATGACTAGTTTTTGAGTTCTGTTTGTAACATAGGATTTAAACCATCTCCACAGATTACCACGGATGCCGTTGAATGCAAGTTTCTCCAGTAATATTTTGTGATCCACTCGGTCAAAGGCTTTGCGAAAATCAGTATAGATGCTATCTGTCTGCTTATTGGAATCTAAATTACTAAACAGTTCAGAAGTATAAACCATAAGATTAGTCACCGTTGAACGTTTACGCACAAAGCCATGCTGTTGTGGTATTATAGCTTTGTGCAGCAAGAGATAAATGTTATTGTGTACTAACCTCTCCATGACCTTTGACATGGAGGAAAGAATTAAAATCGGCCGATAGTTAGTTACATCTTTTTTTACTCCTCCCTTGTGTATTGGAGTTATTCTAGCGGATTTCCATATTGAGGTTAATACACCTTCCATTAGACATTTGTTATACAGAATTACTAACGGCTTATGTATAGTAAAAGCAGTGCTTTTGAGAAAAATAGGGGGAATATTGTCAAGGCCCGATCCTTTGGAGCAGTCCAGATTTCTCAGCTCTCTTAATACATCCGATTCAAGTATATGTATATCACTAATAATAGTACTATTATACGTTTTTGCATCTATGTCCGATATGTTATCAGTCGTAAATGAATCCGAGACATCAGAGGGCTGAAAAACTGACTGGAAAAAACAGGAGAATAAGTTATAAATGCCGACTGGGCAATCTGTCTCTGTGCCATTATAATGAACACTGGCTGGAATGGCTGAATGATTTTTACTGTTTTTTATGTAGGTCCAAAAGTGTTTTATATTTTTAGGTATACTGTCTTCAATTGAACTCATATATTTGTTATAGCAAATTAGTGATTCCTTTCTGAATCTTTCTCTGATCATTGAAAACATTGCATAATCTGATTGGTTTTTGTATGACTTCAATTTAATCCATGCATTATTTTTATCCTTAAATATGTGTATTAACGCCGGGGTGAACCAAGCTGGGAAATTAGAATTTGAAACGCGCTTACTAGGGACCCGTTTACGTACAATATAATAAATTTGTTCATAAAATGCATTAACACTATCTTCCGCAGATTTATTACTAAATAGTTCACACCACTCAATTTGTGAGATATCACTGTTAATCATATCATAATTAGCATTCCCATAACAATATCTAGTGTACATTTTTGTTGGCATAGGTTTAGATAAATTATTATTTAAAGAATAATTAATATTAAAAAAAAAAAAAATTATTATTTAAATTTTAATAATAAATGTGCTGCTGTTATGTATGTTAGTCAGACATAAGTCTAGCAACCTATTCTTATCATTTTTAAAAATATTAACTTGTGTGCAGTCTATGCTAGACATAAAATTCAGTAAGTGAGAGTATGGTGGTGCTAAGTTGCCTATATTCTATAGTTTCAATTGGGTTCCATCAATATACCAGTCAAGACAAGGTAAATTAAAGTCTCGAATAATGTAAAATTAAATAATAAAGATAAGCGTTATATTCAATACTTGGTGGAATGTAAGCGGCACTTAATAAATACTGATTATTACTAATGCGCAATTCTAATAAGATATGGTCTATAATGAGTGGAATATCGAGTGAGGCGGCAGGGGGCGCCGGCGTGCAACGCGCAGCGCGCAGTGAGCGCAGCACGGCCACCAAGACCCCGCCACCGTCACGACGACTATATACTACTATATACTATATATATAAATAAATAAATAAATAAATAAATACATACATACATACATATATATATATAAATAAATGTAAATACATACATACATACATACGCTCGAAAAACATTACCCTCCTTGACTCATGCATTCTGGCAATAATACAAAAATTAATAGTAAATATGAAAAATATAATATACAGGGACTAATACATTCAGGAGCACCCGCAGAAGTGCTGGCGAACCGCTGTGATGATTTGCATCTCACCCAAGAAGACAAGCTCGTGATATGCGTGGGAGAAGAAGACTCAGATCCACAAAGGTTATCTCATGAGTTGTATTATATTTTAAAAAGAACAAAAGCTTCTGTATTGTTGCTTTCAGTATGTAAAAATAGACACCTTAACGAAAAATACCTTAATAATTTACTCCACTGTGTATCTAATAAATTTGAACATTGTCACTATATTAAAACTAGATTTTACAATAAACATTCATATATGAAAAATATTTGCTCAAAAATTAGTTTACTTGTGGATACAATTGATTATAAAAATAAGTTTATTCCATGTAAAGAAAAAGTCCTCCGTAACAAGAATACAACGTCCGTGATAAATCCGTGTAAAGTATACCGTCAAAAACAGATTACGGAATACTTTTTTAATTTGAAAACCACTAAATGTTGGGAAGCTAGATGGCGCTACTGTCATCATAGGACGTTTTTAACATCGGTGCAAAATAATAATTCATTTATTTTTTGTTAAATCATTTAATTAATCAAATAAACATTTACAATACTAAATTAACTTACAATAATTAACAGTTAGTGTTTGCAAGGTGCTGTGCTGACTACAAATTATAACATTTTAGTTAAAACTGTGCTACAACTAGACTTGATAACTGTGTGTCAAACGGTGCAATAACGGTCTGAATGAGGTTTAGCAGGTATTTGACTTTGTGACATTGTTATATTAGTGCTTCGCAACGAGTGTTAAATCCAATTTATTGTGTTATTACAGTAACTTTGAATCATTTATCTGATTAGGGGGTGTGCAAAATTACCTATTATACAAAGTACCCTTGATCAGCTGTTAAACAGCTGATTCATTGTAAACAACACAACTAGTGGCGACATCTTTTACACGAACCTTGTACTCGGTTGCTCACATCCGCACTGGCTATCGATTGTTGACGCTTTATTACAGCGACATCTAGCGCGTCTTTCCTGTACCGGCTTGCTAACACTGTTTCTGCTGTTGTGTAAAAATTCTTACTAAAAATGGTAAATTGCATGGCTTGTGGTCGATTTATGAACAAAACAGAGGGCGCTACTTGCTCGAAGTGCCCGTCATCTTTTCATCATGCCTGTTTGGGCAAGTCCAAAGCAGCTGCAAAGTTACCTAATTGGATATGCCCTGAATGTACAAGATCTAAACCTACGTACAACACGGATAATACACCGATAAAATGTAACCGGGGAGATGACGCTGACAGTGCCAATTTGAATAATAACAACATTGATAACAGCAACACTGGGTCAAGCTTATCGACGGACATTGGACCTGGTGATTTGGCTCGGGAACTCAGACTTTTTAGAGAGGAAATATCGAGCATGCATAGTACAATTGATTTGCTGCGCCAAGACTTTATTGTATTAAATAATACGCTGGCAGGACATACCGCCCGCATTGAGAATCTTGAAGCGAAGGTCGAGAAGCTTGAGACCGAGTTAGTGTCTAGGGAGAATTCGTCAGGACGTCTGGACACCATTATAGACACTTTGAAACTGGAGCTAAATGAGAAAGATCAAGCCCTCCTAGCGAACGATATTGAGATAACTAATGTACCGGAACAAAATCACGAAAATACGTATCATCTGGTCTCACTTATCGGTACTAAGCTAGGTATATCTCTCAACGAACACGATATTGTCTCAGCCGAAAGAATAGGACCGAGACAACCGCGCGGCAGCCCCACAAATATAGTCGCCGGCTCTCGCGTCAGTCAGCGCCCCCGCTCGCGTCCCATCGTAGTCCGTCTGTCGCGGCGCTCACTTCGTAATGACATATTGCAAAGTATGCGCGTGCGTCGTAGTGCCGATACGGCTGACTTTGGTTTGTCCTGTGAGTCTCATAAGTTCTATGTGAACGAAAGACTTACTAAACACAACCGTTTTCTGCTGTTTAAGGCGCGCGAGGCCCGCACGGCCCACAAATGGAAGTTCGTCTGGACTAAACAAGGACGTATCTTTGTCAAACAGGCTGAAGGCAAAAAATCTATTTTGATTAGAAGCGAAAGCGATTTAAAACGTGTTTTTGGCAATGATCCAGTTTAGCCTTCAGTGGTACATAGGGCAATGGCACATACGGAATCAGATGTTTGTTACATTTTGCTTCTTATATTTTATTATTATAATTATTTATTATCATTATTGTAGTGTGATATATTATTCTCATCTAATGCTGATACCTTATAATAAGAATGATGTTAATAAGTTATTTATTATAATTATTGTATGTAAATTTCCATTAATCAATACTATAATCATTTCAATGCACGTCTATTCAATTTCACAATGTAAAATAATGGTTAACTTTAAAATGCCGCATAATTATGGCGGACCTTACTGCAATAAGGCAAAAATCTGCTCACTGGTTGGTGTGGTATTGCAGGCACGGTATATAGGTATTCAATTGATGCGTGTTTGTTTCATATTGACAGTATTTGCACTGTTGAGATATAGTGCGATAGCGGGGTTTGGTAATCAACTTGACTGTTTTTATTTTGCCAGCTACCTTAAACAAGTTTGCGTGGTGGCTAGAGTAGTGTTTTTATTCCATCAATTCATAACGTTCAGTAAAAATGCATAACGACAAATTATTTAAAGTTGGTCTTTTCAACGCTGGTTCGTTAGGTGCTAACCATGATGATTTTATGGCTGCTATGCTGCGCCACCAAGTAGACATATTGGCCGTGAACGAGACCTGGCTTCGGCATGGGGAGGAGGGACGAGCCCCCACTGTTCCCGAATATCGCCTCAGGCACGTACCCCGGCCGGACAGGATTCGAGGCGGACGCGGAGGTGGAGTAGGTTTTTATATAAGACGAGGTTAAGTGCACGTACCTGTGTACACCCTGAACATAACTTAGTCGAACAAATGTGGATTAAATTAAAAATTAACGCAAGTATAGTCATTGTAGGCACAGCTTATCGACCTCCCTGGTTGGACGCACAAGTCTTTTTGGACGCTATAATGGATGCGTACAGCTCGTTTTACAACTATGACTATGTTATAATTCTGGGTGACTTTAACATAGACGTTCTTAACCCCGGAGATGCTAAACATCGAATCCTTAGTACCTTTTTGGCGTGTTCTAGTTTAGAACAAGTCGTCTCCTGTCCGACGCATTTCACCAATTCAAACTCATCTCTTATTGATATAATATGCACTAACACGCCAGTCCGCAATATAATGTTGGATCCTGTTGGCCAATCACTTGGACATAGTATGGTTATCTGCAAATTAGCAATTAAGAGACCAAAATTTAAACCAGTAGTCATACAGTCTAGGGTTTTAATTGATATTGACAACGATAGGCTTAATAGGGACCTGGAACTTATCAATTGGAGCAGTCTAACAAATACTTGTGATATTGACGAGTTAGTTATGTCCTTCACAAATGCGCTTATATCACTGTACGATCTGCACGCACCGGTGAGGACTAGAACCATCAGAGAATTACCTGCTCCTTGGCTCACCAGCAACGTCAGGTTCATGATGCGGCTCCGTGACCGCGCGCTTAACGACTATAGGCTTAACAGGTCTGACGTAAAAAAACAATATTACAAAGACCTTAAAAGGCAGGTAAATATTGCAATGTATAATGAAAAAAAATGCTTTTTTGAACAAAATATTAATAAAAATCAAAAGAACCCTAAACAATTATGGAAGGTTATCAAGTCTAAGTTAATACAAGGTAATGCAGTTGAGTTACCCGCGCACCTTAACGACCCTGAGGCTATAAATAGGCATTTCCTAAACGTGCCTGGTGACCCTAGCATTAACATTTCCCAACTGACCTACTATGAGTTTCACAGGTTCGGGCCCGCCACCTTTAACCTGATGCCAGTGGAAAAGCATACAGTGGTCAGTGTTATTAAAGACTTGCATTCGAACGCGGCAGGTATTGACGGAATTTCGCTCGATATGATCACAATGGCAGCCACACATACTATAGACTTAATGACATTTCTTGTGAATATGTCAATAAACACGTCGAGGTTTCCGTCAGTGTGGAAAACTGCTGTCGTCAGACCAATCCCTAAAATCAGTAATGCAACGGATATTGGTCAGCTGCGGCCCATTAGTATTCTACCATGTCTCTCAAAGATTTTGGAGAAGGTGGTTAGTGCCCAGCTGATTCGATATCTTGAGTCTAACAATGTACTACCGGATCTACAATCAGGGTTTAGAAAGAATCGCAGTACTACTTCGGCCATCCTTGACGTAATGGATAACGTGCTTACAGCACAGGATGAAGGCAAAGGAACAATCCTAGTACTACTAGACTTCTCGAGGGCTTTTGATTGTCTTAATATCCCTTTGCTTCTCTCCAAACTGTCATACCTCGGGTTTGACAGCAAGACGGTCGCTTGGTTTGACTCATACCTCAAAAATCGCTCCCAGTTGGTTGAGCTTCGTAATTCCGACGGTACTGTGTCACGCTCTGCGACTGCTGCTGTTGGCAGAGGGGTGCCGCAGGGCTCCGTGATTGGACCTATGTTATTTATTCTATATACAGCTGACATCATAAAGGAGATCAAACACTGCAAGTTCCATATTTATGCTGACGATGTCCAAATCTATTATCATTTTAAGCCGACTGATACTGGGGTTGCAGTAGATAGAATTAATGAAGATTTGGGTAACATATCTAAATGGGCTCAGCGCAACTCGTTAGTCTTAAATGAGACTAAAACAAAATACCTAATTCTTGGATCCAAAAATCAACGGCTGAACATCTCTAACCGTAATCCACATATTTTGGTTAATAACGTGAGTGTTGCTCGTGTCGACGTGGTTCGAAATCTGGGCCTTATGATGGATGAAGATCTTCGCTTCGAACAACATATAGCGAACACTGTTAGAAACTGTTTTTACCGCTTAAAAGTTCTGTACAAGTTGCGTAGACACTTAGCGATACCGCTCCGCGAACAACTGGTAGAATCTTTGGTTCTATCGAAGTTAAACTACTTAGATGCCGCCTATGGGCCAAGACTCCTAGCTAGAACTGCTGGTATCATACAACGAGTGCAGAATGCGTGTGCTAGATATTGTTACGACATTCCCCCCCGTAGCCACGTGACGCCGTTCTTAAATAATAACAAAACTCTGAAAATGAATCTACGCCGAGATATGCATTTAGCTACTCTTCTGTTCGGACTAATAAGAAATAAAACTCCTACGTACCTATATACAAAGCTAGTTTGGATGAGTGAAAACAGCAAATATCCTAAACGATCAGTATCGTGCCCACTTCGTGTCCCTCCGCATAAATCCACGGCCTTTCGTGGTAGTTTTAAGTATAGCGCAACTAAGTGCTGGAATAATCTGCCACCCCCACTTCGAAGTCTGACTAATGTAAATAATTTTAAGATTAAATTAAAATTAGCTCTACTTCATTTACAGACTTCCAGCACAGGAAACAGTAAATGAATAGGCATTTAGTCATTTAGTCATTTAACCATTTAACCATTTGACATTACTACTATTATTTATTTGATTACCTATGCCAATTAAATATTTATATTAAATTTCATTATTCTCTACGACTAATTATTACTATACAATTATACAATGTATCACAATCGCATGACATTACTATATATTATAATAAATACTATTTGATATAATATCTAATTAATTATTATTTATGGTATTTAAATTATATCCTATTGAATTATTTATTTTACATTGATTAATCATTTCACCAAATTTATTTATTATTGTCCTCTAGCCGATCGAGGCTTCGGCTGAAAATCAGCGCTGCAATTTTACTTGTACTTTTGCAGCACCATGCTGAGCTGAGGCCTATTAGCAGTACAATATATATATATTAAAATGTTACGATGTGCCGTGCTTGCATTATTACACAGCCTTACCTACTCTGCGCCGACGCCAGCCATTATGAATATGTAGTACCTATGTAGTGGGGATCTGATCAGAAACAGGTTCGTGCATATCTGTCAAGGCCTTAAACAAATAAAAAAAAAAAAGATAAGTACTGTATTAGTGTAAGGTAATCTAAACGATTGTAAAATTATTATATAAAAAATGTTATATATTTATCGGTGTTCTTACCTGTCTGTTTATGGCTCACGAGCTATGAAACTCTCTTGATCACCTCACTGTCTTTTTGGTCCGTGTATAAGTTCTGTTTACTTAACGTTGCACTGTTTAAATATCATGAAAGCAAAATGCGCTAAGATAACTAACAGCAGTGTTGGTACTTTTTACTTTTCGTGATGGCAGCCTTGAACAAATAAGATATCTGTTGTGTTGTGATATTTTGACGTGACTGCGTCCGTCGCGGGCGAGCGTCCGCGGAGAGTGACCTAATTTTGAATTGTTCTGTTTTGTTGCCATCCGGCGCGGCGGCTGGCGGCCGGCACTGCATAGTCGTGAACCGAGTTGTATCCAGCGTCATTATTTTGTTTTTATGTAAAAAAAAAAATATGTAGGTATAATTGTTTGAATATGTAAATATGTGTTAAATTGTACTCTAATAAATTATTTTTTCTTTCTTTCTTTCTAAATTATTAGCAAATAGTACTCATAACATTAACACTACTTTAACAAACGATATTACTACAACTACTGAACATTTTTTTTCGTTTATAACTATATAAATATCATGCACCAAAACATCTCAGGTTTAATTAATAAGTCAGACATGCTAGCGGTGCAATTAGAGGAACAGTGTAAACTAAATAAGACAATCGATGTTTTATGTATCACAGAGCACAATATGGTGCCAAATGATGAGAACCTTCTTACATTAACTAACTACAAATTAGCGGATTGTTTTTATAGAGATAAAAGAAAGGGTGGCGCTTGTATACTTATCAGAAATATTCATGAATATGAAGCCCTAAAGCAAGTAAAGAAATTATCTAAAATGAATATTTTTGAATGCTGTGGCATCAAACTCACTCAGCATAATGTTATAGTAATTTGTATTTATAGGGTACCAAAGTGTCAAAACATAAAAATTTACTTAGAACTATTTTTTGAAATGTTAGAAAATTTACTTATTTTACTCGTGGAAATAATAACAAAACTATTATAATATGTGGAGACTTTAATATAAATATATTGAAAAATGATGAAGCCACTAAAAGATTTCTCAGTACGGTTGCTGGATTTAACTTAAAAATACTATTTAAAGAACCAACGCGATTGTCTAGCGGTACATGCATAGACAATATCCTGCATAATAGTCATAGCAAAAAAGGTGAAATAATAGAGACAGCATTATCGGATCACACTGCTCAAATATTAAAATGCAATGTAAAAAAAACGTGTGCTTTACATTCTTGGAAAATGGAAATTCGCGATTATTCACAAGAATATGTAGAAAAGTTTATAGAGTGTATAAGGAGCCTTAGCTTTAGTGAAATTTATGAGTGTATTGATCCTAATTTAGCTTATAACTACCTATTAGATACATTTAAATTGTTTTATGACCTTTGCTTCCCCAAGAAAATTATTACTAAAACCATAAATAAAAAACAAAAATGGATGTCACGAGGTATAAAAGAGTGTAGTAAAATTAAACGTAAACTATTATGGCAATATCGTAAAGTAAAAACTGATGATAATAAATACAAGTACATCTCATACACAAAACGATATAAAAAAATTATAAGATTAACAAAATATGCACAAAATAATCATTATATAAATACTTCTAACAATAAGAGCAGAGCTACTTGGCAAATAATAAATAATAACAAAGTTCAGCTGCCACGTGAACCTTTAATAAAAATTATTTATAATAACAAAGAAGTTACTAATACTGAAGATATCTGTAATGCATTCAATGACTTCTATGTAGATCAAATTACCCCAAACAATGATATAAAATTACCAAAAATAGATAGAGTTACGGACTCTCTTTATCTCTGTCCAACTACGCCAGATGAAGTTTCAAAAATAATACGCTCACTAAAGTCCACAAAAAGTACGGGTAATGAGGATCTAACAACAAATATAATAAAAAGAGTACATAACATTATTTGTTATCCACTTAGTTATATTATAAATCTATGTTTTGAAACGGGAATATACCCAGAGCAATTGAAGGTATCCATTATTAAGCCACTTTATAAAAAAGGGGATAAAACCCTTATAACAAACTATAGACCGGTAGCACTAATTCCCATATTTTCTAAAATTATTGAAAAAGCAATCTACAATCGTCTTTACAACTTTTTGGAGAACAAAAATATATTAGTCCCGGAACAAAAAGGTTTTAGGAAAAATAAGTCAATAAATGTTGCCATTTTCGACTTTCTTAAACAAATTATGCACAGTGTAGATAATAAGGTACCTATATGCGCCTTGTATATGGACATGACCAAGGCGTTCGATTATGTTGATCATAAAATCTTAGTCGACAAACTGTCTAGGTATGGAATACGTGGTAAATGTCTTGATCTATTAAAATCTTATTTAAGTAACCGCCAGCAGTACACAGAAATTGTAAATATTAACATTAAAACTAAACGGGAAATTAAACACAGGTCAAAATATAGAACGGTGAAGTACGGAGTACCCCAAGGAAGTGTGCTCGGACCTTTATTATTTTTAATTTACATTAATGACCTTCCAAAAAATGTGATTCACCCAACCATATTGTTTGCTGATGATAGCACAATAGTCATAAAATCTGATAAATCTTATGATCATGAACAGGAAGTAAATAACACGCTAAAGAAAACAATAGAATGGCTAAAACATAATAATTTAAAAATTAATCTAGATAAAACTCATATCATGCAATTCAGTCAACGACAATACCACGATCCGTTAAACATTGTATATGAAAGAGTATCAATTGCAAAAAAAGATTACACCAAATTCCTAGGATTAACTATAGATTGTAAACTATCTTGGAAATTACACATAGAGGAATTATGTAAGAAAGTAAACAGTTTCGCCTATGCGCTTCACAAGCTTTCTAAGCATGTAAATCATGAAACGGTACTCGTTGCCTATCATAGTTATGTGGAATCAATCATAAGGTATGGAATAGTGTTCTGGGGAAATTCCACCGATAAAAATTTAGTGTTCCTAGCACAAAAGAAATGTATTCGTGCAATATGTAATTTACATTCAAGAGATAGTTGTCATAAACATTTTCAAAATTTAAAATTACTTACGTTTCCTAGTTTATATGTATATGAGATAGCAGTGTTTGTCAAAAATAATCCGCATTTATTTCATGTTAGAGACCCTGCAGATATTTAGGTTAAGGAAGAGAGAATCAAATATTCTTAGTATAGATAAATGTAATACAGCTCTCTGCAAAAAAAGCGTATACCAAATGGCTCCAGCGATTTATAACAAAATTCCCAAAGATATCAGAGATTTAAAATTAAGCACTTTTAAAAAAGTCTTCAAAGAGTTCCTAATTAAAAAATGTTTTTACTCTATAACTGAGTTTATGGAATATAAGTCTGATTAGTCTATTTGATGTTATTATTTTAATTTTGTTTTGTTTTGTGTTCCAAGTTTTATGTAAGTGTGGGATTGTTTGGTGTAAGTCAATATAGTTAAAATTAGATTAAGATTATGTACAATAAGTTATTAAAATTTGTATGCCTATGGGTACAATGTAGCGACCTATTATAACCAATGTAACACCTATATGTAAAATTTACCTACATTGACAAATAAATATTTCTATTTCTATTTCTATTTAATGTTTGCACCTATTTTGTTACAGATATTTGATGCATATAATAAAATTCTAAATGTTGATGCCTCTTATGGTGGAGCAACCCATGACTCTTTTGTGTGGCAGAATAGTGAAATTCGTGAGCACCTAGAAGGTCTTGCTAACAACTCAGACGAGACCGCAATGTTATTAGGTGAGAAGTATTCTTTATAATAAGAAAAACTTGTTCCAGATATGTATTTCTTATTCTAAAATATTATATAAAAATTGAACGGGATCCTATCCCTACCTCGGGATGAACTCGCGTATTTCGAAATGAAACACCGATTCGACTTCCAGTGGTGTATTTGCCAAGGCTTTAATATTCCAAAGGAGGACACACGATACAAAAATGTCAGAGCTTATATACTACAGCCGGAGAATCTTAATAGCGCGATTCAGAAATGTTGACGTAAATGTAGTAGCGCCATCTAGTAGAACGACGACGAACTACTGTACAGTAATGCGGCGAAAGGTGCACCTTTACATACATTATACATATCGCCCACCAAGGACAACCATGCTTGTCCTTTACAAAATGATCGCCCAACCTGACATCAGTATCTACAAACAACAAAATATAAATTTACCAAGCCTTACCTTAACTTAACTCAAATATAATCATTCAGTTTGCTTCTACTGGCAAAAGACATAACTTTGATACCGGTCTTCTAAGGACGCCATTCTTTATTTTTAAAGATACCACTCGAACTATGTGGTCCAAGCCTGGATGCAAATCTATTACTCGGCCAATTAACCATCTACATGGGGGAAGACCATCCTCTCTTACCAGCACCACATCGCCCAATTTAGGTTGTGGGTTTTGAGATGCCCACCTATACCGATGATAAAATTTAGTCAAATATTGTTGTGACCAGCGTCGCCAAAAATCCTGCAACATTTGTTGCGTATATTGCCATCTTTTAGAGTGCCGACATTAGTCATTTCATAATTATGATCAGGAGAAGCTACCAACGGCTCTCCGATAAGAAAGTGACCCGGTGTGAGCACCATAAAGTCGTCAGTGTCGCTAGGAATTACAGATTGAGGTCGCGAGTTGAGACAAGCTTCCACCTGTGCCAAAACCGTTGACATCTCCTCGTATGTCAGCGTTGTCTGTCCAATTACACGCTTGAGATGATATTTGACAGATTTGACGCCTGCTTCCCATAGCCCTCCAAAGTTAGGCGACCGAGCAGGGATAAAATGCCACTTACAACCGTTAGTAGCTAATGTTTCCGCCACTTCGTGAAGCATAGATTTCTTTTCTATTTGAAAAAGCCGTTTCAATTCGCTTGAGGCGCCAACAAAATTTGTAGCGTTATCACTCCAAATTTCGGAGCACATTCCGCGCCTAGCCACAAATCTTCGATAAGCTTGAAGAAACCCTTCCGCGGTGTACTCTGTCACCACTTCTAAATGAACTGCCCGTGTCACCATACACACAAACAGACAAATATAGCCCTTGTGAGACTGATGACCTCTGCCCTTGGATGTTCGTACCTGAATAGGACCCGCGTAATCTACTCCACTACATTTAAAAGGCCGTGTTGGAGTGACTCTTGCTGAGGGCAACTGTCCCATTAACTGAGTCCCATTAATTGTGTCGAAGGGGCATTTTTGATACAAGTCACACATTTCCGAAAACATGACCTTATGAGCTGTTTAGCTCCCAAAATCCAGTACTTTCATTGGATATAACAAAGCATGAGTTGGGGCCCACCATGTAACGTTTGCTTATGAGCATCTGCGACTATCAAATTGGTTAGATAAGAATCTTTGGGCAGCAAAATTGGATGTTTCTGATTCTCACTCAAAGTCGAGTGAACCAACCTTCCACCAACTCTCAATATTCCATCATTATCGAGCAATGGATTCAAGGCACGAAGATTACTGTTTAATTAGCTTTATATCCTTCTCAAAGCAGTAAGCATGTTCCTGTTTTATGACTAGGTTCAACGCATCTGCTAACTCCTTAGTGGTAAGGTAATCCTTGCTTTTATTATTGCGATTCTCTTTCAGATTTCGGACAAAACGTATACAATATGCAACTACCCTGATCATTCGTGTGAGAGAAGAAAACCTGTTCCAGATGGAGTCCTCTACAGTGGCACAATGTACTTTTACTTCTTCTAAATCGGTAACCATCATGTTTGACTTTCTATATTGTATTGTTTCGTGTCGAAGAAACTCTGGACCTTCAAACCATAGACTTTGATTTACCAATTCAGATGGACGTATCCCGCGCGAGGCGCAATCCGCTGGATTTTGCTTTGATGAAACATGAGCCCAGTTATGAGAGTCAAGGTTAGTTATGATTTCAGATATTCGGTTTGCTACAAACACCTTTCCATCTGCTGGGATGACTATTAAGCCAAGCGAGAACTACGGTCGAGTCAGTCCAAGCATGTAAATTGATCCTGTTAATATTCATTACCGTGGCAATTTCTAAAATTAATTTTGTTAGCAATGCCGCACCACACAGCTCCAGCCGTGGTATAGAGACTTGTTTCACGGGTGCCACTTTAGTTTTAGCAGATACTAACCGCACCTGAACTCTTCCCTTCGCGTCTACCACCCGAATATAAACTACAGCTGCATACGCCACCTTAGATGCGTCGCAAAATCCATGAAGCTCTATTTGGGAGTCATCAGCCTTAGTGCGGACCCATCTCGGTATGTTCACTTCAACTAGATTCTTCAAGTCTTGTCTATAGGTAAGCCATTCATTCAATATATCATTAGAAACCTCAGCATCCCAATCAATTCCTGCTAACCATAGCTTCTGTATTATGATTTTTGCTAATATAATGCTTGGCCCAACCCATCCCATAGGATCATAAAGACGAGATACATCCGATATAATTTTTCTTTTTGCAACGTTGGAATCTTCACTACGTAATGAAAGGAGTCATCATTCCGGTTCCAGATAAGACCAACAATTTTGATTATTTCATCTGTTTTTATTTTCAATTCATCTGTCTTACCTTCTCCTTCTTCCCGATTTTCTTCCTCATTATTTTTGTTTTCCTGTTTCATTTTTCTATGAGTTCCTTACTGTTGCTTGACCACTTAAGTAGTTCAAATTTTCCTTTAGCTAGTAATCCGTTCATTTCCTCGTACAATTTTAATCCCTGTTCTACTGTCTGACATCCTGTTAATAAATCCATACATTAATCTGTTTTAACCTTTTCAGAAGCCAAGGGATAATGCTCACCTTCGTCTATAGCCAGTTGCTGGAGCGCCTTGACTGCCAGGTAAGGAGCGGACGCAGTTCCAAAAGTTACCGTTAATAATCTATAATGTTTTATTTCAGATGCCGGGTCTTCTCTCCAAAGTATTCTTTGATAATCCACATCGCGTTTATTTACCTTCACTTGACGATACATCTTAGCAATATCAGCTGTCATACAAATTGGAGCCGTTCTCCATCGCATCATAAGATGTCTCAGGTCCGATTGTAAGGTAGGTCCTACTAGTAGATTATCATTCAATGAAGTATTATTGGAACCCTTGCAGGACGCGTCAAAAACTACTCTTACCTTTGTGGTATCCTTGTCATCACGCCAACGGCATGATGCGGTAAGTAAATAGCTTTAGGATTTTTTTTTTTGTTTTCAGGAACTACCTCCATGTGATTGAGATACAGATACTCATTTAGAACTTCAGCATATCTTACTTTCAACTCCTTATTCTTGTTCAATCTATTTTCCAGGGAAAGCAACCGTTTCTCAGCAATGCGCACCTGCGAATTATCTACAGTGGGCTCAGCCGTACGAAAGGGAAGTCTCACCACGTACCGACCTTTTTTATCTCGATACGTTGTTTTGGCGAATATATTTTCACATTGCTTTTCTTCTTCTTTCAGAAATTTCTCTCGCGGTAACTCTACTTCTGACTTAAGCTCCCAGAATTTTTTAAGAAGATCATTACCTTCTGTGCTACAATGAAACACCTTTACCGTACCAGACTTGTTGGTGATTTTAATCTCCCCAGACAAAATCCATCCTAAAGAGGTAGCTTGAGCAACTGGTGCGCCTGCAGGACCTCTTTTTACCCCAGCCTGAATTATTTTACCGTACACTCCAGCACCCAACAATAAATCTATTTTACCTGGAGTGTCATATCTAGGATCCGCCAACGTTAGTTTATGGATATCTGACCATTCCATACACTCGACTTTGCATGCTGGCAACAGTGCAGTAATTGTCTTCAATACGTACGCTTGGATTGTGATGGTGAATCGACACGTGATTGTATATCTACTTCAACTATAGCCTTGCATGTCGATGCTTGTTCCCCTAAACCTGAGATCTGTCCCTTTGCAGGAATTTTTCTCAATCCTAGCATTTGAACCACCGCCTCTGTTATAAAGCAAGATTGTGACCCCTGATCCAACAATGCTCGCACCGGGTAACTTCCCCTTTTCGACTTAGCTATTACTAACGCCGTGGCTAACAACTCATGACAATAGACTTTACCTGTCGAAAAACATGAAATTACTGTATTTACAGCCTGTGAGACTAAAACCTCAGAAGAGGATTCTACTTCTGCTGCTGCATTGTTATCATCAACTGCTACATTTACCGAACTACTTGGTGGGTGCAAAAGAGAATGGTGTTTCTCACTGCAAATTCTGCATCTCCCTTTATATCTGCAATATTTAGCCGAGTGCCCTTTTCCCATACAAACGAAACAAAGTCCGTTGGTTTCTACAAACTTACGACGAGAATCAACGGATTCCTTAGAAAACCTAAGTTAAGTTAACCTTAAAAAGTTAAGTTCTAATTTACTGACTAAAGTTAACCAAATTACTGGATCACCCTCTCACACTATTTGAATAAATTTATATTGTAAGAGATGCCTAAGTGGTCTGTTTGCTTTCTTTTTATATATATTTTATGTACCACGTGGACAATGGTGTGGGTTATATGCTTGATGAAATTGTAAATAGAACCCTTCTGTAATATTTAGCATGTAACTGTTTTTTGTCCCTAATAAATAAAATAAAATAAAATAAAAACCCTTCACAAAAACTAAGTCTATGTTCTTCAGAACAAAACTGACATTGTATATTTGCCACATGCAAAGATCTTTTTGTAGGCTCTTTATGAGTCTCTCCTCGCTTGGAGCTGGATCCAGGTTCAAGGAATTCAATGGCTCGATACCGATTTGTAACAAATTCTTGAAACTGCTTGTATGTGGGTAGCTCATCTAATGACCACCTTGACTTACATTGAACTCCCATTGCCTTCTCGACTCTGGGTCCAGCTTCGAATTTAGCATGTAAATGATGATAACATCCCAACTTTCTACATCCACATCGAGATTTGCCAACGCATGTAAACAATCATTTGTTGTATCTATCGAATCTTTCAAGCTACTAGCAGACTCATTGACAATATTCTTTAGATTAAAAAGCCTTTGCAAAGTGTGATGACATACATATCGCTCTTCCAATAAATTCCAACATTTATTATAATTAATATCCACAATAGGTATATACCGGAGCAACTGTTCAGCCTCTCCAGTTAAATACCCTTTTAGATAATGCAATTTCTGAACATCGTCCAGACTACCGTTAGTATGTACTAGTGACTGGAATAAATCCCGGAACGTAGACCACTCTGAGTACTTTCCCGAAAATTTTGGAATATTTATTTTCGGTAATTTAACCTGAGAAGACTTCACAGCTGACATTGTTTGGTGGCCACTGCTGAACTTTCCCAAAAAATCCTTTAGTTTACACTTATAGTCGAGATAGGTTTCTTCAGTTGCGTCGTATAACTCATCTTTCACATAACTCGAGTCTTGCAAGTCAAGTGGACTGTACTCGCATATGAGTTTCCTATGACTCGTCATAAATTCCGACCACAACTGTTCTAATGACTCTAATCGTGTGTCACTGTAACTTTGTACAGCCAGCCGTTCTTTTGGGCTCTTTTTATAGTTTATGAAAGCCTTTTTAATTTTTAGGCTTACATCATACTGAAAATTCAGCAATGCCTCCATTGTCCAACTAATATTGCAATTAATTATAAATTTTACAAGTGTTAAATGGCACAAAATTTTCTAAGTGTTTGAACAATTATTAAAATCTGGGCAAAATCGGGCATGGATTCCCCGTACCTTCGTTTTTAACAAAATTATTCTAAGTTCTACAGCCATGCACACAAAATATTCTAAGTCCTGACTAAATATTGAAATTTTACAAGTCTAAAATTTTAAATAGAATTTTACAATTTATTAAGTTTTATTGACCCAGATTAATTAATTAATTAATTGTAATTTATTATGAATTAATAAAGTCCCAAATTATTTCTCCAATATCACTAACTCCGAACAAATAACAACAATGTACTCACAGTTTGACACTTCACTTCACCTGTGACGTCACACAAGTTTGCCTCCTCTGGTCCTGCTCCCTTGCTGCTGTTTGTTGCGCCTTCCTTCACTAATTGCTTACACCATCCAATAGTCACGTGACCACGTGACACTGTTTCTTCCCGACTCCGCAGACGGAACGTAAACAGCTCGTGTCCTGACAACGCCTTTTCCTGGCTGTTGTCTGAAACTCCTGGTGCTCCTGCACCAGAGCTCCTGAATGGGAATACGTTCGCAACGGCGACCCACCGTCCGTATTCCACCGATGACGCAAAAAACTAGTGGTGAGCGTTGAATGAACGAACCGTTTTTTTAGACTGTTTATCTCGCGTGAACGGATAACTAGTTGACAGTATAGCGATAAACTAGTTTACTCGTGAACGATTACGCCAAGTCGACGGTCGACCGACGCGACACGAAGTCGAACACGACTCTACGAGAACGGGAATGAACGACCGATGACGTCCAATTAAACACGAAGTAAACCGAACAGTCCCGAGCGCTCGGCTCGGGCACGCGGCGCCGGCGACCTGCGCTGCAATGCAAATGCATCAACGACTGACCAATATCCTCTCCTCACACTGTCTTGCTAATTTTTTGAATATGACTATCTTTTTCGCTCGGCACGTGCTATGCTGACGTACCACGATTTAACTTGTTGATTGATCATAAAGTTTAAACCTTAACGCTATGAAAATAGATGAGCATTTCTATTATAAATATTTTTTTGCATTCGTTTGTTTGTTTCTATTTAAAATTTTAAATTATTAATTTAGTTTGGTTTGCATTTTGCTGTGCGTAAGATCAATTTCCGAATTTCAGAAATAACTGTTCTGTTTTTGTAAAACAAGTTTAATCAATTATTTCATAGACTAACTTAAAAATACGTATATTACTAAACGAACTTAGTAAATCTTGTGGAGATAAAAATCTCAGTGTAAATAATTTGTTTTGTTTGAAAATAGTTTTAAGTACTGGTAGTTAAGTGAAGTGTAAATAAAACTTTTTGAACTAAGTAGTTTTAATAATACGAGATAATAATAACTGCTTTCATTATGTCGATACGTAAAAATAGTAGCGTTATATGGCATCACTTTGAAAAAGACAGTCAATCTTTCAAAGGAACGTGTAATGAGTGTAAAGAAACTTTAAGTTTTAAATCATCTACTGGCAATCTAAAAAGCCATTTGCGTAGGAAGCATCCTTCAATATATGTATCGGTGTTTGGAACTGATGGTGACAAACCTCGTCATTCTGCACAAATTCTCGCCTAGCGGTGAGCGTTGAATGAACGAACCGTCTACTAGCCGTCGACACAACGACGTGTTGTTTTGTCGACTAGTTTTGGTCGTCGGCGACTGTCGACAAAATGACATGTTGTTTTGCCGACTAGTTTCGGCCGTTGACGACCGTTGACAAAACAATGCGTTGTATAGTTGACGGCCGAAACTAGTCGAAAATGAAACTGTTTTTTAAACTAGTTTATCGTTGACGCTAAACGGTCTCGTTGCGTTGTGTCGAAATACGTCAACGACCCACCACTACAAAAAACGGCACTACACCACTACTAATGACCGCCTGCTAGGCATGCGGTCGATATATCAAAACAAAACTAAAAACTAATTTTACACTCAAATCGAATCATATCGATTGCACAAACTAAAAAAACTGATTTCAAATCTCGAATAAGTATCTCGATACGAAACGCAACCGTGAACCGTGTAAAATATCAAAATCATAGAAGATCCAAACGCAAACGAAATTGCTTGCTCTGCTACATCGCTTACTAGTACGTTGCGATAAGAAATTCGCTCTTTCTTTTTCTAACAAAGCGGTACCTTAGCGGAGTAAAAAGGATAGCGTGAATTTCTCTTGGTTTCGATGTCGGAGTCGGAGCCGCGGGTTTTAGAAACACTATGTCTTAATGTCTTAACAATAGGGTTTCATTTAGGTAATCACGTTTACACTTAGGCTGTTATTATTCGTCCGCTTTGACTATTTTGTAGTTAGCTTGATGATTTGATCTTTATTAACGCTGCAATTAAATCGATATTGTTTTTGTTAAAAAAATTCTATAATCTGTTAAAAATTGCAATGCAGTCAATGCACATTTGACCTTGGTGACGCGTGTGTGTTGAAATAGGTAGTTTAAAGCTGTTAAAAGTAAGAAGTTATTGGATATATATTTTATGTGAATTATAAAGTTAAATAAGTAGTCATTTTAACTGTGAGAAGTACTTAAGTGTTTTATTTTTAATTTGAACTAGAGTGACTTTTGTTTTTTGTTTTTTTAATTGGAGTGACTTTTATTTTTCGTTTGTTGTAATTAGGCGAACATTGTATTCATTTTTAAAATGTCGCGAAAACCCAGTGAAGTATGGAATCACTATGAGAAAAAAGAAAATTCTACTACTGTTGCAGTGTGTAAATATTGTAATCAAAATATTTCTTACAAATCTACAACGGGTAACTTAAATGCCCATTTAAAAAGGTCCCATGCATCTGTATTTTTTGCTCAAAAAACAGATACCGATTCTGAACGTATAGCGTTGGCAAGTACGTCTACTGGCAGTACTGGCACATCTGATGTAGCTCATGTTCCCTCCACTGAGGGCGCTTCCGCGGAGAACAGCAGAAGTCAAGTAGATACCAAAATCGGGCCGATTCGCGTACGACAAAGGACTCTACAAAATTATGTAGTGAAAAAATGACTACTGAAGAAAGAAAACGAGTTGATCGTGACTTATTAGAATTGTTCATCTCCGATTATCAGCCTTTTAGGATAGTGGAAGACAAAGGATTTAAACAATTTGTAAAGAACATTCCAGGATACTCGTTGCCTAATAGGAAAACTATATCTTCTTCTATGATACCCTCTTTGTACCAGGAAATCAAAAACAGGGTTGCCCGAGACGCTAGTTCTGTGTGTTTGACCACTGACTGTTGGAAGTCGTCGCAGACTGAAAGCTATATTGGCGTAACCGTGCATTACATTGACGAGGATTTCGAACCACAACAAGTGCTATTGGAATGTAAAGGCCTTAATGAGGCTCACACTAGCGCCAATCTAGCGAAGGAATTAAAAAAAGTGACGGACGAATGGAACTTAACTCATAAAATTAACTTTGCCATTTCGGACAATGCTCGTAATATTGTGAAAGCAATTGAAACAGAACTGGGATGGAAACATTATGGCTGTTATGCCCATTCCCTAAATCTTATTGAAAATGTAAAAAAAATAGTGGCTCATTTTAAACGAAGCACGACTGCAACTGATATGCTTCTTGGCTACCAAGTAAAAAACATGGTGGAACAGGGAGAGCCGAAAAGGTTAGTCCAACATGTACCTACAAGGTGGAATTCGACATATTTCATGTTCCGTCGTTTTATCTTACTTAAGAAAGCAATAAAACATTGCATGGCTCTTATTGAAAGAGATTGGCCCAATATACGTTTAGAGGAATGGGCAATTATGGAAGAGTTGTGCCAAGTATTGGAGCCATTTGAGGAGGTCACTTCTTCCATCAGTGGGGATCAATATCTCACTGGAAGTATGGTGATATTTATGACCAATTGCTTGAAGGATATATGTGAAGATTTTTTAATGAAAGAAGAATACAGAGGGTTCAATCAAACCGTGCTTGACGTGGTTCTGAGCCTTAAATATGGACTGAAAGACAGGTTTGCTGCCGTAGAGCACAGTAAAACATTTGGAATGTGCACGTTATTAGACCCGCGGTTCAAACTTGGTTGCTTTAAGAATGAAGGAGCGGTATCGGAACTCAAGAAACATGTGCATGGTTTAGTAATAGACCTTATAAACTGTCATACATCGGCAGAAGCGACTACCACCAGTGATGTACAGGAGAAACCAAAAGGAAAATTCAGTGCATGGGACAAAGTGGACGACTTGCTAAAGCAGAGCAGACCACAAGGTAGCGCTCAAGCAAGGGCTATAAGGGAGCTACAAATGTATATAGATGATGAAATACTCCCTCGAAAAGATCCTGATGGTAACTGGAATAGCCCAACACAATGGTGGCGAGACCATAAAATCATTTACCCCAATTTATCCCAAATTTACCGCACCAAATGCAACATTGTTGCAACTTCGGTTCC
Organism: Parascotia fuliginaria; assembly: GCA_963082885.1. NCBI lineage: Eukaryota > Metazoa > Arthropoda > Insecta > Lepidoptera > Erebidae > Parascotia > Parascotia fuliginaria. Next base: position 404,224 of record OY720199.1, on the reverse strand, counting down.
GTGCGAACGACTTTTTTCTAAGACGGGGCTCATTGTTAATGAAAAAAGGTGTCGCCTCAAGTCAAGTAAAGTTGAGCAGCTTGCATTTTTGAACGCGAATTTAAATAGAAACAGGTTTCAGAAATAGTATGCCTTAGTTTATTAACCAAAATATAAAAAAAATGTAAATACCTATTAAAAAACAACAAAAAAATAACAAAAAATGTAAAAAACTTTAAAGAACAATTAAAAAAAATTAAAAATGTAAAAAATGAAAAAAAAAAACAAAAATAAAGAAAAAAGTTTATTTAATCAATCAAAATTATAACGAATCATTGTAGATAAGACGATTTTTAAATGCGCCAGAAAAGTTCAGTGCGCTAACTTGAAAAACTTTTCTTTAAAATTAAACTATATACCTACTTTTATCGAAGTATGTATATTTAATGTACACTAGTATTACTTATGGATAAAATATTACCTACTGTGAACTTTTCTGCTAGTCCTAAGCCTAGATAAAAGCATGAAGGGAAATCGCTGTAGGAAGTTCTTAAACTATTGGAGCAAATAGATCAAAATATTTTTGTTACAACAGTTTTAAAATACAAATTAAAAATATGAAAAACTAACATCGCGAAAACGGGTAACGGTGCGTTTCGGTTTACCATTTATAAGCTAATAAAACTAAATTAATGTTAGAGCTAGTGCTACTAAAATCGTTTTTAGAAATCAGATTTTAAAATCGGTTGTCAAAACTGAAATCGGATATTTATCGGTTTGTGTTAAAAAACGAAAACGCCCATGCCTACCGCCTGCCGATTAATCCGGCTCGAAGGACCATGAACGGGATCCTATCCCTACCTCGGGATGAACTCGCGTATTTCGAAATGAAACACCGATTCGACTTCCAGTGGTGTATTTGCCAAGGCTTTAATATTCCAAAGGAGGACACACGATACAAAAATGTCAGAGCTTATATACTACAGCCGGAGAATCTTAATAGCGCGATTCAGAAATGTTGACGTAAATGTATTAGCGCCATTTAGTAGAACGACGACGAACTACTGTAAAGTAATGCGGCGAAAGGTGCACCTTTACATACATTATACACAAATTATTTATAAATCTTCTCTTTATAGCATTGGTGTAGACAAATATAATATACTAGCTGTTGCCCGCAGCTCCGCCCGCGTGCGTAAATGTCGGTTACATCGCATATTATTTTTATTTATAAAATAATTTTTCTAAAATAAACGTAGCCTAAGTTAGTCAGTTAGTATTACATCAGCTACCTGCCAATAAAAGTCCCGTCAAAATCGGTTCAGCCATTTCAGAGATTAGCCGGAACAAACAGACAGACAAAAATTGTAAAAGAGAATATTTTGGTGTATGTACCGTATATATATTCATATATATGTAGTAAAAAACGGTTATTTCAATATTACAAACAGACACTCCAATTTTATTATATGTATAGATATTTGTTATTTTATAATGCAAGTTGCTATTAGTTAGATATTATTATATAGTCACACTGTTAGCAAAGTAAAATTCTTTGACAAACTTATATGTATTACAGGAGACTCCGGGCTATTCCCTAAGGAAATATTTAATGACCCCAGTAAATGGAGCTCCAGATGAGTCGCCAGAAGGGCGTTATAACACCATACAAAAGAAGGCACGCTCCACCATAGAGCGAACATTTGGCATTTTAAAAGGCAGATGGAGGTGTCTGTTGGCAGCGCTACATTACACACCTGAAATGGCTGCCGAAATTACAATTGCATGTTGTGTCCTACACAACATGTCTATAGTTGCAGGTTTGTGCGCCTGTGAACTTGCAGTTGGAGGAAGTATCAGAGGAAAATGAACTGCAAGTCAGAGCAGCAAATAATGCACCTCCTCTTGAGAAGGGTCAACGAGTGAGGAATGACCTCATACAATTGCTTAATAGAAATAGGTAAGCTAGCATAATTTTAATTTTCTAAGATTGTTGCGCACAATGTCTGTGTGAATTTAATTACCTACCTATATCTTTTTGTTTCAGATAACATGTGTTGGGTAGTATTTATGTTTTTAATAATAAACATTTTTTTATAATTTATCCAAAAGTTTAATAAAATTACTGTTTAATTTTTGAAGCTGGCTCAAGAAGCCCACCAACACCTCTTTCTCTCTTCCTCGAGGCGAAGCACTCGACTACGGAGGTCTGTTTGCGCAGCACGAAAACGTCGTCGAGATCGCCTTAAGGCTGTAAAATTAAAATAGAAAATTATTGACAAATAGTAGCACAATTAGGAACAGCACTAATTATTAAAGCCAACCTATACATAATTATATGTATTACTGAGCCTATATTGTACCTATCACTGCTGTACAAAAATCTGTTACATATTGAGGTGAGACATTAAATAGGATTATCTTTATATTCTTGTATATCTGCACTATTTTTTTCAACGGAGGTATCTAAACTTTCTATAGTAGAAGAAATTTAAGAACTTGAATAATATGTTATTTACCGGAGCGATTTGGGATGCTGCTTACTCCTGGACCAGCTTGTATAAAAGCAGCAGCAGGCGGGCCAGGTTGAACTTCGGCAGGAACTGGTATAAATATGGCTTCAGCAAGTGTGGGCTGTTCCAATGGCTGCAGCAACTTTATAATAAAATATGTACAAAATTATTATTTATTTTTTTGTTAACAATAATAAGATTTGATCAACCAAAGCAAGATTGCCAAATAAGCAAAACGTATTTAGAAGAATAATGTTATTAAATCACGGCAAATCTAACACATGAAAGCAACAATTTATTACCTCGGGAAAAGCTGGCACTCTGCATGCTGGTATATCAGGCGCACTGAATCCTTTTCCCATAATGGAAATCACCCTCTGGTCATTTTGGGAGAGAGACTAAGCTGTCGGTGGTCCACCACTAGCGCCAGTAGCCGAGCGCTGAGCTGATGCATTGGCATTTTTGGCCATATATTTGCTGTCAGCCCACACCTAAGCAGATATTTACATCATGTAGACATCCTAGTTACAAAGTACCTATATACTTGGTTAGTGAGTAGAAAATACAAGCATGTGTCGAGTGACAAGGGTATACTATCTTTAAGTAAAAGGTGGATATTAGTTAAGGAATATCATGAGAAATGATTAGTATAATAAGTATATAATATAATAAGTACATACCTTCCACTGTCACTTCACCGTTTTAACAGCACCCCCAAGGCTGTTTAACTATGCAGTCAGGGATTCCCACAGCCTTTTTGCTGTCCCTCTATGGTATGAGACCACGGGGACTAGTTTTGGATGCTCAGACATAAATTGTAATAGAGCCTCCACTTGTGTACCCGTGGCCGTCGTTTTACTTTAAGAAAACGAAATTGCAATATTCAGAAAGTCGTAAAATTATAGATTGTTCTTATCAAGAATATGAAACAAACTACAGACAGAACATAAAAATATATAAATTAATGTACTCTGTAATACCGAGTCAACCCATTGAACGAGAACATCAACTCGGGCTAACGGGTTGGATGAACAGCTCGGGCTAACCCAGATTTTTAACCCGAGTCGCCCCTACCAAGTTTCCATTCCAAACGCAACGTGTTGGCATTCTACAAAATGACAGATGTCAAAAATTCAAACCGAATTCAAAGATAGTAAAACAGAATAAAAAGGTACCTACAAAAAAATAATATAATAGTAAGAATTGGAAAAAGTACAATTAAGTTGTATTCAAGTGTAACGAGGGGAATCAGTAATAATACACTATTTGCGAGAGTTTTTGTTGTTTGCTAAAACAAAAAAACAAAAGTTTTTGCTCTAACCCGCAGCCGAGGTGGTTGGCGTTTCCTTTGGGAACTTCTTCAGCAGCAGATTGAGCTCTTGAGGATGGAACACTTTGTTGCGACTCCCATCTGCCATTTTCGCTATTACAACGCTATCCTGTGTCCAAATGGGCTTTCATGCCGAAGTGCCGGCGTGCCTTTGTAAATAGTGCCTGTCTTCTCGTGAGAAATTCTCAAACTCAAACTCAAACTCAAACTTATTTATTGCGAAAATGGGTACATACAATAAGTTAGTAACAATAAATATAATTAGTTTCTCCAAATTCCGCCTCAGGCATGCAATATAAGTGGTTGTGAAGTTATTATGGTAATGTCAAAAATATAAATTAAAAATGTCAATAAGTTAAAAATGTCTAATAAGAGTAGGCACATTGTTAGGTAATTTCAAATTATAATAATTTATAAACTAATACATTATATTGCAAGAGTGTTATTATCAAATATAATTATAATAGATTAAAATTTGTTACATTTAAATATTAATTGACTCATACTATGTCATCTTTTAAATATTCATTAACACTATAGTAGGCCTTTTCCAGTAACAGCTGTTTGACCTTATATTTAAATGTATTAAAACTCGTGATCTCTAAATAGGACTTAGGTAAATGATTGTAAACAGCAGGTGCCATACGAAACACACTTTTGTTCATTAATGCACTATTATGTTGAGGACAACAGACTTTATGACGATGTCGTTTACTATTATAATTTTCAAACATGTTTAGATTGGCTCTAACAAACACTATTAATTCATAAATATAAAGACACGGTACAGTTAATATTTTCAGATTTTTAAAATATGGTATACAGCTGTCAATTTGTTGAAGGTTACATATTGCTCTTACGCACCTTTTTTGGGACTTAAATACTCGCTCTCTCTCCACACAACCACCCCAAAACATTATTCCATATCTTAATATCGAGCCTACATAGCCGTGATATGCTGTCAGTACTGCGCTCTGGTTTAATTTTTTTGTAAGCATAGACAGTGCATATGACTGACTGTTCAATTTTGAACAGAGTTGTTCAACATGTACCTTCCAATTAAGTGCATCGTCTATATTTAGTCCTAAGAATTATGTCGTTTCAACTTTGTGTATTGTTTCACCTTTGTATGTCGGGATTTCTATTCTTGAATGTCATTATATGTGTCTCTGACACTGAATAGCCTTTTAATGCGGACATAGTTCTCTAGACAGCAGACTTGTGCTCCAGAGTTGTGAAACATATTAGTAGTGGCAGGTGATGTTCCTTATTGGTGGAACTGGAGGTGCCCAATCTGTGGCAGACGCTTATGTGTGAAGCAGCAATCTTCTTGGGATTGAACATCCCATGAAGTAGGTCAAGAGAAGTCTCCACACAATTCTCTTTATCAATCTCCGGCACTCCTCCGCCTGTGTCCGGACTCTAGCATGTCATTAGATCGGTAACATTCAGTTATCTGCTTCTGAATCAACTCCATCATCTTATACACCAGTTTACAGAATGCTCGGAAATCTTCCGCAACTTTGTACACCTACACTGTGTCCTTGGCCTGTCGTCCGCCTTGCAGTTGTGCCTCTAGCTCTGACATCCGCTTGTTGAAGGACTCGTGCATACTCTTTTAAGCAGATACAACATCAGACAGTGGCATAAAGAATATGTATAACTTGTAAAATGTTTAGGTTATGTGCTGACAGGTGGTGTTAGTAGAGAATTAGTTCATGTGCCTCAAATCAGTTGAATCCTATGTACAAAGTGACATGTCATAAACGTGGTTTTCTGGAGAGCGATTTAAAGTTTCAAATCAATCTAGAAAATCAATCTTGAATTAATGTTATTTTGTTGTGGTTGTATTGTTATGTCTAGTTGAGGAAGTTATGAATTATATCCGTTGGTGATGTCCGTTTCTATGACGCAATTTATTTAAAATTAAGATACAGTTGTTCTCATATACGTTTTGAATATCTCGTAAAATACTTCTTATAAATAATATATTTTTAGAGTTTATAAAGCAATTTATGCAATAAAAAAAAGAATCATTTTTAACATGTCCTTTCATAAGTAGGACCGTCGCCGCGTCGTAATGTTTTGCTCCATTTTGCCTGTCGTCTGATGATGTGCCCAGCTCACTTCCATTTAAGTTTCCTGATCGTAATCGTTAGATGTTTTGTTTTTGTGTGATTTTTTATTGTTGATAATTTTATTCTATCTCAAAGTTTTTCCTTTTTTTTTTTCTTCAAGTTTTTTGATTTGTTCTTTTCTTAGGAACCAAGTTTGATAGCCTTAAGTCAAAATGGACAGAATGGTGTTGTAGAGTTTTCTTTTAATTACCATACTAATTTCCTTGTTTTTAAATATTTTTTCAAACTCCAGAATCGTTTCCATGCATTTCCCATACGTCTTTCCATTTCGTTTGTTGCTAGATTTTGTTTATATAAATTGGCCTAGATATAGTATGTATTTGCCTGCATATTCAATTGCAATTTCTTTTATGCGTATAGGTTCTTTTCTTCCATATTTTACGGTAGTAGATCCACGCTGATTTCAGCATGAATGGGCCGGACCGTCCGGGGCAGTACTACCCTCTCATAGAAGATCGACTTAAGAGTAGTAGTATCCGTACTACTGCGTTTCGTTCGGTGAGTGAGAGCGCCGGAGGCCTAATTTCCCCCCTTTCCTCTTTCCTCACGTCCCTCATTTCCTTCCCCTAACCCCATTCCCAGCCGCCATAGTGGAGGCCACCATACCAGCAGTTTAAAACGATAGCTTTTGGTATAGTGGCCGCCACTTCTGGATTCCACTGACTGCTTACCATCAGGCGGGGTGGAGTCACTTTGGTAGGTTATACTATAAAAAAAAAAAAAAAAAAATTGTCATGACTTTAAATTTATAAATATACGGTAATTGACGCGATCATGCATTAGGTATTTACGTACCTTATTTTGTTTGACGTTTCGACCAGGTTACACCTACCGTGGTCACAAGCAGACTGGTGAGGCGATGTCACGGCTCCGTATGTGAAGTAGATTCTAGATCTACCCTTAAATTTTTATCTTTGATTTATGATGTCAATATTATCTAAGGGATTGGACTGAAGTTCGGCATCCGGAGTCTCTTTGTCTTTCGAAGGTGGAAAGAATTCTCGTTGCCTATATTTCACCAAATCTAACCAACCATTCCCGCGTGGCATTACCACCTTATCCATCTTCATCGTTTGAAGAAAACGCCAGGTCAGAGAGACAGCAGTCGCAAATATCAGCCCAAGCATTAGGGATAAAAAAATTTTCCATCGTAGTACATATAACATCTAAAAACAAAGAAAAATCTTATAGATTGAACAAGAACTTCAGGTCCGTGGTGAAAAAACTTTAACTTTTCAGAACTATGATATAATAACACACTCAAAAAGTAGTTCAGTATAAAGAATTCTAATTTATATAAACATTTGTGGGGTATTTATAGGTCTATTGTGAACGAAACCATATCGCGATTCAATGGCATGATACAACGCCATCTATCGAGCGCTATGGAATCTTTTATTGAATATAAAATAAATCAAATTGCTTCAACATACCGCCCACCAAGAACATAATTTATGTTCTTACATACAAAAAAAAAAAAACCGCCCACCATGAGGTCAAGGGCTACAACAAATAAAACAGATATACTAAATGATATAATGGACTGTATCAAATAAACAAAACTGTACTCTTAATAACATGTATGAAATTCAACAAAAAAAACAACGACTAATTTGTAACTGGCAAAATGCAAATTTTTGAGGTCGGACGTTTTATTAACGTTCCGTTACATTTGAGAGTCACCACTCGTGTGACTTTATCCAAACCAGGATGCTTTTCAATTACTTTACCTAAAAGCCAACGGGCAGGAGGTAAATTATCGTCCTTTACTAATACTACATCTCCAATCGTTGGCTCCCTAAGATGTTTGGTCCATTTGTAACGTTGTAATGATTGCACTAAATAATCATTGGACCATCGTTTCCAAAAATCCTGTAACATGCGTTGAGTAAGCTGCCAACGCTTTAAATTACTTATATTAGTTTTTTCATAATTACGTTCAGGTACCGTTAGCAAAGACTCACCGATTAAAAAATGGCCCGGTGTTAAAGGGTTTGGATCGTTAGAATTATCAGGCATCATTGATAACGGCCTAGAGTTGAGACAAGCCTCTACTTGTGTTAATAGAGTGGTCATCTCTTCAAACGTCAAAGTGGAATCGCCTATAACACGTTTTAAATGGAATTTGGTGGATTTCACTCCAGCCTCCCATAAACCACCGAAATTTGGAGCTCGAGGCGGAATAAAATGCCAAGTGGTATTATTATTCGCTAACCATTCTCTAATTTCTAATGCTACTGAAGACTTCTCTGCGGCTACCAGGTGTTGTAGTTCCTTTGCTGCTCCGACAAAGTTGGTACCATTGTCGCTCCAAATATCGTTGACAATACCTCGTCGAGAGACGAATCTTTTAAAACCTGCAATAAATCCTTGAGACGTCAAATCGCTTACAACCTCCAAATGAACTGCCTTGGTCACCATGCAAACAAAAAGACAAATATATCCTTTGTACGACTGGTGACCACGGCCCTTGCTAGTCCGAATACTGATAGGTCCAGCAAAATCAACGCCACTATTTAGAAATGGTCTTGCTGGAATGACTCTACTAGACGGTAGCTGGCCCATGAGTTGGGTTTGAATATTTGTCGAATACCGCCTGCATTTAACACATTTGCGTACGTGTGCCTTAACCTTCGTTTTGGCTGAAATTATCCAGTACTTAGTACGCAAGTGACTCAACATTAATGTTGGGCCTCCATGTAGAGTTATTTTATGAGCTTCATCGATTAGTAGATCTGAAAAGTGACTGATTTGAGGTAAAATTACAGGACATTTAGTGGCCTCGTCCAAATTCGCATTTTGTATGCGACCACTAACTCTGAGGATTCCTTGACTATCAATCTTTGGACAGAGAGATTTTAATTTACTTCGCGACTTCACATTTCCTGTTTTTTCTATATCCTTGATTTCTTCTTCAAATTCTTGTCTTTGAACATGTCTTATGCATACCTTTGTTGCTTCTTGAATCTCATGGGATTCTAAATAAGTTTTATATCTTTCTTTACCATCTGCTTGTTTCTTCCATTTTAAAACTCTTCGACAATACGCTACAACACGAATTAATTTCTGAAATGAGGAGAACCTTTTCCAGAGGGAATCTCCCGGAGGCCTCTCAGCGACGACATGCACCTTCACCGCTCGCTGCTCTGTGGTGGTGGCGATGGATTTCGGCCTTGGATATTCGATTACTTCATCATGAAGCCATGAGGGTCCTTTGATCCATAATGTACTACAAGCGAGTTCTTGTGGTGTTGCACCCCTGGACGCAATATCGGCTGGATTTTGCGATGTCTGAACATGAGCCCAGTGTGTGTTATCAAAATGAGACAGAATAGTAGAAACTCTGTTTCCAACAAAGGTAGACCAATGACTAGGGTGACGACTAAGCCAAGCTAAAACTACTGATGAATCAGTCCACGCGTGCACTTGCGTGAGTGGAACACGCATTACTTCAGATACCTCTACCACCAATTCTGAAAGCAATACCGCTCCCATCAACTCCAAGCGAGGAACCGATTGCTGCTTGACTGGAGCAACTCTTGTATGCGATGAAACCAAATTTACGTGAACGATGCTATTAGCATCAACAATTCTGATATACACAACTGCTGCGTATGCCGCAATTGAGGCGTCACAGAAGCCGTGTAACTCTACTGATATATCATCAGTTCTTGTGTTAACCCATCGTGGAATGCTGAATTTATATATCTGTAAAAGTTTAGTACGATATGTTTCCCACTCTGTAAGCAATTCTGGTGTTAATTCATCATCCCACTCCAAACCAGAAAGCCATAGCTTTTGTATAAACATTTTAGATGTAACAATGCAAGGAGCTGCCCAACCAAGCGGATCAAACAGGCGAGAAATGTCTGAAATTACCTTTCTCTTTGTGATAGGAGCTTGCTGTAAGGTAAGATTAATCGAATATTTAAATTCATCACTTTCACGATCCCATGCAATTCCTAAGATTTTCATCACATTATCCAGCTTAATATCCTTCTTTTCCTTTGAGCTCTCGCATTTCCGAATCTTCTTGTTTAACTCATCACTACTACTAACCCATTTCTGTAATTGGAACCCACCCTTGGTAAGTACTTCTGTTAATTTGTTATGTATCTCTAGCCCCTTTTCGACTGATTGACAACCACTCATTAGGTCATCAACGTAAAAATCATTCTTTATTCTTTCAGCCACTTCAGGATCTTGACATTCATCGTGTGCCAGCTGCTGCAAGGATTTCACAGCAAGGTAAGGAGCCGATGCTGTACCAAAGGTAACTCTTCCAATTTTATATTCCTTTATTTCAGATTCTGGGCTATCACGCCACACCACCCGCTGAAATTCTGCGTGCTCTGGAGCTACCTTCACCTGTCTGTACATTTTTTCAATGTCAGCACAGAGACTTATGGGATGCATTCTCCATCTCATAATGATATGACGTAGCGGCGGTTGCAGTCTAGGCCCGACCATAAGGTCATCATTCAAAGATACACCATTTAGTCCTTTCATTGATGCATCGAACACTATTCGAACCTTCGACGTTACCTTGTCTTGGCGTACAACGGCGTGATGTGGTAGGTAAACTGCTGTAGACTTATTCTGATCATCACCGCGTACTAGTTCCATATGACCAAGACTGATGTATTCATTAAAGACATCGAAATATTGACTTCTGATTTCTTGGTTCCTCTTAAATTTATTTTCCAGAAGCTCAAATCTCTTTACAGAAAGATTTCTGGAACTTCCGTATTGACATTGCGGATTTTCAGTCCGGAAAGGAAGGTGAACCACATATCTACCCTCTTCATCGCGGTAAGTAGTTTTATTGTAAATATCTTCACAACGCTGCTCATCAATTGAAAGAATGTACTTTCCAGGAATACACGTCTCTATCTCCCAGAATTTTCGTAATAAAGCATTGTCATCAGGCTGATTCAAACAACTATTAATGACGTGATGACAACTAAACGAATTGTTATGTGACAAAATCCGACCTGAAAGAATCCAACCTAATGCTGTATTCTGAGCGACAGGTGCATCAGGATGGCCCTTCATTAAACCTTCTCTAAGAACCTGCCCATACACTTCAGCACCAAGCAAAATGTCTACCTTATTTGGCGTGTGGAATTCTGGATCAGCTAAAGTTAAAGCCTTCAACTCCGGCCAATCAAAGTGGTTCAGTTTTTCAGAGGGCAACAATGATGTGATTGTGCCGAGTACAAACGCTTGTACTTGAATGCTAAAATTAGGATCTAAACGTGAGTGAATAGTCAGTGTGACTGTGAACCTAGAGACCGAAGCACTCTTCTCACCGCCTATTCCCGATATTACTGAATTAATTGGTGACTTCTTAAGTCCAAGTAGCTGCACTGCTGATTCCGCTATGAATGATGCCTGAGATCCCTGATCCAATAGCGCTCTCAACAGTTGTATAGATCCATTCCTTGTCTGTGCTTCGACAAGTGCGGTAGCCAACAAAACTTGACTAGGTATTGAACCTTTTGAAAAATGTGATGCTATGTTACTTGAGACGCATGGGTCGCCTGCTGATAACGATGCCTGAACGCTAGACACCGCTGATTTAACTTCAACCGTTGTATTAGAACTGTCATTTGGGACGGTTGAATTATTGACCGATTTAGGATGCAATAATGAATGATGTCTACGTTTACATATACGGCAAGACGAGTTTAAACGACAAAATTTAATAGAGTGGCTAGGTTTTAAACAATTAAAACATAAGCGCCTGGTTCGTGCAAAGTCATGTCTAGTCTCATAACTCTCCTTAGCAAATTGCTTACAATTAGATATTTGGTGGGATTCACCACAAAATGGACAAGAAACATCGACATGATCATTTTTATCATTACTAATAACATGGTAAATCTTTGGCTTATTACTAAAATTAACAGTGGGTTTAGATCTGTTGAGCTTGGTGTCTAAAAACTCAAGCGCACGGAATCTGGTCTCCAAAAAATCTCTGAAATCTATAAAAGTTGGTAGCTCCTCTTTCGAACAAACTTTGGCTTCCCATTGCTTTCGAGATTCAATGTCTAATTTGGAACTAACGATGTATATAATTAATATATCCCATGTACTAACGTCAATTCCGAGATTTTTCAGACCATTAATACATTCCACTGTGGTGTCTAATAGACCTTTTATACTACTAGAGCCTTCAACTACATTAGATTGAGTCATAAATCTTTTTAACAAACCATTTGACAAAAAACGTTTATTATCGTATCTACTATTTAACAAAGACCAACATTCTTTATAATTGTCAGAAGTAATAGGAATATGTCGAAATAGTTGTTCTGCCTCTCCCGACAATAAACCTTTCAAATAATGCAGTTTATGTACGTCTTCTAAATTGCTGTTTTTATCTATCAATGACGAAAATAAATCTTTAAAAGTTGGCCATTCTGAATAATTTCCAGAAAATTTCGCAATGCTTATCTTTGGTAAATTAACTGCATTATCTTTATAGACCGTTCTTTGCTCGGACTTACAATTATTGCTAAAATGATACAAAACTTCTTTTAGGTTAGCTTTGTAAATTATGTAAAGTTCCTCGGTATCCTCGTATACATTATTCTTAAAATAGTTATCAGATACTCGCTGTGTATCCGTAGCTTCTTGTACTATGCTGTTATGTGTAGACAAGAATTCCTTCCAAGAAACTTCAAGTGATTCTAGTCTAGCCTCAACATATGATCTGGTGATCCTATCTTTTGGTGATTTTTTAAAGTTAATCTGAGCCTTTTCAATAAGAAGTTTTTTATCATATTGCAATTTATACAAAGCCTCCATAATATTAGAATTAAATATTTAAGCTAAGAAATTATTACAATTCGCAATATAAATACACAATATTTTTCTAAGTGTTGAACAAAATTTGAAAAAATTCACAAGTGTATTTTAAGAGTTTAATTTCTATGAAAAATTGGGCATAGGTTCCCCGTTTGAACAGTATTTTAGAAATTATTCTAAGTCTTTAACTAATATTTTCGAAAAAATTACAGGTTTAAATTTCAACAAAATATTCAAAATTTTACAAGTGTTTTATAAGATTTTAATTCTATGGAAAAATCGGGCATAGGTTCCCCGTTTGAACAGTATTTTAGAAATTATTCTAAGTCTCTAATTAATATTTTCGAAAAATTACAAGTTTAAATTTCAACAATATATTTAAAATTTTACAAGTTCAAATTCTAAGAAATTCAAAAGATATTATTCAATTTACTAAAGTTCAAATTTTCTTAACTTGACGTTACACTAATAAACAGAAAGTACTCACGGTTTTTTCTTTTCACAAACCACACTTCACTATGACAGCTGTTGACTCCTCAGTACCGGACGTCACGTCCGATGCTCGGACATCTCGATGTATGTAGATACTGCCGCCCTCTAGTGGTCGGCGACACGCAGTAATGACCACAGAGCAGCCCGCAGCCTTGGCAAAAACTCCTCACACAAGTTTCACTTTGCACTTTTTCACTTGCACTTGCACTTGCCACTTTGCACTTTGCACTGCAATCCAATTAATTTCCCATTTAGGGAAAGCGCTTCAGTGGCGATCCACCACTGTTTACTACGCTGTTATCAAAAAAGACACTACTAACGCCCTCTAGCGCTAAGTATCCGGCTCGCTAGGACCATGAACAAGAACTTCAGGTCCGTGGTGAAAAAACTTTAACTTTTCAGAACTATGATATAATAACACACTCAAAAAGTAGTTCAGTATAAAGAATTCTAATTTATATAAACATTTGTGGGGTATTTATAGGTCTATTGTGAACGAAACCATATCGCGATTCAATGGCATGATACAACGCCATCTATCGAGCGCTATGGAATCTTTTATTGAATATAAAATAAATCAAATTGCTTCAACATAGATAATGATTTTATAAACAAAACATACTCCTTTATTATACTCCTATGTTTTATTACATGTTTATGTAACAAAAATAACTGATTTCAATAACTGTAAGTACTATTAAAAAGTTAGGTAAAATAGCAGCTGCGCCGGTTGAGCGCAAGCGGTTGAGGAAAACGGAAAAAAAATGTTATAAGGCACAAAAATCAAAACATCGCACAAATAAATAAGTTACATAATGATCTAAATAATAATTAATCCATTTTTTCAGTGCGTATACTTTGATAAATCAAAATACATTTTATTTCTCCTCCGGTGAGAACTGAGGCACCTTAAGCTTTACCTTTCGCTGATCAGATGTCGTGTCGTACCAATCCGTGGAAACGTGCGCCTTCTTATGGCGCTCGGTAACATTTTCATCGTCTTGCGACGGCATATTTTTACCAAAATCGCTTTTGCTCATCGTGCTCAATTCAGGGGTCACCAATGTAGGTGAGTATGTAGTGTTCCCACTTTTATATATATATATATATATGGAATATAAATGTACAGTACCTTGATAGTCCAAATAAGGTATAGGAATGAAATACCACGTTGAAAGAAGAAGTAACAGGTTTTATTCACTTGCACAGCACATAAGAATAAGAGTCACAAGCACAGAAGTAGCATGAGAGTTTAGGCATGAAGTAGAAAGATTTACAGAATAGATTAGATAACATGTACACATAAAAAATAAGCAATATAGCTCTGTGATTGGTAAAGGATTACGACGGTAAGCGACACAGGTATCGCGTCCGGAAGGTTAGAGGTGACTAGAGGGCAACGAACGATGATCGGCGGCCGGCGCCTGCGACGTCATAGCCGCGTCGTATAATCGTTCATTCACACGGTCCTCTAAAGCGCGTCTCCATAGCACGACACGAATATTGAATATAATAAAATAAATACCTATTTCATATTAGAAATTATTTAGTTATGTTTTAAGTAATTTAGGTGTAAATATTTATATATAATGTATATATGTATGTGTAATTGTGTGTGAAATATGTGGGTCCGCCACAGTTCTATGCTTTTTTGCAGCTTCCATTATAAGAGACGTGATATCTTGGTTTCCAACTTCTTTAAGCACTCGTGATAGAGTATTTATATAATATTATATTCTATTACTGTGCACGAACCCTCCTGGTCCTTCGCGGAGGAGAGTAGCGGCACACCTCTTGTACTGGGATTGGGGATGTCTCCAGGCGCTGTCGGCGTGAGGTATACTCGTGGACTATGGCGGGTCGAGAGGGTGACACTGTCGTGAGGACCAAGATAGAAACAACAATTAATGTCTGTCAACTGTGTATTGCCGTATATACTCGCTCGGTACTTGCAGAGCTTCAGGGCTTCAGTGGTACTTGCGGGCTTCAGTGGTACTTGCAGAGCTTCCAGGCTTCCTGCAATACTTGCAACGCTTCAGGGCTTCAGTTGGTACTAGCAGAGCTTCCAGGCTTCCTGTAGTACTGTCTTCAGAGCTTCTTTCTTCTTTCTTCTTTCTTGAGAGTTCTTCTTTCTTGATTGCTCGCTCGCCGTGAAGTGACTATCCACGTCCATTCTTCTCACCCTGTAGAGGGTGGGGCACCATGTGGAGCGTTGCTCCTTATGGTTTTCTTCGCGGCTCATTACTATGAGCCGGTCTTGGGGGTTTTTAGTTCCGCCCTCGAGTCGGACCAGCCGGGTGATTCCCCGTTGGGGGAGGCCCAGCTAGCCGCCTGCGAGAGGGCGGTGGTTCGTCCTCGGCGAGTGGGTCCTGGTTCGCCCCGCTCGAGGGCACTGGGATCAGTTCCCGAGCGGGGCGTTTCAGTCTCCACCTCAGCCAAACAGTGTCAGGATGGGGGAGGGGGGCTATGCCCGCCAGCAGGGGGTAGTTAGAGCGATCTGCTCGCTCAAACATCCCCGCGGCGAGCCTGCCCACGAATCCCTCGATCGGTTCCCACTTGAGGTCCCGGTGGATGTTCACGTTCTTCATATACCTGGGCGCGTCGACCACCAGGCGAAGGCAGCTGTTCTCCAGAGTCTGCAGGCGTTTCTTGTTTGTCCTTGCTGTCAGGTTATACCAAGCCTCTGCAGCGCAGCGTTGGTGATGCCGTCTTCGCCTGGTGCCTTCCTGGGGTTGGTCTTTTTGATCACCGCGGCTACCTCTTTCGGGGTCACCAGCAGTTCACTCTCCGGCTGGTCCAGGGGGGTCGAGAGGTAGACTCTGACCGCTTCTTCTACCTCCCGTGAGTGCCGGATGTCTTGGTCTTCGTGGGGAGTGAACTGCTGTTCGAGGCTGCGCGCGATGATCTCGGCGCGATCTTGCGCCTTGTACCGCAGTTGGTCCTGTCCGAACAGAGGGCGAGTGGGGTTGGGTTCTGCAGACAGCTGTCTGCAGAGACGGTGGAGGGATGGTACATCGTCCTCGATGTTGATGAGGTGGTCCTCCCACTCGTCTCCTCTGTGCTCCCATAGTGCGGCCTTAAAGCGGTTGGTGCAGGCGTTGTATCGGGTTTTGTCCCCAGGATGGCGGGTCCTGGCCCAGGTCTTCTTGGCCGCGCGCTTCTCCTCGAGCATTCGCCGCAACTTTGCAGAGAGATGGTCTCTCCGCTCGGTACACGGCTTAATGCTTGTCGAGGATCGCAGCGCGGCCTGGATGGCCCGGGTGAAATTTTCGGCGGCTGCTTCGACTTCCCTGGGAGTGCCGAGGATGGTTGGGCTCTTGAAGCCCTTGAGTTCTTCGGCGAACTTGTCCCAGTCGATCTTGCTACGTGGCCTTGTCGGTTTGGTTGCTGTTGCGGGTTCCCTGAACACCAAGAGCACCGGTCGGTGGTCCGATGGTAGGTCCGGGAGGACTTCCTGTGTTGGAGGCGATGTTAGGCCCTTGTGCACTACGATGTCCAGCCTGTGTCGGACTGGCCCCTCGCGCCCATCCTGGTGGGCTCGCGAGGGCCGCAGACCTCGTAGCCATACGTGCTGGCATCGAGCACAAGTTGGTCTCCCGGACGGTCGCTGCTAGCGCAGTGCCAGGCCGGGTGCTTGGCGTTCAGGTCTCCCGCAACGATGGTCGGTGTTGAGGGAAGAAGAAGCTTCCGGATCTCACTGGCCCTGAAGTTGGTAGTTCCAGGGGGTCGATAGGCCGCGTAGAGGCGCATCGCCCTACCGTTGACTGAGATGTCGACACCGAGAGCGTAGAAGGTGTCCAGCTTCACCGGGTCGACGGGTTGATGCACCACTGTCCTCTTCACTAGGACAGCAAGTCCCCGGTATGCGGCGCCTGCCGGCGAGACCTCATCTTGGCGGTAGGTGAGGTATCCAGGTATGTTGAGCGGTGTTCTGGCTCCTAGGTGGGTCTCGCTGATCAGCATGACGTCGACTTGCTGCTTCTTGATGAAGAGACGTAGCAGGCCTATCTTCCCCTTGAGGGCCTGGGCATTCCAATGGACCACCCTCAGCGGCTTAGCCATTGGAGAGCCGAGGCTTGAAGCAGTCCTGCAGTGTCCAGCTCGCCAG
Source organism: Parascotia fuliginaria (assembly GCA_963082885.1). Taxonomy (NCBI): domain Eukaryota; kingdom Metazoa; phylum Arthropoda; class Insecta; order Lepidoptera; family Erebidae; genus Parascotia; species Parascotia fuliginaria. Next base: position 386,851 of record OY720199.1, on the reverse strand, counting down.
ACCTCACTCGCTGTGCGAACAGCGTGAGTAAGCTGGCGAGCTGTTCCCTTTCCAGCTCCTTGCTGGATGGTCCCGGCTTCCGTTCAGCAGCAGTACTGGTGCTGGAGGTGGTCGCTGGTGGCTGTCCTGGTCCTGGCTTCTTCTTCCCTCTTTTCCTGGCCTTTTTTGCGGGCATAACCGCAGGTGCCGGTTGTGTCCGCAAAATTGGTTGATTTGCTTTGGCCATTAGTGATGCCGGTGCGGACTCCCCGACATGGCTGGGGTGGGCGATGAGTTGCGCTGGCCCTGTCCGCAGTGTTAGGCCGGCTTTTCTGCTGCGCGCCTACCTCTTGAAAAGGCACCGCGATGATGGGGCGTGTGTGCTCTCTGGTGGTTGCGGCGATGGTGGTGGTGGTGGTAGATGCAATGCTGGCGGTGTTTGCAGGGGTGGTGGTGTGCGTCGGCTGCTCGACCTCGATAATGTCGTCGAGGAAGCTGCTGACCACACTTACAGCAGCCTGTTTCCTCGGCGATATGTCTTCGCACCGCCTGGTCATGATTTCCATAACCTGGAAGTACGTCTCCAGCCAGCGCTGCAGTCCCCGCGAGATGGCTTCCTTCTCACGAAGGGAGTTGTAAACCATGAGGTCCTCCTCATGTTTACTTCGCTGGGCCTGCAGCTCCTGTCCGGTTGTGGACGTACTTCCAGCATCCGGTTTCTGTTGTTTCTCCTGGTTCATGCTTCTTGTTGGGGGACCGTCGCGTGGCGCCTGGGTGTGGCGGTGAAGTGCCAGTCACTGCACGGTTAAGGTCGGGGCTTGGCGCTGGTGCCAGACCGACCCCTTCCGCACAGCGAGGGCTCCACCACACCTGGCTATCTGATGGTGGTTGTCACACCTCACAAGCTAAAATAGCTTGGGCGTATTTTCGTATTATTATTTAAATAATAATAAAATAAATTACTGAATTTTTAGAGCGCCCGTACGCAGCGAGCCGAGACGTCCGTTCGGCTCGACAGTCGCGGCCGTCTGAAGTGACGATCCGTGCAAATGTTCCGCCTTTTATACCCGTATCGTAGGTACCTATCGAATGTTCTACAAGGTTCCGACCAATCAGCGTAGTAGGTACCTATTGTTCTATAACATTCCCGCCAATCAGCGTTGAGTGCCCTGTTTCGCCGCCTTATTTGGTAATGTTTTGGTTCTACCTATACGTGAGTCTATACAAAGCAAGAATATTCTCAAATATCATCTAAAATATTGTCGAACTAAATTGTAACATTAAACATTGTTATTCTAACAAGAAATTAACATATTCTAATACAATCTTAAGTAGAATCTATACAAAAACAGACCTAAACACAAGTATTAACAATAAAATTGCATGATTAACATTGTTAGTACATAAATCAACCCTATCTATCATAAAACATTATTTAAAACATAATTAATTATATACTACGCCTCTATCTATGTAAAACTATTATGTCATAGTCATAATACATAAGATAACAGAATATAAACATATCTAAGTAAATTATATCTTTATAACGACATATCACCCCTATCTGCCTATAAGAAACCTATTCTAAAAAGATTATATCATAAATTCGTATATAACGGGTGGCGCAAAAGTAAAGACCCTATTTGGTTCAGCTATAACATTTTTTCTAAATTAGAAAACTAGATTTAGATTTTTTTAAATGTATATTTGTGCCATTAAATTTCGTACCATTAGGATTTAAAGATGATATCTTTTAAATGGTGACCTCCAGAGTTGATACACATTTGAGCCCTATTTATGACATTTTGCATAACTTGCCGTAACACTTCCTGCGATATGTTCGTTATTTCTTGACGAATGTTTTCTTTTAGAGCTGCGAGAGTCTGTGGCTTGTTCACATACACCCGAGATTTCAAAAAACCCCAAAGAAAGAAGTCTGGACTGGTCAGATCGGGTGATCTTGCAGGCCAAGGCAAATCGCCAAAACGAGAGATAACTCGGCCTGGAAAAGCGTCCCTCACTAAGTCCATAGTGTCGCGCGCTGTGTGTGCCGTAGCGCCGTCTTGTTGAAACCAGATGTGCTCCAGCCCCAATTCGTCCAAACTGGGTATCAAAAACTCACGTAACATGGTTCTGTAGCGTTCTCCAGTGACAGTAATCGCATTGCCTCCAGCGTCTTCGAAAAAATAGGGTCCGATCACTCTGTCAACACAGATGCCACACCATACAGTAACTTTTAGTGGGTGTAGAGGTGTTTCTTGAATAATGCGCGGATTATCAGTGCCCCAGAACCGAGTATTCTGCTTATTGACATGCCCTGAGAGATGGAAATGGAAACGCAGGAAGTGTTACGGCAAGTTATGCAAAATGTCATAAATAGGGCTCAAATGTGTATCAACTCTGGAGGTCACCATTTAAAAGACATCATCTTTAAATCCTAATGGTACGAAATTTAATGGCACAAATATACATTTAAAAAAATCTAAATCTAGTTTTCTAATTTAGAAAAAATGTTATAGCTGAACCAAATAGGGTCTTTACTTTTGCGCCACCCAGTATAAACTAACACTATTCTGTTATATAAAGCTAATATATAAGGTGATCCTATCCTAACTATATTATTTACATGTTCAACTTAGCTCTATTGGGACGTCGTCGTGCACAATTACTGGAAGTGTGCTATTGCTATCAGGGTTTCTGAACAAATTTTGTTGTAGAGTAACATTCTCATGCACGGGTAAATTAATATGAACACAAGTTCAAAATAACAAAATATTCAAAGGAAAACTCAAATTCAATATGCTAAAGTTCAAAATCTTCTAGCTTTGGTCGTTACTCTCGTTACATAAATAAGCAAAATGTACTCACGGTTTTCTCCACAAATCACACTTTTCACTATGACGGTCGTTGACTCTTCTCGTGTTCCAGTTCACGACACGTCCAATACTCGATCTTCTCGATGTTGACACTGCCGCCCTCAAGTGGTCGTAGACACTCACTATAGACCACAGAGCACCCAGCCTTCAGCCTTGGTAATAATTCCGCAAACACAGGATTCACTTTGCACTTCGCGCTTTACACTTCACAACACTTAGTTTCCCACTTGGAGAAAGCGCTTCAGTGGCGATCCACCACTGCTTTCTACGCTGGTAACAAAAAGAGTCCACGACTAACGCCCTCTAGCGCTAGAGACATAGATTTCATGTATGCAGAACCAACACACTCAGCAACATTGTATATAGTTAGGGGTTGTCCTGGATGTCTTAATAACCATAAATCTATAGCTGCATTATAATACGACTTGAAACGGCTGTTTCATTGAACATCAAGTGGTTGAAAACCATAGCCGGTGGCAAAGCTTGGCCAGTCGCGCTTCAATTTTTCAATTTTCAATTTCAGAAAAGAGTCTGGTGACATCGACGTGGTCGAACGTGACAGAGGGCAGTCTCCTCTGCTCCTTAGCCACGAAAGTCGGCACGTCATCGGGGTCGGTCACCTTCAGCACGTTGATTATGTCCTGAAGACTCCGCACCCCTTTTTCATCTCTCCGACGAGATGGCATTCGATCGCTCATGTTGAACGACGTATACAGCAGCTCCTTGGCGCTGCGAATCTCATCTTCTGTGAAGTTCGAGGTGCAGATCTGCGTGACGCTGACCTCGTCCATCACATCCAGCTGACACTGCAGGAAGGCCAGCAACTTATTTGCTATGAGTTTGTCGCTCATAGTAAATGTAGGTCGGCGTGGCGATTGCCACACACAATGCTTGAACAACAATAATTCACGACGTAGTCTTAACACGTCCGCACTGTAACGCACATAATGCAAGACAATGCAATACGTTATACCTCTTTCGCCACTTGTAACCTTTGCTGCGTTCGTGCTTTTCGTGCTAGTATTTTTCCTGGTCGTTGGACAGTTGTCGTTGACGTTTCATTATCAAATTGTACACCCTACTAACATCTACAAAGCTCGGATGCCTTTACATAACTGATTTTTAATTTCTAAAAAATGACTCAATGTTGTGCTTGTTGAAAGCAGTTGCACGGGCTAAGCTACAGGCTTCTGGCTACCTGAGTGAAATTTCAGAGTATCTTTTTCTGAAGGAGCGCAGCCATGCAAATCCAGCCATTTCTGAATCTATCCATAATTGTGGTATTTTTAAATTGTTGGCTTTCGCTATTTGATAAGCAACGCGTCGGCGGCAACCTTTAGTTGTTAGTCCGTAAAATAATTGAGCTCAATATTCAATATAATCTGATAATTATTTTTCTTGCTCTGTTGTAAAAATCTTGTAAACCTCATAATTTGTTGTTAACGTATACCTCTAGATTTTTTTTGATTTTATACACATCCAATGTGGAGACAGTATCCCAGAACGGCAAAAAACTGTTTCCAATACCGTCAAAATAATTAGTGGTACGCCACAGGGCCCTATCCTAAGTCCTCTGCTGTTTTCCATCTACACGGCGGATCTACCGAAACATATCTATAAGTGTCTGGTTGTGTTGGGGATGATGGGTGAGGTGGGGTATTGTCCTTGATGGGAGGTGGGATGAAGAAGGGATTGTCAATGGAAGTGGATTTTGTTGGTGGAGAGTTGGGGGAGGGTGACTGTGAAATGTATGGAGTGGAAGATGGATGGTTCAAGGCATTAGTTTCTGTTCCACTGATCCAGACGATCAGGTATCCCTCCAAGGGTGGATCTCATAATTTGTAGCTTCTGCTCCCTAGTGGAGGCATTAATGAATGATGAGATGAACGTGGGCTGGGAACTGAGTTTATTTATCAACTTCTGGTTGTCCTGATTGAGAATGTTTACTAGGGTCTTGGAAGTTAACCCCGATTCAGTGAGCATTAGGAGTGTGCGGCCCTTACTGTTAAGGGCAGAGAAGGTGGGATTTCCATGCACATCAAATGAGACTTTAACCATTCCATTGGTGAACGAGGTCCCTGGTATGATGGATAGCTGGCTAGGAATATTTTCTTGATGTGAACTAGATGAGTCCGTTGTCGGAGAGACTCCTGTTCTTTGATGGGGTGGCTTTGGCCTGGAGGCGTCCAGGAGCGCCATCTCCAGTTTCTCCATGCATGCTGCTATACCGGTGCCAAGATGGTTCAGTTGTGCAGTAAGGTCTCTATTGAAGGTATCATTCATTTCGGATTGCTTCTTCATACTTACTGTAGCGATATTTATACTGTCTGTGGCCTCCCCTAGACGTTGGAGATGAGTATTGATTGTTTTAGCATGTTGGAGCTGATAAATAATGGTCATTGACTGCATTGCAGATAAGAGTGAATTATAGCTTCGATACGCACTGTCTATAAGAGTTTGTCTGATGAGGATCCAATCAGGACCACATACACGAACCAGAAAGTTGTACTGAGATAGCAGTAGGCCCTTGTCAAACAGATTGAGGTTTGATGCCTGTGTCATGGCTTGCATGACGGCTTGATCCTGCGCATCTTGGGTTCTTCCCTAATTAGTTGCAAGATCAATCAAGGGAGACTTGTCATGACAATTCAAGGGATCGCAGGGGATTGGTGACTGTTGATCAGGGTCATACCCTTCGGCGTACTCATCAGGGATGTCAGAGGGTTATATACCAATATTGGGACAGGGTCTGATACCAGCGGTCTTCATATTGTGTAATACCTCCGGGGCCGTCATCCCAGCATACTGGGGCAGTGCGGATTGACCGGTTAACAACGGGTTTATGTCAGAGATATCTATTTCGTTATGGTCTTCTACCATAGAGGTCCATCTCACAGTTCGTGGAGGGCTGGACAATGACTTACCTGCCATAGTGAGTAAAATGACAAATACTATACAGAATAAATCAGTATAGAAGGAGATCCCAAACTTTTCAGAGAGGTACTTCAAAAGATTAAAAAGAGGTCATGAATTTTGATAGATACAATAAGGTAAGGATGTATGATTGGATAAATGGCTGAGGTATAGAGAAATTGTTAATAGAGCTGAAATGAGTAAGGTCATCAAACTCGCTAGATGACGATAACACATGTATTCTTTTTTCATTTTTTTTCTTTATATAAAACACTGTATCACCTTTACGCTGATGATACTCAAATATATTACTCGTTTCATCCCGATGACACTATGGAAGCGTTCAATATAATAATTAATAGTGACCTAAACAGCATCTTTTATTGGGCTGAACAAAACTCGTTGGTACTGAACCCCGCCAAATCTAAAATGTTGATACTGGGTACCACGGCCCAAATCACGAAAGTTAAATTTCACGACCCCAGACTCTCAAACAATAATATAAATATTCCTATCGAGAACGAGGCTAGAGTTTGGGGCTTAACTAGACAGCGAAATGAGGTTTATAAAGCACATAAACGAAAAAATCAGAACAAGTTTTTATAATATAAAGATCCTTTATGGTATTAGGAATAACGTTTCTGAACAGGTACGCACATTGATATGCGACTTACTGGTTCTGTCACCCTTTAATTACTGCTGTAATGTATATGGACCAAGACTGTTTGCTAAAACTGAAAATGCTATCCAAAGAGTACAGATTCTGTTTTAACATATCCAGAAGAGAACACGTTACGCCATTCCTCATAAGAAACAAAATATTAAACATGAAAGCAAGAAGGGAATTGCACTTTGCCTGCACAGTTCAAAAAGTAGTTTGGACAAAACATCCAAAATACCTCTTCGAAAAGCTGGCTTGGACGAAGGACACTCACTACATTAACACTCGCAGTAAATCCTTACTAACCCTAAGTATTCCGAAACACAAGACCGCAGGTTTAAATACACTGCAGCAAAAATATGGAATAACATTCCTCCTGCCTTAAGGAGTACGGTAAACTTTGAATTATTTAAGAGCAAGTATAGGGCACTTTTGCTGGAGTGTAACAGACTAGTATTCGAAGCAACCTTTAGAACAGGATAGTCAACATACATTCATCTCCTAAGCTCATCTACCAAACTCACATAACTTACATCACTATCACACATATACACACATATAAAACGTCCGTACGGCAACACAAAAAGTCCTAGTAAATATTAATATAGTAACAGTTTGTAATTATAAATATAGTAATATATCTAATTTAAAAAAATAATAAAGTATAGCCTAATTGTAAATGTGTACATTGGAACAACCCACTTGCAACTGGGTCTCGTTCGACTTACAGCCAAGGACGAGCAAGTGGAATGGTCTGAAAACCAGCGCTGTAATAAGAACGGCATGTATGTTCTTACTATCGAAGCTTGCCAGCATATCCGAGAAGTGTGCCGGAATACTTTGGGCGTCGATATGAATAACATTGAAATTCTTAGATACATCAGAAAACTGTGCTTCCAACGTTTCAGATAACGTTGGTACGCTAACAAAGCTACTATCACTGCTAATAGAGACAAAATCATCATCGCTACTTGTCATTATAAAATAAATATAAATAAAATATTTAAAATATATATATAAAGGTATGTATAAAATAATAATAAATTTTAATAATAAAACGTAACTTGCTGACTTTGACAAATATCCACCTGCCAGTTGTGCTATAGTATGATATGACAGTATTACACTAAAATAATATAGAAAAATGTTTTAAAAACAATAACAGAATATAAACAAAAACTCAAAATAGAAATAGAATTAAGTAGCGTCGAATAAATTTGAACAGACATATCACATACCGGGTAACAGAATAAAATATATATATACGGTCGAATTGAGTAACCTTTTCCTTTCTTTGAAGTCAGTTAAAAATAAATAATAACAAATCTCAAAAAAGCAAAGGTTTGCTTTCCAAAACATATTACTTTGACAATAAATTATCTGTGACATTTCGCAGTTTCTAAACGATTCTAAGACAAAGCTAGTCTAAGAAATGACAGATTTGACATTTTGTAAAACTTTTGAGAACTAAATAGGGTACTAGGCTAATATGATTATTAATTAAAGTGAGACTAAAGTAAAGAAGGTATATAAGTAATCACAATTTATATATTACCCGGCAATGTTGTGGAAAAGACTAGAGGACCTATTTCTTCGCCGCGGCTCGTTTGGGTTTTGTACCGGTTGTTTTGACAGCCGGTTTAGGAGCTTCAACTTCGATCTTGCTCAAATCACCAAGACAGGTCACTTGATGCCGTTTACCATCTGGGCTAAGCACGTAGATGCAACCCTCTCTGGTCCAGCACTTTGTAACACCGAATTTCTCTCGTGCCGCTACAAATGCCTTGTGTCGCGAGCGGGTTAGGAACTCTGAGACAGTAACGCCCGTACCTTTTAATTTGGTCTTTGAGAACCAAATACTGTCTCGTACTGTGACATTTCGAAATTTTACGAGAATGGGTCGCGGATTTTGAGCAGAACTCTGCCGACCCATTCGATGACAGCGACGGATATCCACTGGCATAAAGCAATCTACCTGCACTTTATGCTTTATGACCTCTGCAACCACCTGAGCAGTATCTTCTGTTTTCTCCTCTGCTACACCGTGAAGTAACAAGATCTTGCGTCTGCTTCGCATCTCAATAGTGTCAACATCCTGAGAGAGCTTTTGTAGCTGCTTAGCAAACGACTTCATAGCACTCAAAATAAAATTTTTGAATTCAGAGAAGTCACCTGACAAGCTTCCAACATCAGAGGAGGACTTCTTTTGGAGATCAGCTTCAAATCGGGCCATCCGTTGGTCAAAATAAATCTGCATGTCATGCAATGAGTCACCGGTGGTGTCCATGTTGTTTGAGTTTTTGTGTTGTGTAGTGTAAATTGTGTTGGATTCTGGAGATAACACTTGACCGGCAGGTATTTAATGTCAGCTATCTGATTTAATCATTCCAAACTGGTACAATTAATGTTTAATAATTACTTTTAAATATTATATATAGAGCACTTAAAAATGACACTTATTAATTTACTACCCACCAACCAAAAGAATCTATACATGACGTACAGTATTCTTAGAATTGATGTATAAAGTTGCCCTATTTTTTGTCACGGCGTTTGGGTCGCCGTACTGAGTCATACTTTTCGTCAAGGTTTTATTGTGAAAAAATGTATGACGAGATGTGTTTTATTTGTAATAAGTTTAAGGAGTAATGTGTATTTATGTAAATAAAACAAAGTTTTTAAAATATTGGTCTTTATTTTAAATAATAACAATTTTTGTATCACATTCCGGAAATTTTTCACTTTTCCTGACTTCAACCTGAAATTAAGAATACATTACTATACAAAATGAACCCAGTCTATGTTTGTTGAAAGCTTATTTCATTACGATTCCAACGACATAACTTTTATATACAGCTCCCATACAAACATTCAGAGATATGAGCGTTTATATCAAACGCGGCGATATCGCGCGAAATTTTGCCGATGTGCCGCCAGAGATGCGTAGATTCGCACAATATGGCCGCCACAGCTAAAGGTTTTGCTACTGGGTACTGATTTAACACGTAATAAAATGAAGCTGTTAAAGATATTATAATACTGCAGATTATTAGTTTTGTTCAACTCTATTTTTCATTACACTTTACTGTCCTTAATTAAATGTCCAGCTACAGAATTATACCTTAAAAATAAATATTAAATACTTTTTTCTATTTATTTAATATTTTATTTACAGCCAATTAGAGCATAATAATCGGATCAAATTATGAAAATAATAGGTGTTGAGAAATCAATAGGGTTTTATATTTAACTGTACATAACCGGTTATTGCTCTTCACTATCTTGAATGTCCCTAATTAGTTGACCAGGGGCCTACCACCATCTCTTAAAGCAGTATTACTTTAATATTACTTCGTCTTTTCGTACCATGACGCCCTTAAAATAAGCCTATTTTAATCATAAAACAATATTACTTTCTTAACAGTTTTGTGACGTTATCATAAAATAGTTCATTCAATTCGTACCATGATGTCTCTTTTGACAATTAGCAATATTGTTTTTACGTCAAAATTAGCAATCATATAAAAGTTACTCTGACGCGACGGATTTATTATTGTTTTCTCATTTTATTTACAATAGAATCAATTTTGTGTGTTATAAAGTAAGTAAAACGTATTTATTTTTATATTACTTTCAAATGGATTGTGCATCTGCTGATTTTAATTCATTTTATGATTGTAACCTAGATGGCGAATGCATACGAAATATTTGAGTTTCTCGAAGCAGATAATGCAGCATATAACACGGAGCGCAAGCGTCGTCGAGCGGAATTACGTGAGGAATGTGACCCTTTTAATGTAGATAATGTAGAATTTGTAAAAAGGTACAGACTCGCTAAGAAGCTGGCACATAACTTGTGCGATGAACTAAGGCCACTGATGACGAATTCAAGAAAATCTACAGACTTGCCTGTGGAGAAGAAGGTAAAGCCCACTGGCTTTACCTTCTTCTCTTCGTCTCCACAGGCACATATGCCATATGCCTACATATGTCGAAAATTTTAACCAATTATCCAAACTTACCTAAATAATTATTCTTAGTACCTACTCATTCTAAGCTTCCGTTATTTTTTTTAGGTATAGGTAGCATTATCCTTTTATGCTACCAGTTCATACCGACAGCCTATAGGTGGCCAAGAAGGTCATTTTGTGGCTCAACAGACAGTATCATCTGTTATTGCGCAAGTTACTGCTTGTCTCAATACTCCTCAATTGAGGCAAAAGTACATCAAGTTTCCAGTTAATGATCAAGAACGTAACGAGATTAAAACAGAGTATGTACCTACAGTATTTTATTACAATGCCTACATGATTAATATTCCAGAATGCATTATTTACAAATGATAGCATTATACATATTTTATTTTAAATGATTAATATTTATATATACATTACAGGTTCTACAATAAATTTGGTATTCCTGGGGTTCTTGGTTTTTAGCCCATTTGGAACATCTTAGGAACACAGAATGTATTTGGTTTCTAGGTAGGTTTCCCATTGATCTTTATTAAAACTTGTCTTTAATTTTATATTTTTCTTTGCTTAATAATAATTTAAAGTATATTTTATCATCAGGAGACTCTGGATATCCATTAAGAAAGAGCATGAGGACACCAATACTGAACGCACCACCTGTCTCACCGGAAGCACACTACACGAACTTGCATGTTCGCACCAGGAACATCATCGCGCGCACAATCGGGCTACTCAAAGCACGATTTCGTTGTTTGCTTGTTCATAGAGTGTTGCATTACTCACCAGAAGTAGCTGGTTCTATTGTAAATGCATGTGTCATATTGCACAACATTTGCAATAGAGCTAATATACCTGTGCAACAATTGAAGTTTATTAATACACCTATTTTATTACTAATTTATAATTTTGACCTAAGTTACTGTTATGATTTAATATACATATTCTTTTATTTCTTACTGTATTATTATTTAGTATCCTTGAATTAAGTAACCTTGTTTTTAATATACAATAATAACATAACAACTACACAGACAGAGCTATAGAGACCTAAAGTAAGCATTTATGTTATTAAATATCTTGTGATAAGGATTCTCTAATGCAGATAAACATACTTAGATACTTTTTCTTATAAACACAGACATATTATTATACTCACACAGGAGCACCCAGACCTATGTAAATGATTACTTGCATCGGGCAAGGTTTTCCTATGTAACATGACTTACCTTTGAATTCCCTTACCTTTGTTCCATGTTGACTTAAATATGTTATTAAGTTAAAGTTTAACCATTTATATAAAACCCGCTAAAACACATCAAGTTTCAAATTTCATTCGCACTTTAGTTGATATAATTTTTTTGTTGTTCCGGTTCATACCCTAGTGTTGGATATTTTAATTAATCATATTACAACACCAACATTAAATGGTAACTATAATGTTATGTGTGGCAACACACTCCCCTTCTATTTGTGACACGGAACAATAGAACACGTGAAAATTACTTCTCCGGCTTTTATTTCTTCTTCCCCGGCACCTACGTACCAGCACCTCATCAGCATTCACCATCACACCATTACACCGCCACACATTGGTCCTTCGCAGAGAAAACATCGGTGCTGAGGAGGCAAAGGCTTGAGGTTTGTCAAGATTTTTCCGTCCGTGTCGCAGCCATTTTGTCGGCAACGCAAGCGTGCTCTTTCTTAGCTTGGTCGTCGCAACGCAACATAATCGCCATAATTATCGATTCAACGACTCCAGCAGATATCTACAAGAAAAAGAAGCCCAGCCGCAATCTGTAATTTAATTATTTCATCGATCGTCCCAGTCGTCATCGCCGGAATAACTCCTGCAGGTGTGAAGAGTACAGCTGTCAGCAACATAAGGTATTCCGCAAGAAAGAGCGAGACGGCACGCATCATAATAATTCAAGGTATCTAGGTACTCAATCACGCGCCTGAGACGCACGACCCACGCAAGCCGTGCAACAGAAAGAGAGCGAGCGAAAATCGTACGAGCGCAAAAGAGACAGCAAGTGACGCAAATAGTAAAGCAAACTTCCGGATCCCCGGAGCAAGCCGCCATCTTGTGTGATCCTCGAATTCGTTCGATCGACTCGTCCTCAATAACGGTCCACGCGCATAACATTATCAACTTAGTTTAGTTGTGTTTAAGTATTTTAATATTAATTTGTGTTACCTCAACAAGTTGTGCTAGTAATTAAAAATGGAAGACGAACTGAAACGAAAAATCGCCTCACGAGGCTATGTGAAAGGTATGATCACAAGAATACTTGATTTCGTAGAACTTACTGAATTGTGTAAAATCAGTTGTGATGAGCTGATTACCAAACGTGATCGACTCATATCTGCTTTTAGTGAATATGAATCATTATGTAAAGATATTCTTTACCTCGATAATGCCGACAAAGAAAATGTTGAGCAAATGGAAAATAATTATTTTAGTATCTTAACATCATTAAACAAACAAATAAAGTCACATGAAAATGCAGGCCCCTCAGGCCTCCACACGTATTCTGATGCAACCACACATAAGACAAAGCTACCACCAATTTGCATAAAAACATTTGATGGTAGGTTTACAGAATACGTACCATTTATTAATTTGTTCGATTCATTAATTCACAATGACAGTAGCCTTGATCACATTCAAAAGTTTTATTACTTGAGATCGTTTCTAAAGGGTGAACCGTATGATCTCATAAAGAATTTAAGTTTATGCCCAGAAAGTTATAGCGAAGCTCGAAAACTATTGAGTGACCGCTACAATAATAAATATAAAATTATAAATGATCATATATGTAACATTTTAGATTTAAGTAGCATTGTTAAGTCAACAGCCAGTAGTTTAAGAGACTTTGTGTCATTCATTAGGCAACAATTAGCTGCAATTAAAAACCTTGACACCAATGTCATATACTGGGATGCAATTCTTTTATGTGTTCTCTCCCGTAAATTAGATGGAATTACTGCACGAGCTTATCAGCTAGATCGAGATCCCAGTGTACAACCTGACCTCGAACATTTTCTGCAATATATTGAGAAGCGAGCTCTGGCACTAGAAAATGCCGGCCAAAGTCCTCACTCGCAGCAACAGACAACAAGGGTAACAGCAATTGCCACTGCAGGAGCAACATGCATCTTCTGTAAGTTAAACGACCATAAATTATATAATTGTAAAAAATTTCAGCTTTTGCCAGCAAACAATAGACTGACATTTGCCAAAGAACAAAAATTGTGTGTGATTTGTTTAGGTATTCATGGTGGCAAATGTAGGTTTCACTTTCGGTGCTCGGAGTGCAAGAAGCCTCATAACACTCTGCTTCACTGCAATTCTGGTGAAATCACACCAGCTGTCACCTTATCAGGTAATGTCAATAATAATGTGCTTCTGCCTACAGTTAAAATAAAAGTTATAGCAAGGAATGGCACTGAATACATTATCAAGGCTTTATTGGACAGCGGTTCACAGGTTTCTTTTATAACGGCAAAGGTTGTTCAGCTATTAGGTTTAACACCTTTGCAAAGTGACACTTGTATTATTGGTATCACTAATGAAAAGAGTAATGTAAAATATAGCATTCCAATTGAAATTCATTCATTAAAATCACCATTCAAAACAATGGTAACTTGTCATGTGGTAAAGAATGTAACATGCAAATTACCTCAGAATAAATTTGATGTCTCTAGTGTCATAATACCACCCAACATTTTATTGGCAGATGACCAATTTAATGTGCCTAGTGAAATACATATGTTATTAGGAGCTAACGTGTTTTTCCAGACCTTGTTACCAAACGAGCTGAGCACAAGCATCAACCTGCCATGGCAAACCGAGCAGTCATCGGCTCTGCCCCGGAGTGCTGTTCATTCATTACAGCAGCCTGGTAACACACAACTACACATCTTTAATACATACTTCGGGCACATTGTAGGAGGAAATCTACCACCCAAGGTATCTCAACAGACATGTAATAGAGTAGCATTAAAATGTGAATTAGGTCTCAATGAGACACTTGCCCAGTTTTGGACCAATGAAAAGGTTCCAGAAATATTTGCTGAGCATACATCTGAGCAAGAGCTTTGTGAACATATTTTTCACAGTTCGGTTAAGTTAGTTAACAATCAGTTTGAAGTTCCTCTGCCTTTAAAATTACCATTGTCAGATATAAATAATACTCTTGGTGAGTCATTTCATATAGCTTTAAAAAGGTTTTTTAATTTGGAAAAAAGATTGCATGCCGATCCAGATTTATTATTGCAATATAAAAGTTTCATTCATGAATATCTAGCTCTTGGTCATGGTCAATATGTTGATATAGAATTGTATGATTTGAATAAGCATGCAGTGTATTTTCTACCACACCATGCAGTTATTAATAATAATAGTAAAACCACAAAGCTTAGAACAGTCTTTGATGGTTCAATGAAAACAAACAAGAAGGTTTCTCTAAATGATTTACAACTTAATGGACCTGTTGTTCAAAAGGATTTGTTTGATATAATTTTATTATTCCGTTTAGGTAGATATACATTTACAGCAGATATCAAGCGTATGTTCCGAAACATTAAAGTAGATCCTCAATACACTACTCTTCAGAATATTTTGTGGAGAGACAATCCGGATGAGCCAGTCAAGTGTATTAGGTTAGATACGGTCACATATGGCTTAAAAAGTTCAAGTTATTTAGCAACTCGCTGTATAGATGAGCTAGCAAATAGATATGAAAAATTATACCCACTAGCATCATCTATTATCAAAAATAGTCTATATGTTGATGATATTATCTATTGTAATAATAATTTAGAAACTACCATTGCTGCCAGAGACCAACTTCGTGATTTGCTAAAGTTGGGCAGTTTCCATACTCATAAATGGTCATCAAATGATGAAAATGTGTTGAACAATATACCATTGAGCGAAAGGCACTTTGACAGTTTAGAGTTACAAAGGGATAATTATAACATGAAGGCATTAGGACTTCAAATTAATGTAAAAGATGATCATTTTATTATCTCTACACCAGAACCATTTAATATAAATAAGGTTACAAAAAGGAGCATACTTAGTTATATAGGTAGATTCTATGACCCAATGGGATTTGTGAGCCCAATAGTAGTCACAGCAAAGACCATAATGCAAAAATTATGGCTACTGAAAACAGGTTGGAATGACAGCCCGCCTGCAAATATTCAGCAAGAATGGTTTCAATTTACCAACAATTTAGCTGCTATGCAGCCAATCCTATTAGATAGGAACATCAATATTTCAGAAGCAGACTCAGCAGATATAATCGGCTTTGCAGATGCTTCGAGTAAGACAGCCTACGGATGCTGCGTGTACTTGCGACTCACAAACCAATCAGGTACAACAAAATTGCATCTACTCTGTTCCAAATCACGAATCAACCCTATTCAAAAGAAAGGCATGACCGTGCCAAGACTTGAATTGAATGCAGCACTATTGCTATCAAAATTAATTTTGAGAACTCATAATACACTCAGAGTTAGAATTAATGTAAGGCAAGTTTGTTTATTCAGTGACTCACAAATTGTCCTTGCATGGCTAAATACTGAGCTAACAAAACTTCAAGCTTACATATCGAACAGAGTAAATGTAATTCGTCAAAACACAGCTGGATGTAGTTGGCATTATGTCAATACAAATGACAATCCTGCTGATCTTATAAGTCGAGGAGTCAATCCGAATGAGCTGAGTAGCTGCGACATTTGGTGGAATGGCCCAAAGTTCCTGCAAAACAGTGAGTACGACTTTCTTGCTTATAGCTCGCCCACTAATTTTCCCACTGTGGAGCCTTGCTTAGCTCTTTCCAGCAACTTGGTGTACCAAAATCCAAACCTGCTTGATTATATATTCAAGCGCTTATATAATTACTCTAATATAAATAAAATAGTAAGGTTATTAGCATACATATTGCGATTTTTAAACAATATCAATAAAAATAAAGTTAAAATACACACAAACTTTTTGCAAGCTTCCGAGTTAGATCGTGCATTGATGTTAATAATTAAGCATGAACAAGACATATATTTTAAAACTGAAATTAAAGCATTAAGCAATAATAGCAACTTGAAAGGAAACCTATCTGAATTGCATCCTTTTCTTGACAGCCAAGGTCTTTTGCGCGTTGGAGGTAGACTACATTATGCTGATATCGCTTACTCACAAAAACATCCTGTCATACTGCCCAAAGGTTCTTTAATTACTGGCTTGCTTATAAGGTGTGAACATGAGAGGCTTCTACATGCGGGGCCTAAGCTTTTACTTTCGCATCTAAACCAAAGGTTTTGGATAGTCAATGGACTATTAGAAGTTAAGAAAATAACTCATAAATGTATTATATGTTTCAGACAAAAAGCCTCAGTGGCCAAACAGCTAATGGGCTCCTTGCCAGCTGCACGAGTAACAGCTACTAGCCGTCCATTTGAAAAGGTTGGCGTGGATTTTGCTGGGCCAATTGATGTAAAACTCTCTCGCGTCAGACGATCCTTAATAGGTAAAGGGTATATCTGTGTATACGTATGTTTCGCGACAAAAGCCGTTCATTTAGAACTTGCTTCAGACTTGACCACAGAAACCTTTCTTGCGTGCTTGAGGAGGTTCATCTCTAGACGAGGGTTGCCCACCGAAATTCACTGTGACAATGCTAGTACCTTTAAATGTGCAAGGAGCCAATTAGTCGAGCTCTACAAACTGCAGGCTTCTCAGGGCCACCAAATGCAGGTTCAAAGATTTACCGCCGAACGTGGAATACAATTTCAATTTATACCATGCTACTCGCCTACATTTGGAGGGCTCTGGGAGGCGGCAGTAAAGAGCACCAAGTTTCACTTAAAACGAACACTGCAAAAAACTGTTTTAACCTATGAACAACTTAATACTGTATTAATAGAAATCGAAGCAGTGCTTAATTCTCGACCGCTCTTACCTTTATCTTCAAACACTGATGATTATTGTTATTTAACACCTGGTCATTTTATTATAGGTAGTGCAATGTCAATGTATCCTGAAAATAATGTTTGTAACATTCCACAAAATAGGCTTAAGTTCTGGCATTTGTGTACTTCTTTAAAACAGTCCTTTTGGAAAGTGTGGTATCAATATTATTTAAATTTGTTACAAAATAGACCTAAATGGCGTGATAATATATGTAATGTGAAACTGGGCAATTTAGTTATTTTAAAAGAGGATAATACTCCTCCTATGTCCTGGCCCATGGCACGAATTGTTAATTTGTTTCCAGGACATGATGGCAAAATTAGGGCAGTGGAGGTTAGGACTCCAAATGGGAAAACACATTCCCGGGCCATCAATAAAATCTGTCTATTACCAATAGATTATGATGATGGTTGTTAAATATTTTTGTGACTTAATGTTTAAGTATTATGTCATATTTTGTTTGTAAAAGCATTTAATATTTAGTTTCTCTATAAGTAAGAAACAATTGTAAACTTTACATTGAAATTTGTGTGCCAATTCTGTGAGGCCGCAGCATGTTGGATATTTTAATTAATCATATTACAACACCAACATTAAATGGTAACTATAATGTTATGTGTGGCAACACACTCCCCTTCTATTTGTGACACGGAACAATAGAACACGTGAAAATTACTTCTCCGGCTTTTATTTCTTCTTCCCCGGCACCTACGTACCAGCACCTCATCAGCATTCACCATCACACCATTACACCGCCACACACCTAGCACTATCACATTTAAAACATTTATTAATTGTTCTTGCAACTTATTAAAGGAAAATAAACAATAATTACACTCATTTTATAAAAACTACTCATTATGATTTATTTATTTGCAAATAATTAAATTTTGAGTTAAATAATGTAAATATTTGCTTCAGAATTATACATCGCAATAATGCACTCCGGACCAAATAAGTGAAAGAGAGAGCGCTATACAATTCATGTAGCGATATTTCTTTTCCACTATCGCAAGCAATAGACAAATCATTCGGTCTTTCCCAGCACTAAGCAGGAATAAAACAATATTGTACAATGAAGGTCATGGTACGGATTTGAGTAATCATATTGTAATCTTGATATAAAACGTTCCTAAAGTAAGATTGTTTTGTATAAGATGGTGGTAAGCCCCCAGGACTGTATATATTGAAGCAGCCATCAAGAATGTGATATAACAAAGTAGATATTTGTTTAACAAAAAATGATTATTTAAAATCTAATTAAGAACCTCGTTTGTATGTAAAAGAATGAAGATAAATATAATATGGCTATAATTGCGTTATATGTCGATGATTTTAATGTTTTTTTTTTTAAATTCAAATTGTTCTAAAGAAACTAATAAGTTAAAGTGTGTATTAGAGTCCCAAATTAAAATTAAAATTTAGGCCAAATAAAACAATACTACGGACCTTTGGACGTTGAAAATTACGGCAAGTTATATTGACGTCATTGTCATAACTGAAGAGTTTGAACTTAAAACAGTGCTATTGGGTTGCTGTTATTTTCCGGGAGCCATACATAAGCAAACATCGCAACAGAATTAGGTGTGATTCTTAATAAATGGCAGCTGAAAAAAACTTTTATCTTTGTCTCTGACAACGCTGCTATTAGCTATTAAGCATTTTGGATGTTTTGCACATACGCTTAATTTGGTAGTAAAGAATGCAATGCGTAAGCAAGAAATATTGATAAAGAAATTAAAAAGAATTGTAAAGCATTACAAAAGGAGCACGACATTATCAGGGAGGCTAATAAAATTATATTTGTACGCCGTTGGTGGCCTGACACAGTAAGCTACATATCATGCAATAATTTGTAACACCTTCCTACCTGTGTTCAACAAATAAAGATTTTTTGATTTGATTTTGATTTAAAATACTAGATTCAACAAAACCAAGTGCCTAAAGACTGATTCAAAGGGTAAAACACGGTGAAATTCCGTGTTTAATATGATCGAAAGAATGGTAGAATTACAAAAAGCAGTCCGAGCGACCTTGGCCCTTATCGACAAGGATTTGCTCCAAATCTCTTATGAAGATTGGACTAATTGCGCTCAGCTTTGCCAAGTTTTACGCCCATTCGAAGAGTTGACGTAAACGAATTGACAACTCAGAATTTACAGAGAGAGTGCACGACGTTGCCCTCCTGCTAATATCGGGACTTAATGCAAGATTTGGGGCTGTATAACAAAGTGTTACACTCGTTTTGAATACATTTTTAGATCCTCGATTTAAGATGCAAGCGTCAAAAACCAAAGAAAGAGTAAGAAAACATGTGGGCTGAATGTAAATCCGAAAATGGAAGAACGAAAGTATCATCGCCGGTTAATAAAGAGCAAAAAGATAGTTACAGTACTTGTGATATATTTGACACTGTAGGGACACATAGGTATTAAGTCTTTGTATGTGTGCATTAGTATAATATGTCTGTGTGCCCGTGTAGAGGCGGCTGTGACCGCCGTTTAAGTAGATTAAGTTTCAGTCGCAGTTATACCTTACTACAATTAATACGTCTATTATTTATCATCCAACTTTATATCAGCTAAAGACACTTTGATTCAACATAACATTGCTACTGGAACACCTCTGTCGAAAGCCAAAAAAGAGCCATAAATATTTGGCGGACGATATTTTACCACGCAAAAATAATAAGGGTGAATGGAACAATCCTCTTGACTGGTGGTAAATATGACAGACTGTATAAAACTACATTAAGTACTGCAACATGGTCACCACCTCTGTTCCTTGAGAACGTATGTTTTTAAAATCGGGCTTATAATAAATTTAATAGGCGAACGAGACTGTTACCTACCAAACTAGAACACTTAATGTTTTTAAATGTAAATCTAGACCAAAATAGATTTTTGAATTATATTTAAATATGGATAATATGTAAATATGGATGTAATTTGTACATAGTAGTATACGTATATACTATTAAATACTCCAGGCACATACAATTAATACACACTAATATTATTATAACGGGTGGCGCAAAAGTAAAGACCCTATTTGGTTCAGCTATAACATTTTTTCTAAATTAGAAAACTAGATTTAGATTTTTTTAAATGTATATTTGTGCCATTAAATTTCGTACCATTAGGATTTAAAGATGATGTCTTTTAAATGGTGACCTCCAGAGTTGATACACATTTGAGCCCTATTTATGACATTTTGCATAACTTGCCGTAACACTTCCTGCGATATGTTCGTTATTTCTTGACGAATGTTTTCTTTTAGAGCTGCGAGAGTCTGTGGCTTGTTCACATACACCCGAGATTTCAAAAAACCCCAAAGAAAGAAGTCTGGACTGGTCAGATCGGGTGATCTTGCAGGCCAAGGCAAATCGCCAAAACGAGAGATAACTCGGCCTGGAAAAGCGTCCCTCACTAAGTCCATAGTGTCGCGCGCTGTGTGTGCCGTAGCGCCGTCTTGTTGAAACCAGATGTGCTCCAGCCCCAATTCGTCCAAACTGGGTATCAAAAACTCACGTAACATGGTTCTGTAGCGTTCTCCAGTGACAGTAATCGCATTGCCTCCGATCTCTTGGTCCGATCACTCTGTCAACACAGATGCCACACCATACAGTAACTTTTAGTGGGTGTAGAGGTGTTTCTTGAATAATGCGCGGATTATCAGTGCCCCAGAACCGAGTATTCTGCTTATTGACATGCCCTGAGAGATGGAAATGGAAACGCAGGAAGTGTTACGGCAAGTTATGCAAAATGTCATAAATAGGGCTCAAATGTGTATCAACTCTGGAGGTCACCATTTAAAAGACATCATCTTTAAATCCTAATGGTACGAAATTTAATGGCACAAATATACATTTAAAAAAATCTAAATCTAGTTTTCTAATTTAGAAAAAATGTTATAGCTGAACCAAATAGGGTCTTTACTTTTGCGCCACCCGTTATATTAATTTATAATATATATTAATTTAATATAATTTTATTTATTTGTTAGAATGCCAGTCCTAAGCGTAATAAAAGTATGAAGAGATGTTCATTTTCTTTCCTAGTGAAATTCGTCAATTCATCGATAAGCATAATATCAATACTCTTATCTCAACTGTTTACTAGTTATACTGTTAGACATTTAGTCGTTTAAAAATACAACTGTTCATGGTTAAATTGTTACAGCTATTGAAAAATATATTGTTGACGGTAAACGGTCTCAAACGAAAAACGTCAACGACCAACTAACCCCTACTGGGGCAAAATCCACAACATTTTAAACTAGTGGAAACTGTCGCACTAAAATCGTATTTAGTGGGCAGATTCCCATGTAATGCTTCCCGCTCTATATAACTAAACTAAAGAAACTATACAATCCCAATTAGGCTCTAATTGCGGTATAGAAAGTATAATTATGTCTCACAGCCTGAATCATATTTAGCCATTACAGGTCATTTTATAACAAATGAATTATAGTTAAAGACAATTTTACTAGAATGTTCATATTTCGAAAGCTTCCATACAAGTGACATCATTCAGACAGTAATAAACGATATGATGACCGTTATTCGAATCTTAAAATCGATTTCTTTCAAAGAATCGCCTTAACTACACTTGAGCACAGCCAGTCTGACATTTACTTCCACAGCTAAAACAAATATTATTTGTGTTATCCACAGAGTATACAGTTGAACCATAAACAATAGAAAACATTGAACGAAATGTCAATTTCAATTCAATTCATTTATTGCATTCCATAATGTTCTACAGATCTTAAAATTAAGTATTAGCCACCTAAGGCCTCAAACCACTTCAAACTAGATGAACAGCGTCGCCGCGTCGTTTTCATCTGGTTGAGGCCTTAGAGCAAGATAATGCTCTATGTTGCTATACACTATTAAAAACATAAAACTTTGTCCCTACCTTTCTTTTACTTTGATATACTTACTGTTTAAGTATTAATATCTAATCTAAGAATTATTAAGTCTTAAATCAATTGTTTTATCAAATTAATTTTAACTTTTTAAAAAAGTATTGTAACA
Source organism: Parascotia fuliginaria (assembly GCA_963082885.1). Classification (NCBI taxonomy): domain Eukaryota; kingdom Metazoa; phylum Arthropoda; class Insecta; order Lepidoptera; family Erebidae; genus Parascotia; species Parascotia fuliginaria. The sequence goes on along the minus strand of OY720199.1, from coordinate 364,428 downwards.
AACTTTTTAAAAAGTTAAAAAAGATTATTACAATTGTTTTTACAAACAAGTAACTGTACCGGCGCGATTTCACATGCGTAATATACGTAATATACGTCTTTTATTACTGCGCCGCTCCCGTGACTTCTAGAGTGATGTTATTTGCTTGTAATCTCCCTCAAGAACTGGAATATTAAACACAAAAAGAATTAAAGAATTATTCAAATTCGACTGGTAAGTAACAGGGATTGGCGCACTAATAATTTGTCCATATTAGTATAGATATGTTAAAAATATAATCAAAGTCATGGTAATAAAATGGTATAAAAATATTTATTTAAATATATGCATTTTTACACCTGAAATACAGGTTTATCCTAGTTTAGATAATACCCATAATATAGTCCCTACATGTTAGATTGCCTATCATGTAAAAAATTATGTTAAAATTATTATTTGAATAAATGAATTTGAGTAAGGAGCATTGATTTGATTGGCATAAATTTAGAATACAATCTTATATCATTATTGGAGTATTTTGGTAAATAGTAGTTTGTTGAAGAAGTCGAGGAAGCGGGCCCACGCGTCGACATAGTGCGCCTCAAGGGCGAGCTCGGTCCCAAGTACCTTTAGCGCCACCTCGCGGAATATCTGTCAAACATTATTTACAACTTTATTAGATACCGCATTAATGTAATAATGGATTTACTGGGCATAAATCAAATAAACCGGTTTAATTGAATTTCGAACATGTTAGTCTGAGACACTGGGCATTATAGGACTGGACCTCAAAACACACTGAACCTATTTGGACACTTTTCATTATTGTTTTATGGGCTAAATGTAACACTGGATTCTTTAGTAATAGTGTCAGCCGAAAGAGTCTTTAAGTCTGATTCTCATTGACACAGTAGCTGGCGCCAGTACCAATGGATGCCGGCACTGGATCAGCTTTGTATCAATGTAAACGTTTCCTATCTAGTTATGCTGGCGCAAGATACTAGATCAATGTAAAACAGCCTTTATTGGCTATAAACCATGATATTATTTATTTATTTATTTATTTAAACTTCATATACAAAACATGTATAAAGGCGGACTTAATGCCTGAGGCATTCTCTACCAGTCAACCTATTGGGTGATGAAGCGAGGTAGATTTATAAGTTAAGACTAGAAAATGATAAAATGTGTAATAATATAAATATGCAGTACGTATATAAATTCACAATATAAATATAAATTACTTACATAAATAGTACATATTATTATAATTATATATAAAGATATATAAATATATACATATATAATTATCTTACTATTCTGATGACTCTGCTAATTTGCTTAGAAGTAGTGACTTAACTTTTGCCTTAAACACGATTCGACTGGTGCACATCCTGATTTCTGGAGGCAGAGCATTCCAAAGAAGGATGGACTGTATTGGAAAAGAAGAATTAATGAAATCGGTGGTGTGAAAAGGACAAAGAAGAAGGAGATTATTTGTAGAGCGGAGATTACGGTCATGAGTAGAACATAGATACTGAAACTGAGGAGTTAAATAGGAGGGAGTATTGGGAGATGTAAGGATGGAATACAGGGTAGAGAGTGCGCGAAGACTACGACGCTGACGAATTGGAAGCCATTTCAGTTGTAAACGATAGGTAGACACATGGTCATACTTGCGAAGATTAAATATGAATCAAATGCAGTTATTAAGAAGACGATCGAGTTTGTTGAAGTCAAAGTCAAAGTCAAAGTCAAAGTATTTATTTCATTTTGATCACAGAATGATACTTATGAAAAGTCAAATTACATGAAGTCAGCTAATTAACCTACAGCCAGTTCGCTGACGAGGTAGAGCTGTGAGAAGAACTGGCAAGAAACTCACGCCACTCTTTTCAATCGCCAGATAATTACAATTTTTTGTATGAGTTAACAATTTTAACACATCAACGCAACCAAAGAACCATACAAAGTAATTATTACAAAATAACTAATTATTTAATAACATTTTTGAAAAAAGAAAAGTAACGAAAATAGAGGATTACAATTATTTAGTTTCATCTAGTATGGTAATTTGACTACGTATTTTAATTAAAATTAAAAAATAGTAAATGCATTTCTCAGTCATATTGAACTACAAGGTAATATTGAATTAAGTATTAAATGTATGCCATGCCAAGATTGACCAGTCATCCCAGGTAGCACCCGTTCACGAGCATGACGCACAGACCAGCCATCATCACCTTCGCCATATTAGAGGGAAGGTGATGACCCGGCCAATACGACACCACAAGCCATGACATTTTAGTGAGCATGACAATGCAAGGCATGGGTGGTAAAAAGAACCATAATAAAATGAGTAGATCAGCATTCAGGTCATAATAACACACATCACCATAATCGATTATCGGGAAAATTAAAGTCTGCACAAGCATTGTTTTAGTTTTAATCGGAAGAAAGTGTTTTAGTCGATACAGAGCTCGCAGGGTACCGGTGACCTTCTGACTTACCTGTGTGACTTGAGCTGCCCAATTTAACGTGGTATCAATGTACAGTCCCAGATCTCTTACTGCTGTACTCAAATTAACATTGACACCGTTGAACGTGATTGAGGGCAGAGAGAGAAGGTCAAGTCTGCAGAGTAGGCGCTGGCTGCCAACGATGATGGCTTGACACTTGGTTGGGTTTACGGCAAGGCCAAATTTATCCGACCAGTTCTTGATATAAGCTAAGTCATCATTCACCATGTCCACCGCAGACGTAACGCAGCTAACACTGGCTTGAGAGTAAATCTGCAAGTCATCAGCATACAGATGATACGCACACTGAAGATTAGGACAAATGAGATTAATAAAAATTGAAAATAATAAAGGAGATAAAATGCCGCCTTGAGGAACGCCAGCGTCAATATTAGCCCAACACGATGTTGAATCTTTGTAACGAACCGACTGCTGACGACCTCGAAGATAACTTGAAAACCATTCCAAAGAATCAGATGAGACCATATAGTGGGAGAGGATAGATAGAAGGATGTCGTGACTGACGGTATTAAAGGCGTTCGAAAAATCAATCAAAGCTAGCACTGTGACTTTGGTGTCTTCCATAGCCTCTCTAATATCGCCATTCACTTTCAGGAGCGGGGAAACAGTGCTATGACCAGGTCTAAAGCCGGATTGGAAAGGACTCAAGAGGTTATTTTGATAGACAAACTGGGAGAGCTGTTTGTATACACAGCTCTCGAGCACTTTAGACAAGAAAGGAAGAATGGATATGGGACGCAGGTGACTGGGAAGAGATGGGTTTGTAATCTTGGGTAGGGGAATGACACAGGCTTTGCGCCACATGGATGGAAAAACGCCAGTGTCAAGGGAAAAATTAATGATGTGGGCAATAGGAAAAAGGAGGTGATCAATGATAGTAGTAATCATACGTCGGCTGATGTTATCGCAGCCAACTGCATGGGATTTGATAGAGAGGATAACTTTTTTGATCTCATCTTTTTCAATTGGAGAAAAACGAAAACTTTGTATGTTGTAGCGAGGTAAGGAAGCTATGTAACTAACAGTTTGACACTTGGTTTGGTGATCTATAAGAAATGTAGAGGAGAAATGACGATTGATATCGTCCAAATCAAATGTCTCCTGCAATTCAACAGAAGGCTGTCTGCCGACACCTAGTGTATTGAGGAACTTCCAGATATCGGAGGGGGAAGCAGAAGTGATGTTATTGAGAATATGTCGGCGTTTGGCGTTACATATCATCTGGTTGCATCGATTTCTTGCAGACTTAAAAGCTGTCCAGTTTTTTTCACTGCGGTCTTTCTTGAAATTTCGAAAGGCCCGATCTCTGCGCCTCATCCACATTCTAACGCCCTGAGTAATCCATGGAGCCGGAGGACGTTTTACCTTTATTTTTCTCACGGGTGCATGTTTATTATATAAACTAAGGATATGGCTATTAAAGATGTTCACCTTATCATCAATTGTGTCGGCTGTCAGTACATCAACCCAGTTGATTTCTGAGGCGTCATTACTCAACTTATCGACATCTAAACGATTAAAACAACGCATGTGCAGTACTTTGGGCTTAGGTTTGGGAGGTTTTAGGACATATGACAGATAAATAAGGTCATGGTGGGAAAAACCGGGAGCAGAAAGTTGACCATAGGATGAAGCTAAGGAAGGGGCAGAGGTGAGGATTAAGTCAAGCCAAGTGTCCTGCCCTTCGGTATTATGGTGAGTGGGGTGCAGAGGCAGTACATGGAGACTGGCTGACTTGGTGATATCAAGGAATTTGCGGGCACGATAGGATAGACTAGGAAGAAGATTGGTATTGAAGTCACCCATTATGATGTGATGTGAGTAATTAGACCCTAAAGATTCCAGAATCGATTCGAAACTTGAGAAATAATCAATTGACGGTGGACAATAGACAACGCCAATAACGCTTTTAGACGCTTTGACGTTGATCTCAAGGAAAAGGTATTCCGGAGAAGAGGGAAGGTTAGGCGAAGAAGCTAGAATTTTGTATTGTAAGTCACTGCGAAGATAGATAGCAACGCCACCACCTCTTCGCCCGACACGATCATTACGGATCAGAATGAATTCAGGAAGAGAATAATAATAATAATAATAATAAATTTATTTTTATTTTCCTTCACAAATTGTCTGGCTTATGCTAAAATACAGGTAGTAGAACTAGGATAATTTGCGAAGGACTGGTGCCTGAAATGGGTTTGTTAAACCTGTGCTACAGGTCACCAGGCCCCCGAAGTGACGACACAATTGCTAATGCGAAAGTGGTAGGATGGTTGATCTCTAGTTTCAGTTACAACAGTATTATCAGGCATTTAAAAGAAACTAAAACTAAATAAAATAAAAACTTAAATAACTAGTAAAATGTAAATGTAAAATAACTTGTATACCTAGTGATAAGTTGCGAGAGTAGTGAATGTTTGTGTGTGTGTGTGTGTGTGTGTGTGTGTGTGTGTGTGTGTGTGTGTGTGTGTGTGTGTGTGAGTGTGAGTGTGAGTGTGAGTGTGAGTGTGAGTGTGAGTGTGAGTGTGAGTGTGAGTGTGAGTGTGAGTGTGAGTGTGAGTGTGAGTGTGAGTGTGAGTGTGAGTGTGAGTGTGAGTGTGTGTGTGTGTGTGTGTGTGTGTGTGTGTGTGTGTGAGTGTGAGTGTGAGTGTGAGTGTGAGTGTGAGTGTGAGTGTGAGTGTGAGTGTGAAGGTGAGTGTGAGTGTGAGTGTGAGTGTGAGTGTGAGTGTGAGTGTGAAGGTGAGTGTGAGTGTGAGTGTGAGTGTGAGTGTGAGTGTGTGTGTGCGTGTGCGTGTGCGTGTGCGTGTGCGTGTGCGTGTGCGTGTGCGTGTGCGTGTGTGTGTGTGTATAATACGGAAGTCAAAAACAGTTACTGTAGGGGATGAAGAAATTTTTCTGTAGCCTCATAGTTTAGGGTTTTCAAGTGTTGAACAACTACTTGTTTGCATTTGAAGAAAGAGAGAGGATAGATATGAAGAAGGTTATTAGTCTTATTATACAGGTAAGTGCCGACAAAACAGAAGAAGTGGTAAGAGAATGACGTTTTAAGTGTCATAGGAGTGCAAACCGTACCCACACGGCGCTTACCTTTAGTTTTCTCAAGATCATAATGAGTGTGGGCATGCTTGGTTAAAACAACTCTCATTATAAATGTTTGCCTCACGGTGAGCATGTTCCAGTCCCTATATAGTTCTTCGGTGGGATAGCGAAAAGGGAGTCCAGCTGCTACCTTTAAAATCGCTCGTTGCGCTCTCTCAACAAGCAACATATGTACTTTTGCAGAGCCACCCTATGCTACGATACAATATTCTATGAGAGAGTGACAGAGGGCATTGTAAACCATACGGATAATGGAACGATCAGCTATATGTTTTAGGGATTGAAAAAGGTAAATTAACTTTCGCAGTCGAGACGCCAGAGTGATTAAATGGTGCTTGAACGTAAGTGTTTGGTCAATTATGACTCCAAGGTATTTGACGCTTTCTGTTTTATCCAGTATGGGACAGTTGCACGGAAACATTGCAAGAGACAGCCCGCACTCGTGGACTTTGATGACATGCTCTTGTGGAGGCAGTTGGGAGCATCTAATTGCAAAAGGCACAATCCTAGTTTTAGAGACATTCAGCGTCAGCAGATTGGTTGTCAACCACTGTTTTACCAAATCGAAGCCTATCTGCGCGCGACTGTACACTTCAGTCCAGGTATCGCCTTGGAAAAGAAGAGCAGTGTCGTCGGCGAAAGTGAATGCCTTACCTCCATCTATTTGCACCTGGCAAAGGTCATTAATATAGACGAGGAACAGGGTAGGGCCGATGACGCTGCCCTGGAGCACACCGTATGTGATATTTTCTTCAACACTCGTCCAACAATCTATTTTCACCCTTTGAATCCTGTTTGTAAGGTAATCCTCTAGTAGTCTTAAGGGAAGGCCTCGCACTCCCATCCTCTCCAATAAGAAGTAGAGAGCAGATTTGGTTTGAGCCAACTCTCCGAAACTAGGATGGCGTGTATATTAGTGCCAGAGAATGTGTCCAATAAATCGCTGTAGTGACTGGGGATACTTTGCGCGTTGATGTGGCAAACATTGAACAGAGAACAAGCTGTTTGGTTAAATATTTTGCGCAAGGAGTCCCCCAGTGTGTCGTCACTAGCCGAGCATAAACTCTCATCACTAGAAGTGTCAGAGCAACTGTTTGCAGAAAAGAATCATCAAGGTTCATATTATTAATATACTAAATAAAGTATTAAATATAAATACTAAATAATATATAATATATATGTTTATTATATTTGTCTATAAAATAATAATATTTGTCTAAAAGTAGTGCAGCAATTAAATCTCTGCACCACCCGCCAGCCAACACACAAAATAAAACTAAGAAACACAAAGGACAGAAAATACATAAACAATTTTTACAAATACAAGCTTCCGAACGCACCCGAAACATTGACATTGACGTTTTGACAGATTTTTATTGTAAAGTTTGTTTATTTTGTTGTTGGTAAAATTAAAATAATTTTAGTGAAGGGAATATGTAAATAATTGCAAAAAAGGGGGTAAACCTGCATTATAAAATTGTATATAACTATATAATGTTATATTACTACTGAAGGAAGTCAATAACAAAGTTGTACGTAAATAAATTGTGATATAGGAAAATTATAACAGGAAAGAATAAATGGAGAGTATTACCACAAAGTGTTCCCTCCGCAGCTTGTGTGCGCGATGTGACTCGCCGAGCTTCTCGATGAGGCATACGACAAGCTCTGGCTGCGACAGTTGCTGCACGATCAGGTCGAGCGCGCTCATGAACACGTGCACATGAGCGTTGAACCGCGTGCTTTGCGCGAGCTGCGCGCTCGATAGCTGTGCGAGATTTTTGAATAACGCCTTGCTTTCAGGACTCGCCTCGAACAGCCTGCACATAAACACTCACTTTTATTAGTCAGGAATAGAACATGACTTTTACCCCATCGATCCTCTTCCTTTCCTTACATTTTTTTTATTGCTGACAGTGGCAAATGTGAAACAGCCTACGTGATGGTAAGTGGTAACTGCCGCTCATGGACGACTCAGAGTCTCGCAATGGGTCTCTCTCTGAGGATAGTACTTCCCCGGTCGACCCAGCCCATTCATGCTGAAACCAGTGTGGATTTACTACCGTACAAAAGTCGGCAATGGCTTGCTTTTTTGTATACATCTTTGGTGGTAAACAAGCATACAGCCCATCTGTTTGTAAGAGTAACGTAACCTATAGAGATGGGTATTTATTCATGATGGCTGTGTTTTTGGATTATTTTTACGTAGCCAGATTCATTTTCAAAAGTACAAATTCTTCAAGCATTGCAGAAATACGTTTTCAAAGCCTTTTAATACTCTAAGGCCCCAGCAGACAGCGAGACTTACCGCATAAATATAAGTAATCCATTGGCAGCCGCGTTCTTATGAATAATGGTCCAGCTCTTCTGTACGTGGTGCACATCTCGACGAGACAGCCCCGAGACACCGTCCGTCTCGTCAGGATCGCCGCCCCACCACCATCGAGACACTACACCCCCCATTTAATGCTACAAAATAATATTATTTTATTCCTTTCGTATCAGGGTGTCCTAAAAGCAAAATGCCAGTAAGTAAGACGTTCTAGCAGCGAAAGGTCCTACAGTTAGGAAGACATCTAAGAAAAATGTATTTTCAGTACAGTCCCACTCATAAGCAAATGACACATGAAAATAGGCAATATTACGCTGAACTAATTTCAGAGGGTGTACTAGCCAACCAGCATTTGATTTGCACGAGTTTACTATATATTTAATAATTAGTTTTTCACGACGATATAATTACTAATTGTTGAATTTCTCGTTATTTCTGCGTCTCTGTATTTGTGTTCTCCTGTCCGTTTTTTCGTTGAATTTATTAACATTTGAGTCTTTTTTATTGCCGGCAGTGGCAGATGAGCAAACAGCACTCGTGTTGGTAACTATTATTATTATTACTTTAGAAAAGAAAGAAAAGAAAGAAAAAACATTTATTCAAGACAGGCACAAGGTTTACAAATTGACATAAAATTTAGCAGAATGTAGGTAGTGTGCCAGCCTGAAAGGGTGGCCATCTCAACTTTATGCTGCGTACCTCTTAGAGGTCCGCAGCGTTGATATTCTGATGGCCCCCATAAGGGTGACATCACATATATCAAAATAATAAACTAAAACAAATAATAACAATAAATTTGTATGAAAACAAACAATAACAATAAATACAACAAGTGACAGAGTGACAATAACTATACGATAACATAACCAAAAAAAGAGAAACAGTTTTATTAAAGGAAGGTGCTAACAAGTAGAAGAATAAATTGTTTGGTGTGTCTGTGGTGTATTAATATAGATTATCTGTAAAGTGTAGGTTCCGAAATTTACGAAAATAAAAGTGTCAAATGGGCGTCACTTTAACGTCGAGTTTTTAAATAGACGATCTTCTATGAGAATTTTGTTTCTGGTGATTAAGTATAAGTGTCCGTTATGCTATCGAGCTATCATAAATTATTAAAATTCTCCGCTTTTCGCTACATATACATGTATTATACTTGTGTCCGTTATGGTGACGTCCGCACCATGAAATTTGGGATCGGTAATGGTGTGTGCGCGGTGTCAAAAAACAGTGCCTAAATAGTGCACAATTACTACAATAACCAAATAAATAGTGCCTTTATAGTTTATGGAATAAAGGCTATGTTTAGTGTGGACGACAGCATAACGCGTTATACTGGCTTCCACACATCGAACTCGAAAAATACTTTTAATAGGTCTATCAATTTATATACAAAAAACTGTTCTTATATTTCTTATACACACGAAATCTCATAACGATTGCTCATACAGAAACAGAAATATTAAACCAAAACTTTTTAAAATGTTGAGGTTAGCGTTACGCTGGCGTCCACATTTTTTATGAGCTTTGTTCTCACTGAAAACGTAATATATTTTTCTTATTTATATAACAAACAACTCTTCTCAATATAGTGCCTCTACCGGTGCAAAAACTTCAAGTGAATTTACAGAGAAAATTTGTCAAAAAACATTGTAAAGTTCTACATACCGTACACCGTACAATGATTTCAAACATTCTGTAGATGTTAAAAATCATATTAGAACACGTACAAGACGTATTCTTTTACAACGCTTGCAAAATAAATCGGCTACGTCTGTCAAGTATGAAATGGCTTCCGAAATTATGCAAAAAAAATGACAAATAATCTTCAGTTCTACCACACAACCACCACCTTACAACAAATAGAACATCAAAGTAGGACGTCATCTCATCTTTTGACTGGCCTGTTGGTCTAGTGGTTAGTGACCCTGACTGCTAAGCCGGAGGTCGTGGGTTCGATTCCCACCCAGAACAAACCTTTGTGTGATGAGCATGATTGTTTGTTCTGTGTCTGGGTGTAATTTATCTATAATATGTATGTATTTACAAAAAAAAAAAAATATTTAAGTAATATATCAGTTGTTTAGTACCCATAACACAAGCAAATATAATTGCTTAATTTGGGGCTAAATGGCGCTGTGTGAATGTGGTAGAATATTATTATTATTATTATTATTATTATTATTATTATTATTATTATATTATTATCTCTTTTTCACAAAAATCCTATTGTATCACTTACATGTATGTCATTCAGTCCTTCGTATAACAAATGTGTAAAGCTGTATCAGCGTCTTCTTTTTATTTTTATTATTGGACGGATGATCAAATAAATTATTATCTGAATTGTCAAATACAAATGCCACCGGATCACTATTTTGTAAAAAAAAATAAGGCCTATCGTTAATGAATATATGGAAATCGCAGAATAATTTAACCTCCTTTATTTTTGTACGCAATTGTGACTGATACAACAAAGAAAAGTAGCGGCCCATTGGAGCAGTTTATTTCTGAAAGTCACACAATGACTAGGCTTACTTGGCTTTCAGACAGGACACCTCCTAACAAAGTTATTACTGATGACTCAGCAACCTTAATTGGAGCTGTTGTAAAAGCTTTCTGTAACTGCAATTCTACAAATGTTGTCAAAGTCAAAGTCAAAGTATTTATTTAATTTTGAATATAAAGTATGATGCTTATGAAAAGTCAACATTACATGAAGTCAGCCAATTGACCTACAGCCAGTTCGCTGATGAGGTAGAGCTGTGAGAAGAACTGGCAAGAAACTCACGCCACTCTTTTCAATCGCCAGATAATTACAGTTATTTGTATGAGTTACAATTTAAACATTCAACGTAACCAAAGAACCATACAAAGTAATTATTACAAATTAACCAATTAATATAATTACTAAGATTAAAGAAAGAAAAGAGAGGATTTCAATTATTTAGTTTCATCTAGTATGGTAATTTGACTACGTATTTTAGTTAAACTGGTAAATGCACCTCCAGGTCACATTGCACGACAAGGTAATACTGGATTGAATATTAAATGTTAAATGTATGCCAAGCCAACATTGACCAGTCATCCCAAGTAGCACCCGTTCACGAGCATGACGCACGGGCCAGCCATTGTCACCCTCGCCATATTAGAGGGAAGGTGATGACCCGGCCAATACGACACCACAAGCAATGACATTTTAGTGAGCATGACTCTGACGGTAGTAGATCCACGCTGGTTTCAGCATGGATGGGCCGAATCGTCCGGGGAAGTACTACCCTCTCATAGAAGATCGACTTAAGAGTAGTAGTATCCTTACTACTGCGTTTTGTTCGGTGAGTGAGAGTGCCGGAGGCCCAATTTCCCCCCTTTCCTTTTTCCTCACCTCACTCATTCCTTTTTCCTAACCCCATTCCCAGCGGCCATAGTGGAGGCCACCATACCAGCAGTTTAAGACGATAGCTTTTAGTATGGTGGCCACCACTTCTGGATTCCACTGACTGCTTACCATCAGGCGGGGTGGAGTCACTTTGGTAGACTAATATATATATAAAAAAAAATGCAGGGCATGGGAGGTAAAAGAACCATAATAAAATGTATAATGCCTTACGAACTCATAATTATCACGATATGCATCCACTTCACATTAAACTTTTACTACAATAGTCAACATAATAACTATAGACCCATCTCCTTGCTGTCTTCTATATCCAAGATATTAGAAAAAATTATAAATAACCGTTTAATAAAATATCTGGAAGACAATTCGATCCTGTCCAACACACAGTTTGGCTTTAGACCTAAATTATCAACCGCCGATGCCGTACACCACCTGACTGAACATTTAGTACAAGAACTAGACAAAGGTAACCACACGATAGGAATATTCCTGGACCTCGCCAAAGCTTTTGACACCGTTTCCATCCCCATTCTATTGCGCAAGCTTGAAAAAATTGGCATTCGGGGTACACAATTACAGCTTTTTACAAACTTCTTAGAGGAGCGAACCCAGTGCGTAAAAATTGGTGATGTTCTCAGTGACGATCAGGACAATACATCCTTCGGGGTGCCCCAAGGAAGTATATTAGCATCTACGTTATTCCTAATCTACATAAATGACCTTTGTAAATTAAAATTACTAAATGGCATTATTATATCGTATGCCGTCGACACTGCCCTCCTTTTTTCTGCCGAATCAGAAATAAAGGCGTTCGAGCACGCTCAATGCGGTCTTAATGTTGTAAATAAATGGCTGCAGCATAATTTACTAACACTAAATGCAGAAAAAACAAATTATATAAGGTTTTCGATGCGCAAATCAACAATATCGCAGAATAATTTTGCCTTGCGCGCACATTACTGTAGCTATGTAAATGACCAATGCACATGCTGTAATATCAAGAGAGCAAATACAGTAAAATATTTAGGCATAATAATAGATGAAAATTTAAGCTTTAAGCATCATATAGAGGCAGTAAATACTAGAGTCCGCAAACTGGTATATGTATTTAAAAAATTAAGATATATTGCAGATTCTAAATTAATAAAGCAAATTTATTTTGCTATATGTCAATCAGTACTAACTTATTGTATCACTTCATGGGGGGGAGTGGGTAAAACACTGTTACTAACAGTCGAGAGAGCTCAGAGAGCGATTTTGAAGGTGTTTACTTTCCGTCCTTTCCTGTTTCCCACTAACCTGCTTTACAAACAATGTAAGGTTTTAACAGTTCGCCAATTATTCATCATGAATACAGTATTGAAACAGCACACAGCTCTTCCCTTTAGCTCTGATGTGACTAACAAAAGAAGGAAAGATATAGTTTGCTTTAAATCAATAGTAACCAAACACGCCTTTGCATGTAGATTCTACTTATTCCTTGGACCACTTCTCTACAATAGAATTAATGCAATTAAAACAATATATCCCCTGACGTACAAAAACTGTAAAAGATCTATTCAAGAAGCCCTTCAAAACATGTCATATGACGATACAGAAAAATTAATAGTTGTGATAAAATAAATAATTATTGTCGCCACATCTACCAACCCCTCTGGGAAACTAACGTAAATTTAAGCATACACGTTTAATAAATTACTTTTAGTTTTATTGATATATTTACTAAGAAAGTTCATAAATACACTTATGCTCTGTTTTAGATAAGCTAACATAATCTGCTTTTATTTTATTTAAGTAATATTCATTAAGTTTTGCTATATTGTATAATACCTATACTTATAATCTGTACCCTTAATATAATAAATATGAGATTATCTAAGAATAAAGATTATGTACATTTTTTGCCTGAAACACAGGATTACCTAGTTCAGGCACAGACTCTGTTTAGATTACTTTTACCTAATTTAAGACTCTGTATTTGTTATTTTAATATGTATCTATGGTTTCTGAATAAATTATTATTATTATTATTATTATTATTACTTGCCGTTCACTTGCCCCTCACTTGCCCTTCACTGCCTCCTCACACCCTCTAAGTTCCCTCTTCCTTTTTTATTTTTACACAACGCCATCTAGACCCAAAGTAAGCATATTATATGCTTGTATTATAGGTTCTAGAATACGGATAAACATACTTATATACTTTTATTTTTGTAAATAGATACATATTATACATATAAACACCCAGACCAATGCAAATAGACATATTCATGCTACAAATATTTGCACTGAGCGGGAATCGAACCCGCGACCTCACAGTCCATACACAGTACCACCGAAATACAGAGGCAATATGCCGTACGAAATGACGCTGTGAAAATAACTAAAGTAGACTAGTCTGGCAGTTTTCACACAGTAACTTGCATGTATCGAGGGCACTATTTCAGAACAGTTTTTTGTATAAAATTGATTGCCCTACTAAAAGTATTTTTTGAGTTCGACGTGTGGACGCCAGCATAACGCGTTATGCTGGCGTCCGCACTGAACATAGCCTTTATTTCATTAACTATAAAGGCACTATTTATTTGGTTATTACACTAATTGAGCACTATTTAGGCACTGTTTTTTGACACCATTACCGATCCCAAATTCCATTGTGCGGACGTCACCATAACGGATACTAGTGCAATACATGTATATGTAGCGAAAAACGGAGAATTGTACGATTTATGATAGCACGATAGTGGCCACGTACAAAGCAGGCGGGTCCCTAGTTAATAATATTAGTAATAAACGGTCAAACACGTACACATGAGTATATAAATACTGCTTTTTGCTCAATCGCGAAAAAACTTCGACAATAGATTTTAAGATGGACTTCGACCTCCTTTATGTGTAGTGTCATTAACCTTCTGAGCTATTAAATACGACGAGGTCATTTCTTGACACTTCAATGTCAAGTACTAACAATCAATAAACACCTACCTATTGTCGTAATGGCGCAGTGATTAAGGCACCCATACACGAGGCTATGAGTTTGAAACTGACAAATAGCAATGTGACATTTTAAAAATCTTATAATGCACTTCTAAAACACGAATTGTTTTATGAAAAATATAGCAGTATCTACGTACTAAACTGTAGTGAGTCGTTAATAATATAATTTGCTTTATTAGCTTTATTTTTAAAATATGCACATCACATTTATCACACTCAGTTGCGAATTATATGAAGCTAGTTTTCCGCTGTGCGGTTTCGCCCGTGTTTAAGTTACATCTTTGATTTTAGTTATGTGTTGTCAAGTATGAGAGTTAATACTTCTAAAATCAAAAACATTGATGGATGTAACGTTGAAGTCAAGTACCAAGGTGTTATCATTTGCGACCACTTTAAAATGGATCGAAAAAGAGGATGCCATATGGTATGACCCTGACAGCATTGTTGAAGTTATAAAACCATCTGGTCCTATAAATACCGGAGGTTTGTACAAGGTTGAAGAGATGGCAAAATTTTTGCAATGGATAAATTGATAATATTAGTTTTTCTATTAAGAAAAGATATTAAAATTTTCGAAAAAAATCAAGCTCGTAGCGCGATTCTATCGTAAATATTATCTTCCTCAAGAACTGCTATCAAATCAATCAAATCGGCTATCAAACACAAAAATAATTATCCAAATCGTACTGAATGTTCAAGAGAAAGCGTTTTAACAAACTCTTGCGCTTTTATAATTAGTATGGATGTATCGCCTAGATACAAGTAGACAAAGTACATTGTACTTTAGTATGTATTACCTAGAGCCTGTAGAGGCTGGTAATCTGTCATACAGGTCTCCCAATGCAGAAACCATTCTCCCACTCAGATTATGCAATTTTTATTTATAATTTTTTTTTTTTTTTATAGTATAGCCTACCAAAGTGACTCCACCCCGCCTGATGGTAAGCAGTCAGTGGAATCCAGAAGTGGCGGCCACTATACCAAAAGCTATCGTTTTAAACTGCTGGTATGGTGGCCTCCACTATGGCGGCTGGGAATGGGGTTAGGGGAAGGAAATGAGGGACGTGAGGAAAGAGGAAAGGGGGGAAATTGGGCCTCCGGCGCTCTCACTCACCGAACGAAACGCAGTAGTACGGATACTACTACTCTTAAGTCGATCTTCTATGAGAGGGTAGTACTTCCCCGGACG
Organism: Parascotia fuliginaria; assembly: GCA_963082885.1. Lineage (NCBI taxonomy): Eukaryota > Metazoa > Arthropoda > Insecta > Lepidoptera > Erebidae > Parascotia > Parascotia fuliginaria. Next base: position 348,898 of record OY720199.1, on the reverse strand, counting down.
GTCCGGCCCATTCATGCTGAAATCAGCGTGGATCTACTACCGTAATTATATTGTACGATTACTTATTTTGTAAACTGTGTGAGAGAAAAATAAAGTGAGTTTGTATTGTACGACGTTTAGGAGAAAACTTGAGTTTAGTTTCAATAAAGTGTTAAATAAAAACTGCATAGAAATCTATTGTAGGTTTTTAAGATAAGCGATTTTATACAGACAGACTGAATTTCTATCTTGTTGTAATATATATATAGCAGAAGAGTTTGTTTGTTTGTTCGAACGCGCTAATCTCTAGAACTAAGTACCAGTCAGATTTGAATAATTCTTTTTGCGTATGATAGCCCAGTTCTTGAGGAAGGTATGTAACATCACGCTACTGGCGACGGCAGCAGAGCAGTAAGCACAGATGCGGGTGAAACCGCGTCGCGGAGAGCTAGTCAAAAATTTAAAAAATAAAAGTATGAAAACCCAAGAAAATAAATAGAAGAAGCGATGAATTAAATGACTTTCTCTTGTCTGCTTACCCTATTAATGGAACACAGGCGTGAAGTTACATATGTTATTATTAAATACGCAATATTTACCTGTATAAACACATCAATGTTTAAATAACAAAATATTTCGCAACGTGTGTCAATTTTACACTGAGCACTGTATATTTATTTACGACATAGTACGAGTAATACATAACATTATATTATATAGGTAAGTACTTATAATTTATTTATCGAAAACACACACATACTGATAAGTTTTTGTAAACAGCGAGTTGCGCGCGCGGTCGCGGTCCGACGTTAAATGATATAATTTTATTATCTGTTTAAATATCTTTACTAATATTGTTTAAACACGCTATGTCTAAAACTACCAGTCGAATTTGAATAATTCTTCATGATACCAGTTGTTGTGGAAGGTCTAGGCTGTAACATCACGCTACGGGCTACGGGAGCAGAGCAGTCACCAAAGATGTAACTTAGCGCAGGTGAAACAGCGCTTCGGACAACTAATAATAGAATATTTAGATGTTACGTCACATACAAGAACTAATACAAATTGCCGACTGCTGTGCCAAAAAGAACATTAAATTTAATTCATATTGGTAATATGAGACTGCCAAAAGGTTGCCAATTTCCTGTTTTAATAATTATTTTTGTATGTACGGCAAACGTACAGTTATGATAGCGGCCTGCCCCGAGTTCTATCACGGATTATTTTCAAAGCGACAGATTCTCAAAACGCCAGATTCTCAAAAGGACAGATTCTCAAAAAGACAGAAATGGTACAGTTGCGCACACTCACACTAGGGATTATGAACATAAATGATTTATTTTTAAAAAAGGTACCAAAATGTTATATATCCTTGTACATTAAGCATTAACTTCCCGCAGCGCGGTGTCATCTCCATTAAGTTACATCTTTGGTCACTGCTCCGCTCCCGTCGCTCCTAGCGTGATAAGAGCTAAGTTCCGAAACTCCGGTTTCATACACGTCCGAAGCAGCAAAAATAATTAAAACCGATTGATAGTACCAGAGATCTGAGAATTCAAACAAACAAAATTTTTCGCTTTTTATATATTGGTGTAAATGATTGTTTTCTCGTCACATTTATAGACATTTTCTTTATAGTGGTAAGGACAAAAGCATATCACAAAAACGCTACTAAAACAACTAGGTAGCACTTTTTATAGTAGTTTTTAAAGTATAGAATCAAATGATAATCGCTTAATCATCACTCTATCAAGTGATTAGAGATCTGTATCTATCCCTTTCTATCTTATAATTTTAGATTAGTAAGGCGGTAACATCGTTTATCATTAAAGTGAATTATTTTATGTTTTATTAAAATAATGTTTTTTGTTTTTATTTTGTTACTAAACAGTAACAAATGGTGTCGCCATCTATGCTACATATAAAGCGGAAGTGGTTGTTTTTTTTTGTTTTAACGCGCTAAGCTATGAAACTACCAATGGGATATGAATATTTTTTTTTTGAAAATGATAAATGAAATGAAAATATTTTTATTTTTTCAATTAAGTATACTATTTTTGAATATGATTAAAGCCCATTTTACTATGTAAAGCTATTTTCGCTGTTAAGTAAATACGTATGACCACGGAGTGGCAACGTTTCGATTTTCAATCCAACGATTTCCGCACGCACAAGGTTTTGCTTATAATCTCACCCCTCCTAAGAGGGATGAGTATGCCTATGAAGTCGCGCTATAATCAATTAAAGTTACATTAACTTAACAAAATATTTTTTAGGCACTGTTGGCAATTACAATATATATAGAAGAATACAATACTTATGAGACGATTACTTGTTGAACCTTCTGCAATTACAGTAAATGATTTAAAATCTCTTAATTAAAATTACCGACAAGTAAAAAAGTCATCAATAAAATGAGAACAACAACATTCAATTTCTTTAAACGTGATTTCATTATCATTTCACACACAGTCATTGCTTGCAAACTCTTAATCGTATGAAGAAGCAAATTCCATTATTAAATAATTACGAGGTAAGATACACATGCGTTTATTATTACATTATTTAGGCTATTATCGTAAGGTACTAGGTATTTTTGCTCTTACAGGGCTCTCCGGTATCTGTTATTATTCATCATCACTTTGAGCCCATTTTACTCTTTATTTATTTATCGGGGATTATATTCTATTTATTTCTGGCAACTTTGGCCTACTAATGTTCCAATTATTCTCACAGAAAGACTTCGTCTGCACCATGATCAAATAGAGGACATTAACCCTAAATTGTACCTTACGATATGTACCTCAATGCAACGATGTGTACTTTAATTATAACAATCAGATTGAATTACTTGGTCTACAAAAATCTGCTTTGAATTTGGGTGATCAGCCCATTGTCACACGCTAAGCCTTGTGTACCAAGTTATTTTTACATTATCCAAATTTTTTAAACAAACCACTCATCCGAGTCATATTAAAATCATGTCAACCAAATATCTAAACAAAGCTACAACAAACTTCATAAATAATTGTTGGCATGTAGTGTCAATTACCATCTCGAATGATTCCTACTACAACACATAACATCGACATGACATCATCCTTACACGTGCAACCGTGGAGAAAGATATGCGAGAATGCGATTTGACACCCTTGATTATTCCAATAAAAATGTTATTTAAATTTTCTACTGAAATGTTAATTATTGTCAACAGGCACACTAATAATTCTAATAAAACTTATCTATTTTACATATTATAATTGAGTGCCTAAGCACCACATAATAAAATACTTGCACTTTTAATTACTACCACACATAAACATTAAAAAGCGCGTAAATTTTGATCAATTCTACCTCACTATTAAATATTAGTCTTTACCGCCACTTGACACACATCATTACTCACTACACTCACGTTTAGCCTAGTATACGCAGGGCAGCGGAGTCTCCTCAACGCTGCACCCTGTTCGCAAACTTCTGCCGGCTGCTCCACATTTGACCGGATCAACTCTCAGCGCCCAGGGAAACTCCATAGCATATGTTGTACACCATACCATTTTAGACAATGTTTTCCATATTTTATTTCATTAAGTTTATTTAATGCCTATATCACAAAAGAAAAAACAATCCGTAGTATGCTCGTGCTCAGCGCTGCCAACGTGGCAGCACTGGCAGGGTCGCCATGCAATGTATAAGGGTGTTAGGTGGAAGTAATGAAACGAATCAACGCTCGAACAATATTGTATTAACTTACAACTAACATTCCTTATATACTATATGCGAAGGAGGTGATACACACACTACAATGGAAGTAGTTCAACATATGCAATCCTACAAGCCTAAAAATAATAGTTACAGTATGTGACCAAGGCACTATTATTGTAAGTGCAATTAAAAGCCTGCTGGACGATACAAAACTACTTGAAAAAAGGTTTAGAACAGAGGAATTTTATAAGGTAATCAAAAAAACATACTTCTATATTACTTACTTCATTAAAAGGTATTATGAGCAATTTAATAACAAAAGATCTCAGTCGATCTCGAAGAAAGTAAGTCAAACTTGAGAAATGGGAGTAAAATTATACGAAGCAGATAAATCGTATGGTGAGTCGAAGATTTTACAAAAGCTGACCGAGAACCATGTGAACCTTCAAAAAATAAATAAAATGAAAGTCAAAACGGCTACACAAATATTCAGTCGTAGTGTCGCTGTTGCTGCGAAACATTTTGTACACAGCGGAGATTAGACAAAGAATATTTACAATTGTCACAAATTGCTGATGGATAACCTATTTGACAGTTTAAATTGTATTTCAACCTGTAAATGGGAAAATGTATAGAAGTTAATTCCACTCATCAAAAAATATGACAAGAATGTATAAGGTTTCAAAAAATATTAAATTGATTGAAAAAGGTATTAAAATTTGGTTGGATAAAAAGTAATCCGATCAGTAAAAAAAATTGTTTAAACTTTGGAAGGAATGCAAGCTTTGTGGAAATTATTAAACCGAAAGTATGATTTCGACATTATGATTTGCAGACATTTTAACCAGGACACACTTTAAAACTTTTCCGGTAACATAACAAGTCTAGGTGTAAGAAATGTGGCGCCTAACACAGTTACCTTCGAAGCATCCTTTAAAGCGCTTTTGCTTAATAATTTTTGCTCATCATATAATGTTTTAATTATGTACCAAAAAAAGGGAAGAAATGATCTCGGTTCGTATGTTTGTCGTTGGGTCCTGCAAAAATGCTGCATTTTTATTGTAAAGGGATGCAAAGTATGTAAAAAGTATTTAATAAAAAAAAAAACTCTTACATTAAAGCAAAAGAATATGAAAAAATAAACAATGACTATGCTATCGTTCTGAAGAACTAAAACAGTGCTTAAGTAAAATTTAAAAATTAACATGTTAAAAGTGCAAATAAATCCAAAAAATATAGAAAGAAATATTAAAATTTTCACTTAAGCACCTGGTAACTTTGATGTTTTTAATAATTGTGAAATACATAAGCAAGAAATAATTAAAGATTTTGAAGACGTAACAATTAATATAATTTTGTATAGTTGGTGTAGATCTATCAATTGAATTCTATGCATTTTATTTTATTTACTTCTGGATTCCACTAACTGCTTACCATCAGGATCCGGAACATAGATTTAGGACAGATAGTTGCAAAGAAAATTTCACTGATTTGTGGGCAGAGAACAATTGGCGAAAAATATTGATAACGAACACTTGGATCAATTTGAGGATTTGTTAAAATATATAAATTATGTTTATAATACATCATCTCCGGCCTTTACAGCATTTAATATTTAAAATGGCTGTAAAAGTACAAGGAATATAGTACTATTGTCAGCTTACAATGTCCGGAATAATCCGGTGGCATTTACAAAAGGTTCAAATTAATTATTTACTCTTAAGAGAGAAGTAGGAAGTTTCCTTTAAAGTAACAAAACGAACCCATATTATTTTTCATTTCTCGTTCATTCTCCCTAACCCTTTGTTTCAATTGATCCCACATGTGCTCGATGGGATTTAAATCCGGACTGTTAGCTGGCCGTGGTAACACTTCAATACGAGACTCGTTGAGTACAGCTTGCGTCGCTCGAGCTGTGGCGTTATCTTGCATTAGGAATCTGGAATCAACTCGCTATGCAAATGGGATCATATGAGGCCTAATAAACGTCCTGAACGTAAAGTACATACGAACGTAGAACAGTATTTTTTAATTTACCTGTGTTGTATTTGCCATTCAAAGTGGCCTAATACGTTTTAAATTAAAAAAATCAATTGACGATCTTAGCTGAAAACAATTGTTAGCATTAACTGTAAGCAATAACATTTTAATTACCTAAGATAAACAATCAATCTAAGCTGTTTTTAACCGACTTCAAAAAGGAGGAGGTTATCAATTCGGGTCGTATGTTTTTTTTTTAAAGAATGGTGTAGTGGTTTGGCTTCAATTTTATATTTTGTAACAAAACGCAAGAAGTGAAGATGTGTAAACCAACACGTCGATGTCTTTTGCGACGAATTTTTCATTTTTTGTTAGAAACGATGTGGCCTTGGATGCGTGATCATTTGTGTCATTTCATTTGCAGCGTCCTCATTCTTTAGAAGCAGTAGACTATGGTTATCACTATAATTAGGTAGTCGTTAAGCCAAGTTGGAGGTCTTATGGTCGTGAGAAATTGAGAGAAAAGACTTGCTCGTTTAATGCAAGATTAATGTTATATTGATTAATTATTATTATTGTAGTTATATTGACTTTGATTAACATTTGATTGTAGTTATATTATTATAGGAAAATTTAAAAAAAATGTTATTGACTATTGCAGTAAAAGTTAGACGTGAAGTAAATGCATATCGTGATCATTATGAACTCGTAAGACATAACATTTTATTATGGTTCTTTTTACCACCCATGCCTTGCATTGTCATGCTTACTAAAATGTCATGACTTGTGGTGTCGTATTGGCCGGGTCATCACCTTCCCTCTAATATGGCGAAGGTGATGATGGCTGGTCTGTACGTCATGCTCGTGAACGGGTGCTACCTGGGATGACTGGTCAATCTTGGCATGGCATACATTTAATACTTAATTCAATATTACCTTGTAGTTCAATATGACTGGGAAATGCATTTACCATTTTTTAATTTTAATTAAAATACGTAGTCAAATTACCATACTAGATGAAACTAAATAATTGAAATCCTCTATTTTCATTTCTTTTCTTTTTTCAAAAATGTTATTAAATTATTAGTTGTTTTGTAATAATTACTTTGTATGGTTCTTTGGTTGCGTTGATGTGTTAAAATTGTTAACTCATACAAAAAATTGTAATTATCTGGCAATTGAAAAGAGTGGCGTGAGTTTCTTGCCAGTTCTTCTCACAGGTCTACCTCGTCAGCGAACTGGCTGTAGGTTAATTAGCTGACTTCATGTAATTTGACTTTTCATAAGTATCATTATGTGATCAAAATGAAATAAATACTTTGACTTTGACATTACAACAGCAACCGGCGGCCTTGAACCTGCCTTTATAGCACCACTGTTTATTTTTAACCGACTTCAAAACGGAGGAGGTTATCAATTCGGGTCGTATGTTTTTTTTTTGTATGTTTGTTACCTCATATCTCAGTCATTTATGAACCGATTTGAAAAATTCTTTTTTTATTTGAAAGGGTATGCTCTGAAATTGGTCCCATTTTTTTAATATAAAATGGTTCAGTAAATGTATGTTTGTTAAAACAGAACTCAATCACTTATGAATCAATTTGGAAAATTCTTTTTTTTCTTTGAAAGGGTATACTCTGGAATTGGTTTCTATATTTTTTTATTGAAAAAAATGGTTCAGTAGTTCGGAATTAATTATATTTTTTATTTTTGTATGCAAGGAGTGAAGACGTGTAAAGCAACACGTCTATAGCTTTTACAACGAATTTTCTAACATTGACAGGTCCATGCTAAAATTGTGAATTAATTTTCAAAACTCTTTTTTTTGTTAGAAACAACGTAGCCGTGGATGGGTGACAATTTGTGTCATTTCATTTTGAGCGTCTTCATGCTTTAGAAGCAGTGGACTCTGGTTACCACTATAATTTGGTAGTCGTTAAGCCAAGTCAGAGGCCTTACGATCGTAAGAAATTCAAACAGCAGCGGGCGAAAATAAACCTGCCTTAACAGCACCACTGTTTATCTTTTGTATATCTGTTACGCGATTGCTCCATCAGTTAAATTATGATTTTTCATGATTCTTTATTACGAACAATAAAGAATCATGAAAAATCATAATTTCATCACTTTTTTGTTTTGGTTTGTGGTTGCCGGGATTTAGGGTTCAGCAATCAGCAAAAGTGTTGATAAGAACTTTATATCTCTATATCTACATCTTCTCTCTCGTCACTACTTTCTTCCAAACGGTGCTGTCTCATTTGCGCAGCACGTTTAGTAGGTCTACTTATATCAAATATATTAACAATACCTATACATCTACTTTCCACTAAAAGTTTTAAAATAAAATAATTTTGGAAAAAAAAAACGAAAACCGACCTCAAAACAGTACCTACGTGTTCAATCCATAACTAAAAAGTAGAAAATAATATTTTAATTACTTCATACCTAAGAACATTAAAGGGGAATCAACGCAATCATTGATACCTATAATACTTTACTATTTACAATTTATAACCAGTTATTTTGGAGTCGGTGCCAGCCAAGAAGGATCGTAATGACCTTAATAAATATAACCTACCTACTAGCAAAAATAACCTACTTGATTAATCTATTAATATATGAATGTAAAATATAGATTTGAAACAAGAAATCGAACGGAATCTGATAAGTACGCGTCAAATTTTATATGTGTTTAAACACAACTATCAACGACGTCTGCCTTCGCGCGTATGACCCAAAGAGTAAAGTATTATACCAAAAGGAAAAGAGAGCCCCCTCACGGAATTTTTTGATGTCTCACTTTGAATAGTGGCGACATCTATTATCATGTACGCTACACTACAACCAGCTGCAATATCTATAGGTAGATATACCTATAATAGTATATACACCTATCTATATAGCTACCTATAGTTAAATAATTCTTGGTTTGTTTTGATTTTTGCATCTTTATTCATCCTATTTACGAGAATTTTAATTATCTCGTTATAATATCCCCCACGCGTGCCAATACCGCCCCGTGCATTTCAAAAGTTTGTTGCAAAGGCAGAATTAAAGATCCTTCTTGGCTGGCACCGAAGTATTGTATTAATAATCAATAATAATAAAACATATATATTTAATTGAATGTTTGGAGAATACAAAAGTAAACTAAAGTTTACATAATAATACTCTAAGATTGAATGCGATTATAATATTTGTACTGACAATACTGAACAGAGAGTGCAGAGAGAGGTCAGTTGTCAGTTGTCACTTAGTTTTGACAGCTGACTTCCCTCTTTTTCTTACCACTAATTGAACACATTTTTGTATGTTGTTGTGGAAGATTAAAAGCCATAGTGATTGTTATTTTGTGGTTTTATTGCTATAAAACTAGGTGTACCGTCCTCCCAGCTTTTACCAGAAGCGGGATATACACAATATCCTAATCTCAATGTGTCGAAAACGTTCTAAACACTCACGCCACATACATAAACGGAGACGAAACAAAAATTCTACGGAGGAATCACTTAGCGATAACTCAAGCACAAGTAGTTCAAGGAGAAGCCGAAGGCGCTCGAAGGCAGTGTAACGACATCACTCACGTAGTCGTGAACGAGATCGGCGATGTTACACCCCGGAGCTGGCGGAGATTGTTTCGGCGACCGGACGAGGTTGTACTGGTAGCGGTAGAAGACGTACATAAAGTGCAAGAAAGTCTGCGACCGGACGAGATATACGCGATTACTGCTTATCGACGGAGTCGCGCACCGTACAAGCCGGTTTGCGAGAAGAGTGTTTAGCCGGTGAGATGCGTCCGTCAGCCTATACAGTCGCGACTTCGTGGTCTTCAGCGGGCACACAGGTGCCTCTTCCACCGACATAATGTAACAATGCGTCGCAAGCACAACCAGCGAGCGTACAGGTGCCTCTCTCACCAACATGTAACAATGCGTCGCAACCAGGCACGTCAGGTACGCAAAATATTAGTGAATCGACTCCTAATTTAGTAGTAAAATTTTGTGATTTTTCGCATTTGTTACAATCTCTTGTTAAACTCACCCCCTTGACTGTTGGTCGAACTTATAAAGTCTGATGTCAAAATACCGTTGTCTGTGGAGCAGACTTATAAAGTCTGATTTTACCTCCGTGTGGATTTCGCTTATAACTCGTAATATCCTATAGCTATCCTGCTCAAACTCGCACAGAGTGTAGAGAAAGAACTAATATAGCATAAAATCACTTACTACGTCTTTAAATCTACTCTGTAGTGCATTAATGTAACGGTTGAAAAGCGTCTCCTCACTTTTCGAACGAGACCGAAGAGAGAGGTTGTCCCGTGTTTAAAGAACTATTACTACAAGTGTTTTAAAGCTTTATATAACTTGACGATTATCATTATAATATGGACAGGTAAGTAATAAACAATTGGTACAACATAGATTGTGTGTTTGATAAAGATTTTGCATAGTAATAATTATTTCAAAAAACATCGTCAGCCATTTCTCTGCAAATGGCGTCGTCATGGCGTCGTCATGCTCGTAAATTTTTATATACTACGAATATTAAATACATTAATATCGACAAACTGTTGTTACTACGTGTATTGTTATGTATTTTTCTATTATTACCATGCATTTAATGTAAATAATATCGAAAAATAATTGTGAAATAACGAATTTGAAAATACGTTACTCAAATCGACCAACAGATCGATCAACAAGTTCGATCAACAGACAGGGAATTTAACAATGGCCGCCATGTTTTTTGAATTTTGCTCCGATGAGCGACTAGTATGGATAAGATTTTCGTGGATTTGAATTTCTGTATTTTTAATAGAAGATTTTTTCAAAGAATTTTTATTTTCGATATTTTTTATATTTTATTAACTTCAACGGTTTTATGTACTTGTTTTTTTTCTTACTGCTTTAGAATCTTTCTATTATTATGTAATATTAATTATAATTAAGTAATTATTCTTTACTATTATTATTATTATTATTATTACTGAAGTGAGAATAGTGTTTGTTTCTGGGTTGTGGTGATGATGGTTATGTTCGTGGTTGCACGCGCGAGTAATAAAAAGTGATTGTTATTTACTATTATTATTATTATTATTACTGAAGTGAGAATGGTGTTTGTTTCTGGGTTGTGGTGGTGATGGTTATGTTCGTGGTTGCACGCGCGGGTAATAAAAAGTGATTGTTATTTACTATTATTATTATTATTATTACTGAAGTGAGAATGGTGTTTGTTTCTGGGTTGTACTGATGATGGTTATGTTCGTGGTTGCACGCGCGAGTAATAAAAAGTGATTGTTATTTACTATTACTATTATTATTATTACTGAAGTGAGAATAGTGTTTGTTTCTGGGTTGTACTGATGATGGTTATGTTCGTGGTTGCACGCGCGAGTAATAAAAAGTGATTTTTATTTACTATTATTATTATTATTATTATTACTGAAGTGAGAATAGTGTTTGTTTCTGGGTTGTACTGATGATGGTTATGTTCGTGGTTGCACGCGCGAGTAATAAAAAGTGATTGTTATTTACTATTATTATTATTATTATTACTGAAGTGAGAATAGTGTTTGTTTCTGGGTTGTACTGATGATGGTTATGTTCGTGGTTGCACGCGCGAGTAATAAAAAGTGATTGTTATTTACTATTATTATTATTATTATTACTGAAGTGAGAATGGTGTTTGTTTCTGGGTTGTGGTGGTGATGGTTATGTTCGTGGTTGCACGCGCGAGTAATAAAAAGTGATTGTTATTTACTATTATTATTATTATTATTACTGAAGTGAGAATGGTGTTTGTTTCTGGGTTGCGGTGGTGATGGTTATGATCGTGGTTGCACGCGCGAGTAATAAAAAGTGATTTTTATTTACTATTCTTATTATTACTGAAGTGAGAATAGTGTTTGTTTCTGGGTTGTACTGATGATGGTTATGTTCGTGGTTGCACGCGCGAGTAATAAAAAGTGATTGTTATTTACTATTATTATTATTATTATTACTGAAGTGAGAATAGTGTTTGTTTCTGGGTTGTACTGATGATGGTTATGTTCGTGGTTGCACGCGCGAGTAATAAAAAGTGATTGTTATTTACTATTATTATTATTATTATTACTGAAGTGAGAATAGTGTTTGTTTCTGGGTTGTACTGATGATGGTTATGTTCGTGGTTGCACGCGCGAGTAATAAAAAGTGATTTTTATTTACTTATATTATTATTACTGAAGTGAGAATAGTGTTTGTTTCTGGGTTGTACTGATGATGGTTATGTTCGTGGTTGCACGCGCGAGTAATAAAAAGTGATTTTTATTTACTATTATTATTATTACTGAAGTGAGAATAGTGTTTGTTTCTGGGTTGTACTGATGATGGTTATGTTCGTGGTTGCACGCGCGAGTAATAAAAAGTGATTGTTATTTACTATTATTATTATTATTATTATTACTGAAGTGAGAATGGTGTTTGTTTCTGGGTTGTGGTGGTGATGGTTATGTTCGTGGTTGCACGCGCGAGTAATAAAAAGTGATTTTATTTACTATTATTATTATTATTATTACTGAAGTGAGAATAGTGTTTGTTTCTGGGTTGTACTGATGATGGTTATGTTCGTGGTTGCACGCGCGAGTAATAAAAAGTGATTGTTATTTACTATTATTATTATTATTATTACTGAAGTGAGAATGGTGTTTGTTTCTGGGTTGTGGTGGTGATGGTTATGTTCGTGGTTGCACGCGCGAGTAATAAAAAGTGATTGTTATTTACTATTATTATTATTATTATTATTACTGAAGTGAGAATAGTGTTTGTTTCTGGGTTGTACTGATGATGGTTATGTTCGTGGTTGCACGCGCGAGTAATAAAAAGTGATTGTTATTTACTATTATTATTATTATTATTACTGAAGTGAGAATAGTGTTTGTTTCTGGGTTGTACTGATGATGGTTATGTTCGTGGTTGCACGCGCGAGTAATAAAAAGTGATTTTTATTTACTTATATTATTATTACTGAAGTGAGAATAGTGTTTGTTTCTGGGTTGTACTGATGATGGTTATGTTCGTGGTTGCACGCGCGAGTAATAAAAAGTGATTTTTATTTACTATTATTATTATTACTGAAGTGAGAATAGTGTTTGTTTCTGGGTTGTACTGATGATGGTTATGTTCGTGGTTGCACGCGCGAGTAATAAAAAGTGATTGTTATTTACTATTATTATTATTATTATTACTGAAGTGAGAATGGTGTTTGTTTCTGGGTTGTGGTGGTGATGGTTATGTTCGTGGTTGCACGCGCGAGTAATAAAAAGTGATTTTATTTACTATTATTATTATTATTATTACTGAAGTGAGAATAGTGTTTGTTTCTGGGTTGTACTGATGATGGTTATGTTCGTGGTTGCACGCGCGAGTAATAAAAAGTGATTGTTATTTACTATTATTATTATTATTATTACTGAAGTGAAAATGGTGTTTGTTTCTGGGTTGTGGTGGTGATGGTTATGTTCGTGGTTGCACGCGCGAGTAATAAAAAGTGATTTTTATTTACTATTATTATTATTATTATTACTGAAGTGAGAATAGTGTTTGTTTCTGGGTTGTACTGATGATGGTTATGTTCGTAGTTGCACGCGCGAGTAATAAAAAGTGATTGTTATTTACTATTATTATTATTATTATTACTGAAGTGAGAATGGTGTTTGTTTCTGGGTTGTGGTGGTGATGGTTATGTTCGTGGTTGCACGCGCGAGTAATAAAAAGTGATTTTTATTTACTATTATTATTATTATTATTACTGAAGTGAGAATGGTGTTTGTTTCTGGGTTGTGGTGGTGATGGTGGTAATGTTTTATTTTTAAAAGGCGCCCAGTTAGCAACGCCAGAAGGAGGAGGAGGGGGAGGGGGAGAGGGGTGCGTGTGCGTGGTGGACGCGGCGCGAGACGCCAGGTGGCAGCAGGCCTGGTGGTGCCGGTAGTTGTCACGGCTGGGCCCAGCAGGGCCGATTATGACGGGGGTCTCGCCGCCGTGGCTGGGCCTAGTTGGGCCGGTCTAGCTGGTCCTAGTCGCGGTGGTCCTGCCGCCGTGGCTGGGCCTAGTGGGGCCGGTCTAGCTGGTCCTAGTCGCGGTGGTCCCGCCCCGGCAGCATTCCCCACTGAGACAAATTAAGCTGTTTTATTGACAGAAATGCTAGAGCGGCGGCTTAAATTCGGTGAAAGTTTAAACGAATATTACTATGAGAAGGTTATGTTGTTAAATGCATGCAATATTTCTGGAAAAAGAGCAGTTGATTGTTTCATTCATGGGATTGATGATCGTACAATTCGAGCAGGTGCGTCGTCCGCACGCTTTACAGAACCAGAAGATTTATTAAAATTTTTTAAAGATGTGTGTAAGAAACAAAAAGACATTTTAAGAACTTCAAACCCGAATAGTATTAAACAAAAGGGTAATTTGATTTGTAACAGGTGTAATGAAAGTGGACACAGGGCAGCCCAGTGTCGTGCACCTAATGCTTAGATTATTCAAAATTCTGTTACTGTCACATGTTTTAATTGTAAAGAAAAAGGCCATAGATTACAACAGTGTCCTAAACCTGTTGTAAAGTGTGAATGTAGACGGTTTGGACACACATCAAGTGACTGTTATAAAAAAAAATATTAATAAAAATAGTGATAAAGGGGATAGATATTAATAGATAGTCTAGCTCTTTATTAACAAGAAACATGAAATTAAATGTTTTATTGACTTTGGAAGTGATTGCTCACTTATTACACTAGACACAGTAAAAAAAATACGATTGAATACAAGCAGTGACTGTTTACCCTCGATATGTGGTGTTGCCAATGTAGCAATTTTTTTTTTTTTTTATAAAAAAAATAAAAAAAATATGATAAATCATTGTTATCAATTCGTTTTATCTTCTTATCTAGACTATTCATTTTTTTATCTATCAATCTATTATAAAAAGCAGGTATTTAAATAATTCAATATGGCCGGGAAGGTTAATCCAGGACTTTTAGACAAAATGGGATACAGAAATGATGTGGAAAACACCACCATTGAGATCCCTCAAACTAGTACACATCCTTTTAAAGAGGGATGGAGTCCACAGGTTTGTGAGGATATATCAAAGACATGCCGTTTTCCTGAAAAGATTTGGGAGATCACAACTCACGAGGGCCATTATCCACAGATTCTTGACATTTTATGCCAGTGGGACAGTTGATGACACTTTTGAGGTAGTGAATGTAGTATTAGCAACCGCTTCACTGTGCTTTCAAGATGGCAAATTTAATGCATGTGATTTAGTGTGGGATCCCTTAGATGAACAGGACTCCACTCCTGTACTCTTTGAGATTGAAGGTAGGGCATCTATTATTCCTCAGGATGACATTGACGACCGATCATCCCCTGATCTCTCAATGGAGGCTCAGATCATTGAGATACCTGTAGCTGGAGATCTGCAGGATCAAGCAGAAATCACAGGTTTAACTCTCGCTCCTGTAGAACCATTGAGGGTGGAAGACAATGTTAATGAGCTACTCAAAAAGAATCTTGACCTACTTCATCTGTATCAGACAGGGGATTTAAGGAAATTTATTTCATTCTGTCTGGATATCCTGCGACGATCACCAGCCAAGCATGGTCCTACCCGTGAACTGATCAACCTTATCAGACTCTGCAACATGCTCGCATTAACCATGCTAAGGGCTACCACCAAAACGAACGCCCAACTAACTGCAGGATTTCTCAAGAGGCAGTACCGCACAAACATTACTAATCTGATTGGGGGAAGATTTGGAGCATCTTTCGCTCCTCCTTGTGGCAACTGTATTACCCAGGTATGTGCATCAATTAACAAGTCTCGTCAGGATGTCTCCTGTCTCATTGCAAAGATTGTCACACTCTGGTCTAAAGAGACTGGGGATACAAAACAGATGCGTGCAGTTATGGAAGCAGCATTCCTGACTCATACTTCGTGGAATAGCATGGGAATTCTTGACATGCTGTTTATCATCTGTGACTTCTATGCCACTAGTTGGGTCAGAGTTATGAAGCTCACTGCCATCAGTTCTACCATTTCAACCTGGCGAAAAATCATAGAATTCATGAAGATTCACCAAAGGAGGGACAACCCTGACAGAACCGCCCCCTGGGCCAGAGTGATTGATGATTCATATTTCAAAAGGTACGGACCAACCTACCACTATGCCTTGGCGTCCATGTTCATCTGCAGTATTGAAGGAGCCCAAAGAGACTCATCAGGTATAACAGACTCAATCTGGGCTACTCAACATAGAGACACAATAGCATCATACAGAGAAGCGTCCAAATGGCTCAGACTCCAACTTTCTCACTGTGCGATGCAATCCATCATCCACCCAAACCCACCCCAACGATGACACTATCGACGAAAACATCCTTTAAAAATCCCAAAGGCTCAGGCAACACAAGTCAACCACAATATATACCCAACAACCAGCTTACACAGGCCCTCATAAAGTTATAGAAAAGGGAGATAAATATTTTAAAATTTTATTAAAAGGCAAAGCGGTCACTGTTTCCATAGACCGTCTTAAGCCTGCATACATATTAGCTGACAAAGTTGACCCTAATACACCTTCTAATAATACTCGATCTGGTCGCTGCGTCAGATTTCCAGATTATTATCGCCCTTGACGGTCTCTGGAGGGGAGTGATGTAGCGTACCTACATGAAGAAATATAGAGTATAGAGGATAAGAAATAAAAAAAAGTAAAACTATCAATCTGACTTACTCACTGATTTTACTCCTTCTATTTTTTGTGGAACATTGTGAAAATTTTGTATATCACAATATACGATATTACATAATATATAAAAGCAATCTTATTTCTACACCAATATTAATATACCATTATTAGGTTAAACATCATTTCAAATACGGATAGATAAAGTAGAAACTGAGATTGTGGCCTATGTTATTAATAATGAACATCTACACATACTCCCTATTAATAGGCCAAAATTTCACTGAATTACCTGAAATTATAATTACAAAAACTGCAAATTCCTTAAATATTTTTTCTAATATATTTAGTTAACCATGAACTTCTGAATGTAGAACCGGATAATTTAGAGAGTAGAAAGTTTCAACTACGTGTACTATCTGATACAGAAATAAATGGTATTAGTTTATTGGTTTGTTACAATTATGACATAAAAGACTCTGACATATATATTAAAGGAAGTTATCGATGCATTGAGGGTAACGAATATTGTATACAAGAAGGTGTCTATAGATTGAAAAGTGGAAAATGCCAATTAGTAGTCATGAATATTACTTGTCAGCCTCTATATTTCATAAAAGATTTAATTATAACCCGGGGATATCCAGTTTATGTTGATAATAGTCTGACTCCCTTAACCACTCAATATAATTTCAAGTACCTCAAAACATGCTTGTTAGGACCAATAAATGAAGAAGAAATTAACATAAACAACGATTTGACTACCGAACAAAAACAATCCGTGTATAATTTGATAAATAAATACAGAGAGTGTTTCGCGAATAATTTGTCTGAGTTAGGACGCACAAACATTAGCGAGTTAGAGATAAAATTAACTGACGATACTCCTGTGGTGTATCGTCCCTATCGCTAAGTCATGGTGAAAAGAATATCGTGCGCGAAATGGTCAAAGAGCTAGAAGATAACGACATAATAGAGGAGTCTGATTCAACATACGCAAGTCCCATCTTATTAGTCTCTAAGAAGACTGGAGGTTATCGACTCTGTGTTGACTACAGAGCCCTTAATAGGAAAACTGTGAAAGATCTATACCCATTACCGAGAATAGATGATCAAATTGACCTTTTAAGTGGTAATACTTTTTTTTGTGAGTTTAGATATGTCCAGTGGATATTTTTTTTTTTTAGTATCATTGTCTTTTCCATTCCATAGACTTATGGTCCATAACTTTTTGAGATTGTTTAATTTTGTATTATTTGATTAGTTTTTTCTTTTATCGTTATTACTTCAAGCCAGATATGCCTGGCGTCTCATTTCAAAATATATAAGTTCTGATAATTGTTCATTCAATGTCTATTTTGTGTGGACTGAAGGTCCTTTATTTTCATGTTTGTTACTTGGCTGAAGGCCACAATGCAGTTTATTGGCTGAAGGCCTTTTTGCTTATTATGGGCTGAGGGCCCCTGTTTCTATCTTAGGCTGAAGGCCTTTGTATATTGCGTCATTGTTGATATCTATGTAGTACGTCAACTGTTTGGTATGTCTTGAAATGGCAACTACTGCGTGCGGGACGCTGTTTTGGACCTGGAGGCTTTTGGTGGTTTTGTTGATTACAACCACATTTTCATAGCACAGTCCTTGGGCTTCATGTATCGTCAGGATGTTTGCTTCTTCGCCGCAATCGTATCCTTCCTGACTCAGTACCTTCTTCTCTTCCTGTGTATGTGTCAGGTATAGGTTCTTCGGTTGGTCTTTCCGGATTTGAGCTCCTGAGTAACGCCTTAAGTGCAGGGATTTAACTGTCGTGCTTGCTGAGTAGATGCATCTGTACGTCCGCAACATCTCCTGTGACTGGATGTTATTGGGTCTGTGATATTGTATTTTGAATAGGTTTTCACGCTCAATGTATGGCAGTTGATTTATATCGCCGATCATCAGTATCTCGCTGGCATTTGTGATATGCATTGCCATCACTATGGAGCCAAAATGGTTCATCAGTGCCTCGTCGATGATGAGTCTTTTGCACTTCCCTTTCTGACTTTGTGGTAATTCATTAGTGAGGATGAATGCCATTGTGCGTATTCTGCTTACGGCGTCTGCTCCCTTGGTGCGTGAAATCCTATCGCAAAGTTCTCTTTTTGCCTCTATGGTGGTTGTTATTATGAGGTCCGTTTTCTCCTTGTAGTTGCCTATTATCCAACTAGTTTTACCACTCCCTGGTACTCCATTTATTGTTTTTAGTATTGGCACTTCCCAACTTTCGATATTTCTAGCTTTCATCAAGTGTCTTTCGAGTATACTGTCGTCAGCCAGATCTCTGTACATTGGGCTGTGACCACAATGGGGTCTGTTGATGGAGTTTTGTATGTTACTGTTCCCGACGCGTTTGTCTCTTCTTTGTCAAGGGGGATTATGCCATTTGTGGCGCTATAAGCCACCATATGGGGGTGCAATTCTATGCCCTTGATCACTGCCGCGGTGTCATTGTTATAGATTGTGGCTTCTGTTTCTTGCATTCTGACTTTCAGCAGCCCTTCGTTCTGGTGTTCGAATGCTTCTAGGATCTTGCTGCATTGGCGTATCTTTAGGGTTTTTGTTGCCATGAATTCAGTTTGCAGATAGTCTTTAGGTGCCACGATCTCTTTATATGTTGGAACAGTAACTATTCCTTTGTCCGCCATTGTTCTCTTTTCTTTTGGAGTAGGGTCCGATGGTTTGTTGCCTTTCCGTTTCAGTTTGTTGATGCCGACGAGTAGATTCCAGTTGCTTACACTGCTTTTCAAGATTTTCCTTTCTAATCTTGATCTCTTGCATGGCGAGTTCCATAGTGTTATCTCTCTGCCGGCGTAATTTGTCCAGGTTCTTGGAAAGTATCCTGAACAGTCCTTCACCTATGTTCTTTTGTTGGTTGGTAGAACCGTCGAGTTTAGGTTTTGGCTCTTTGGGGGTTTTGGGTGGTGTTAATTTCCCCTTTTTTCCGGATTTCGGTTTTTCTTTGTCTGATGTAGTGGTTGAAGCCGTAGGCCTTGGCTTTTCAGACTTAGATGTTGAGCCCACCCCATTTCACTACTGTCTGCAGTATCTTGGTGGCGGTTTGTTCCAACTGGTTGATGGAGTGGCCGGAGAATACTAGAACAACGTCGTCAGCAAATGCCTAGCATTTTATGCCTTCGGTGGTTAGGCTTTGTAGGAGCGAGTCCAGTATCAAGTTCCAAAAGGTTGGTCCGCCGATGGATCCTTGGACACAACCCTTTGTGGTGTTCTTCTCGCTTTTTGCTCTGGCGTAGTTGACGAGGACACTTCTATTCTGTAGGTAGGAGCCTGCCATGCCGTAGATAATTTTTGGACTGTTCTTATTAAAAAGCTGATGTTGTAGTGCTGGCCACCATGCATTATCAAAAGCTCCCTCTATGTCCAAGGAGATTGCACAAGAGGAGAGTGGTCTGCCACCGGTCTTCTTTGCAGGTCGATGTGTACCCTGCCCACTTCTAGTAGGTTTTTGTGTATCATGGGCGAGACCTTTAGTATGGGGTGGCATTCTAAGTTATTTCTTGCTCTCTTTCTGTGGCGCACTTTGATGATCCTGTCTTCGGGCTGTACATTTGTTAATATGTTTTTGTTTTGTGCAAGGATGTGCTGGACAATCTCCTCGTCCTTGTGGTAGGCCATAACGTCCTTTATTATGACAAGGAGGTTGCTCGTCCTAGCTGTCTCCGCCTTTAATGTTTTGTTCTCTTTTATTCTTTTCTCAATTATTGCCAGGTCCTCCTTTGCATCACAGGATATGACCACCTGGTTTCAGACCTTCCGTATGCGGTCGATCCTGGCCCCAGTGATCTTCACATCCAACACGTTTCTTATGATGTTAACCACATTCGTGGTTAACACCAACCTCGTTTTCGTCTTATCTGTAGACGAAATTATTATAGAATGGTTCGGTCTACGTTGAGGTGGTGCTGGTTTCTTGGCAGCCTGCTGGGTATAGGTTGGTTTGGACTGATGTTGCTGAACCTGGTTCTTGACTAACTCAGTTATTGCCATCGGAGGGAGAGCTCGGAGAGCATCTTTCTTCTCTTCCCGTATAGACCTCAGCTCAGCAGTGACTGCCTTAAGCCTCTCTGAAATGGGTTCGAGATGTTTGCTTATTATCTCAAGTGTTGGTTGCGTAGTTGGTGGTGGTATAGCTGTTGTTTCCGCTATTTTTCTTGACATCTCTGTCAATTTGCACTTGAGTTCTTTTAGCCCCTCTTCAAGTTATGGAGGCAGTGTGCATTCTAAATTCTTACAATGAACGGGAGGTTGTTTTGCTATATGTTCTTTTAGATTGCTCATATCCAGTCGAAGTTCATCTAGCTGAGTTTGTATGTTGGATACAGCTTGTGCCACCGTCGAGACATCCTTTTTGAGAGGGTCGAGATTTACAGACAGAGGCTTCTCTGTTTGAGTGTTAGATAAAAACGGGACAATCCCACCCACATGCCCATCACTGTGACTCCTGTAAGCCAGGATTAACAGTGATATCCAAGAAAAAAAAACACCGAGCTTTGACACTCGGGAGTCCCGGGGACTGCTAAACCTACTGTCTTGGACCCCGCAACGAATTTAATCAGAAGTAAGAGGAGGAGTTGGAAATAAAATGTCCACTTCCCTCCATTGCAAAGCGGGCGACAAATTTAATCTGTATAGGATTATGACCTATTAAAAGAGAGCACCACGGACACGTAATATTAAGGGACCTATGTGAGCTATATCTGATTCCAGTAATATGTATGGCAGAAACGCTTAAACGCACGGAAATTCACCCTAGATGACACAAGATCCTCATAATAAACTGGTCCTGATGTAACTTGTAAACTATTTATCATTATTTCGCGGTCTTTACGCCAAAGACTACACTCCCAAAGAATGTGATGAGCAGACTGTTCTTGATTGGAACACTGACAACTCGGCGAATCAACTAACTTAAACGAAAATAGTTTGCTCTTAAAGTTACCATGACCCGTAAGAAATTGGGCGACACAGTGATCTACCTCTATCCATGTTCCTTCCAACCGCTTTACAACTGATGGAAAAAACTGGTACAGGTGGCGCCCCTTAGTTGAAGTATCCCAGCGCTGCTGCCATTCGCCTATAAGACTCCTATAAACTTCATTTTCTTCTTTAAATAATCTAATGATTTTCTGGCGATCGCGCGATTGTAAGAAGTCACTATTCATGCCTTCGTGAGTTGTATAATACATAGCCGCTCGTCTCTGAACCTCAAGATCAACCGGAAGAACACCTGCCAGTACTGGCAAAGCCTCAGTGCTAACTGTCCTATATGCCTTACACAGAAATATTAACGCAAGACGTTGACTTTGAAGCAATTTGCGCCTTACAGCACCTATAGTTGCCCTATCAGCCCATACAGGCGCCCCATAACACATACTTCCTAAATAAGTAGCACTATAAATTGTTTTAAGAGTATTAAAAGAAAG
This sequence comes from Parascotia fuliginaria, assembly GCA_963082885.1. NCBI lineage: Eukaryota > Metazoa > Arthropoda > Insecta > Lepidoptera > Erebidae > Parascotia > Parascotia fuliginaria. Next base: position 327,031 of record OY720199.1, on the reverse strand, counting down.
ACCCCATGTTGTTGTTGATATTCTAGTTAAAGCGTAAAAACTATTTTTAGATTTTTCCCCAATTGTAGTGATGTGATTAACAAATGAAAAGTTTCTTTCTAATATGAATCCTAAGTAACAAACTGAATCCCTACTTTTAATGCTAATATTATTAAATTTTATTCGAGGTGGTGTTTTCAGATTTCCTTTTAAAAGAAGCTGAAAAGTTTTGTGAGGAGCGAACAATAATCGGTTACGTTTTCCCCAGTCAGAGACTAGACGTAAACATTTATTCGCTAAATCCTCTAATCCAGCCCTGGTATTAGATTGTATAAGTAACAGGCCATCGTCAGCATATCCAGTTAATGTACAGCCAGTTGGTAATGGCAATGAAAGGCAATCATCAAACCCTAAGTTCCAAAGATACGGCCCTAGCACTGATCCCTGAGGACATCCCATAGTCAGTGGCTTCGACACAGCATGGTGACCAAGTTTTAGCTTAGCTGTGCCATGCATAAAATATGTATAAATTAGCGAATATATGTTACTAAAACAACCTCGTGATTTTAATTTCATAAGTAATATTGGCCACCATGCGTTATCGAAGGCACCAGAAACATCTAAGAAAATACCTATCACGTATTGACAAACAGATTTAGTAACAGTTTCCCTAACAGATATAACTGCATCGACTGTTGATCTACCTATTGTAAAGCCAAATTGGTTATCACTAAATTTTACCCCTCCCGGTATAAGCCTAGGAACTACGAGACGTTCTAACAATTTTCCTAATGATGGTAGTAACGTAATTGGTCTATATGACTAAGGGTCGTCTGGTGGCTTGTTGCCACTCTTTGGTATTATTCTAATATACCCACTACGCCAAATACTAGGAAATACACCCTCCCCAATACACCGCCTAAACACACACAGAATTGCATCCCCAGAGATCCTACACGCCTCCTTAATCATTTTATTTGAAATCTTATCATCACCTGAAGCTTTGTTAAGTGGCAGAGATCTAACAATATTAATAAACTCGTCAGTTGATGGTAGGTCTGACATAGGCGACACAGGCGGTACAGCAGCCCATTGTCTGATCTCTTGGTGATACTCAGTGTCGTCCTCCGGCCGATCGTCAGGTATAAGAGTATGCAAAAGATATTTAGTTGTTTCATCTATACCTATAGAATGAGCATTATTGATTTTTATGTTTCCTATGTAAGCAAGTTCAATAGATCTATTAGCTTTGAATTCATGATATATAGGTGACCATGGACCCTCCCTATCAAGCCTATCAACTATTTTACGCAACAAGTTACCTTTAGACTTTTCAACAGCAGCTCTGTAACGTGACCTGGCAACCCTAAGAGCAATAAGCGCGTTGTTATAAGTATCGCCCGATATGTTACGTTTCTTAATGGTATTAACCTTTCTACGCGCCCTACGGTAACATCTACGAAGTTCAGCTAAATAATCATTCCACCAATCACATCTACGAGTGCTTGTGACAGATTTTCGGCCAAAAGCAACATCAGCGCAATAGGTAAAAGTATCTGATAAGATCTCAGCACTTTCCTGTGCAGACAGCTCGTTACGAGTGAAGTCTTTAGCATGCATACCAAAAAGAGTACCAAAAAGCTCCCAGTTTCCCCCTCTAGTTTTATATCTAAAGCTAGCAGCATTATCTTGAGGATCCCGCGCCACTCTAGTAGTGAATTCATACACGATTAAACGATGATCACTACACGACGCGTCCGGCAGAACGCGCCACCTGTCAATACGAACGCCTCCACAAGAAAGTGTGACGTCAATAGAAGATTCGCCCATTGGGCTCCAGAAAGTAGGTGGTGCATCAGGGGTATTGTGTATGAATAGATTCATTTCTGCAATGAAATCTTCGACAGCACTGCGTCGATCCCTATCAGTTGCCCTATATTTGCCATACCATAGCGTAGATGACGCATTGACGTCGGCGCCAATGATAATTTTGTGGCCTGCAAGAGACCGCAAAACGTGGCGAAGATGATGTAGGTGAGGAGCGACAGGATGGGAGTATTGGAAGTAGCAGCTCACGACATAAACCCTGCAGGACGAGGATGTAACCTCCGCAACTGCACAGTGTGGCGTCATAAGATTAGACAATGACGTTACAGTAAAATTAGAACTCGATACGTATATCCCAGCTCGTGATCTGCCATTTAGCTGCACAATTTTCCTACGCAAATGAAAAAGTTGATATTGCTCCTGTACTAAAACAATGTCCAGCTTATGTTCCAAAACTAATCGATCTAACTCTGATGTTGCCACCCTATCGTTATGTAGATTCAACTGTCCTATAACAAGATTTGCCATTTCTAACTATTAGTTGTGAGTGTTGTGACTAACTGGTTTATTAGTAAGTAGTGCTTAAAATAAGTTGTTCTAGCTTAAGCTTATAAGTAAGACACTGTTGAGAGCCGCAACGATGATCGCTAGGTTTTTTAAATCTCTTACAGGCTATGCAACTAAATTTAAAATCTGGGGTGTTCTTGTTGGGACAAGCTCGAGTATCATGTTCCCCAGCACAATTTGCACAAGCAGGTGTTTTGCTTGTACAAAATTTAGATATATGGCCAAACTGCTGGCATTTCAAACAACGCACTATGTCAACGTCATCAATAAACCTACAAGTTGCCCAATCTATAAAAAGCTTATCTTTAGTAGTGGCCAGATGGTTCCTAACCGCAGGTTCTACTTCTAAGCCTATCCATTTACGACCATTATCTAATTTACGCCTACGAGTGATTCTAGTGCTTTTAACAAAATCCTCTTCCATAAGTGCCATTTCGTCTTTGATGTTTTGACGATATAAGGCAGTTATAAATGCCGAGTCCTCCATAGTAATTGGGACATCTTTAACAAGTATACGAGGCCTACGTCCTTTCGGTTTCTCCAAACGTAACCCTACAGATTTAATAGCATCTACGGACTGCAGTTTCTGTAGCTGTTTTCATTAGCGACACGTAACACGACACCTGACTTTGCGGTCTTCTTAACGCCGACAATTTGAAAACCGTCGTCACTAGGTTTAATCGCTTTCATGAGCGCTTGTTTGGTTGCTGAAGATGACGCAAAGTCAGCTGATCGCTCTGTGGTCGGATAGGCGACAACACACGGCAGAGGTGGTCGTGACTGAACCGTGGCTGCCGACTTAGGTGGTACACGCAGTTTTAACTTGTCCGCATACGTTTGTTTATGCTCGAGGTTCTGTTTCGATAATGTTTGTTGAGTGTTTTTTACATTATCTAATTCACGCTCGATATTTGCTAACTTAGTTTCATTACATGACGACTTTATCGCTAACAAAGAAACTATACCAGTAATGCGCTGAGTGAAATCCATTATTGCCGTTTTATTTGCTACATTCATACGAGATCCCTGATCGTTAACTAATTCATTAATTTTCGCCAAATAATCAGTCGCCTGAGCTACTAACGAACAATAGTCCCTATCTGAACTGCTATCGCTTAGGTTTAAAATTGAGCTATCCTTGCCTAAGTTCATTGTTTGCACTCGCTTGGCTCCTTCTAAGGGAGAAACAAATGTAGGTGAAATGTCACTGAACAAACGTTTCGCCGTAGGTGTTACAAACTCCCTCCCCCCACTGTCAGGGGGCTCGCCCATGTATTTTGACATATTTGTTTAACAAAACTAACTAACCTATGAATGACCTGTTACTAATAAATACGTAAAATATATAAAAACTACAACAAAAACAGACTAAAATATGAACAAAGTCGAAACGATACCTACCTACTTTCGAAAGAAAAATATGCAGTAATCTCGTTTAAATAAAAACTATTAATACAATTTATAAGTTCAAATAACAAACCTATCAGCGTCCTATACTACTACAAACGCAAAATATATAAACTATACGAAAACAAAGCAAATATAAATTTAATGTTTGAATGTTACCTATCTACCCACTTTGTGATAAAATAACAAAGAATGACTTACCGATTTTCGTTGAATTTAAAACTATAATACACTTTATATGTAGTTAAAAACTTACGAAAATACACCTAAACACTTAATTAATCACCCAAAACAGTACACGAGCCGGGAAAACGTATTTTAACCGGGTCTTAATATTTTTTATTCGCAGTAAACAACGTCCCACTGCTCAAGCACGGAAGCGTGGAGGGGAAGTGAGAGTTGAGTGTTAGATAGTTTAGCCATAAGTTTCGCGGTGGTATCGGCTATTTCCTTTGTGAGACGATGTGTCTCTGTTGTCTCAAACTCTAGTTATGTCTTGGACTTCCTTTAGTGTGGCCTTTTGTTTTTCTTTTTGTCTTCAGAAGCTCCTCAGTGAGTGAGTCTAGCTGTTTGTTATGTACCCTCTCTATTCTCACTAGCTCCTGCGCGTGCCGAGATCTCTCCTTTTCCAGGTTGTATTTGTGTCTTGACCTGGAATCTTAGACGGAGAGTTCCGTTTCGTACAGTGCTTGGAGGCTGTCGAGGGCTATAACTTTACATTTCCTCTTCATGTTGCCCGCTTGTTCAAGGGCATCTTTCCCTTTCTGCAGCATTTCGTTTGTCTCCCTTGTTGCCACGTCCATTTCCACGCCTATTCCTCTGCGGTTTGTGAAGAGGAGACTTTTCCGACTTCTTTTTGATTCGGATGCTAGCGACTCCGGATATGAGTCTGATCCCGTGGATCCGGAAAGTGTGTCGTCGTCTTTCGGCTGTGAGGGGGGGAGGGAGGTCAAACTCCTTCTCAATCTGTGGGTGTAGATGATGGTGCGAGGGTCCCGATTTCTGGGGATTGAGGAGCCTCTGTATGTTTTGTATTTTTCTCAATAGTGGTTTTCACAAGGACTTTTTGTCTTAAGGTTTTTGATTTGGTTGGTGATTTTGACGAAGGTGATGTTTTTGCAGATTTATTTATTTTTAAGCTTGGTCTTTTAGTGGCTTTTGAAGGTACTGTTTGGCTAGCTGATTTATGATTTTTTTTTTGTTGGGTTTTGTGTAGTTGGTCTTAGTTAATAATGGATGTATTTAGATGAGACTTGAGCACACTAGCTTTGCGACTGCGTCGATGGCGTGATGGAAAAGTAAAAATAAAGTATTTTTTCCACTATATCTCCGGATCTGGTGGTTGTATAAAGATTCTGTTGGTCTGTCAGTCTGTTGTGGAGCCAGATGAAAGGGCTTTTCTTCCCGAATCCAATGAGCCCAAACTCGGTACGTCTAGGTCCCTCCGTTCCAGAGATAGAGTGAGGGGGGTGAGGTGACTCTGAGAGGGGGTGAGAGGTGAGGGGAGAGAGGTATTTCGTGGGACGATATTTGGAGGGGGCAAACTTTAGGAGTGTTTTTAAGGGGGAAGGGGTTGAGGGAGGATGTTAAGAATTTCTGGGGGGCGAGGGGGGGGGGGGGAAGAATAGGATTTCGGTGTTATCCCGTATAAAAATTTTTGGCTTAAGAGGGGTCTGAGTGTGGGGGGGTTAGAATGAGCTCGTCTTCCTGAGAAGAAAGAGCCCTCTTGGAAGACGTTATCGATATAAGATGTTATCCGTCTTTGAAATAACTTGTAAGACGGATAACATCTTGGGCTACCCGTGACCATAAACGCTGTAAAGCGTTCGAAACGTCGGGATAAATAAAATCAATATCTATACATATAATAAAAATGTAACCGATCGCTGTCTGTACATGGAAGATATATGAGAAAAAATACTATTGGGACCTATATCAACGCAAATAGAACCCAAAACAATGATTTTTTAAATTTTTGTCTGTTTGTCTGTTTGTCTGTGCGTTTGTGCACGCTAATCTCAGAAACGGCTTATACGATTTAAATATGGTTTTCACTAATATATTGTGGTAAGCTTCACTTAACATTTAGTGTTTGTTTCATGTCAATCGGTTCATAAATAAAAAAGTTATGCCAATTTAAAGAATCACATCGAACATTCGTTAATTTACTACGAAATCTTATAGAAGCAGATATTTTAACAGGCTGCGGAATAGCTGATAGTGTTTTTATTCTTCGGATTCCTGTCATTCTAAACAGTCTTTCATTTAGTTTTAAACGAGTCCAGTTTCCAGTGAGCCTATGTTCTGCGATGACTAATTAAAGTAATTAATTAATTAAGTAATTAAAGTAAAGGTAAGACACTAAAAGTTGTGGGTGTGGATCTAAGTATTAGCTGTTTTTCGGTCAGCTTTATGTGGCTCTATCACGTGTTAGCATTACTAGCAGCCTGTATGCTTTGATCCCTGATGGCTATACGTCTAATCCATACATCCATACATATTATAAAAGGCTTTGTCCTGACTGACTGACTGACTGACAGACAACGTAAAGCCTAAACCGCTGGTCGTAGCGACTTGAAATTTGGAGGGTGTGTTTGTCTTAATGTCTAGAAGTGTACAAAGAAAGGGTTATTAAAAATTCAACCCTTAAGTGTATGAAAAGGGATGAAATCGATTGTATAAAACGTCTTCATTTTTTAAGTTACAGCTTTGAAATTTTGTTTTGGAATACTTTTATTTAAATAAAAAATACGCTCATATTTTTTTTTTTACTGGGGTGGATTTATAGGAGTGAAATAAGGGATGAAATATTGTATGGAAAGATCTTTGCTTTTGAAGTTGGCGACTTGAATTTTGGAGGGAGGGGGAAGGGAGGGGGAGGAAGAGGAAAGGAAGGGAGAAGTGAGGGTAAAGTGCGGGTTAGTGAGGGAGAAGTCAGGGGAAAGGGAGAGGAAAGTCAGGGGGAAATCGAGTTTAAAATTCACGCTAATCTCAAAAACGGCTTATCCGATTTAAATATGGTTTTCACTGATACATTGTGGTAAGCTTCACTTAACATTTAGTGTTTGTTTCATGTCAATCGGTTCATAAATAAAAAAGTTATGCCAATTTAAATAATTACGTCATACATGTGGTATGTATTTAGCTTAGGTTAGTGTGTTTTTAAGTTAGGTTAACACGTCTTATTTCTTTATAAAAATGTAAATACTTTATCAGTTAAAATGTAAATATGGACTTATTTTATTTTTTATGATAAAAACATGTTAACACGTCTCATTACGGAATAGGAATTAAAGTGAATTACGAAATAGTAGTAGTCGATTTACGCTGATTTCAGCATGAATGGGTCGGATCGACCAGGAAAGTACTACCCTCTCATAGAAGATCGTTGTAAGAGTAATAGTATCCATATTATTGCGTTTCGTTCGGTAAGTGCGAGAGCCGGAGGCCCAACTGATGCAGAAATGACAATCCTCGCAGCATGTGAGGGACCAGCTGAGTATCCGTGGAGTCATTGTGTGGGTGGTGTGGGTCAACCCGCCGGCCAGTAAGACCCGTATAAATGGTGGTGCCGCTGGACGCCCGCGGCATTGTACAGGGGCCCAATTAGACCTAACCGTAGTATTACGGTAGTAGATCCAAGCTGGTTTCAGCATGAATGGGCCGGAGCGTCCGGGGAAGTACTACCCTCTCATAAAAGATCGACGTAAGAGTAGCAGTATTCGTACTACTGCGTTTCGTTCGGTAAGTGAGAGTGCCAGGAGCCCAATTTCCCCCTTTCCTTTTTCCTCACTTCCCTCACTCCCCTAACCCCATTCCCAGCCACCATAGTGGAGGCCACCATACCAGCAGTTTAAAACGATGGCTTTTTGTATGGTGGCCACCACTTCTGGATTCCACTGACTGCTTACCATCAGGAGGGATGGAGTCACTTTGGCAGGTTAATATATTTTAAAAAATCTTTAGCGTTTTTATTCCTCGGATTCCTCTCATTCCAAACCATTTCCCGTTTAGTTTTAAACGAGTTCAGTTTCCAGTGAGCCTATGTTTCGCGATGACAATTAATAAAGCCTAAGGTCAGACACTAAATGTTGTGACTGTGGATCTAAATATTAGCTGTTTTTTGCATGGTCAGCTTTATGTGGATTTGTCACGTGTAAGTAATCCTAGCAACCTGTATGGCTTTGATCCCCGATGGCTATACGTCTAAAAACGTATATAGAGAAGCATTTACTGTAAAGATTTTTCTTATTCACCTAAACGAAGATATTTATAATTCAAAACAAACCAAAAGATATATCCAAAAAATGCTGTCCAAAATCACTATTCTACGCGGACGAAGTCGCGGGCACAGCTAGTGTATAATAAACCGCGATCTAAATCCGTTAAAAGTTGTATTATTTGATATGAGTGTTCGCGTAAATATAAGAAATTAGTATAACAATAAATACATGAGGTAAATTTTTTTTTTATCTGTTTACTGAAATTACAGCATGAATGTTACAAAATTTACTATTTATTTTTAAACTAGCTGACCCATGACAGTGAAATGTCAGTAACACTGACATAGGCACGGTAGTGCCACTGCAAGTCGATCAAGCACTGTTACTTAAACACTCTGGTTTTAAAATAATAAAGTTTTCACTTACCTTAGTGTTATAAATATTTTTTCTTCCGGAGAAACACATGGTCGCATATTTGTATCTGTGCCAGTTATATGTGGTTTCAGAAGACACAATAGCTCATCAAACGAACGCACAGACATTCTTGCGTAGTTGAAAAATTTACGAGGCTATTTTCTCACGTCTTCATAAAATATTTTAAACATTCCTTTTGATCTCCGTTCTTGTAACAAAGGATGTACCCAATACTTTCTTGATTTTCTTTTATTTTTCTTTCTCTTGATTAGTAGCGCTACTATATCAGCTTCTTTGACGTCCATTTTGCACGAATGTACTTGGAATATTTATTTTATTTATTTTATAACTTTATGCACAAAATTGTACAATGGTGGGCTTAATGCCAAAGGCATTTTCTACCAGCCAACCTTTGGGTGATGCAGAGATAAACGAAGTAGGTGCAAGTTAACTTCAAAGGAACAGATAAATATGACTATTACCTATACTTATACAAAAATACATATTATACTTAATACACATATACATACAATACATACACACATACAAATATATATATATATATACAATATATACATGTTACTGTTGTGATGACTCTGCCAATCTGTCGAAGAGAATATCCCGTACCTTTTGTTTGAACTTAAAGCGGTCTGTAACCATCCTGACTTCAAGAGGGAGCGCATTCCAGAGTAAGACAGATTGTATAAAGAAGGAAGAATGCACAAAATCAGAAGTATGAGAGGGGGGACATGCTAGAAGAAGATTATTAGAAGAGCGAAGAATTCTGTCATGAAATGAACACAAAGGTTGGAATTGTGGAGATAAATAACTGGGAAGTGTGGGAGAGTGTAAGAAAGAAAATAAGGTAGTAAGAGCGCGCTGATTTCGGCGCTGCCGTATGGGTAACCATTTTAGGTCTGAGCGATAGGAAGAAATATGATCATATTTACGAAGATTAAAAATGAATCGAATGCAGTTATTGAGAAGTCGGTCGTACTTATTGAGCAGATCTGCATTCAGGTCAAAATAACATACATCACCATAGTCAATTAAAGGAAAAATTAAAGTCTGCACAATCATTGCCTTGGTCTTAGTCGGAAGAAAGTTCTTTAGGCGGTATAAGGCACGTAGGGTACCTGTTACTCTTTGACTCACACTGGTGACTTGAGCTTGCCAATTGAGGTTGGAGTCAATGAGCAACCCCAGATCCTTCACTACATGACTAAATGGAATAGTCGATCCATCAAAAATAACCGGTGGTAGGTTTCGGATATCCAATCTACTCATTAAGCGCTGACTTCCTATAACTATGGTCTGGCACTTACTGGGATTTACATATAGGCCAAATCTTCCTGACCAGCACTTTATAGCGTCTAGGTCACGATTTATATCGCTTATGGCCATAGACACATCCTCCACTCTAGTCGTTGAATACAGCTGCAAGTCATCGGCATATAGATAGAAAATAATAGGGGTGAAAGTATACCGCCTTGAGGGACGCCAGATTTGAGATCAAGCCACGTAGATGAGCAATCATCTGAACGGACTGCCTGTTGACGTCCCTGAAGATAAGTTGAAAACCATTCCAGTGCATCAGGAGAAACCATGAGATGGGTAAGGATAGACAGTAGGATTTCGTGACTGACGGTATTAAAGGCATTCGAGAAATCAACCAAAGTGAGTACTGTGATCTTGGTTTTCTCCATACCCGCCCTAATATCGCCAGTCACTTTAAGAAGAGCAGAAGCAGTACTGTGTCCTGGTCTGAAACCAGATTGCAGAGGGCTCAATAAGTTGTTAGGAAACACATACTGAGCCAACTGCTTCTGCACACAGGCCTCGACTACTTTTGATAGGAATGGAAGAATGGATATAGGTCTAAAATGGTTGGGAGCTAATGGATTGGGGATTTTTGGTAAAGGAATAATAAACGCCTTGCGCCACAGCGCTGGGAACTGCCCAGATTCTAGTGAAAAGTTAATCAAATGTGTAACTGCAGGCAACAGGTAGTCTAGAATCTGGACAATCATGCGGCGGCTAATGCCGTCACATCCCACCGCGTTGGACTTGATGGACAGGATAATCTTCTTGATTTCACCCGGTGCAACTGGAGAAAATTTAAAAGGACAATCTAAGTTGGATTTAGGTAAGGAAGCGACGTAATTCAAAGTACAACACTTGGTCTGATAATCGAAAGGAACTGAAGAGGTAAAATGTTTATTAATTTCATCAAGACCAACCGTCGACTGAGAATCCGTGGATCGCTGTTTACCGATACCTAGCGTTCCTAGAAACCGCCAGATATCAGCGGGAGTAGAGGTGTTAAGATTATTGAGAATATGTCGGCGTTTTGTGTTACGTATTATCTGATTACACCGATTCCTTGCAACTTTAAATAGATTCCAGTTGCCTTCCGAGCGGTCCCGTTTATACCTGCGGAAAGCCTTATTCCTGACCCGCATCGCCATCTGAACACCCTTCGACATCCAAGGGGCAGGAGGCCGCTTAAATTTGACTTTCCTGATCGGTGCATGTCTATTATACAAGGTTAGGATTACACCGTTAAATATGTCCACCTTTTCATCCATAGTGATGGCCGCGTCCAAAGGCGTCCAATCAACATTGGAGGCATCTTTGCATAAGGTTTCCATGTTCATTCGACCAAAGCAACGAATGTACAGACCTTTAGGACGTGGTTTAGGTGGTTTAAGATTGTAGGAAAGAAAAAGAAGATCGTGATGGGAAAAACCAGGAGCAGGAGTTTGTCCATGTGAGCACACTAAGGAGGGAGAGGATGTTAGAATCAAGTCTAACCACGTATCAGGCCCCGCAGTGTTGTGGTGGGTTGCTTGAAGAGGTAGAGTGTTGAGACCAACGGAATCGATGATTTGAAGGAGTTTACTGGATCGATAGGACTGTTGAGTAAGGAGATCAGTGTTGAAATCGCCCATGATGATGTGATGCATGTATTCAGACCTAAAGATTCCAGAATCGATTCGAGACTGGAGAAGTAGTCAACAGAAGGTGGACAATAGACAACCCCTAGAATTGTTTTAGCTCCACTGACACAAACTTCAAGAAAAAGAAATTCCGCAGTTGTAGAAGTATTAGATGAAGAAGAGGCAAGAATTTTGTAGGGAAAGTTGCTGCGGAGATAAATTGCCACTCCACCCCCTCTCCGGCCAACGCGATCATTCCTGATCAGTATGAAGCCAGGTAGAGGATAGGTAGTGGAAAGGAGATGTGGTTTGAGCCAACTCTCAGAAATCAGGACGGCATGAACATTGGAAGCCGAAAAAGCCTCAAGAAAGTCACTATAGTGGCTAGGAATACTTTGAGCATTAATATGACAAACGTTGAACAAACAACCAGGTTGGTTAAACGTCCGCCGCACAAAGTCACCCAGCGTCTCAGTCACAGAACAAAAGCTCTCGTTATTCGACAGACAAACAGAACCATTGGCAGAGTGATAAGAATCATCATCAGAGAATAACATAAATTATAATAATAATAATATATACCTATAATTAATAATATAATATACCTATAAAACTATAAGAAGGCAATGCGATTGTCTCTGCACCACCCGCCAGCTTAACACATTTTACTTACAACGACACACAAAAATATTTAAAAAGATAAAAGAAAACCCACAAAAAAAAAAGAAAAAAAGATTTTCGGAGTTACAATGACAGAAGTACAGATTACTGACACTCAAAATTAAAATAACAAAATAATATTATAAGTTTAGTGCATTTTGAAATTGACCTCTAATATACACATAAATATTGTGAATTCCGAACGCATCTTACAGCCGTACAGCAGTGTCAGTTTGACAACTGAGATAAATATTTATTTTTCTCGGACGATTTAAAACAAGTCTAAATGTGGGTAAAAGAATAGAAGTCACAAAATAAGTTGAATTGAAAAGAGTATAAAGAAGGAAGAGTAACAAAATAAAATACACCGGAAAACTATTAGTTCGTGCGAGCTAAGGTTTTGTTCGTCCCCGACGACGAACCTGCGACACCGACGTTGCTCACCGATCCTGAAGTGTCAGTATTATAGGAGACCTTTGGGTACTTGCCTATCAGCAGATTCAGCTCGTCTGAACAGATGCGCTTATGACGACTGCCATCCGGTACCTTGACTACTATACACGAGACACATTACGCGAGACGTCAAAGTAGCGGATGTATTGTTGGTTGGTTGCTCTGCCTTTTTAATTCGAAAAACGTAGTACAAAGTGTTCGATGAACTGTGAAATGGAATGAACCTGATACATAGTTCCATAAGGATTGTTCTAACAGTGTTTTTAAAGAAAAATGGACTACTTTTGTGCTAAATAACAGTAATTCTAGTGCACTGTGACTGTGAACCCGTTTTTATATAAAATCTATCTGTAACTAAATAATTTTCAAGTACCTCCAGTTTAATAATCAAGGTGTTTACGGAACTAGTGATCTATTTCGATCGCAATTTCTAAGTACAAGTTGGCTCGATCCGCTAAGAGTCTACACAAAGTCACCGTAACCCGGCGGCCGCAGGATCGAGTCCAAGTGTTGTGTGAAACGACTTTTTGAATTTGTTTCTTGCCTTTCTCTCACAATTTAAAATGTCCAATTGTAATACTTGTGGAATTACTATAAAAAAGGCAGAACAAATTGCATGTTCAAATTGCGGAAAACATTATCATCATTTGTGCGTTAATTTGAGTGTTACGGCATTTAAAAAACTGAGTAAATTAGCACGCTCAACATGGAATTGTCCCACCTGTTCAGCAACCAGTCAACCTGATTTGTCGGACGACAGCTCGGATACCGAAGATAAAGATAACAATATTCGCCGTATAATAAGAGAGGAAATAAGGGAATCTATGCGTACTGAGGTCAAGAAAATGTTGCGAGAAATTAGAGGAGAAATGGAGGATTTAAGAAAGCAGATTGATGAATTAAAAGCTTCAGGATCGTTTGACATTTCACAAATTAACGACTTAAAATCTAATGTACAAAAATTGCAAGCTGAAAATAAGGATTTACGCTCGCAAAATTCTTCTATGCTGAATCAGATAACTCAACTGAAAACTCAAGCAAATATCTTAGACCAGAATATGCGTGAGACTAATTTGGAAATTAATGGATTGCCGGAGAATAGGAATGAAATTTTACCGAACGTTGTTACGCAACTGGCTAAAGTAGTGTCATATGAGTTACGCGACTGTGATATTATGAAGTGCACCAGAGTCGCCAGTATTAATAACAACAGCTCGCGCCCACGGACGGTTGTGGTGAAGCTGCGTTCCCCTAGATGTCGGGATGAATTTTACTCAGCGGTTACCAAATATAATAAATCTCATAAGGATGACAAACTAAATACTACACTTCTGGGCTACGCCACTAACAAGGAACCAATTTACGTAGCTGAGCACCTTTCTCCGTCGTATAAATCCCTTCATGCGGCTGCTCGCTTAAAGGCCAAAGAAAAAACATACAAATTCGTATGGGTCCGCTTCGGAAAAATATTTGTTCGTAAAGACGAGAGCTCCCCTGGCATTTTGATTAAAGATGAACAATGTTTGGAGAAAATTATCTAATTTTCACTAGAAATTGGAACGCTACACCTCTCTACACGAAAACGATAAAATTATGGAAATATCGATTTTTTATCAAAACGTTAGAGGAGTGAAGACTAAGGCACGTGATATTTACAACTCAGTTTCAAATTCTGATTATGACATAATTTGCTTGACCGAAACTTGGTTGGATGACTCGTTTTCGTCTTCCGAATATTTTGATCAGAGATATACTGTAATAAGACGTGATCGATCCGCCAATTTCAAACAAATGTATGGCAAAGCTTATGGTGGTGGAATACTTGTTGCCTTAAATAATAAGTATCGATTTGTAAACAAATTTGAGTGGCAAACCTCTGTAGAGGATCTGTGGTTATGTATAAAGCTAGGAAGTGTCTGTATCAATATGTGTCTCGTTTATCTACCGTCTTACCTACCCTGTGAGATATATAAACAATTCCTCTCGAAGGCCGAAGATGTATGTTTACAACACTCCGAATGTTGTACTTTAATTATTGGTGATTTCAATCTTCCACAAATTAAATGGATTTGTCCTGAAGATCCATTTTTAGGAGTTAATGACCCGAAAGCTTCAGCATTAAGAGACTTTTTAACTTATACTGGCTTAGCTCAAGTAAATAGTGTAATTAATCAAAATATGGCTACACTTGATCTCATGATGATAGACAATAATCTTAAAGCTTCTGTTTGTCTTGCTCCTGCGCTTAGCCAAATCGACATTCACCATCCGCCTCTGGAATTGGTACTTCGGAAACCAGATTGTCACTTCAACTTACTTAGTAACCCTTCACTTTTGCAACATAACTTTAGCAAAACTGACTATGAATCCTGTATTTCTGATCTAGCTCAGGTGAATTGGAATGAACTCACACACTTAAATTGTAACGAATTATTACTTAGATTTTATAATAGACTCTGGGAAGCAATTGACAGATATACCCCGAAAGGAAAACTGAGGAAATCAAATTACCCGGCTTGGTTTTCCTCTCCATTGATTAAATTGCTTAAAGAAAAACATAAATATCACACAAGATATAAAAAGTACCACAACCCTCGTGATTACGATGTTTTTGACACATTACGTTCCAGAGCAAGAAAAGTTATTGATAATTGTTTTCAGTCATACATAAAAAAACTTGAAATTGAATTAAAGACAAATGTTAAGGCATTTTGGCGTTACATCAAATCCATGAAGTCGCATAAAGGCATTCCTAATCAGGTGTTCTACGGGGACCGCATGGCAGAGGGGGGTAGGGTAGCGGATTTCTTTGCCGAGTTCTTTTCTTCTGTATATGAGTATAAACACAAACCCTTAAATGTTTTCACATCAGTTATTGAATCTAATTACTGTATTTCGACTATTAATATTACAAAAAATGATATCGAAACAGGTATTAAAAAGCTAGACTTAAATAAGGGTGCTGGGCCGGATGGATTGCCTCCAATATTTATACGGATGTGTCTAAATGTCTTAACACAACCCCTTTACATACTTTACAATAAAGCTTTGACTGAAGGTATTTTCCCAGACCTCTGGAAAATCTCATATGTCATCCCTGTACATAAATCAGGTAATCTAAACGATGTAACCAACTATAGACCGATTTGTATAATTTCACATTTTGCAAAAATATTGGAGGGTATTGTGTTTGACATTGTTTACTGTCACCTCAGGCATATAATCAATCCACGACAGCATGGTTTTGTTTCGAACCGTTCCACAGTATCAAATCTACTTATTTATACCACATATATCACTAACACCTTAGAGGCCAGGGGTCAGGTGGATTCTATTTACACGGACTTTTCAAAGGCCTTCGACCGCGTAGACCATTCCATCCTTGCGGAAAAACTCAACCAGGCTGGAATTCATGGCAGTCTGCTGCGATGGTTTGAAAGTTACCTGAATAATCGTTCTTGCCTTGTTGCAGTTGCTGGTTATGAATCTACACCATACATACCCAGATCGGGAATTCCTCAAGGCTCGAAATTAGGGCCTTTGTTGTTTGTGCTATTTATTAACGACGTTTTAGATCAATTAAAGTGTGAGTGCCTGGCCTACGCTGATGACTTAAAAATATACCATAGGATAAATGTCTTAGACGATTGTGTGCAACTTCAGGAAGACCTAAACACTCTCCATCAGTGGTGTCTTGACAACAGGATGCTACTTAATGTCAGGAAATGTCATTACATAACGTTCACAAATAAAGTAAATTATATAGACTTTAACTATAACATAGATGAAAACTACCTGGACAGGGTTAAGTCTATTCGAGACCTTGGAGTTATCTTTGATACATCACTTTCTTTTCGCGACCATATCGATAGTATCGTGCTTAAAGCAAAAAGAACTCTCGGCTTTGTGATCCGTATGTCTAAATCATTTCGTAATAATGGAAGCATAATCTTGCTATATAATGCGCTGGTGCGCAGTTTGCTTGAATATAGTTCTAGCATATGGTCTCCACATTATTCTAAGTATAAAGATAGTTTAGAATCGATCCAGATGCGATTTGTAAGATACTTGTGCACGAGGAACGGCCTTCGAAAATCTATTGCAGACTATGATGATCGATTAATTCACTTTAATATGGCAAGTTTAGGAGCAAGACGGGACAACAATGATTTATTTTTATTGTATAAAATCTTAAATGGGATTATTGATGCACAACTTATTCATCACTTTAATTTTAAAATAAGCCAACGTTCTGTGCGTCATCACCGATTTTTTGAAATTCCATCTGCGACACTGACAACTTCGTATAATAGTCCTCTTACACGCATGGCTAGATTGTATCAGGATAAATCTATTAAGTCAAATAATGAACTTGACATATTTTTCATGAAATTCCCAGCATACAGACACTTTCTATTAACTAAATTGTAATTTCTATAATATTAAGTTAGGTAGGTACTTAGATTCTGTATATTCTTGTTTTGTAATAAATTAGGTATTGTTTTATGAAAATTATCTAGTATGTAGTTATTTGGCTATTCTTAATTGATTGTCTCTAAAAACATGTTGTAAACAAGTGTTATGCATACCTGTTATCTGTGCGATTACTTTGTACTTTAATTTTTTTTTAAATGATTGTATGTTAAATACATTAAGTGATTGTACTGTTGGTGTGCTAAATAAATAAAAATAAAAAATAAAAAATAAAATAAAAAAATACAACCGTCTTGTGTCCAGACAGGCCTTACACCAAAGTGCTGGCGTGCCTTGCTGAAGAGTGTTTGCCGGGTTTTAGTGAGGAATTCCCGGACAGACACCGATGAGCCCTTTAACCTGGATTTGACCTTCCAAACTTCAGTCCTCATCGTCAAGTCTGAAAATCGCACAAGTATAGGACGGGAACGCTCCTTACTCAGGACTCCGATTCGGTGACACTGCACAATGTTGGCCGCAGAAACTTCACTCAGACCCAGCTTGTTGTGGACAATATTAAGAACAATGCCAGTACAGTCTTCCTTATCTGCTTCTGTGACTCCTAAGAAAATGACGGCCTTCCGCCAATGCCTGGTCTCTATGTGATCAGCAGCTCGGTGACATTCATTGATTTGGTTCCGAAGCAATCCCAGTATCTTGAACATCAGCTCCCTGAATGCTCGGAACTCCTCAGCTACACGAGCAACAGTGTCCTTGGCAGTTCCACCACTACTCAACTGTGCCTCAAGGTCTGCCATCCTTCTATTGAAGCTGTCCTCCAGACTCCGCTGTGCTGACTCAATCTCACATAATTGCGACATCTCGATAATTTAATAATAGTGTTGAAGTGTTTTATTAACGTTGCGCGCAAGTTAGGTTATGTGAAGCTGGCAGGTGGTGATGTAGAATCTTGTAGTTTACATAAAGCGACACAAACGTAAACACTCAATTATTGGACTTTATCAACCACAAAGCAAGTACTTTTATACATAAAATATCGCCACCCCCGGAGAACAAAATGATAACCGTCATTACCATAGTTTTAGTGTTATGTCATATTTGAGGTCTACGGTGCCTAATACATCTACACAATTTTTTCCGTGAATGTCCTGCCTGTATTTAAAAAGTTATAAAATATTGCAATAATATTCATCATCAATTTTCTACCCGAAAAATAATGTATCATAGTATTGGTAAAAAAGTTTCTTCATAAAATATATGCCAAATACTTTTACAATAGGATTCTCGGAAAATAAATAGATAAAATAAATTGTTAACGCTATTACCATTTTGTTCTCGTAATAATACATTTAGGCTCGGTGACTAACATGTCCTTAGTAAAAAGTACTGAGAAAAGTAAACACGGAAACATCTTGCCATTCTTTTCGGTCATAGGTGCATAGGTGCATTAGAGAGTGATAGCACGATAATTCATTGCGTGCGGCGCTCGGCACGTGGCAATGTTTGTTTACCTACTCGACCTTCTCTAGTGCACTTGTAACCGTCATTGCGTGAGCGTAATTTCTTTTTAGCTGCGGTTGTTTCTATTATTTTTGTGTAAATTCAGTGTTTTTTTAAAGTGAAAAGTGGTAAACCTAATTGCAATAATAAAATGAATAAACGGAATCCTCGTTTAGACGTTATTATGAGTATGGTGTCTAAAATAAGTGACGATTCCAAACATCTTACTAATGATGGTGAGTACCGACTGTGCCTTTTACACAGTATCATTGTCTTTTAATTAGTGATAGGTAGATAGAATGGCCATAGAATCTTATTTAAGTAAGTAGGTACTCGATCTGTGACCCGATGTTGATAGCTGCAAATTCGACACACCTACCTACCTAGATACCAACTTGCTTATTTTTAAATAGGTACCTACTTCGAGTGAAACAGTTGATCTTCCTTGGAACCTACCTAATGCTCATTACCTACAATGAAGTTTCTTTGCGTTAACTAATCTATATGCATGTCAATTTGTCATCACTGTTTGTTATTATCTAGGTATTAATTCAATGTCATTAAATCGTATCGTTTAAATGTTTTAGATCACAACCCACCCCAAAATGGTACTACAGATCAAGACAAAATAACGAAACATGAATATAATTTACGCGGTAAGTGTTAAATATTATTTTATGTTTTTGGTAGGTAGGTAAGTAGTAATTTTTGCCTGTATTTAAAATAATTATACTAAAAATAAACTCCTGCCTCGATGGTCGAGTGGCCGCAAGCGCGGGTCCTAACCTCGAGGTCCTGGGTTCGATTCCCGGGTCGGGCAAAGTGTTATTGGGTTTTTCCATTAAGTTGGAACTTCTCAGTAGCAGCACGGAGTCTGGATTTGTGCCCGGTAGATGACAATAGGCTCGCCCCCTATTACATGGGACTTAAAACATAACTGGCGAAACGTGGGTGTATTACACACCTCTGCCTAACCCTTCGGGGAATACAGGTGTGATTGTTATGTTATGTTATGGTTATGTTAAAATAAACAAAAAGCTATCGTATTATGGGTACCTACCTACCTCATTTTTTTCTAGCTTAACCTAGCTTCTTATATTTTTTGCTTTTTTATTTAATGTAAGTATAAAAAAGCAAAAAATATAAGAAGCTAGGTTCACCAAACTAATCTATATTTCTATATTAATATTATAAAGCAAAATAGTTTGGTTGGTTGAACGTGGTAATCTCAGGAACCACTGGTTTGAGTTGAAAAAATATTTTTGTGTTAGATAGTTACTTAGTTCATTTATTGAGGAAGGCTATATCTATATTATATAATATTATAAAGAGGTAATATTTTTGTTTGTAAGTTTGTATGTAAGGGCTAATCTCAGAAACTACTGGTTCGAATTGAAAACTCTTTTGTTCTGGTCTGCAGAATTAACAAAGAAAACGTACTACAATCCAAATGATAAACAAGGGAATGAAGACTTCTCTCCGAGTTCATCCGGTGAATATCTGCCAAGTCCAGAGAGACTCCAAATTCTAAGACAGCGGAGTCAAAGCTCATTAAGTTTTGGAGGAGATTCGGACTATTTAACATCAGCTGCTAATAATATTACAAAATCACCATCGAGCATATCAAACATATCTTCCATTTTTAATGAAGTAGATTTTGTAGCATCACCTTTGATAGTGTATGAAAATAGACCATTGTCAGATACAAAAAAAATGCTCGGTAATGAAAATATTAATAGAAAAACTTTATCAAGACGTAGTTTAAACTTTTCTGCTATCGCTGAGGAAGACAATAATATGGTCGACGCATCTTCCAGTTTTGCAAGCATTATCTACCCAGGGGAAGTTGAACAGAAAGACTTAAATATTTCTATGGGCAGTGAACTTACTGTAAATAAGGAAAATTTTATTTCTATTACTTTTGAATTAGAAGAGACTTTGCAACCATGTGACTCTTCCAACGGTAAATTGACTGAGTGCACCTTAGTTAGTTACCAAAATGTGCCATCAAGCTCAAAAGATTTCGATTTGACAAATGTTTCTCAGTCAGAGGTAGAGGTTAACCATTCAGCAATTAATTATAATATTATTAGTTTTAATGAAGATGATTACCAAAGAAATAACATAGACAGTTCCGGTGAAGTGATAACTCAAGCTGAAACTGCTGCTGCAAGCTTAGAACAGGTATTGTGTGCTACTAACGCGAAAAAATTGACAAGAAAACGGGTTCGAAATGAAAGAGAAAAACAAGACAATAAGAGTAAAAGGTTAAAGAATTCAGGAGAAGCTTACGTAGGTTGCAGGTCAAAGAAAGAGTTTAAGAAAAAAACGATAAAGGCTGAATGCAAGTGTCAAAAAAAATGTGGAGACAAGATCAACCAACAGCAAAGAGAAACTATAATGCAGCAATACTATCAACTCGCTGATCATGAGTTACAATGGCAATTCATCGCTAAGCATATAATAGCTGAAGACATAAAAAAAGTGACAATAAACCGAAAGAACAACCGCACTCAGACTATTAAATACTATTTTTATTTAGACACAGAAAAAGTGCAAGTATGTAAAACATTCTTCATTAATACTCTATCTATATCACATCAAACAGTTTATACAGCCTTAGAAAAGGTAAAATCTGATAAAGGTTTGAGTGACAATAGAGGTTGTCATGATAATAGACCTCGCAAAATGTCACTTGAAACCGAAGACAATATTAAAGAGCACATTCAATTATTTCCTACTGTGGAGAGTCATTATACTCGGAAGAAATCGGCCAGACAATATCTGTCCGAATTACTTAATATATCTAAAATGTACCGGTTGTACGAGGCTTGGTATACTGAAGGGCACTATTCTTGCCGCATGGCATCTAAAAGACAGTACGAAACTATTTTTAACACCAGATTTAATTACTCCTTTCATCGCCCCAAAAAAGACCAATGTGGTCAATGTGCACTTTACCGACAAGCTGATCCTCGTACAGAAGAAACTCTGCGAGAGAAATTTAACCAGCACCAGAAGAATAAAGAACGCGTGCGTCAAATAAAAAACGAAGAAAAACAATCAGCTGACCTTTCAGATACAACTGTTGCAATCTTTGATTTAGAGAAGGTGTTGAATATTCCTCAATCTCAAGTGGGAATATTTCACTATAAGAGGAAATACCCTGTGTATAACTTCACAATATTTGACAGTACTCGACTGAAAGGTTACTGCTATGTTTGGCACTACGCAATCGCAAAAAGAGGAGCAATAGAAATTGGTAGCTGTTTATGGCAATTTCTCATGGGTGAAGCAGGAAGAGGTATCAAAAACATCTCATTTTACTCTGACGGTTGCGGAGGTCAAAATAAAAATAGATTTATCTTTGCATTCTATATTTTTGCCGCTCAGAAACTGAAAATCAATATCAGACACCGATTTTTCGAAACGGGGCATGGTCAAAGCGAAGGTGACTCAATGCACTCTAATATAGAACGAGAGCTAAAACATCAAGTTGTTTATACACCTGAACAGATTTACGCAATTATTTTGAATGCAAAAGTTAATGGTGAGAAGTACACTGTGAAGGAAATGACACAAAATGAGTTTAAAGACATAAAAGAATTAATCAAGAATAAGAACTGGGCCAAAGATGAAGAGGGACATAAAGTAGCATGGTCTAAAATAATGGAAGTAAGTGTCTTGCATTCACAGCCTACAGTTCTACGTTTCAAGTATGATTATGATGCAGATTATTCTCGGTTGAATGTCGAACCGCTTCCAAGAATTGCGCCAAGAAACAAGCGGGGTAAACATAATGCTTCAACCTCTCTTACAGAGATACAATTATTGAAACTTACAACAAACCCCTTTCAATAAGTAAGGCTTTACACGGCGACCTTATGAGTCTCTGTAGGGCAGAAGCAATCCCTAGCTACTACCATGCCTTTTATAACTCCCTCACATTTGCTAATTGCTCTGAAGAACTTAATCATGAGGATTCCGATGAAGTTCACGAAGACTGATTTTTTTCTTATGGTTTTTTTCTATACTTATTAATTAAAATAATAGTTTATTAGAATAACGTTGTTTCATTTTAAACCCTAGAATAAAAGTTTAAGTTTCTGTTACCTAATTATGCAAATTGAAAATTAACTAGAATAAAATTGCAAATGATCTTGTTTTCCATTAATCTGGCATCCATTTTTCAATGAATATTATTGTAATGTAATATTGCAATATTCATAGGTTCTGGTAATTGCCGCGATTAAAATTGTAAGTGTATATTAATAAACTAAAACAGTACAAGAATTTTAGTATCTTTTTAAATTCGAAATATCTTTAGTTCAAATAACCTTAGTAAAACTTCTTTAAAAGCATTATAAAGCATAAAAAATTAGCTACCATTGTCCTATTTCTCGTTTCTCTACACAAATTAGTTGGCAAGATATAGTCGAAAATCAGTTTTTTATTTTTCCTGAAAAGTAGTGATTTTGCTATTACCATTTTATTCTCCGGGGGTGGCGATATGTAAGTATTAATTTTAATTAAACTATTAAATAAATGGTGTCAAAAATGCGTGCTAACTTTTTCTTCACCTACCGCCGAATACTGTCGCTCGGCTTGGTCTCCTGGGCTTAGTTGCCTATGTTTTGGTCGCCGAGCGACCGAGTCGCCGGCGACAAGTCGACAGTGCGTAATAGCTCTAAATGTTGCCCTGCTTATATTACTTAAAGATGGGCCGGAATAAAACAACAGTTAGAAAACGAGGAGGACATACTGAATATGCTATGAGAAAACAATGCAGCTGGTGAATTCTGGGATGAGTATAAGAAAAGCAAGCGAGGAATGTCAGCTTAAATATCCGAACGATTGTATGTAAAAAAAAAATTAAATATTTTTTTATTGCCATACATACATTTGGTAAATCAACACACATAGATACATATTACATATGAAAGTAGGGCAAAGGGGATGGTCTCAGCTGCATGCTAATAAGGACAGGTGCTTATTATGGCGTCTGTCAAAAAACCCGCATCTGTGGAGACACCTTATTATGGTCGATTGGTTACGTCCGTGTATATCGCGTCTTAATTCATAGACTACTATACCTATCCTGCTCAAACTTTCACAGTGTGTAGAGCACTGACTTGTAAATACATGGACCGGGCATACCTACGAAATACGCCTGCCAAATTAGTTAGGTATTCGCCATTTTATGTACACAAGGTCACGAGGGATGCGCTAGCTAACAATAAAAAAATATCGATATCGAAATACTTTTAAATTTTTTTACTGCGTGCTTTTTTGTTGTCACAAATACAGTGAACTACAATCTAAAAATTTATTGGAAGTTTATTGCCTCTATTCAATTAAACAAAAGCCATTTACTTAATAATATTTTTATTTTTGTAGTTTAAACATAAGCATTTGTTAAATTATGTGAATTAAATATTGGTAGTACGTAGGTAATGTATTATTAAATAAAACTACGTTTTACTGAACATTTTGTATTGTAATGGTCTCATTTTTATCTAACAAAACAGCTGTCCGCGGCGCGGTCACATCCGCATTTTTGCTTACTGCTCTGCTCCCGTCGCCGTTGCCAGTAGCGTGATGTTATAGCCTATAATCTTCCAAGAACCCTTCTCGAGAACTTGGCTATCATACGCATAAGAAAATTTTCAAATCCGGCTGGTAGTTTCAGAAATTAGCGCGTTCAAATAAACAAACAAACTCTTCCGCTTTATATAATAGCATAGATAGTGAATGAATGAATATTATACTATTCATAGTAAAATAATAAATTTGACGGTAGTAGATCCTTGCTGATTTTAGTATGAATGGGCTGGATCGACCGGGGAAGTACTAGGTGACCTCTCATAAAAGATCGACGTAAAAGTAGTAGTATCCATACGATCGCGTTTTATTCGATAAGTGAGAGCGCCGGAGGTCCGATTTACCTCCTTTTCTTTTTCCTCATCCCATGTCCAAGTGGAATAATATCTGTTTCACCTGCAACAGTTTGATTTTGTTCAGCGGGAAGCTAAAAAAAAAAGAAACATTGAAAGCAACAATTTAATACTAAAAATATAGAACCTAGTTTAAAATCATAATTATAGTGACCAAAATCATATAGTGATCAAAATATCTATTTAAATATTTGCTTAATAATAACATTTAGTTTAAGAAAAAGGTAACATGACAATAAATTAAAAATTACATCTTGAATGGCTATTTCCACATTCTGCAAAGTTGGTATAATAGCAGAGCTATGTCCAAGTGAAACAGTATCTGTTTTATTTGAAACTGATTGTTTTTGACCAACGGGAAATTGGAAAAAAACTTTTTGACTATAACAGCAATTACCATTATATTTTAAAAGTTACCTAAACCATGTTTGTACAGTTTTAGGTATTGAAGCTAAACTAAATTGTAAGTTAGGTTACAAGAAGGATTATTAATAATTATGAAATAATTTATATGATTTTATTATTCCAACAGTTCAAGAAAATAATAACTACTACTAATCAACAGCTCTAGCTGATGAATGATGTACTTAGTTGTTAATACTTGGCCATTGCCAAATTAACTATTACTATTGCCAATAGCCGATGGAAGTTATAGCCATATTTCACTTTACACCATTTATGTAAGATAAAAAACTAACCTAATGAGAAGCCGAGGGCACTGCGTCATCACGTAACCTCACAACTCCAAGCATCCTGTTAAAGCAGCTCTCCTCAAAATGTAGTGAACTATGAACCAATCTTTTTGTCTGGGATTTATATTTTCTCTGCCAATTATTTCTAACCATCGTGTTTAGCATTTTTCATTTTCTGGCATTCTAAAAACGGGAAATGTTTAATTTTAATTAGTAGTTATACATAGTATAATAAACATATCGATATAAAGCAATGCTCAAATGCAGTAACGTCACTAGTATGCTTGTTTACAAACAAATAATGTTAAAAATGAATATAAAGTAAAATTTGACAAAGAATTACTAATTTAGACTGTTCGAGTTTATATTGGGATAAATATAGAGAGTAATTTATTACGATTTAACGACGTAATACATGAAAAAGGAAACTAACCTATGCAGTGATAATTGCGACTGATTTTTGTTCTTACGAGAACTGCACTGCACAATGCAACACCTGGGCATGTTGAATTGCCAGCACCTCACACTCCAACGTAGATATTTTAACAATAAATCTTTGATTGTCTTCGAAATCACAAAAAAAAAAAAAATTATCACTCACACTCGACAGCAAACATACCACGAAACTCGTCACGTGATCGTAACAATAAATGGCGAAATCGACAGCCGGCCACGCTACGATGACGTCACAGACTAAGTTTTGCCAAATATAACACATCGAAAATTTTGCTATCTCGCTTAACGTTCACAATAATGTATATGTTAGAAAGAGAAAAAAAGCTTTTTGACATTGCTACATCGAATTCACCTATGTATAAACAGCGAATGTATGTATAGAAAACTGTTTCCTCTCCATATGTTTATATACTCTAAGGTGTAGAGGGATAGACAAGGATGACATAAAACCATACAGTACGTCTCTAAACAGAACACAACGATTCCAGTTGACGTTTGAAATATCACTTCTCACTCTTTCGCTCGCTCGCGTGTCGTAAAGTTGTGCTCGTGTAAACTTAAAAATATTTCTTTGGTTTGTGCCGGTTTTGAGTGTTTGTGCTATTATTAAACGATGAATAGGTAAGTAATAAACAGTTTTTTTGATTTTTATTGTGTGTTTGATAACGATTTTGTATAGTAATAATTATTTGAAAAAAGCATTGTCAGCCGAACGGCGGCAAATGGCGGCGTCATGGCCGCACATTGTTACTTATTACGAATAATAAATACATCAATGGTGACAAACTGTAGTTATTACGTGTATTGTTGTGTATTTGTTTATTATTACTAAGCATTTAATATACAAAATTCGATGTAAATCGGCAAAAATAACGATTTCAAATCAAATCGACCTCCAGGAGGCCGATTCTGACATTAGCGTTTGACGTTTGTTGACATTAGCTTCCATTGTTCGTTTGAATTTTGCTGCGTTGATCGGCTAATACGGATAAGACCTTCGTAGATATGAATTTCTTTATTTTTAGTGAAGGATTTATTTTAATAATTTTTATTTTCGAAATTTTTATATTTTATTAACTTCAATAGTTTTTATTTACTTGTTGTTTCCTTACTACTTTTATAGTATATTTCTTAATTAAATAAATAATATTAGTTAATTATTAATAATTATTATATTATTACTGTAGTGGGGATGGTGTTTGTTTGTGGGCTGTGGTGATGGTGATTATGTATATGGTTGGGCGCGCGCCCGCGCGCACATACATATATTTTCTTAATTAAATAAATAATATTAGTTAATTATTAATAATTATTATATTATTACTGTAGTGGGGATGGTGTTTGTTTGTGGGCTGTGGTGATGGTATATATCATAACTTTTCGGACATAACTTTTATATACAGTTCGCATACAAAAACTCGGAGATATCGGCGTTTATATCAAACGCGGCGATAGCGCGCGAAATCTTGCCGTTACACCGCCACAGATGCGAACATTCGCGCAATATGGCCGCCACAGACGAGGGGATATATATCTGAGACCTGGCTAAAACCATGTCTTCCTACCATTTCCTATTCCCTACCGGGGTTCCACCTTATAAGAAATGATCGTGCTGCTGGTGGTGGCGGCGGTGTTGCCATTTATATTAGAACTTACATATCCTTCAACATTATTAATATGTCTGCACAACCGCCACCATCAAATGCTGGTGAACATCTTTTTATTGAGGTGGAACTTCATCACACCAAAATCCTTCTCGGTGTTTATTATTGTCCCTCATTACGCATAGACTTCTTTTCCTCCTTTGAAACCTTGTTAGAACACCTAATTCCTTCCTACAATCATACTATAATAATGGGTGATTTTAACACGTGTCTACTAAAAAATGATTCCCGCTCCTCATCCTTTTCCGCATTGGTGGAATCTTCTGACTTGCATATCCTTCCTCTTAGTGCAACACATCATTTTCCTAATTCTGTTCCTTCTCTTCTTGATCTTATATTGGTCTCCTCGAGAGAACGCGTTGCTAAGCACGGCCAGTGCGCAGCTGACGCGTTTTCTTATCACGATTTACTCTTCCTTTCTTACAAAATTCGCCCACCGAAGGCTAGATCAAAAATCCTTATGCAGCGTAATTTTGGTGGTATAAACATTGAAGACCTTCGTGGAGATGCCAACAATATTGACTGGTCACCACTTATCACAGCTACTTCAATTGATGATAAGGTAAACTTTTTCACAGGATCTCTTATTAAGCTGTACGATAAACATGCGCCTGTTAGACCTGTAAAGCTTAAACATGCACCTGCTCCTTGGCTCACAGATGACATTAAGTTGCTCATGGCACGTAAGGCTGCAGCGAAATTTAAGTACAAAACGAGACCTAATGAAAGAACTTTAGAAAAATACATTACACTACGTGATCACTGCAATAAGGTGTGTAGGGACGCACAACGCCGTCATATTCACACTTCGGTCCAGAACGGGGACCCGGCTAAGGTATGGCGATTTCTGAAAACATTAGGAGTTGGAAAGCCACGTTCTAATAATATTCCAAAAACAGTAAATATTGAGCTGCTCAATAAGCATTTTTCTGCGTCGTCCAACTTTGACAGGACAACCAAATTAAATACAATAAACTTTCTTTCATCTCTTCCAACACCTAGTTATCAACCGTTTGTTTTTAATCCTTTTACTGATAGTGATGTTAAGAAGAGTATTATGGCAATCACCTCCAACGCTGTTGGATGTGATTATGTTAGCCGTAATATGATCCTTCCTATCCTTGAAGACATCCTTCCTGTTATCTGTCATATCCTAAATTTTTCCTTAACCAATGGCGTCTTTCCAACTCTATGGAAAGATGCTCTAATTATCCCCATCCCTAAACAGACAAATCCTTCATCAAATTCTCATTATCGCCCTATATCCATCTTACCCTTCCTCTCCAAAGTCATTGAACGCCTCGTCCATAACCAGCTCAGTGCATTTCTTTCCAGAAACAACCTCCTTAATCCCTTCCAGTCTGGTTTCCGTCTTGGCCACAGTACAGTTACATCCTTGGTAAATATTACGGACGACATAAGATTTGCCATGGAATGTGGATATCTAACTGTACTTGCACTTCTTGATTTTTCTAACGCTTTCAACACTGTAGATATCGACGTTCTGATTAACAAACTTCGCTCACTTAACATATCTCCTATGGTAATCGATTGGTTTCGTAGTTACCTGTGTGGTCGTCGCCAGCGAATACAGACTGAGGATGCCCTTTCCTCGTGGTGTAATACGTATATTGGTGTGCCCCAGGGCGGCGTACTTTCTCCTCTGCTTTTCGCAATATTTATTAATAGTATCCCAAATCAACTCAGTTCTTCCTACCACCTTTATGCAGATGATTTACAAGTATACTCTTCGGCTCCATTGGACAAGCTGTCTGAAGCAATTATGTCTATAAATAAAGATCTAGCTTCAATAACTAATTGGAGTACATCGCATGGACTTCAACTAAACCCTGTCAAGACTCAAGTTACTATCGTTGGTAGCTCTAGGAGGATCTGTAAGGTGGATTGGGCACGGCTGCCACCGGTTGTGCTTGATGGTACTATTATCCCTTACAGTAAAAAAGTGAAAGATCTAGGCATTTTAATTGATTCCGAACTAACCTGGGTATCACAATTGCAGGAAGTCAGCCGAAAAGTTTTTGCGGCAGCAGGGTCTTTGAGGCGTTTTCGTAACTTTCTCCCAATTACCACCAAAACTGCGCTTGCAAATTCCCTACTACTTCCCATTTTAGATTATGCGGATGCCAGCTATCCAAATCTTACCGAGAACCAGCTAGACAAACTTGAGCGACTTCAAAATGTTTGCATAAGATTTATATTTGGTCTACGCAAGTATGATCATGTTTCAGAATTTCGCAAAAAACTCAAGTGGTTACCAATAAGACTTCGCCGGAATGCTCATATCCTTTCTTTACTGTACAATATTTTGTTTAACCCTTCAACACCTTCCTATCTTAAGGGACGCTTTGAGTTCCTTCATGAAACACATACGAGATCCTTACGATCATCAGAAAACTTACAGTTAAAAATGCCGTCACATTCTACAAGTTTTTACGACAATTCATTTACAGTTTTGGCTACACGTCTGTGGAATGAACTACCCTTGGATATTAGACGAGCACAAACACTAGCTTCATTTAAATCCATGACTAAAACTTATTATTTGTCATTATAATAACTTAATTGTATTTATTTATTTCTTACTCATTGTAGTAGTAGGTATATATATATATATATATATATATATACATATATATTTATATTTTAGTATGTATTTTTTATTTTATTTTTGTTTCATATGTATGACTATTATAGCATTTAATATTATCGTATTTATAATACACCAACAACTGCTGTTATCTAAATCATAAAAATCCATCCAAAGGTTGTCTGGAAGAGATCGCTTTAAGCGATAAGACCGCCCATTGTACTTACCTACCTATTTGTATGCTGTCTTCTTTCTTCTTTTACTTGTATTATTATTTGGTGTGTACAATAAAGATTATTATTATTATTATTATTATTCTTATTTTATTTAACATACATAACACAAGCAAAGTTTCAGCTTTTACAAGTACTTACTTTATTAGAAACGAAGCAATATACCAGCCACTTGAAAATGCATGCAGGATGTTAATCGAGCATGTGAGAAAATTACAAACATGGCTCACGTAGTCATCACAGCCGATGATGTGACAAATGCAGTCCGTTCCATGACTAATTGGAAATCTCCAGGACCTGACGGACTGCATAATTTCTGGTTGAGATGGCTACGAAGCTCACATGTTCGTTTGGCATCTCAGATTCAGTCCGCTTTAGAATCTGGAACGCTACCCAAGTTTCTAACAACTGGAATTACTCACCTGCTCCATAAGACCGGTACCACCACGGATCCCAGTAATTATAGACCGATCACATGCTTACCATCGGTCTACAAATTGCTTACGTCTATCCTGAGTGTCAAAATTAATAACCACGTTGAACAAAATTCGATAATGTCTTATCTCTCAGAATGGATGTAAGGGAGGAGCCCGTGGTACTAAGGAGCACCTCCTAATCGATACGGCCATTAGCCAACAGGTACGCCGAAACCGAAAGAACTTGTCGGCATGCTGGATAGATTATAAAAAGGCATTCGATTCCGTGCCGCATTCATGGCTCCTAAGGGTGCTAGAACTCTATAAAGAAGATGCTACTGTATGCACCTTTTTGGAGGCATGTATGCGGCAATGGGGAACAGTTCTTACCTATCCAGGATGCCGACATGTCCGGGGTAACTGTGAACCAATATGGATTAGGCGGGGCATATTCCAGGGTGACAGCCGGGGACCCAGGCTGTATGGTTTTGCCTGGCTCTGAATCCTCTCAGTACATTGCTAGAGGGTTCAGAATTAGGCTACAGGTTACGTAGAGGTGGTCAAGTCATATCCCACCTGCTGTACATGGATGATCTGAAACTAATTGCGCCTACTGATATCCAGCTAAAAGATTTACTAAAGGTAACAGAAAACTTTAGTAACTCGATCAGAATGGAGTTCGGTGTAGACAAATGTGCAGTCATGCAAGTAAAGCGTAGTGGGATAGTAGAATCTGAGGGCATTCAACTCTCTGATTCTATTCAGCTTAGATCGCTTCTAGTTACTGAGACCTATAAGTACCTAGGTATGTCGCAAGCTTTAGGTATAAAGGAAGAGGCAATGAAACAATCATTACAGGAACGTTTTATAGGCCGCCTTAAAAAAGTACTAAATAGTTTATTATCTGGCGGCAACAAAATACGGGCCTGTAATGGTTGGGTCATGCCACTCCTTATGTACTCTTTCGGCATACTTAGGTGGACTCAGACTGAGTTAGATGCCCTGGACAGGAGAGTCCGTACATTGTTGACTTCATACCGAATGCATCATCCACGTTCGTCTGTCATGAGGTTGTATATCCCGCAAAAGTGTGGTGGTCGCGGTCTTTTAAATGCCAAAACCCATAATCGCGAGATATGCAACCTTAGAGATTATTTTCTTAAAGCGAACGGGGCTCTGCATCGTGATGTTGTCGCAGTGGACAATGGACTGACCCCGCTTGCCTTGGCTAAGCAGAACTGGCACAAGCCTGTAGTGCTTGGCGTCGACGACCGCCGGGTGGTATGGCAGAGCAAGGAGCTCCACGGCAGGTTCTATCGAGCTTTACACGGTCCAGATGTGGACCGAACTGCTTCCGTGGCCTGGCTACGCTTCGGTGATCTTTTCGGAGAAACCGAAGGGTTTGTTTGTGCAATGGCTGATGACGTTATCAAGACAAACAACTACCGGAAATATATCTTGAGAGACGGCACTATCGACATATGCATCCGACATAAGCATCATATTGGCCGGGTCATCACCTTTCCCTCTAATATGGCGAGAGTGATGATGGCTGGCCCGTGCGTCATGCTCGTGAACGAGTGCTACTTGGGATGACTGGTCAATCTTGGCATGGCATACATTTAATATTCAATCCAGTATTACCTTGTCGTGCAATGTGACCAGGAGGTGCATTTACCAGTTTAATTAAAACACGTACTCAAATTACCATACTAGATGAAACTAAATAATTGAAATCCTCTCTTTTTTCTTTATTTAATCTTAGTATTATATTAATTGGTTAATTTGTAATAATTACTTTGTATGGTTCTTTGGTTGCGTTGAGTGTTTAAATTGTAACTCATTCAAATAACTGTAATTATCTGGCGATTGAAAAGAGTAGCGTGAGTTTCTTGCCAGTTCTTCTCACAGCTCTACCTCGTCAGCGAACTGGCTGTAGGTCAATTGGCTGACAAAATGTAATGTTGACTTTTCATAAGCATCATACTTTAAGATCAAAATGAAATAAATGCTTTGACTTTGACTTCAATCATCAATCTTTGCTTACAGCACAAAGAACTTAATATTTGAAAATATTAGTCCTACCTATAAAAAAGCATTACCTACTTATTTATCTAGTTTTATTTACTTACATCCTATTCTATTCTATGAAAACAAAACAATAAAACTATCTTATACCACACAGTTGCATCATTTTCCTTTATTTACTATCTATTACACCGGAACTAATCTATCTATGTAAATATTGCGTTACAACTCATTTATTTAGCATACTAGAAACACATACGTGTTAGAGGTAGCAAATTTGAATAAAGTAGGCGGTGATAATGTAGGCGCTTGCACTTATCATTATATATTATAATAATTTTAGATAAACTAAATAAATGCGGGTAGTTTCATATAATCAATAACATTTTCTTTACTTGTTTCTGGGTGTGGTGCATCTTCGTCTTGCCTAAATTAATTGTTTTATGATTTCATAATGAGTGACTGTGAAATTGTGAATCTAAACGTGATAAAGACATTTTAATCCATGAAGGTTACTCCTATCATTTAAATACGCGAAATCATCCGGCTCGGTGTGACGTGTTTGTAACAACTTTGCTCACGGGAGATAACACTCATGTTGTTATGTCGCAAAATCATAAACATGCACATTTGCCTGATCCTGAAAAACGGCTAGAATTAAAACTGAAGGCAAATTTAAAAGAAAAAGCCAGCAGCTTGATGGACACTCCTGCACAAATCATTCAGCGGTGCATACAAGTTGTACCCAGTACTTTTTCTCCTCATATGCCTAGTATGGATGCGATGAGGAAGATGGATATAACGAGAACGGTATAAAAGTTTACAAAATATTCCAAAAGATATCCGCCAGGTTGAGATTCCCGAAGAATATATTTAGTATAATTAATGATGAACCATTTCTCATGGGTCATTTTGTGTTATCGTATTTGCACAAGAAAAAATTTTAAATTTCTAAATGTGGCAAGTTTTTGACTAATGGATGGGACATTTGACAGTTGCCCTCTCTCATTTTGTCAAATTTATACGATACATGCCATAGTTGGAACACCGGAAGGGACACACAAAATAGTTCCCCTAGCATATGGTTTGCTCTCGCAGAAATCAGAAAGATGTTACACGATTTTCTTAGAAATTCTAAAATGTCAAGCTTCAAATAAGTTGAAAGTACAACTGAACCCTGAAATAATCCTAACTGATTTTGAACTTGCGGCAATGAACGCTATCAGAAATGTTTTCCCGCGCTGTTTAAATAAACTTTGTTTTTTTCCACTTGCAACAAAGTATATATCGGCACATTCAATCAGCTGGTCTTGCATCCCGCTATAACAATGATCCAGTGTTCGCTCACAACATGCGACATATCGGAGCACTGGCGTTTTTGGAGCCAACCGAAATCAGTGATGCGTTCAATATAATAAAAACTGACATAATACCTAAAGAAGCAAACGTCGTAGGTTGGTAGTCGTACCTAAAGAAGCAAATGGTTCGAAAAATATTATATGTTAATGGATCAACAAGAATAACAAAAACAGTTAGCTCCAAAATGACAGTGTAACAATGTCAACCTCGTTTCCCACCACGCATGTGGTCAGTAAATGACAGTCTCATAAAACATGTGCCGTTAACGCAAAATGCCCTTGAATCCTGGCACAACCGCTCGAACTCATTATTGAGTCGCCGAAAATGGAATATATTTTTAACTATTAAGGAATTTATAAAGGAACAAAATCACACGGAAGGCATTATTGAGAAATCAAATCCTCGGAGCCAATGCCTAAGCGCAAGCGCAGTGAAACAGGGTATAAATAAAGAATTGAGCGGCATTTAGCGGATAAAAATGGGATGGATTTGAAATCCTGGCTGGGCACATATTTGTCATTTAATCAAATAAGAGAAAGAGAAAAAGAATGAGTAGATACAATAATATATGATTGATTTAGTGAAATGAAAATATACTTATTGGTGTTTGTTTCATTACTTATTTTATGTTTTGTTTTCGCAAGTAACATGCATATTATATTCTTTGTTTTGTCAATATTCTATAATTTTATTGTTTTATTTAAATAAAACTAGATAAATAAGTAGTTAATGCTTTTTTATAGGTAGGACTAAGATTTTCAAATATTAAGTTCTTTGTGCTGTAAGCAAAGATTGAATTCTCTAGGGCAAGTAGCCTGATCTCTTAGTAAAGACACAGTAAGCTGTAGATATGTATTTATATTTTTTGTAATATCGCTTGTCTTAAGATTGACGGCGAATTGTCCGTAGATGGAAAGGTCTGTAGTTAAAAGAGTTATAGGTTTATCGTCGTGTCGGTGAAACATTCTGTAGCTGGAAAGGTCTGTCGTCGA
This sequence comes from Parascotia fuliginaria, assembly GCA_963082885.1. Lineage (NCBI taxonomy): Eukaryota > Metazoa > Arthropoda > Insecta > Lepidoptera > Erebidae > Parascotia > Parascotia fuliginaria. The sequence goes on along the minus strand of OY720199.1, from coordinate 292,226 downwards.
AAGTGACGTAGATGAAAGTTTCTGTCGGCGAAATGTCCGTAGGTGAAAGGTTCTGCTGGGGAAACGGAAATAAATGAATCATCCTGTCGACGAACAGTCCAATGGCGAATCGGTCTTAGGAGAACGGTTGCGGAATCGAAAATCCCGGGACGCAAGAAGATCACCGGTTCTTCATTCCCTAGTAACAGTAACCACAAGTTAGTTAACAAATAAACCTCAAAAAAATACTTTCTGTCTTACTAATAAACATTTACACACTACTTATAACAGGGTTATAACAAAAACGTTACTAATAAACGCGCTCGAGCTTTACGCATGTTATAACGGCTGTGTAAGTAGTACGCCATTTCGTACAACCCTTATACAGACGTCAGACCTCGTATAGCACGCGCATAACCTACAAACTTGTGTTGTTTTGTGTTAAGTTTTCTGAAATAGTTATGGATTATTTACAATTTTTTGTTATTTTTGACGAACTCTCCAACTGGAGAATGAAGAACCACCAAGAAAAAAAAAACTTACAAATCTAGGTATAATCCCTTTATTTTAGAAGACGGCGAGTTTAAAAGTAAATATAGATTTACGAAGGCGTATGCAAAGGAAGTGGTAGATTTAATCCGGGGCGAAATTGAACAGAGTGCTAGAGGAGGTGGCTTTTCTGCAGAACTTTATGTTAGCCTACCAAAGTGACTCCACTTTGCCTGATGGTAAGCAGTAAGTGGAATCCAGAAGTGGCGGACACCATTCCAAAAGCCAAACTACTGGTATGGTGGCCTCCACTATGGCGGCTTAGTGAGATGCTTTTTCACGCCCCGCTTAAAAGACCCAGGATCAAAATTAGATGGGAACACATGCGCTGGCAAAGAGTTCCAGGCTTTAATTGAGCGACAAAAGTATGAAGTGCTGAACCGTTTGGTTCGAGACCCTTTAGATTCCACTGTGAAAGGGTGGCACTTTAGTCCCGCACGTGTTGTTCTGGATAAAAAGGGAGAGGGTGGGATTAATTCAAAGAGCTCTTCAGAACACTCTCCATGGTAAAGGCGATAGAAGACGGCCATTGAGGCGAAGGAAAGCTGACCAATTCACACACACACATGCCACGAACTCTTGAAGAAGAAGAGGTAGTCATAGCAGGATTTTGTAGTATATGTGGTTTTAAAAATGTTACAGGTGCTATTGATTGCACACATGTCAAAATTAAAAAGGTCGGTGGTGACAATGCACTATATTACATAAATAGGAAAGAGTGTGTTCAATAATCGTGCAAGTGGTATGCGTCTCCAAACTATTAATAAGGCACATTGTAGCGCACTGGAGGGGAAGTACTCATGATTCCCGAATATTCAGAGAAAGCCGAATACGGCACAGATTTGAAAATGGCGAATTTCATGGCCGTTTATTGGGTGATGCAGGTTACGGACTAACAGACTATTTGTTTACACCTGTACAAAAAATAAACCACACGAAAAAACTACGGAAAGAAAACTCACTAGTTTCGACATTTCAAGAGACGTTCAAAAGTACAGCCAAAAAGTATTATAGAAGCGTGTATGAAGTTGTGTATTTTCTACGATTTTTTATTCGAAATTCAACATTTGAGCATTATTAATGTTGTTTTTGTCATATTTAATTTATTAAAAAAATTTACACTCAGAATTAATAAGTAAAAACATGTAATTAATTTAGTGATCAATTTGATAATATTAGGTTTCAGAACGTTTTTGACAATATTGCCAGTAGTCAGTATCGTAACTATTAAATAGTTACTCAAGGCTTATTCACGGTTTATTAGTCAAGTAGTGGGTAAACAGCTATTCATCGCTTATTCAATGAATAAGTATTGCGATGATAAGCAACCGTATAAGAAAATTTTATTAGTAAGACAGTTTATGTGTACCTAATGAAACACTAATGCCACACCGACGACCAATTAAAATTTCAAGAACCAAATGTCAAATCTAATGCCGCATTAGACCCTAATGACGTTTCGTGCAACAGATATTCTTTGCAGGGAGTGTTTTCACAGATTGTTCATTAAAGTTAATGGATCATTAACTATCTTTCGTTAATGTCTGATCTTGCAACAGTTTAAAGGAACATTAACACTTTAATGATGTCATTAGTAATTAATGCCCTTTCCTGCAACTGGGTGTAAAACTTTCGCCTTTACGAATAGGTACTAACACACAAAATAACACTTTTATAAATCTCGATTAAGGAATACACTAAAATACACAAGTAGGTACACTTTCACAATAATCACAATTTCAGGAAGTACATATTTTCTTGATCTCATTGATCAGAGAAGGAGCTGGAGAAGAACGAAAGGGTGCGCTATCCAATACCCGTGCGGTATTTTGCCTCGATGCCGCGTTTATTGGTGCATTACCTTTGTTCTTGATAGAACACAGAAAAATATATTGTTAATTTCTTAAGTTTTATTCTTGATAGGTTTTACAGTTTTGCCAAGGTGTCTTCTCATTTTCGTCTTTTTGTCGTCTGTCAAGTGTCAGTGTCATTGAGTGAACGTGTGTGTGATGCGAATGTGTGTATGTGTGCCGTGTGTGTGATGCGAATGTGTGTATGTGTGCCGTGCATGTGAAGCGTATATGAATGCGTTTTATAGTTGCTTGTGGAGTGTTTGGTAACGGCGCGAACATCTTCCCGGGCGTTGAAAGGCTACAGGCCTTTCAAGATGACTCCCCATTTGGAAGTAGGCATAGGCGGTTGATGGCTCTTCGCACGAGTCCTTGCGCAGTGGAGACATCAGCAACACGGGGTAGACCATCGGCTCCAGGAAATAGTTTGGATATTCGTTCAAGGCGCCAACACAGTGGGGGTGACGAATCTTCCTTTATGAGGACAAGATCATTGAGTTTCAGCGCAGCACACTGTGTACGCCACTTCGTGCGTTGTTGGAGCTCGGCAATGTATTCATTCGACCACCGTTTCCAGAAATGCTGCCTGGCTTGCTCTAGTCGCTTGTAGCGGTCAAGGTTGTTGGCGTTGGCTTCGAGAAGACACGGAGACGGAATCGAGGTAAGTGGTCTGCCGATTAGAAAGTGTCCCGGGGTAAGAGGAGTGAAATCGTTGGGCGATGGGCTGAGAGGACAAAGGGGACGGCTATTAAGGATGGCTTCTATTTGGGCGAATAAGGAAGACAGCTCCTCAAAGGTAAGGTGAGTATTTTTTAGAATTTTGTTTGCAAAAAACTTAGCACTCTTAACTCCAGCCTCCCAGAGACCGCCAAAGTGAGGAGCGTATGCTGGTGAGAAACGGAATTCAATGCCCTGCACAGCTGCAAAATCAATAATGTCATTCTTGTTACAATTCAAGAAACTATTGATGTCCTTCGCTGCTGAGACAAAATTTCTACCATTATCACAGTAAATTGTTTTGCATATTCCTCGGCGAGCAATGAACCTTTTTAGAGTTAACAAAAATGCATCTCTAGATAAGTCGCTTACCGCTTCTAGATGAATGCATCTATAGCGGCAGCAAATAAATATGCACATATAACATTTGGTTATTTTGCAACCACGTCCTTTGCGATCCGTTATTAGAAACGGACCGGCAAAGTCTGTGCCTACGGTGTGGAAAGGAAAGTCTGGCTCTACGCGTTCAGAAGGTAGGTTACCCATAATTTGGTTCATCGTCTGCCCCCTAAAACGACGACATATGAGGCATTCGCGACATACGCGTCTAGCCAGATTGCGACCACCTATAGGCCAGTAGCGCTCCCTGACAGAAGCCAGTAAAAGTTGTGGGCCGGCGTGAAAGAGACGGTGATGCTCGTACTGAAAGATTAATTTAGTGAAATGGTTGTCAGCTTTCAGAACGATGGGGTGTTTTTTGTCGTAGGGATAGGTGGAGGGGCTGATACGACCTCCGACTCTAAGAATGTCATTTGAGTCTATAAAAGGGTTAAGAGAGGTTAGCGCAACGTGAGTTTTTAAAGGCTTGTTATTAATTAAATATTTAATTTCCTTAAATAAATATGCACATATAACATTTGGTTATTTTGCAACCACGTCCTTTGCGATCCGTTATTAGAAACGGTCCGGCAAAGTCTGTGCCTACGGTGTGGAAAGGAAAGTCTGGCTCTACGCGTTCAGAAGGTAGGTTACCCATAATTTGGTTCATCGTCTGCCCCCTAAAACGACGACATATGAGGCATTCGCGACATACGCGTCTAGCCAGATTGCGACCACCTATAGGCCAGTAGCGCTCCCTGACAGAAGCCAGTAAAAGTTGTGGGCCGGCGTGAAAGAGACGGTGATGCTCGTACTGAAAGATTAATTTAGTGAAATGGTTGTCAGCTTTCAGAACGATGGGGTGTTTTTTGTCGTAGGGATAGGTGGAGGGGCTGATACGACCTCCGACTCTAAGAATGTCATTTGAGTCTATAAAAGGGTTAAGAGAGGTTAGCGCAACGTGAGTTTTTAAAGGCTTGTTATTAATTAAATATTTAATTTCCTTTGCGAATGACTCCCTTTGTGATATTTTTATTAAGTGAGTCATAGCGCGCTCTCTTTCGTCTGTGGATAGAGGACCTAACAATTTGTCCGTGGGGCATTTTACATTATGAATAAATGTAATTAATCTAGCTACTACATTTTGTACAAATAAAAGTTTGGAGTACTTTTCGATATTAACAAGTTTGTCACTGCATGGTACTGCAGTCTCCCCGATGAAAGCGGGATGCGCTTTCATTTCAGGCAAGTCGACTGTAAGCGAAGGTTCTGTAGGCCAATGACTTTCAGGTTGCAAAAGAAGATCAGGTCCATACCACCATAAGGGAGAGTATACCTGTTCAGGATTTTCTCCTCGAGACACGAGATCTGCTGGATTGATAGAGGTAGGTACATGACGCCAGCTAGAAGGGTCGGTAATGTCATTGATAGCCGCAACTCTATTTGCGACAAATGTTTTCGCTTTACTTGGTGACCTAAGCCAGCTGAGGACGACGGTAGAGTCAGTCCAGTATACTTGCCGGTTGATTGGGCATCTCAAAGCCTGCAGGACGGTGTTGGCAAGTTGAGCGTTAGGCGCTCAACTTGCAGCGCAAAGTTCCAAGCGCGGAATAGTAGTCGGCTTTATTGGTGCTACTCGCGATTTGGCACATACTAGAGATACGTTGCTCTTGCCACTAGCGTTAAGGGATCTAAGGTAAATTGCCGTGCCAAAGGCTCGTTGAGATGCATCTGTAAAGCAATGAAGTTCGATTATAGAGACATCATCAATTATAATACATCTAGGTATCTTTAGGGAACAGAGCTTTGAAAGCTGTTCTGTAAACTTTAGCCAACAATTTTTAATTTGTTGGGGTACTGGATCATCCCAGTTTAGTTTTAGGCTCCATAACTCTTGGAGAATTATTTTAGGCTTGATTGTACATAACGATAACAGGCCAAGCGGATCAAATATTCTAAAAGTTGATGAAAGTATCGATCTCTTTGTTATGACGTTTGGGTGGGAATACTGGATATTGAAGTGGAAGTAATCAGACGATGGAGTCCAGCCTACACCTAAGGTGCTAGTGGCGTTGCTGATCAAAAGATGATCCTGTTGAAGATCAACGAGATCTCCGAATAAGGGATTAGGTAAGTTCGTTCGGTACTTGCGGAGATGAACACCATGACTGGCTAGTTCTTTAGACACGGACTGCTGAATGTAGCGCATTTCAGACTCTGTCTTGGCCCCGGTAAGAATGTCATCGCAGTACAGGTCCCTTTTTATTATAGTTTTTATTGTAGGGTCACTACACTCCTCACCGACTTGACTTAGACAGCGAGTTGCAAGGAAGCTAGCACTAGAGAAGCCATACGTCACGGTATTTAACTGCAAGATTTGTATAGGCTCGTTTTCGTTGTCGCGCCATAAAATTTGTTGTAGATGACGATCCGACTCTCTTACGGAGATAGCGCGAAACATTTTCTCGATGTCGGCTGACAACACGAACTTATGCTGCCGAAAGCGTATGAGTATATTAAAGAGTGAATCTTGAACAATTGGTCCTATCATTTGCAGGTCATTTACCGATACTCCCGAAGTAGTTTTGGCGGAAGCATCAAAGACGACACGAACACGTGTTGATTCACTATTTTCTTTGAATACAGGATGATGCGGTAGATAATAGGCCTTTTTAGATTTGTCTGACTTAGACTTAGTGAAGTGACCGAGAGCCTCATACTCATGTATGAAGTCGGTGTATGCTTGTTTGGTTTCAGGTTGCTTGCGTAAACGAGCTTCTAAGCTCAGAAGACGTTTCTTGGCCAAGCCATAGGAATCTCCTAAAACAATTGGGTCCTCGCGGAGAGGTAGTGCTACACAAAAACGACCATCAGAGGTTCGTGTAGTGTTAGATAAGAAGTGCTGCTCACAAAGCTTTTCTTCCGTAGTGAGAGCTTTGGTTTGTGGGAAATTCTCAAGTTCCCAGAACTTTGACAGTTCATCATGTAGATTTGGTGATGATTTTTCATTTAGTAGAAAATTGCACATCACCTTTTTAGAGACCTTCACAGGCTTTGAGTTAAATATGGGACCGGCAATAAGCCAACCAAGCTTAGAGCTTCGTAAAATAGGATTGTTTGGCCCTAGGGATTGTTGTTCTGAACCTATTAAGTCCCAGAATAGATCCGCTCCGATGAGCATATCTACAGGAGAAGGTTCATTGAAGTTAGGATCCGCTAAGTCGAAGTTGGATAAGTTGAGGTACCTAATATCAAAGGCAACCTTAGGTATCTTCCCTGAAATAGTGGGCAAGATGAGACAAGGCATCATAATGTTAAATGCATTGTCTTTGGATGTCAGTTGTACTGAGCAACGTTGGACATTTAATTTTAGAGGTGTGTTTCCAATACCTACTACTTCGGTATTAGATGACTGGGGAGAGAGCCTTAACCTCTGCCTTACAGATTCGGTTATAAAGGTAGACTGACTCCCACTGTCCAATAGGGCGCGCACTGTGGCGGTGTCCTTAGTTATAGGATTAGTTAAGTGAAGCATGGCGGTGCAAAGTAAGACTTCAGGAGAGGAAATGGCTGACATGGAGATAGACTCATTGTTGTTATGTTCAATTTCATCTGATTTATGAAGCAGAGAGTTGTGTCGCTTCTTACAGATTCGACAAGTACCTGGGAGTTTACATTGCTGTAACTTGTGACTACCTCGGAGACAGTTTTGACATAAATTGTGAGATTTAATAAAATTATTTCTTTCCTCTACCGATTTGCCTTTGAAAACATTGCATTGGTGTAGATAATGATTACTATTGCATGCTACACAATGCAGTGCAGAGCTGGTTTGAAGAGAAGTAACATTTTTCTTTGAAGAAGAAGTAATTAAAACTTTAGTTTGACTCTTTTGGTTATGATTATGGTTATATTTTGATTTTTCAGAATAGTCTTGTTTAGACCTATTAAATGAGGTTTCAAGAACATCAGCACGGCTCTTCAAAAAGGAGAAGAACTGCTCTAAGGTAGGTATATCAGGTAAGTGATTCCTATTTTCTTCCCACTTAAGGTAGGTTACATTATCTAGTTTACCCGATATGATATAAATAATGAGAGCGTCCCATTTATCAGTAGGTAATCCTAGGCTATTGAGGGCTCGAAGATTCTTTGTGACATGATCGATAGTGAACCGAAGTGACTTGTCTGTCTCACGTACAGATTCAATGTTCAATAATGACTTCAAATGGTTGTTTATTAATTGACGTTTGTTGTCATAACGCTCACATAGAATCCTCCAAGCTTCATTGTAATTACGGTCAGCAATTTCAAGGTTAGAAATCACTCTTGAAGCCTCTCCGGTGAGGTAAGAGTTTAAATATTGAAATTTATGAATACTCTTAATTTTCTCATTGTCATGAACCAAAGAAGTAAAAATATCTTTAAATTCTAGTCACCGGAAATAGCTACCATCAAAACTTGGTACTCGTAGTTCAGGCAAACGAAACCCGACAGCATGGGCACCATCATTATGATTACAGCAAGAATGTGCTGATGAATGTACTGACCCTTGGCTAGGAGTAGGGTACTTCTCCAATAATAATTTAGCCGATGCTATGTAATGGTAGAAATCTTGTTCAATTAAATCTCTAATAGCCAACTCAGAATCTTGTTTATCAATATTAAAAATTTCTATTTGACATTGCACCTCATCAAATTCAGTGAATAACGCTTCAAATTTTGTCAATTTCATTGCAAGTTTGCTTAATTCAATTTGTGACATACTTTCTAATGTATCTAAAATATCTAAGTTATTTTTAAACTTTGTAACGCGTCCTTTAATAGAACTACGTTTAGCAGTTAAATCTTTATATGACAAATCCTCACACGACATTATGAACTTGCAATAAAATTAAACAATTAATTAGAATGCAGCAAATAAGTAAACAAAGTTATGCATACGAAACGTTCCTCGCTTTGACCTCTCACCACTCAACTGATTGGCCGTGTCATCAGGTAGGTGCCGTTAACCGGTTTGCTATGCACGGCCATACAATGCAGTAAGACAGGGTGAGCGACGGACAACACTGAAATAGATTATTTTACCAAGCTTAGAAAGCAGCCTGAATAAATAGGTAATAGATGAGGAATGAAGATTGCTAAGCTGTGATTAGCTTGTTAAAGCTGTTGAAGAAAACAATAATAATAATAATAATAATAATAATAATAATATAATTTATTTCTCTTCCACAAAGGTGTCTTAATGCTAAAATACATGTAAAAATGGTTAGGTTACTAATCCTTTGTGGGACGGTATCCGTACTAGGAAAACCTGTCACACGGATTACCAGGCCCCCTCCATACAGACTGAGTTGACTTAACTTATTTTAAACAATTGTAAGACCCTTATTATTATAAGAGAACATTAAACTAAATTAAATGAAAAGGGAAACAAAAAAAAAACCTGTAAGGATAAAACAAGTAAACAAAAACACAGAATACAGTAAGAACACAATTTCAATCGACACACTTATTTTTAAACATTTAATAGGTTTTCAGAGGCAATATAGTCCAGGCTTAATAGGTATGAGGTAATAGTTTGCTTACACTGTATTCTAGTTAAAGGGTATATGTTTAAGATTGCATTAAGTTTATTGTAAAGGTATTACTTAGGAAACAGAAGCTACGGTGTGAAAGACTATTACGATATAATTTAGTGTCGCAAACTTTTCTTTTATTACGTTTATCAGTGTTTAATGTGGGATTAAAAGTGAGACTGGAATGTTTGCGTAACACTGTGTGTATAATAAAAAGTTGGCGAACTGTAGAAAGCTGACATTTTAAGTATAGTTCAGTGGTAGGGTAGTAGAAGGGTAAGTAATGGGCCACCTTAAGCACTGCTCTTTGCGCTCTTTCTATTTTTAACATTTGAGATTTCGAAGCACCACCCCATGTAGTGATGCAATATGTTAGCAAGGATTGGGCTAATGCGTAATAAACAGATTTTATAATTTTAATATCTCCTACAGATCTTAGGTTTTTAAATATGAAAATGAGCTTTCTTACTCGTTTGGACAGTTGCTCAATGTGTTCATTAAAGTTCAAGTTTTTATCTATTATGACTCCCAGATATTTAATGGAATCAACTTTTTGTAAATTTGGACATGTACATAAATTTGGTAGGGAATTGGTGCATGAGTGTGCTGTCAGGTGTAGAGAAGAATTGTGAATGGAGTGAGTGTTTGATAGTGTGAATGTTATGTACTTGGTCTTGTCTGTGTTGAGTGTGAGTGCATTAAGATTCAACCAATTAGAAACAATTGAGAAACCAACCTGTGCAAAGTTATAAGTTTCTTCCCAGGTATCACCATAAAAGATTAAGGCTGTATCGTCAGCAAAAGCAACGATATTGCCGTTTGCAAGTTTAAGTGTACAAAGGTCATTGATAAATATTAAAAACAATGTAGGACCTAGATTACTTCCTTGAGGAATACCGATTTTAACCTCGCAGTCATCACTAATCCAATTATCGACAATTACACGTTGAAATCTACCTGTTAAGTATGATTGAAATAATTCGAGCTGTGTACCACGGATACCAATATGTTCCAGCTTTTTCAGCAAGAGTGGAGCAGAAACTGTGTCGAATGCTTTCGCTAAATCAAGAAATATTGTTAGGACTTTTTTATTTTTTTCTAATTTTGTCACAATAGTGTCAGTCAGTCGGTGAACGGCGTCATTAGTAGAGATACTCTTTCGAAATCCAAATTGATTATCTGATAGTATATTTTTTGTTTCTAAGTATTTAGTGAGTTGAATGTTTAAAGCTTTTTCCAGAATTTTTGATAGTACCGGCAAGATTGAAATTGGACGGTAGTTGTTGACAGTCCCTGCTACCACTCTTGTGAATTGGATGAATGAGTGACTTTTTGAATTCCGTAGGAAAAATCCCCGTCGAGAAAGAAGTGTTACATATGTACATTATAGGCTCTGATAGTATATCCGAGTATCTCTTAATTATACTACTGGGAATATCATGAGAACTTTGCGCACTGCTAATTTTCAAAGAAGATATTATAGTCTTTATCTCTCCTGCATCAAGGGGAAGAAGTACAAAGGAGAATTGATTAGATGATAATTTTGGTGGTTGGTATGTGTTAGGAATTTGGCTTATAATGGATGCCGCTAATTTGTTACCTATGTTGATAAAGAATTTATTAATTACATTAACTGATTTCAATGGGTTATTATAATTGATGAGACTTGTCGATGGTGTGCTCTGAGTTTCAGTGTATGTTATAGCTTTAATTGTCATCCACAGCTTCCTCGTGTTACCGTTACAATTAGCCAATTCATTTTTGTCATAATTTTGTTTTGCCTTTTTTAATATTACGATATATACGATATAACAAAAATTACGATAGCGAGTATATGTTATCTTGATAGTCATATCATGGGGATGTTTTTTACATTTCAAATGTAAATTGTCACGGTTTCGCATGCACCTTAATAATCCAGGAGTAAACCCATGGCTTTATTAGGCGCTTCCGTCGAGGGACAATCTTATTTATTGAGCAACTATCTACCTTAGCACGTCGTTCACGTTGCCCATAGAATAAATAGCGTCAAATGATAATTCTTTTATTTTATTATCGAGACATTTGTACTGGATAAATTTAATTTTTTTAGAGAGGCGATATGAGGAGCGCACTTTAGATATGCTTAATATTATACTATAATGGTCGGTTAAAGTTGTAGGTGAAACTATACATTTAACGGATAATTTAGACTTAACCATGACATGGTCAAGGCACGTCCTAGTATGTGTGGGGAAGTGGTAGGCTGGTAACATGCCATGCGAAGCCAATAGGTTAATAAATCTCTGTTCTTGCATCTGTAGCAGAAGTTGAAATGTCTATATTAATATCGCCAGTGAGGAACACGTTTTTATATGACAAAAGCGACAAAAGCAACATATTAAGAGATTCTAGAAATTTAGAGATATTCCTTTCTCCTGGTGGGCGATAAATAGCCAATATTACAGTCTCAGTATTAACATGTAACAATAAACAATTTGCATCTTTCAAATCATGTTCATATATATTATATGGAAGGGAGGATTTATAATATATAATAACACCCTCATTTTGCGACCTATTATTCCTTGTATATGCAAAATGATAATTGAGCAAAGTTGGTATAAAAGTATTTTGTGATATCCAACATTCAGTCAAGATAATCATATCCCAGTCAACATTAGATTGAGCTATAAGTGCTTGCAATCCAGTAATATTACGTTTCACGCTTCGTATATTTTGTATTAAGATATTCAGAGAGCTATTGTTGCTAGTACATATTAATTTAGAGCAATCATCGATCTTACAAGTATATGAATCCGCCACAGATAAATCATCAAGCTCTTTATGAATAAAAGATTGCGAATTGTTATCGAATTTTATTAATAGGTAATATTATTACATATTTACGTTCATTTATGAGGTATACTAACTGTAGATTAGAAAACTTGGTCTTGTTAGCGTGAATGACAATTAGATGTTTTATATTCATATATGTATAGTTTGTGTTGACTGTAAGCTTAAATTGGGTAGTAGTTGCATTGATTAAAAGTTGACTCTTAGTGTGAGTGCGGTTTTTAGGATAAAATAAAGTGTGATATTTTATGTAAGTTATATGGGAGATTATGTGTAGGCAAAATATAACTGCTTGTGTGGTAATTATAAAATGGTGTATATCTGAATGAGTATTGATAGTGTAAGTGTGACATTCTATTCCGAGATGTCTATTATTTGCAAAACAAAGAGTAAACAGTAATATGGTTAGAAACATGCAAAAAAAAAAATAAAAAATAATAGAATAAAAAGAAGTTATAGATAGTCATTTGGCATTCCTTAGACTCTCAACATCATGTTCAGAGTTAATGCGTATAGGAGATGAATCAATATTTTTCTTGAGATAGATTATACCGTTAGTTGTCCAGCAGAAGGCAAATCCGTGAGTCTTCTGCAGTGTTCTTGCTAAATAGTAAAGTTTATGAGCATAATGAGTTAGAGTTTCGGAAACATATATTGGTTTTATTTGATGATTATTTTGGAGATTAAGATGCGACGTGTTTAATTTTGCATCATTAGATTTAGTCTTATTGAAATTTCTCACACCCCTGATGAATTTCTCCTTAAGTAATATCGTGGTGAAATCAACAATAATTGAGTTTTTATTTTCTTTGGAATTAATCCTGTATATGTCTTTAATTCCAGAGTCATCCATACTAATATCTAAAGTTTTGCTCAGGTTCACTATTGTGTTACAGAGGTCGGTTTTTGATTCTCTTTCGAATTTAGGAATATTGCGAATCTCAATTCCAGACGAGCAAGCCTTCCGCTCTATTTTCTCGAGCTTAAATTCAAGGTCTCGTATCGTCTTTTTGTCAGCCTGTCTCTCAGATTCTAAAATACTAATCTTTTTTAAAAAGTCATCATATTTGTCAGACATCATCGCGACACTGTTCTTTAATTCATCATTTTGTTCCGTAAGTTTGGAGATTGTGCATTGAAGATCAATAAAACGTTTTTCTTGGTCCCGGGAGAAATTTGAAAATAATTCTTTAATCATTGTAGATATATTACTGTCCTGTTCAGAATATTTCCTCTTTTTACGCTCAGTAATATGTGACGCAAGTGAATGAAGATCAGGTGCCGATTCACAATGTTGTATCTGTGAATCCATCGCAGCCGAAGCTTGTAACATATTATCCGCTTGGTTATAAACAAGCGCAGGCGCCGCGGAGGACGACTGCGGGGCAGGTGAGGTGGGAGGTGTGCGCTTGAGCGGCATGCTTGTCAATGTACTAGGACTGTAGGGAATATTCTGCAGTGAGCGCTATTTAACTCTTAAATAGTTATTATGTCGTTGTAGTTCAAGGAGGTCAAGTTAAAATGGTTGAGATCGACGATTCCGTTGCTATTCACTTTCCGTCCAGCTAAGCGAGACCCCTCACTAACACAAAGGTGGTTTATTTGCATAGATTAGCGATTGTTTTAACTAACTGTCTCATTCCCGCACGAAGCTTTTGATGTTGGTTGGCTCATTCAATACAACTTATTAGTTGATCGATGACAATGTGTGTATCTATGCTGTGCGTCAGTCTCTGTGTGTGGTGTACTCACAGTTTGGCAGGCGCCGGCGGCAAACTGGAACTCTTTGAGATCTATGTTTTCCTAGTATTTCACTTCAATTTATGAACAGTATTTTTGGCAATAAATAATTATTAGAAATATTTTTTGCGAATAGTGTGGACTCAAAACACGTCTGTACTCAACAGAGGTCCGGAGGGAAGGGGGAACAGTGCAGTGCAAAGGTCCCTAAATGTGAAATGTAATAGTTTAATTCATTTGGGTAGTGGCTTCACTGTGTTATTACTTTGGTTTATTTATTTTAGTGAATATTAGTTACTTGAAGTGTAGCAGAATAATAAGCAGACCTTGAAATGTGCTTGGGATGCCTAGGTGTGACCTAGGTACACTAGATTGTGCTAGATTTAGGCACTAGGCAATGGTTTTGATTGATAAATGATAAATAGGCGCGTTGCTATGAAGTGAAGACTGAACAAGTATAGTAATAGCACTGCAGATAGGCACAAACAGCTCATCAAACCCTTGAGGAACAAACCACCCTAAATACCCAAATAAAGGGGATAATTAAGGTAGGATAGATAAAGGAACGGGCTCACAGTATGATTAAGCAGGCATGCGATGTGTCTGGAGTATCCTTGTGCAATAGTTCTTCGTTGATTGTTCAATCCACGTGCACATGTCGCAACTTGCTAGAGTTCCCGCTGGATTGGAGCGTTCCCGACGAGTGGACAGGAGTTTACGTAGGCGCGACGTATTTTCTATAGCCACAGTGAAGTATTCCTAGGCGTTTTACGGGAAAACTGGAACGTTTCTTCAATAGTGTGGTGAAACACGTGGCGGTAACCTATAGGTGTCCTTTGACTCGGCGGTTGGCGTAGTAATATTGTTACTTTTTCGTAATCCTTATTGTCTGCAGGTCCTGTCACGGTCGCCAATTATGTTCTTGATAGAACACAGAAAAATATATTGTTAATTTCTTAAGTTTTATTCTTGATAGGTTTTACAGTTTTGCCAAGGTTTCTTCTCATTTTCGTCTTTTTGTCGTCTGTCAAGTGTCAGTGTCATTGAGTGAACGTGTGTGTGATGCGAATGTGTGTATGTGTGCCGTGCATGTGAAGCGTATATGAATGCGTTTTGTAGTTGCTTGTGGAGTGTTTGGTAACGGCGCGAACAACCTTTTATATCACATCAGTAGGTTATGGCGTGTTCCCACAGTGGGAAACAGTGGTAAATTTAGAGTTGGAATTTAATTATTTCTTATGACTTATTATAAATCTAGGTAAGACTGAAATATATGCACCTAAGTCATTAAAAAAATAAAAATTAGATTTATTTTTACTTACTATGAGGCAATAGTCGTTGACCGCACAACTTTCCGCCACTGGTTGCACATGTCCTAGTTTTCCAAGCTGGGTGGTGGAGTCTTGGTTCTCCATTTGCAAGGTGAAAAACACTTCTTAGCCCTGCTCCTAAACTTTAGATGGTACGGACACAACCATTTGGGGTTATCTGATGTAATGCGTGGCCTTGAACGCGAACGTGTATGAGAATAGCTCCTGAATCCGCTTCTATTTGTTTGTCTTTCTCTGTCCATTTCGTCTATCCTTAGGTTTATATTCGCTATTTCTGATATTATTTGCCAGTGTTGTCGAGGTTACTGATCCGCGACTTACTTCCGAAATTTTAGCAGTTTGGTTTGTTTCCATAATTTTGTTCGCAATCAAAGCTAGTTCTTCCAAGTACTTTGCTGATGTTACTGTAAGCACTGCTCTTACTGGCGCTGGTAAATATCCTTGCCACAAAATTTTTAATGTGTCGTTTTCGATTTTTGCTCGGGCCAGTTCTTTTATCCTCCGTAACAGCTGGCTAGGTTTTTTATATATATTTAAAAAACGTCGATGTCTCTGTGTCAATCGACGAGGAATATATCAGCACTAGCCTAACAATACTTGATAATTGGAGAGATGTGCCAAGCGATGGTCTCATACCATTACCTAGAAGCAGTACCAATCACTCTGAAGAGAGAGCTCGTATAGTGCGTGATAGTTACGTTAGCTATTTTGTCGGAGATGGTTCTGTGAGTTGGCAACTAAGAACGATTCATTAAATATCTCAATACCTACCATGTATTAATAAATAATTAATAAAACAGTCTACTTACCAAATTACTTTCACTTTCTTTTGGTGTCAGATATTTAAAAATCAGCAGATAGCGCGCTATTTTTTTCTGTGTGGTGTGGGATGTTTGTGGCTTTCACAACCTTACGCGGACTGTCGGTGAGCAGAAGGCTCTCAACCGTTAAAGATTTTTTTTATTTTTTTTCACTTTCTACATCTTTCGCACTGCGCACTCTAAACCTGGTAGCCAATCGAACAGACTTGTTTGGTTGTGCACTGAGTGAATTCACCAAGACTACTTTGTACATAATATGTTATGTAAATATATAATAACCAATCAGTATATTACTCTATTGCATTGGGTAAGGTAACCTGTAAAAATAGATGTAAGTTTGGAAATAAATAAATAAATCTTGTAACAATGTTTTGTCTAGAATAAAAGTGGCATATGCTTTATTACATTCAATAATTAGATTGATGTAAATCAAAAGCTCATTTTTTACTAATGAGATACTATTTCTGTTTCTTTCTTCTCGCCATTTCGAATTCTTAACCGAAAATATCCTTTCCGTAAATTCTGAAGTGGTGGGAATATAGAGCAGGGATGACATAAATAAATTGGGTCAGTTATTTTTAGAAGGTATTTTTTTTATTAAGCTGCTATTTTCGCCCTGTAGTTTTTGCAGTAAACTTACTACAATCTTTTAATTTTGCAAAAAATTCATTCAATGTTGTTATTTGAGAGCGTAAATTTTAAATTTCTGATATTGTCACACAGTCATTAAATGTAACCTCTTGTTTTAAAGTTTGGAATTTTGCTAATTGCTTTCACCGTAATCAAATCATTTATTAAGATAGTCTAAACATTTATCAATAAATACCAAAGGATTCTTTTGAATTTCATTACTTTCTGTGGTGAATTTTACTTCTAAAGATTCGATGACCATTTTGTTTATTTATTTTTTTATTTATTTATTTTATTTTATTTTTTTGTTGTTTTCATAACCAAAAAACTATTATTTTTAACGTTTTTCTAGCGCCGATTTTAAAGTTGATTAAACTTTTGAATGGCGCTTAAATTTACTACTTTATCTGTTTATGTGGAAATACTATAGTCGATAAAATCAGAGAAATGTGTAAATTTTGATGATGTTTTGAGAAAACGGCCTAAGGATATCAAAATATATTAAATCATGTATAAAAAAGCTTCTATAATGTTAAGAATTAGTTATTTTATTCACATCAATAGAAATTTAACCTTTACACTCGATATTAGTATAACTACAACAAAAAAAAATTGCATTAAATTACATTACACGGCGATGCAAAAAAAAAACGCGCAAAGAGTCAAGAATCGGTTATAGCTCTCTGGAGCGTAGGTATGTATGAAACATATAGCCGAGTCATACTCAGCTAATCGAACAACTTTCATCATATTGGCCCCACTATTATGAATCAGTAAATGTATTTTATCATGTTCAAAATCCCAACGGTCCGCGACAGCATTAAGCTCCTTTGCTATATTTTCGCCTTAGTGTGTACCTTAAAAGGGCTTCATTGCAAGAACTCCATGTTCTAGCTTAAAATCAGAAGATATTTCAGTCACCGAAATTGGAGGAGCACCTGCAATACTGGCAATTTAGTTTGTTCAAGGAGTCTGTTGAATCCGGTTCTTTCTACTATGGATAATGGCTCGTTGTCAAGTGCAATCATTTCAGCTATTCAATAATGATATTTCTTGGCCTTTGGATCATTTACGTCCCAAAGTGATTTTCTTCCGAATGATTCTTTCAAGCTCAATTGCATATTTTTCGAAGAACTTGTCTTCAGGTTAGCTAACGCAATTGTAGTTGGCACGTCATTGGCTAAATTTATATTCATATTCGGTTGGCAAATAATGCTTGCTGGCATGAGCCATTCGGTGTACTAAATTCATCAGGATGATTTGTTTTTATATGATTCTTCATGGCAGTAGTACCTAGAAAATACGAATGTAGGTTATATTGTTAACAAAACTATGTTACCTACTAACTTGTAAATACGATCGACTTTAATGTATGGACGGCCGCATATTCGGCTATCCAGCTTCAAGGTTGGCCGAATATTCGGTATTCGGTATCTGGCACAACATCTATCCGTTTCATCTCTAATAATTTCAGTTAAAGGTCTTAAATTCATTTAGGATAGATTCAAAGGCGTCAGTCAATGATTTACCTTTAAATTTATTAATCAGAACGGTGGTGTAGTTTCCTACGTAAAAGAAACTTGGAATGCCCTGGTGCATGAGCCGCTTTTTGATGAGGCAAACTGTCTTGTAATAGATATTCCTAATACTATAACTGTTGTAGCTATATATCGCTCCCCATCTTTCAGGAATATTGACACATTTCTCTTGTCTCTTGAATCCAATCTTGATAAACTTAACGATAGACAACATTTGGTGTTGACAGGGGATATAAATATAAATATAGCTCCAGGGTCAGTAGACAACAAATGCTCTGAATATCTATGCCTTACAGCTGAGTTTGGTTTTTTACCAGTAATCACTGAGGCAACTAGAGGAACTTCAATACTCGACCACTTTTTTATTAGATCAGATAGAACAGCGATAGGTGCGATATGCAAAGTTGACGTAACTGACCATGATATTATCATGTTAGGTCTCAACCTTAACAAGAAAAAACTAACTCGTCCGAGTCGAGTAACACTTAAGAGAGATGTAGAAGCTATTGAAAGAGAACTCATGCTAATTGATTGGACCTTAATATTTGAAAATGCTAATGCCGATAATTCGGCACTTGCTTTCATGGGCAAAATTACGAGTATAATTGATAAACATACTCACGAGGTCAAATTAAGTCGCTCAAAGTACACCTTGAAGCCTTGGGTTACGCCAGGTCTGATGCGCTGTATGCGCCACAGAGACGGTTTGCATCTACGTGTAAAGACATACCCAAACGACCAAGTAGCTAAGGTTGTATACACCCGGTACCGCAATTTCTTCGGCGAATTAATGCGCAAAATTAAAACAAAATACGAGAGCGACGAGCTGAGTACCAATAAAGGTAATCCGCGTCGACTGTGGAAAACCATCAACAGCATCTGCCACCGAGTTTCTAATAAGCGTGAGCCTGTAGAACTTCTGTCTATGGAAGGATCAAAAGATTCCTCGCAGTCACTAGACAGGTGCAATGAGTATTTTGCATCAGTCGGCCAAAAGCTAGCAGACACAATACTTACTACAAATAACCTGTCTGAGAATTGCCTAGCTGCTGAGGTTGACTCTAGCAAATCGCCTGTGGGGTCTTTCTTCTTACAACCTACAGATACCGGGGAAGTGGAATCAATAATTTTACTTCTTGATAACAAGAAAGCTCCTGGAATCGATAAAATCACTAACTCCCTTGTCAAGAGTATTAGGAACGCAATCATTGAACCACTTACTACCATATATAACATGAGCCTTTCTTCTGGCGTTTTTCCCAAAATTTGGAAAGACGCCGTGGTCTGCCCAATATTCAAAAACGGCGATAAAAAAGAGACCAGCAACTATCGACCAATATCTCTTTTAAGTGTTTTTTCGAAGATTCTTGAGAAGTTAGTAAATAAAAGACTGATGACTTACTTGGAGTCGAATCAACTAATTTCGAACAGACAATTCGGATTCCGGCAGGGAAGAAGTACGGAGGAGGCTGTATGTCTGTTAACTCAAGTGGCTGTGTCCCACATAGACAAGGGCCAAAGCTGTATTGGTGTATTTCTGGATCTGGCTAGGGCCTTTGACAGTGTCTCCGTTCCGATTTTGTTAAGAAAATTGGAGACTACTGGCATTAGGGGTGTGGCACTAAGTTGGTTCCAAACTTATTTGTCGGAGCGGAGTCAGTGCGTGCGGGTTGGTCAATACCTAAGTGCACCCCAATATATACGATACGGTGTGCCCCAGGGCAGCATTTTAGGACCTACCTTGTTCATTCTTTATATGAATGACATTCATAATATCTCCATCAATAATGCAGAGGTAGTATGTTATGCGGACGATACGGCAATAGTTTTCTATGGATCGAACTGGTATGAAGCTCGCCTTCATACGGAGAGAGGTTTGTGCCAAATCTCAAACTGGCTAACCAGGAATCTCCTCACACTAAATATCAACAAGACTAAACACATGTTTTTTCACAAAACAGCAGCATCCGCTCCACCCTTGTCTTTAGATATAAAGATACATACCTGCGAGGGAACGAATGCTTTGTGCACATGCGATAGTCTCGACAGAGTCGACGTTATTAAGTACTTGGGCGTGCTAATCGATGAGAAGCTTAACTTCCAACGGCACATTGATTTTCAGGCCGGGCGCGTAAGGAAAGTCATTAATATCATGAGGCTGTTGAGAAATGCTGCGACACCAGAAACTCTAAAAATGATATACTACGGTATTTGTCAGTCTTTACTAACATACTGCAGTCTGAGCTGGGGCGGAGCAGCCAAAACGCACATGATCCGATTGGAGAGAGCCCAACGCGCTGTTCTAAAAACTATGCTTAAGAAACCACGCAGATATCCGACTACAAACCTCTACAAGGAAGCTGGAGTGTTGAGCGTTCGCAACCTGTTCGTCCTTCGAGTCTCACTAGCAAAACACAAATCTGTTCTTAATGACCCTAATTACTCCGAACTAGTAAAAAAACGTGTTTTCCATGTATCACTTCCCACCACGCGTACGACTTTTGCAAGACGTTTCGACCCTTTCATAACATCTTTTATTTATAATAAAGCTGTAAAAGCATGTGACATTAAGCTTTGCTCAGTACCTGAGGTTAAACGAAGACTTTCGCATTGGTTGGCTGACTTGACGTATGACCAAACTGAACTAATGGTGCCTAGCATTCTGTAGGTGGACTATAGTAGAATATTTAATTTATTTATATTTTAATTTAATGTAATTAAATGTAATCTATGTGTAATGCACTAGTTTAAACTTTTTTATTTAATTGTATTTCTTATTTGCTTAATAGTTAAATATCATTGTAATTTTTAACTTATTTTAGATCTTATTTTTCATTTTACAGACGTTTTTGTATATTACCTATTAAATAAATATTGTTAACTCTGAGGTGTGACTAACCGTAAATACGACAGTGGGACCCCACGATACAGGCTTGCCTAGTGTGGGGACCGTAGAACAATATTTGTCACCATATAACATGCTTTAAGTTTTTCGTAATGTTAAGTTTATTTTGTGTACCCACATTTTTATGCATGTTTTTAATAAATATTTTTTCATTTTTCATTTTCATTTTTCACCTACAACCAGTTCGCTAACAAAAGTAGAACCTTGAAAAGAACTGTCAAGAAACTCAGGCCATTCTTTTAACACGCTTACTACGAGGCTTAATTTAACGAATTTTCCAGCCGTGCGATAGTTAAATGTATTACGAGTATATACAATTTGTATTTTCATAAACAGAGTTACGATTTATTTCAAATAAAAATCAAACAATTTATTCGTTTGACTTTTTTTTATTACATCGAGTGTTACCATTAATAGAATTACCCTAATAATATATTTTTAAATAACATAAAAACATTAGTTAAGTGAAGGTTCATACAGATATTATACATATTTCGTCTTATAGAATGCTCTCGGGTATCGATATCTATATCGATTCATCAAAAATCAATAGTCTTAACTATCTTATGACTTTATATAAAAAACATAAAATACACTTGTACGGCTTTTTGGTAATACTTTAAATAAAAAAAAATTAAGTGTATGTGTGTATACTACAGGGAACGTACCCCACATGCTTAGAGTCAGATTCATGCATGTGAAAAAATACACAAGTTTAGCATGAAATGGTTATTTATTTATCAAAATCAAAGTATCAAAACACAACGTTCAAGAAAACAAAAAAAAATTTAGACAAAATCTCTTTTGGACCAATCAGATCATCATCATTGAAAATCAACTTATTAAAACGCCAATTCTGGTTTTTTCATTAGCACTGGTAATATTCCGACAATTAAATGCTTCCAAGTAAGGTATTTTTGTAAGTTTTGGGATATTATATATATTTTGTGTCTTTCCTGGGTTGGACACGTGCCAGTCGCCGTGCCAGCTAAAGCCGTTAATTTCGACTTTAATGGTCCAAATACGCCAACATTTAATTGTTGAAGATGGTGAGTCGTGTGTTGTGGAAATGAAAGGCATACAATATCATGGTCACGCCAGTAGTTAATTGCATCAATAGAAATGTGGCTTTTATGCTTGTCACATAAAAGCATTATTGGATTTTCCTTCAAACATAAAATTTTCTGGTTCATAAAAAATGGCTTGAAGGGGTTGAAATAGAAGATGAAGGTTTTTTATGGAAATATAACCGACATTTACGCGGGCGGTGCTGTGGGCAACAGCTAGTTTTATCTAAAGCCACCCTCTTGCCTCGTCTCAATACTTTTATTTCCTTAAAATCAGAGACATTAGAGTCATATTTGATGTCTTCTTTTTTATGAAGCCAGTTTACAATGTATCTTGGTATTCTTAATTATTGTGTTTTTTAGGTCTCCTCCGCCTTTCCCGTGCGCGCCGGTACGTAGAATGTACTTTCGGGATACTAGCCAACAAGTGGCGAATTTTTTATCGTCCTCTTTATGTACACAGAGAATTTGCTGTTGCAATTATAAAAGCATGTTGCGTCCTTCACAACTATGTACGGGAGCGTGATGGGTACAAATTCGAAGACACGTTGTATATTCCCCCGACTATTGAAGGAAGGAATACCTCCCTGCCAGCCTTCAAGAGGAAATAGAACATCTACACAAAATAGAGATCTATTTGCTGACTACTTCGTGGGTGAAGGACAACTCCCGTGGCAAAATCGAGTAGCTCTGAGAACACAATAAAATAAACATTACTTACCGAGTTCGTTTATTTCAGTTATTGTTAATTTTTCATTTCCAAGTATTTCTATGATCTCTTCCCACATCATCCTTTTTAAGTCTCGATTGGCGTAGTCTTCATAGGACATGTCCCACAACGCCCTCCTTGTCTCAATCTCGGTTATAAATCTTTCCGTGTCGAAAGACATCGCGATGATCTCAAATCACGGATTATTCCCATCTGTCCCTCTGGTTTGTCTCACACCAAGTGCTTCATGCAAGATCTTCTGAATGGTTGTCCCTGAGATGCCGAAAAGAGCCTCTATCTCTCGATACGTCACAAAACGATCTTCGAGAATTAGTTGTCTCACAGCAATGATGTTATCTTCAGTGAAGGCGGATTTTGGGCGTCCTTCGCGAGATTTGTCACTAACAATAGTATGTCCACCCTGGAATTCTAAATATCAGCGTTCGACAGTCGGCAGACATGGGGCTTCATCACTGAACACAGATGTTAGCTCTTCAAAACACTGAAGCCGTGT
This sequence comes from Parascotia fuliginaria, assembly GCA_963082885.1. Taxonomy (NCBI): domain Eukaryota; kingdom Metazoa; phylum Arthropoda; class Insecta; order Lepidoptera; family Erebidae; genus Parascotia; species Parascotia fuliginaria. The sequence goes on along the minus strand of OY720199.1, from coordinate 269,087 downwards.
CAGACTTCTTTTAAAGTTGTAGAAAATTATTGCACGAACATTTTCCTTAGAAAGATTCATTTTCGTACGTAACCTGACAGATTCCAATCGATGCTGTGACTAAACAATAGCATTAATCCTAATACTTTCAACCGTTTTGAGATTCAAAATTTGAATACATTCGAATATAAAACACCCTTTCATGGGCACTATGTTCGATACATCAAATATCTATCACAATTTCTCCAACAAATGCCCAAGAGTAATTTCTCCAGCTACAAACTGCATTTGACATTTATATATATATTCGTCTTTGGCAATATTTATCTTAATTCGTCTATTTATTATCGGAAGTAACTGGTTTTGTATCTGTTGAGTTATAAGACTATAAAAAGCTGCGTCTTTTTCTAAAATAATTAACAGCACATTCAAGTTGGGCTTCTTTTTACCGATTGCTTTACGGTACGTTCACACGGAGACACGATTTGCCGAATCTTATTTTCATCGGATCTGGAAAAACCGAATGTTGTATTCACACAACACATCTTGCTTGGCCGTATCCGACGGCCTCGTATCGGGATCTCGTGTGAACTCACCATCCGGCTTTTATTAGCAAGAGCGCGCACAGTTCCTCACGTTGATTTGGAAGCGATGGACGTGAACAGTCTTGCTATACTATACTAGTATTATCGCCGTCAGCGTCGTAGAAAAAGATTGTGGTTAAACCCAATAGTACAAAGAAGATCAACAGTTGGTGCCTTTACAACTCTAATGCAGCAGTTAAGAAATGATCCACAAAAATTTTTTAACTACTTTAGAATGACTATACCTACATTTGATAATCTTTTGAAAAAAGTGGAAAAAGATTTGAAAAAGCGTGATACAAATATGAGGAAAAGCATTAGACCAGAAGAAAAATTAGCGATATGTATAAGGTAAGATTGAAATACTGTATTTTATTATAATTAAATTATTTATTAAAAATATGATTAAGAAATTATAGAAAATCGCTTGGTAGGTACACAGTTTGAAGTTTCCCAACTACATATTATGAAAGTCTGGTAAATCAGAAGCATTCGATTGAATACTTTGAGACTCTGGTGATGCTTGGTACTGCGATGTAAAATAGCCTTGTGATTGTGCCACATTTGGTTGATAGTTGTATGTTGATGAGTGTGCAGGAGACCATTCATTTCGGTTCTTTATATTTTGCAATAAATTTAAGATGCCTGATTGAAATTCTAATGTTTGATTATCGTTTAGCGTTGCCAATGATGGAAGTAGACTTTTAAAGAAAAACAAATTACGGTCTTCTTTCATTTCTTCTTTCTTCTTGCATTCCATTTGATAATCTATAAACTCACTCATTTTCTTATCAAACACGTTTAAATTCTGCCTCGATGGTCTGCTTTTTTTTCTTTTCGAACCACCTACAAAATTTTCATTATTAGTTTCTTGTTGACTTTCATCTGTAGCATCTTGATTATTTGCGACATCTTCACCAAATAAATTGTCCTGAGCCATCGCACTGTCATGGGTAACATCTGATGTAACTGTAGCGGCTGTACTATCGTCTGCTGGGTTTGGTGTAGCAATAGTTGCACTATCATGTGTGTCAGCTGGCGTCACAATTTTTTTTAAGAACAACATTTGACGATGATAAACGTAGGCTCTCGGACATGTCGCAGACGATCCTGATTTTTTTGATTTCTTTTTCTCATTAATACTCCTCATCCAGCTGTCTCTAATATTAGTCCACTTCTTTACGATCGATTTAGCTGAAAAATATAATTAAATTTACTTGCAGATATATGGCTTCTGGGTGTTCATAAAAGGATTTTTATTACGCCTACCGAGTCGGAGTGTCTACGATCAGTAACATTATTAAGGAAGTAACGAATGCTATTTGGAACAATTTGCATGGGGAGTTTATGACATTACCCAACACAATATCTGACTGGGAATATATCGCCAATGGATTTAATACTAGAGCAAACTTTCCCCATTGCATTGGTGCAGTGGACGGTAAACATATTAGGATAAAAAAGCCAAACAACAGTGGTTCCATGTTTATGAATTACAAAGATTTCTTTTCCATCGTATTATTAGCAGTGGTTGATTCATATTATAAATTTACATACATCTGTGTGGGCTCGTATGGAAAAGAATGCGATTCGACAATATTCAAGGAGTGTACTTTTTGGAAAAAAACTAATAGATGGTGATTTGCAATTACCGGCAGCATGTCCACTGACAAACGATTCCGATTTATCGATTCCGTTTGTAGTAATAGGCGATGAAGGTTTTGGCTTGCATCAACATTTGATGAGACCTTACGGCGGAAACCATTTGGATAGAAACAAAAGAATATATAACTACAGATTAACCAGAGCTCGACGCTATGTTGAGTGCGCCTTTGGGATATTAGCTAACAAGTGGCGAATATTTCATCGTCCACTGGATGTTGATACCAGCACAGCAATATCGATTGTAAAGGCTTGCACTGTACTTCATAATTTTATAATAGATATGGAAGGTGTACAGTCGAACATAGAAACAACAAGCAATGTATCATCAGTGGTTAACGTGTTCACAGATGCACCCAATGAACAAAATAGTACACGAGGTGGACGATGTGCTAATGTTATACGATCTGAATTCACAAATTATTTTATTTCTACAGCAGGAGCTGTGCCTTGGCAAGACGAATCAATCTAACGTTAATTTTGTAACACACTGCTAATGTACAAATACTTAACCTGTTTACTTTAAAAAATTACAAACTTACCATAATCCTGCCTGTTTTTCTCCTCCATTTCTTCAAAATCTTCATTCAAAATTATACATATTTCTCGCCAGCCAGCAGTTCTCAAGTTTTTATCCTTGTATATTTCGAGAGTTTTGTCCCATAAAACTGGCCGATTTTGGACAAGAGAAATTAAATTTTCAACGTTTATATTTTTCGTCGTCATAGCGAGCGGTCAGTCAAAGCGGGCGAAAAGAACTGGCGACTGGCAAGCGCACGTGCAGTGTGTCCCTCCCACCCACCCCTCCTTCCCAGCTTGTGCGACGCATTCGGTTTCAAGATCCGACAAAAAACCGAATCTACCCCTGCGTGTAACGTATGAACGCATGTATTGAATGCCCTATACCACTGTATCGGATCTGCATTTTGCAGTATCGCCGGATCGGTTTGTAGTCGCAAAATCGGATGTCAACTTCAGCAAGATTCGGTTTTTTTGTCGTGTCTTGAAACCGAATGCATGTGTGAACTCCTTCATTGAAATACTTATGCCACTAAACCGAATCCTGCAAAAAACCGATTCGGTAGAGAAACACTCGACGCCGTGTGAACGTACGGTTATTTAATCCATGGTGCCATCGTTCTAAAAAGTTAGTAGTACGATGGCGCTCTTTAAAGACGCACCATACTTTTCTAAATTCTGCATCATGTGGTTTAATCCATTGTTTAATCATATACAAACGAAATTGTTTACTCTGATCATCATCTGGACTTTCTGATGCGATGTATGACCAACCATTTAAAATTTCATTATCAGGTATTAATGGAAGTACGGCACTCAATGATACCTGTCTTTTTAAAAGTTTCGACTTCGTTAACCCAAAAGCTGCTCCCTTCTTCCATACAGCGTTATTGTAATGTATCCATACATAAATGCATATTTTAAAAGACTTCTGACTGAGTGACTGACTGACTGACTGACTAAACCACTGGTCGTAGCGACTTGAAATTTGGAAGGTGTATTTGTTTTAATGTCTAGAGGTGTACTAAGAAAGGGTTTTTAAAATTCAATCCCTAAGTGTATGAAAGGGGATGAAAACGATTGTATGAAACTTCTTCATTTTTTAACTTAGTTTCGAAATTTTGTTTTAAAATACTTCTATTTAAATAAAAAATACCATCATAATTTTGTTTTAGGGATGAAATAGAGATGAAATATTGTATGGAAAGATCTTTGCTTTTGAAGTAAGCGACTTGAAATTTGCAGGGAGGTGGACGGAGGAGGAGGGAGAGGGAAGGAAGCAGGAAGTGAGGAGGAAGTGAGACTGACGTGAGTGGGAAGTGAGGGGAAAGTAAGGGGCAAGTGAGGGAAAAGTGAAGGAGAAGTGAGGGAGAAGTGAGGGGGAAGTTAGGGGAAAATGATGGGAAAGTGAAAGAGAAGTGAGGGAGAAAAGAGTGAGAAATGAGGGGGAAGTGAGGGGAAAGTAAGGCAAAGTGAGAGGAAAGTGAGACGGAGGAGGAAGAGACGGAGAAAGGAGGGAGTTCCCGAATGGAGAGAAAAGGGAGGGGAAGGAAGGAAAAAGAATAGGAAGCGATAGGAAGGTAGGGCTAAGGAAGAGGGGGGAATCGAGAAAGCAAGTTAGAGGGAAGTGAAGGACGGGGCTAGGGATGCTGGAGTAGTGGGTTAGGGATGCTGAAGGAGGTGGAGGAGAGAAGGGGGATTATTATTAATTTACTTTACATCATAATTTAAATAAATGTGTAAATTACAATTTACTTTCAAGAATAATTATTTTTAATTCTATGGGTGACAGCTGGGAAAAAAAAAGTTTCCAATCACTCTTCAAAAGTTTCATCTGTCCCCCTGTTAACAACGGTGGGACAAATGGACCTTTTCTTCCCATCTGTCACCCTAGAGGGACAAACCAGTGGGACAGATGGGAATAATCCCAAATCACGCTGTAGTTCCACAATACGTGCGGCCGCCGCGGCTAGTGCGCGCACACTGGTAATTTAACTACAATGCAATTGATCTCAGTGGCCGCAGCGGCCAGCGACTGAACACGGGCCGCAAATGCTTCGCTTCTATCTCGCTGGCCGCTGCGGCTTGGTGTGGCCGCTGGCCGCGTGCGGCCAGGTGCGCGTGCTCTATGGCGATTTCATACTAATGTATCTATCTCGATGGCCGCCGCGACCTGGCTGCTGCAGCCTAGCCGCTAGTGCGCTATTGCTCTTACCACTGTCACTAACGTGTCCTATGTTTTGTCTCCTGAAACCCGGGTAAACACAAATCGCACATTAACGAAAATATGCCGCTTCACCGACCACACTTTCATTTCATCTTTTATGTCGTTTAGTAACATGTATTGATTTACGCGACGAATATATGACGGCCATTTTTTTTTTTTTTGCCCACCAAAGTGACTCCACCCCGCCTGATGTTAAGCAGTCAGTGGAATCCAGAAGTTGCGGCCGCTATACTAGAAGCCATCGTCTTAAACTACTGGTATGGTGGTCTCCACTATGGCGGCTGAGAATGGGGTTAGGGGAAGGGAATGAGGGAGCTGAGGAAAGAGGAAAGGGGGGAAATTGGGCCTCCGGCGCTCTCACTCACCGAACGAAACGCAGTAGTACGGATACTACAACTCTTAAGTCGATCTTCTATGAGAGGGTAGTACTTCCCCGGACGATACGGCCCATTCATGCTGAAATCAGCGTGGATCTACTACCGTTAGAATAGTACTGACGGTAGTAGATCCACGCTAGGACTCTGACCATTTTGGTGCGACCTTTTGTTGTGATACCCCGTTTATCATGGGGCAAAACATTATCAGGACACATTTTTAAAGTTGCATTATCATTGATTAACTAAAGTGTTTTGATACAATACAAAGTTATTAATACTTAATTAAAATATTTTTACAGAACCTGTGACTACACAGATGCACTTACAATGTTCAATTGAAAATATTGAAATGAAGGAAAATATTGCTAAGTGACAATAATATGCATATAACAGTGGCGAAGCGTTATACAGTATACATATACAAGCCAATTTCTACCACCATCGTTCACCTTCTTCTGTTTCTGTGTTTCTGAAAACCCTTGATAATTTGCCTAGTACATCAAAAATTTTGATGTTACTCCAATTCAGAGAGATTAAGAAGGGAAACAAGGGCCGTCGTTTTACATTAAAAGAAAAAAGTGTAGCTTTGTTTATCCTAAAATCAAGATATAGATTTTTCAGGAAAATATTTATCCTGCCAACACGTCAAACTCCTAAAGTTATTGAACATGGCAGACATTAATCCTGGAATCAATAAGAATTTAATGGGACAGATAAAAGCAGCTGCAGAGAAAATGAAGTTAGAGCATAAATTACGTATTGTGCTTTTTGACGAAATGTCACTAAAACCGAATGTCACATATAATGAGCGAAAGGATAAAGTTTGTGGTTTCGTCACGAACGGCCTAGAGACAGTTCTGGAATACGCCGATCATGCACAGGTGTACATAATTAGAGGCTTATTAAAAAATTATAAGCAACCTGTTGCTTACACGTTTTCCCAAGCTGCGACAAAGAGATCCGAATTGCGACACAATTAAAGGCAGTCATCACTGAGCTACAGGCTGCAGGTCTAATTGTGGTGGTGGTCTACAGTATGCGATCAGGGGACAAATAATGTAAATTGCATTAAATATATTTTGCAAGAGACACGTGGAGTCCTGTTAAGAAAGGGAAAAGAACCCAAAGACAACATAATTTTAATAAACGATCAAGACATAATACCTTTGTATGACCCACCTCACTTAATGAAATGCATAAGAAATAATTTAACTTCGAAACATTTAAAATATATAATAAATGGAGAAACAGAAATTGCAAAATGGGAACATATAACTTCCCTGCATAATGAAAACCCAGGTTACAAAGGTATACGACTAGTTCCAAAATTAACAGACTCTCACTGTGACCCAAGCAAAATTCCCTGGATGAAAGTAAAATATGCCACACAATTATTCAGCCAAACTGTGGCATCCAATATGGGCTATCTTGCAGGTATAAATATATTTACCTTACAGTACTTGGACTTGGACTACTGGACACTAGATGGCATAGAAATATTATTAAAAATATTTCCGCAAAATATGGGTCAACTTCGGTGTGGTTGGGGCATCTGAATCAGGACCCAATAGAAAACTTTTTTGGGTCCATCAGAAGTCACGGATGCCGCAATTCGAAAATTTAAAAATTCGAAGCAGCATTTACCACATTGTTAATTAACAGCCTCTCTAGTGTCCATGTTCCTGAAGCAAATTGTGAGCTCGATAATTGTTACGCTTTGCACGAAACACTCATCACAGGCGGGGGCAGCAAAGACCAAATAATTTGCAATCTACAAAATATTCCTGACATCACATTTACACCCCTTGAAGAAAATAATGACCCACGAGTTATTGGCGCGTTACAATACGTTAGTGAGTTTTTTGTTAAAAGCGCCAAAAAAAGTCTATAAGGGGTGTAAACAAAGTCATGACAATTTGATGTCCAGTTGTGAGGCAGAGTATGTCAAATACAGGAAATATGCAAATAAAAGATGACTTTGCAGCCCCAGCGACTTTCTCTTAAATTGTATTTCGAATCTGCAGGATATTAATTATACAATATTAAAACATAATTTTCAAAATAAACATTTAAAAGAACTTATTAGAACTATTGTGTTCATGCATGTAAGTTGTGATTTTATAGAATGTGAAATTCATAAAGAAACTATAATAGGTTTTTTAATAAAAATATCCTGCAGATTCTTTATATATAATTACTGTAAAGAATTGAATAAAATATTAGTAAATAAAAGAGAATGTGATGATGATTCGGATGCCTTTAAAATAAAAGCAAAAAAACTATGTATGAAATGTTTTAAAAGAAAGAAATAAATGAAAATATCGAAATTAATTGTTTATTTATTTATGTACTTTAAAATGTGAATTACTTTTTTTTTGTAAATCACATTTTAAAGTACCACCTAAAAAGTAATAAACAAAATTAAATGAGAAGTGACCTACAAGAGCTACTAGCTAGGCGAATATACCTATTAAGAATTGGTTCGAAAACCTGCGTCCAGATTGCGACACTTACAGTATTACTCATTATGATCGCAGAGATAGACCTCTATTCCTAGTATTAAAAAGTACTCTGTGGTTAGCAACTGACTGCTATTGGCGGTATTGGGATTGCCATTTACTGCGGCACAGTTAACATCGTTACAGTATGTTTGCATCATAATTAACAGAATTATTTCATAAAGCTACTGTTCTATGTCTTTCAAGAACTTTAGTAAATGACCAACCATATTCAACTAATGGGTATGCTGCTACCAGCAAGCCTAGTATTATTTTTCATTTGCAAAATCTATTATTTTTCATTTATGACTTGTTTTTAACATATTTCGAATGGCTTCAGAAATTCTTATAACTTTAGTTTCAGGGAGTGATGTAGATCAGGGGTTCCCAAACTTATATGTATCACATCTCCCTGGAGCTTAAAATGAATATGCCCACGCCACCCCTCGGCCCAGGGCCCAGCAAGTAGCAGCAAGTGGGCTCGCAAAGCAATTGTAAAATAAAATATGGGTAATTCTAAAGTCCAAAAATATATTTTCAGATGTTTTATTCAAAAAATATGTCGTAGAGACACCTAATTAATTATTGTTCTACGAAAAGTCAACGTGACGTATGAGCTTGCATGTTTTTGACAAGATTGCCAATTCTGGGTTCAGTAGAAGAAAGTGCACAACGTAGATCACTAGCAATATCTAGTTTGCTTCTGTACTTCGTTTTAATTGCTATGACCGCTGAAAACGCTTTTTCGCACAAATAAGTGCTTGAAAAAGGCAAAAACAATTTTAGTGCTTCCTCTGCTGGATAAACTTTGAGATATTTAACCTAAAATTGTGCCTTATCCATCTTCTCAAAATCATATTGAGCAGCAGAATCATTTTTGATTTCCAAAGATTACTCTCGTAATGTATCTGGCAGCATGTCTATGTCGACGTGAAAAGGATCGGTCGCTAATCGATAAATAATATTGTTGCACGAGTCAGGAAAGTAGCGCTGGAATTCGTCCGTGAGGTGCTGCAAATGGTTTGATATTTTATTCTTGGTATCAATTTCATCCAAAACATACAAAGGCACGTTGACAAGACGGAAGAAACGTACCTACCACAGGTAGCTAAAAAAAAGGTTGTACCTACTCTCTGAAAACGTGCGAGGTTGCCTGTAGGTTAAAAGGACTAACTACTTAGTAAATATTATATCTTCGAATGAAGCGAGTCATATAATAATGATCGAACTTCTCTTCAGGAAGTTCGTTTGATCATCTATTCTTGGTATCAATTTCATCCAAAGTCTCCTTATAGCACGCTTCTTCTGTGATCGCAAATAGTTTAGGAAAGCAGGAATAGTTGTACACCAAAATTTTGCATTTCCACAGTTGCAACTTCTCATTGTATGTCGTGATAGCATCCTGATGATAAATTATGTTTGAGTAATTGTGTGTGCCTTGTAATTTCAAGTTCAGTGTTCAATGAATCGAAAATATCTGATAGATAAGCAAATATTACTTGGATTCGTAAATTCCACAAGCAATTCACTTGGTTTTTGAATGTCTAAAAACTGAATTACTTCATCGCGCAGTTCAAATAATCTTGTCAACATATTTCATTTGGAGAGCCAGCGCACTTCTGTATGAAAAAACAATATCTTGGGTACTGTGCCCAAATTTTCACAAAGAGCGCCGCGTGTTTAATGCAGTCTTTTTAACATAATTAACAATTTTAAGATTTCATAGAGTTCGTTTGAAAGTGTTTTAACTGCCAAGGCTTGACGGTGTATAAAACAGTTAACAGTAATTACGTTGGGATTTTTTTCTTTGACCAACTGTACAAATCCTGATTGAGATCCAAGCATTGCCGGAGCGCCGTCTGAGCATACGCCTATCAACTTTTCTATGACAGTTCATATTTATTAAAGAATTCAGAGATTGCTGTCATTATATCAGTTGCTTTCGAAGTTGTCGTTAACTCTGTTGAAAACAGCAACTCGTTTTTGATTGTTTCGTTTTGTATGTATCGAACGAAACTAGCAATCCCTATTTCCCTTGGTCATGACATCACGCGTGAACAGCTAGATCAATTTTGTTAATTCTTTTTTTGTTGTGTTTGTTATTGTCAGGAGAAGGTTCTTATGAAAGAAAACTAAGAAAATTGCACGGTGTTATTTTTTTATATTAGACTTCAAATTGACTCCACCCCGCCTGATGGTAAGCAGCCAGTGGAATCTAGAAGTGGTGGCCACCATACCATCATCTTAAACTGGTGGTATGGTGGCCTCCACTATGGCGGCTGGGAATGGGGTTTGGCGAAGGGAATGAGGGAGGTGAGGAAAGAGGTAAGGGGGGAAATTGGGCCTCCGGTGCTCTCACTCACCGAGCGAAACGCATTAGTACGGAAACTACTCTTACGTCGATCTTCTATGAGAGGGTAGTACTTCCCCGGACGATCCGGCCCATTCATGCTGAAACCATCGTGGATCTACTAAGTGATTTAGAAAGTTTACGAATACTTAACCACCATATTAAATTAAAACTTCTAAACCGATTTCGATAAAAATTGTTATGTAGATAGATTTGGTTTCGGGACTACTTTTTATCCCGAAAATCGCTCTGATTCCCGAGTTACATTAATTAAACACATAGCAATTTTCGGGCGGGCGAAGCCGCAGGGCGCAGCTAGTTATATAATAAAAACAAAAATAATAAATATATAAGTAAAAATAATATTGTTAAATATTCACGGAGTGACAAGCAAACACATTTTGTTATTAGTGATCGAGCCGGCCGACCGCCTGTCGCCCCATTGTTTTAACGTGCGCGGTGGGGGCTCGCATTCCTGAGCACCGCCGGCGCACTAGTGTCGACAGGCGGCCGACCAGTCTCCCGAATGCCTTCTGCCCACACGCTGTGTCGCTCCGCTCGCTATCGTGCTAAGCTAAATACGCCTAAGTCTTTGTATCTGTGCCTAATTTTCTATCTTCTCCTTCTATGTGCTATCCTACGTGTATTCTCGCTGTATCTTGTGTGTGCTCTTCTGTACAATGAACTATCTTCTTCATTTTCGGTGAGCTAACGAACTTTCATTTATCTCCATACATAATTACCTGAGGCAATCAACACTATACAGCTAAAGTGGTGACCCCGACTAGAACATGGAAGAAATTAAGGAGCAGGGCGTGGCAGAGGAAAAAGCACATGGCGCCGAGACATTTCGTGTGGGCGTACGGGTACCTGCCTTCTACCCGGATAAACCGTCTCTGTGGTTTTCGCAAATGGAAGCTCAGTTCGCGCTATCGAATATTAAAGCAGATGACACGAATTTTTACTATATCACGGGCCACCTGGATCCGCAGTACGCAGCAGAGGTGCAGGAAATTATATATATTATTCCTAAGAACCATATGGGCTAGTCGGCTTCCAAATGGAACCCAGGCTATAATCGCTTCGCAGACAAAAGCCACAACTGAAGAACTAGCCAAATTAGCAGACCGGATCAAAGATGTCGTCGGACCGCAGGTAGCGTCAACTGCCGCCGTCGCAACTGCCACACTGTTGAGCAGCGTAAACCCCGAAATCGCCGCTTTAGTAAACAAGTCGAAATACTTACCGAAAAGATAGGTCGAATGTCTCGACGACGAGATCGATCGAATAACAGCTCACGTCACTGGTCAAGTTCGACGAGGTCGCAGTCTAACTACCGCCGTTTTCCACGATGCTGGTATCATCATCGTTTCGGAGAAGCTGCAAAGAAGTGTATAAAACCATGTGATTTCAACGCGGCGGGAAACGAGAAGGGCAATCGGTGATGGCGACTGACGATTGTCCGAGCTCTGATCGCTTATTTGTCACGGATCGGAATTCGAAGGTGCAGTTCTTGGTCGACACTGGCAGCGACCTCTGCGTCTTCGAGTCACGTCGAGAGGCCTCGGACTACCAGCTATGTGCAGCTAACGGTACGACGATTAAAACCTACGGCTGTATAAATTTAAAATACCTTATAAAAGCGTACAATCAGGTCCCCGTAAGTCCAGAGGTTATTCAAAAGACCGCCATTACCACACCGTTTGGTCTCAACGAATTTCCGTTCATGACATTCGGTCTTCGCAACGCTGGGCAAACTTTCCAGCGGTTCGTTGATGAGATGCTGAGAGGACTAGACTTTTGCTAAGCGTTCCTCGACGATTTTTTAGTCTTTTCGAAAGACCAGAAGTCTCACGAAGATCACCTACACCAGTTTTTTACCAGGTTACAAAAATATGGTATGGTAATTAATACAGCTAAGTACATCTTCGGCGTGCAGGAGGTGAATTTCTTAGGATATAAGATTTCAGCACAGGGTACCAAACCACTACCAGAGAAGGTGGAAGCTATAACCAAATATCCTACTCCAAAGAACGTTCGAGAACTTCGTAGATTTTTAGGGATGGTTAACTTTTATAGGCGTTTCATACCAGATGCAGCAAAACATCAAGCCCCACTACACGCTTTGTTGCAAGGATCTGTAAAAGGCTCTCATCCAGTTCAGTTCTCAGCTGAAGAGATGGAGGCCTTCAACTGCTGCAAGGAAGCCCTTTGCAAAGCTGCAATGCTCGCGCATCCCGATTGCGACGCCAGACTAGCGTTAGTGACGGACGCCTCAGATACGTCGATTGGCGCAGTATTGCAGCAGTGTTATAATGGGGAGCTATGGCAACCACTAGCTTTCTTTTCTAGGAAACTGAGTCCCGCACAGAAGAAATATTCGCCTTATGATAGAGAACTACTTGCTATCTACGAAGCCATAAAATACTTTAGGCATATGGACGAGGCACGACACTTTGTGGTCCACACAGACCACAAACCTATCTGTTTCATTCGCGGAAGAAGAATTGCCCACTAAGATAATTCAGACACCTGGATTACATAACGCAGTTTACTACAGACATCAGGCATATATAAGGCAAAGACAACATCGTCGCTGACAGCCTCTCTCGTATCGAGGAGATAGTTCAACCGCTAGACCTGACCGAGTTAGCTGAATCACAGAAACGTGATGCAGAACTCGACCAGCTATTAAACAGCAACACGTCTGTGTGTCTTGCAAAGATGAAACTGCCGATATCTAAGTCTGAACTGTACTGCGATAAGAGTGGCAAGATACCACGACCATATGCCACAAAAGAACACCGTCGCAGAGTTTTCGAAAGCGTACATTCGTGGAGCCACCCTGGCGCAAACGCTACAATCAAGATGACTACCGAGAGATACGTTTGGCCAGGAATAAAGAAAGATTGCAGAGAATGGTGCCGCTCTTGCGTGGCGTGCTAGCGATCCAAGATTACTCGTCATGTCTCATCCCAACTTGGAAACTTTAAAGTACCACGCGCGAGATTTAATCACATTCACATCGACTTGATAGGCCCACTGCCACTATCACAAGGATATCGTTATTGCCTCACAGCCATCGATCGGTTCACACGTTGGCCTGAGGTGATACCTATATCCGACATGACAGCAGAAACAGTGGCAAAAGCACTAGTAAATGGCTGGATATCGCGATTCGGCTGCCCCATTGACATCGTAACGGATCGTGGTCGACAGTTTGAGTCAGTACTTTTCAGGCACCTATCGGAGATGGCTGGGTTTCACCACAAGCGTACCGCAGCTTATCACCCCGCTTGTAACGGCCTCATAGAGAGATTCCACCAGTGGCGTGCACTCCCTAGAGGCATAAAAGCACTGCCTACCCTAATAAATTCATCATAATTTTACCAAACTAGCAATATGCATAATGTATTATATTAAAAGAAATAGATTACCATTATTTTATACTCAGCAATATGTATATTTTCACGCGTAATGATTAACTCTTTCAATTTAATCAACACAATATTACTTTACAATCTTTACATCTATCTACAATATAACAGCGCCACGGTCGTGCGAGCGGAATAATCAGAAAACTGCAATGCCTAAAAAAACACACATGCAAGCTTCTAAAACTCTATATGTACACGCACGCACACAGACGCACGCGGTTGATTTTCTTCACGACTAAAGCACTGCTTAATTTTAAGGACATTCGAATGAGAGTTGAACGACACGCCAATAGAAAGCGTCAATTTTGAATTAAATTGAATTAACCAATGACGACGCATTTCATGATTTCTCATTGGTTGATTTGTAGTTTGAGTATTATACTATTACATTAAATATGTATCTTTAAATGACATTTTAAGAGTTTTGGTAAACGATCTAATTTAGTTGCGTAATATATTTATATTTTATTCGCGTCAAAAAATAGCTAGTCGCCATTACCTAATGTTTTTTTGTTTTGTTTTGTTTGAGTGCAGACAATTAAATTAAATTAAGGTGTTTATGACTTATATTAGCAGGTAATGTAATTTTTTTCTTGTGGTGTGATTGTGTTATTATGTTTGATGTGATTCAGTGGTCAATTTATTTTTGTTATAATAAAGATTCAATACCATGTGATTTGTGATGTTAATGATAGGTTAAGTACAGAAAAGATAAACTAAAATTTGTAGCGCGCATCTTGTATCATTATATTATCTGTTCAAGTTGTGTACCTGGCGCCACCTACAAATAAACGCGCAACCAATCACAGCGCTCTGCGCTTGGCGCCAACGCTTCTTTCGCGCGCGCGCCGTTTGCTCAAGCCGCCACCAGTCGTTGTAAAAAGTTCTAGAAGGGCGCAGCGTCTGCGCCATTTTGTCATTGTAAAAGTTGTTGCTTCATGAATAGTGCTTAGATTAAATGTCAGTAATTAATAATTATATACTGTGTAACTGTTTTATATGAATAAAATGAGTCTCACGCTTTATGTGGCTGCCCAACGTACGGCGAGTAGTAATAATTCTCGTAAAAGTGCTCGAACTCTGCCTTTCAAACTAAGTACCTATTCCTTTACGTGAGTGTTCACCATAATATGCCGCAAACGCGCCAACAAGCGACTCGTTCGGGCGATGAAATCGCCGACGACGTCGACGATGACCAGCGCTCCAATAACGCCGAAAGTTTCACTTCTGTGCAAGTGGCCGCCATGATGGCCGCCATGCAGCAGTCCCAAACGGAAGCGTTCGAGCGCCTGCAGGAGAAAGTGATTCGCCAGCCGTCACCCCCAGCTCCTGTTTCTACGTCTGCACCACCAGCCGTCAGCAGCGGCACCTTCACGCACTGCACCGCTAGGTTCGGCGGTGACGCCGACGAGTCCGTTGATGCCTTTATAGACGCCGAACAGAGCTACAAGGACTGCGCCAATGTTTCGGACGAGAACGCCCTCAGGGGCCTCTCCATGGTACTCACGAACAACGCCGCCATTTGGTACCAAGGTGTGAAGAAGGAAATCTCTTCATAGAATGTCGCCATAGATTTGTTACTAAACACCTACGGTGATAAGAGACCCCCACACCGGATCTACATAGAATTATTTGAACAACAACAACTTGATCAAAACACGGACGTGTTCGTCGCTAAATGTCGTGCATTGTTATCAAAGATCCCGTCTGGTGATATATCTGAAAAAGCGCAAGTCGACATGGTGTACGGCTTACTTGATGCACGAATTAGAAAACGTCTAAGAAGGGAAGACTTCAAGGATTTCTCTAGTATGCTACGCCTCGCCCGTTCCATTGAAATAGAACAATGTGACATACGTACTCAGTTGCGGCCCGGCCCACTATTATGCGCCCGGCCCGCCAAGCCAACGTTCAAGGACAGCGACCGCAGTAACAGCGCGACGGCGACGCCATTGCCGCGACACACAGCACCGGCCGGCCAGATTGCGCCGAGCGTCTCGAACTGCGTGCCTACTGTTGGAGATACGTGCTCCAGCTCACCTACGGCTCATCCGACGTCGCGTCAGTTAACGTTCCATAGTGCTAACTCGCGTTCGAATCAAAATGTCGCGAAACCCCGTTGCGTATATTGTAAACAATACGGTCACGTACGAGAAGACTGTAATAAGTTAAATAAGTGCAGTGCTAACGTTAACGATAAGTCTTTATATTGTTATGGTTGCGGTAAGAAAGGTGTAGTCAGGTCGCAATGCCCTAAATGTAACAATAACTTGTCGTTCTCATCTCTGTCTATTAAAAAGTATTCATCGGATTTGGTAAGTAAGCACAATCATGTTACTACAGTGTTAGACAATACCCCAAGTCACGACATTACTTCAAACAGTAGTAAACACACTAATAGTAATTTAGTCTATCTAGAAAAATCTAGACGCGATGTAAGTTCTAAATGTTGGCCTCGGAGGCTTTACTTCAATCGCAAACATCACGCGACCACGGTCGCTCTAATGCAAATTTTTGTTGTAGTACATCTCAACTTAAGTGTAAAACATGCTATTGTTATAACTGTTATCAATCTTATCATGATAAAGTACGTTTTAAACTTCCCATAAACGATAATAACTTACCTAAAGGAATAAGAGCTCCGATTGATAGCAATTATAGTAAGTTATCGCATACTGTGTACGTACCTGCTGTCGCCTATCGTGACCATGGGTCAGCTGTTAGGGTCAACCAGCCCATCGTTACATATAGTGATAGCGACTCACCTGTTAGGGTAAACAGCCCTGATGTCGCCTGTAGTGACAGTGACTCACTAGTTAGGGTAAACAGCCCTGTTGTCGCATATAGTGAAAGTGACTCAACTGTTAGGGTAAACAGCCCTGTTGTCGCCTTTAGTGACAGTGACGCACCTGTGAGGGTAAATTCGTCTGTAATCGTCCCGGCTCATAGGTTGCATTGCCATAATGTTGATCAGCTAAACACTCCTTTAGCGGTTTCTTCAATTTACGCCGACTCTGCGGCAATGAATACTGCTTCGTGGTGTGGTGCTTCGCCTGCGGTCCCTCTCTCTGCGTCTGGCATTATGCAGACGACGACCGAGCCTTCAACGCAACGCCGACCTGTGCTTAGCATCAAAGTTCTTGGCTTACGGGGCATAGCTTCGATTGATACAGCTGCTAAGTGCTCTATTGCGGGATATAGACTATATAAAATATTTAAGGAAAAGGGGCTTACCTTTGACTCTAAGCAGGTTCATGTTAAGCTAGCTGATGGTGCAGTCAGTTCACGCGAGGTCCTGGTTGCTGTTGCTGACGTCATCATTACTGTGAACAGAAGTGTTCGAGTAGACTTCGTGATCTTTCCGGATGCCGACAACAATGACACTCTTCTGGGGATCGACTTTCTCAATGCTGCAGGTATGGTTATTGATTTTTCTGCTTCTTCTTGGCACTTCTCTGGGTGTACGCAGACTTGCCCACTTGAGTATGAGGGTCAATCAATACCAGAGCCTGAACCAATCCCTGTGTCTGCTATGTTGTTAAGAGCTGACGAAGGTTTATTGCTTACCTGTGATCAGCGTCAGGAACTCGCCGATTTGCTTCAGCGCCATGAGGACATCTTTCGTCCAGGAGGAGATGCGACTCGCTTTGCTGAGCATCAAATTGACACCCAAGGTCATGCCTATTGCGGTGCTCCCATACCGCCTCACGCCCGCAAAGAGGGCCGCCATGGAGGTGGAAATCAATAAAATGTTAAACGATGATGTGATTGAGGAGTGTGAGTCTGCCTGGTCCGCGCCCGCTCTCCTCGTGCCTAAGAAGGATAGTACGTATAGATTTTGTGTTGACTACCGTAGACTCAATGCGGTAACTAAAAGTGATACATACCCTTTGCCGGTTATCGAAGACCTCCTACACGCCACTAAGCGAGGCGGATACATAAGTACTATCGACTTACGGTCAGGATACTAGCAGGTGAGTGTGTCACTTGCAGATAGAGACAAGACTGCTTTCGTGTCGCCTCTAGGTACGTACCGTTTTATTCGTATGCCTTTCGGTCTTAAGAACGCTCCTGCTACTGACCACCTCGGTCAGTCAAAATTATCATAACCATTAATCAACACATTTCGGCAAATTATAATAATAATAATAATAACCATTTATTTCAGGCATTCAGAGCCCATAAAATTTCAATACATAAATAACAAAATAAAAACTATAAACTAATACATATTTTATATAATTTAAAACTAAAAACTACTGTATACGAGAGGTCGGCGTCGTGTTTCGCTGCGGGGTGTCAAGTAGCCGGCCGCGGAAACGGCGATATAAGACACCCTTCGGCCAGAACTCCTCCTTGAGGAAGGTCTCTAACTGTGGAGTTGGAGCCTGCACCACGAACGATGTAAAATTGGTTTTGTGGCGCGCCTCTAACTTCTCCACCCTCAAGGTCAGGTTTGTCTTCACCTTGATGTACTCCACGATCTCCTCGGCCTTCGTAGAGTGGTGTAGGCGGGACACATACAGCTGCGTCGTTGGTGTTGCAGCACGTAGCAGCATGCTGGGTCCTGTCAGACCTGTACCACACAGGTTGTGACGAGTAGGCTTCCTTTTCTTCTTTTCCACCTTGATGAAACCTTCCTCGTCACACTTCGTGTTTTTTGCACCTATAGTCGTGCTAGGTACAGAGCGACTCTGCTTACCCCCTTTTACAATAACTACTTGTCGTGATGGTTGTGACACAGTAGTATTGTTTGCAGCGACAATTGCAGAGTAGGCACGTTTGGGGGTCGACGTACCTACTACACGCGGCGTCGTAGCCTCGGTAGGTACGGCGCGGGCGGCGGAGCACGATGCAACGCATGCATTCTTGGCGGCCGGTGACGTAGGTGAACTCGCCGACTCAAAACTGCCGATGGTGCGTTCTGTGCCCCGCGGCGTGTGTTCACGTTCGAGGCGTCAGGTGAACTACTTGTAGAAATAGCGCTGCGTAGCAACACTACTTCGGCACGTAAGTCACTTATGGTGGTGTCTGACGCCTCCAGCTTCGACTGTACTACAGCCAGGCTCGCTTTTAAAGATGTTATGTCCTTAAGCAGCCTGGTGACGTCAACGTGGTCGAACGTGACGGGAGGCAACTTATGGAGCTCCTTCGCCACGAAAGCAGGCACGTCGTCCGGATCGGTCACCTTTAGCAAGGTGATGATGTCTTGAACGCTCTTCTCGGTGCCATCTCTTCGGCGTGAAGGCATTTTGTCGAGCTTGTCCAAGGTTTCAAATAGCAGCCTCTTGCCACTGCTAACTTCATCTTCAGTGAAACTGGACTTGCAGATCTGCATAATGCTGACCTCGTCCATAGTGTCGATGGCATGCTGTATAAACGCCAACAGCTCGTTGGCTATGAGTTGTTGTGAACTCATAGCGGCGGATTCGCGCAGCGGCTGGAGCCGCGCAATACGTGAATTAATAAAATAATTCGCTCTGTGCAATGTAAGCACGTCTACACACTAGCGCGCATTGCACTGCACTGATGATGTTATGCCTACCCCATCGAAAATGTCTGTGCACGCCACTGGATTCCACAGACAGTTAAAAGCTGCCATCGTGTGCCATTCTAAAGAAAACTGGATCTAAACTTTGCCTTTAGTACTTCTAGGAATCAGGAACGCATTCAAGGAAGACCTAGGTGCTACACCTGCCGAGCTGGTATACGGTGAAACACTTAGACTACCAGGAGAATTGTTCCAGCCACAAGACGATATCGAAATTGACCTAACAGACTATGTGGCAAGGTTGAGGAGTTTTGCGAGAAGACTGCAACCTTCTCCAGCATCCCGACATGGTAGAAGACCAACCTTTGTCTTTAAAGACTTGAGTTCAACCAGTCACGTATTTCTCAGAGATGAGGTCTCTGGTTCACTAAAACCTGCATACACAGGACCACACGAAGTCCTGCAGCATGGTAACAAAGTCTTTAGACTCCTCATCAATGGCAAAGCTGTGTAGTGTGTGTATCACCTCCTTCGCATATAGTATATAAGGAACGTTAATTGTAAGTTAATACAGTATTGTTCGAGCATTGATTCGTTTCATTACTTCCACCTAACACCTTTTATACATTGCATGGCGACCCTGCCAGTGCTGCCACGTTGGCAGCGCTGAGCACGAGTATACTTCGGATTGTTTTTTCTTTTGTGATATAGACATTAATCAAACCTAATGAAATAAAATAATAATATGGAAAACATTGTCTAAAATGGAATGGTGTACAACATATACTATGGTGTTTCGCTGGGCGCTGGGAGTTGATCCGGTCAGATGTGGAGCAGCCGGCAGAAGTTGGCGCCCAGGGTGCAGCGTTGAGGAGACTTCGCTGCCCTGCATATACAGCGGGCTAAACGTGAGTGTAGTGGAATGATGTTTGTCAAGTGTCGGTAAAAACTATAATATTTAATAGTGAGGTAGAATTGACTAAGATTTACGCGCTTTTTAATGTTTATGTGTGGTAGTAATTAAAAGTGCAAGTATTTTAATTATGTGGTGCTTAGGTAGGTACTCAATTATAATATGTAAAATAGATAAGGTTTTTTAGAATTATTAGTGTGCCTGTTGACAATAATTAACATTTCAATAGAAAATTTAAACAATTTTTTTTGCAATAAGCAACGGTGTCAAATCGCATTCTCGCATAACTTTCTCATAAACGGTTGCACGTGTGAGGATGATGTCATGTCGATGTTATGTGATGCAGTAGGAATCATTCGAGATGGTAATTGACACTACATGGCAACAATTATGTATGAAGTTTGTTGTAGCTTTGTTTAGATATTTGGTTGACATGATTATAATATGACTCGGATGAATGATTTGTTTAAAAAATTTGGATAATGTAAGAATGACTTGGTATACAAGGTTTAAGCGTGTGACAATGGGCTGATCACCCAAATTCAAAGCAGATTTTTGTAGACCAAGTAATTCAATCTGATTGTTATAATTAAAGTACACATCGTTGCATTGAGGTACACATCGTAAGGTACAATTTGGGGTTAATGTCCTCTATTTGATCATGGTGCAGACGAGATCTCTCTGTGAGAATAGTTGGAACGTTAGTAGGCCAAAGTTGCCAGAAATAAATAGAATATAATCCCCGATAAATAAATAAAGAGTAAAATGAGCTCAAAGTGATGATGAATAATAACAGGTACCGAAGAGTCCTGTAAGAGCAAAAATACTTAGTACCTTACGATAATGGATTAAATAATGTAATAATAAATGCATGTGTATCTTACCTCGTAATTATATAGAAATAGAATTTGCCTCGTCGTACGATTAAGAGTTTGCAAGCATTGTGTAGTGAAATGATAATGAAATCACGTGTAGTGAAATTGTATGATGTTGTTCACATTTTATTGATAAGTTTTTTTTACTGTCAGTAATTTTAATTAAAATATTTTAAATAATTTAATGTAATTGCAGAAGGTTCAACAAGTAATTGTCTCATAAGTATTGTATACTTCTCAATATTGTAATTGCCAACAGTGCCTAAAAATTATGTTGTTAACTTAATATAACTTTAATTGATTTTTATACTCGTATAAATAATATAGTGAAAAAAAAATAACTTTAAGTAAAAAACTTATTTTTTTTAAATAACGGGGGAGGTTAGTGTGTGTATCACCTCCTTCGCATATAGTATATAAGGAACGTTAATTGTAAGTTAATACAGTATTGTTCGAGCATTGATTCGTTTCATTACTTCCACCTAACACCTTTATACATTGCATTCACCTCACGAGGTGAAGACTTCACCAGTGGTGGCTTCATCGATGTCTGACGGTTCATATGAGGCTTTCTTTGACGGGGTTAAAATAGTACAATGGGAAGACTTGTCTAAAGGTAACGTCGCTATAACTGACAGGTATTATTTGACCGGTAAGTCATTGAAATTGATGCAGGCTCAACTTTTATATGAAAACTGTAAGGACGTCAGTATTGACGGGTTTTCAACTGAGTACATAAGTATAAATTTTGTCCAGGGAGTTCCAGGATGTGGAAAAACACATTGTATTGTTGAAAATGTTCCTAATAATCCAATAAAGAAATTGAAGGTTGAAGAAACACAAGACTGTTTCGAGGTAAATTCTTGTTTGGTTTTGACGCCCACTCGCGAGAGTGCCGAGGAAATTAAGACCAGGTTAGTTAAAAGAGGAATGTCTAAGGACATTGTTAAAACTTCGGTAGCAACAATAGATTCTTACTTGTTGAATCACGTGTCAAAGGGAAATCTAAGGTATGATTTACTAATAGTGGAGGAAGCTTTAATGTTACATGCTAGTCAAGTAGTGTTGGCATTGATTTTGTCAGGGGCTAGATCATTGATGTTTATAGGTGATGAGTGTCAGATTCCATTTATTAATAGGTTAGGACAGTGTGCGTTAAGATATTCCAGTTTGATAGATGTCTTTCCCAATATTAAAACTAAAGAATTAAACATTTCCTTTAGATGTACGTTGTCAACGGCATCAACTCTTAGTTCTAAGTACAGATCTGGAACGTATTCTGTAAATGACATTTGTAATGAGTGTTCGAATAAGAAGTTCTTAGGTTTTTCAGACGTAAAAAAATTTAACGATAGTGTAGTGTATTTGACATTTAAACAATCCGAAAAGGATGAGTTAATTAAAAAGAATTTCAATCCAGTTTTTACTATACATGAGTTTCAGGGTAAACAAGAAGACCACGTCATTGTCATTAGGATTAGTACAAAGAAAGAGGAAATTTATTCATCCGCTGAGCATGCACTCGTTGCATTTTCAAGACATAGGAAGTCACTCACTTATTACTCACCGCTTTCTGATGACGCTCTTGGAAAATTAATAACATCTTCGAAATTTAAACCTATTGCGTCCATGAGAAACCATCTTAAGAACAAATCGGATGTCAACTCCCCAAAAATTGAAAATCTTATTCCTAGTAATACTATTCCCAATTTGGTTAATATTAGAATTAAACAACTACGTAGAGAGAAGGAAACTGGTTCACCCTCCACTAAATCTTTTCCTACGAGAACTCTGGTTAAGTTGGAAGGAGGTGGTTGCCGTCCTCAGTATAGAGTGATTGAACAACCTTTAAAGAATCTGAGTAATGTAACAGAACCTATTTATAGTGTAGTTAAAAAATATAGGGATTTTGATGTCACCACTCTGGTTCCAGTTATGGAGAGAAATTTGAGGTTCCCTTTAACGAGAACTCCTGTTTTGATTCCTAACTTGGAACTAGTTGATATTTCGTTGTTGCAAACCTTTTATGATGAGGTTTTGCCGGGAAACTCTGTATTTGATTACACATATGATCCAGAAATGGTTCAAAATTCTGATATAATTTTCAATCTGGAGGACACAATGTACTGGGTGGCGCAAAAGTACTGGCACTAAAGAAAATACTTTTTTTTTTATATATGACATTTTCTGTCATTCTGTTGTTGAAAATTGTGTAGAGAACAAATGTAAAATACACTGAAAATAAACATGGACCGTTTTACTCCCCAAGAACGTGGAATAATTGTGTCAATGTTCTTACGGAATAATTCATCAGTGATAAGAACACAACGTGAATTTCGTCGACGATTTCCCCACCGTCCGGCACCGATTGGTCGCACAATTCGACGCTTTGCCACACGCCTTGAAGCAACTGGCTCAACATTGGATAGACCTAAGTCTGGGAGACCAAGAACAGGCCGTTCAGCTGAAAATATCGATGCTGTGCGCGAAGATGTGGAAGAGTGTCCAGAAACATCAACGAGGCGACGTGCCACGCAATTGGGCATTTCCAGACGGACCCTGCAGCGTATTTTGGTGAAAGACTTAAAGATGTTCCCGTATAAAACTCAAATGACTCATCAGCTGCTGCCTGCTGACCACCGAGCTCGTCTAGATTACTGCCAGCGCGTCATAAACCTCAACCTTGAAGAGGATGATTTTCCTTCAAAATTGGTTATGAGTGACGAAGCGCATTTCCATCTCTCAGGGCATGTCAATAAGCAGAATACTCGGTTCTGGGGCACTGATAATCCGCGCATTATTCAAGAAACACCTCTACACCCACTAAAAGTTACTGTATGGTGTGGCATCTGTGTTGACAGAGTGATCGGACCCTATTTTTTCGAAGACGCTGGAGGCAATGCGATTACTGTCACTGGAGAACGCTACAGAACCATGTTACGTGAGTTTTTGATACCCAGTTTGGACGAATTGGGGCTGGAGCACATCTGGTTTCAACAAGACGGCGCTACGGCACACACAGCGCGCGACACTATGGACTTAGTGAGGGACGCTTTTCCAGGCCGAGTTATCTCTCGTTTTGGCGATTTGCCTTGGCCTGCAAGATCACCCGATCTGACCAGTCCAGACTTCTTTCTTTGGGGTTTTTTGAAATCTCGGGTGTATGTGAACAAGCCACAGACTCTCGCAGCTCTAAAAGAAAACATTCGTCAAGAAATAACGAACATATCGCAGGAAGTGTTACGGCAAGTTATGCAAAATGTCATAAATAGGGCTCAAATGTGTATCAACTCTGGAGGTCACCATTTAAAAGACATCATCTTTAAATCCTAATGGTACGAAATTTAATGGCACAAATATACATTTAAAAAAATCTAAATCTAGTTTTCTAATTTAGAAAAAATGTTATAGCTGAACCAAATAGGGTCTTTACTTTTGCGCCACCCGTTACAATCCAGATTATAAATTTAATAATTACAAAACTGTTAGATTTGACAAATTAAGACCGAATTTGAGGACAGCGGTTCCGGTAAACAGACCTAATACGCAGGTTGAATCTCTTTTGGCTATGATCAAGAGAAATCAGTCTGTTGCAGATCTCGGTGGTTACGCTGATATTGACGCCTTGGCGGATACCATGTTAACTCGTTTCAATTCCTTATTAAAACCCTCGTCATTATACCTGTTAGATATTTATAAAAATAATAAGATACTCCCGAACACTGTTTCGGTTCGGAATTGGTTGCTGACTCAGAGTGGGGAGGCGTTATTACAAATAGATCAGCCCGAAGATATTTTGGTTAGACCACACCACGTATATAACTTCATGATAAAATCAACTGTTAAACCGCAATTGGATACTTCGGCTCCTTATAGTTACGCTGCTTTACAGACTATAGCTTATAGTGACAAATCAGTGAATGTAAATTATTGTCCAATGTTTAGGGAATTGGTAGACCGCGTGTTGCCAATGCTCATGGACCATATTGTCGTGAACACTGGAATGGCTCCTGATGATTTGGACGAGGTTTTAAGTACTATATGTAAACAGAACTCACTTAATATTTCAAAAGCAACGTCATTAGAAGTAGATATGTCTAAATACGACAAATCTCAGGGTAAATTAATGTTAGTTTTCGAAGAAAAATTTTTGAGACAATTTGGGTTTGACGAAGAATTCATCAGGTCGTGGGTTCGTTCCCACGAACGAACTATTCTCAAGGACATTAACAATAAAGTCCGGTGTTCTGTAAGTTATCAAAGGAAATCAGGAGATGCTAGTACTGGGTGGCGCAAAAGTACTGGCACTAAAGAAAATACTTTTTTTTTTTTATATATGACATTTTCTGTCATTCTGTTGTTGAAAATTGTGTAGAGAACAAATGTAAAATACACTGAAAATAAACATGGACCGTTTTACTCCCCAAGAACGTGGAATAATTGTGTCAATGTTCTTACGGAATAATTCATCAGTGATAAGAACACAACGTGAATTTCGTCGACGATTTCCCCACCGTCCGGCACCGATTGGTCGCACAATTCGACGCTTTGCCACACGCCTTGAAGCAACTGGCTCAACATTGGATAGACCTAAGTCTGGGAGACCAAGAACAGGCCGTTCAGCTGAAAATATCGATGCTGTGCGCGAAGATGTGGAAGAGTGTCCAGAAACATCAACGAGGCGACGTGCCACGCAATTGGGCATTTCCAGACGGACCCTGCAGCGTATTTTGGTGAAAGACTTAAAGATGTTCCCGTATAAAACTCAAATGACTCATCAGCTGGTGCCTGCTGACCACCGAGCTCGTCTAGATTACTGCCAGCGCGTCATAAACCTCAACCTTGAAGAGGATGATTTTCCTTCAAAATTGGTTATGAGTGACGAAGCGCATTTCCATCTCTCAGGGCATGTCAATAAGCAGAATACTCGGTTCTGGGGCACTGATAATCCGCGCATTATTCAAGAAACACCTCTACACCCACTAAAAGTTACTGTATGGTGTGGCATCTGTGTTGACAGAGTGATCGGACCCTATTTTTTCGAAGACGCTGGAGGCAATGCGATTACTGTCACTGGAGAACGCTACAGAACCATGTTACGTGAGTTTTTGATACCCAGTTTGGACGAATTGGGGCTGGAGCACATCTGGTTTCAACAAGACGGCGCTACGGCACACACAGCGCGCGACACTATGGACTTAGTGAGGGACGCTTTTCCAGGCCGAGTTATCTCTCGTTTTGGCGATTTTCCTTGGCCTGCAAGATCACCCGATCTGACCAGTCCAGACTTCTTTCTTTGGGGTTTTTTGAAATCTCGGGTGTATGTGAACAAGCCACAGACTCTCGCAGCTCTAAAAGAAAACATTCGTCAAGAAATAACGAACATATCGCAGGAAGTGTTACGGCAAGTTATGCAAAATGTCATAAATAGGGCTCAAATGTGTATCAACTCTGGAGGTCACCATTTAAAAGACATCATCTTTAAATCCTAATGGTACGAAATTTAATGGCACAAATATACATTTAAAAAAATCTAAATCTAGTTTTCTAATTTAGAAAAAATGTTATAGCTGAACCAAATAGGGTCTTTACTTTTGCGCCACCCGTTACATTCACTATGAATACTTTTTATCTGATGGCCATGTTGGCTACTTTACTACCTTTGGAAAGAGCAAAACTGGCATGTTTCGGTGGTGATGATAGTTTAATTCTCGGTGACGAGGAATTTAACGTAAATTTGAGTTCAATCACTGCTATATTATTCAATATGGAACCTAAATACTTTAGAAATTATAAATATAACTACTTTTGCTCTAAATTCATATTACAAGATGCGGAAGGGAACATAAAATTGATTCCCGACCCGGTTAAATTAGTAACAAAACTGGGAAGACACGATTTAGCTAACTGGGAGCATTTGGAGGAATACCGTATATCACTTGAGGATTTGACAAAGAGTTATTCTAATGCTATATACTATGCCTCTTTGTCAGAAGCCGTTTCGGAACGTTATCAGGTTCAGCATAGTGTTGCGTATGTGTTCCCTGTAATATATAATTTTATGCGCAATTCAGATTTGTTTAAAACATTATTTCATACAAGGCCATCAGACAGGTTGTGTGTTGACCCCTCCGTTTCTAAGTTTGACTAACTTGTGAGATAAAGTGTTAGTAGAATATTCTGCTTTATGGATTCGATTATAATTGATATCATTGTAACATTAGATTTTGGATCATCTATTGACCGAACGATTATATCTGGGTTGATTTTCAAAATTGTTGACTCGAATTTGAGGTCCGTGCTTTACTCTATCTTTTACACTAGTGAAATTAGATTGTGGTACGAGCGTCTGGTTGAGTTGCAACTTCCAAATTGATTTAAGAGGATCACGTCGTGGTTCATCGGTTACAGATACATTTACCAAGACCACAAGTAAACCGAAAAAGGTTAATCCTAAAGTGCCTCGTAACGCTTCAATTGTTGAAGTGCCCTTACCTGAAGGTTCTTACGGTGATCCATCATCGTCTCACCTGTTGCTTGATCCAATAGAATTGGCGCCTGTTCCGGTTGAACCGTCTGAACTTGTTTAAGGCGATCTCAGTTGATCGCCTTAAACTCGCGTATATTATGAACGACTCAAACACCGACACAAATACATATCCACATACACATACAAACACAAATACAAACAAACACACTAGTACAAAAAATACACCACTGCCACATTCTACACCCAACAATAATTTACCAATAAACTCAGGAAATACTGTTCGAACAACACGATCTGGTCGTAGGGTTCACTTTCCTGACTATTATCGCCCGTAATGACGGTCTCTGGAGGGGGGTGATGTGGCGTAACATACTAAATTTATGTACATACTTAGTTTATTTAATATTATATAATAAAAACAAAAATAATAAATGTATAAGTAAAAATAATATTGTCAAATATTCACGGAGTGACAAGCAAACACATTTTGTTATTAGTGATCGAGCCGGCCGACCGCCTGTCGCTCCATTGTTTTAACGTACGCGGTGGGGGCTCGCATTCCTGAGCACCGCCGGCGCACTAGTGTCGAAAGGCGGCCGACCAGTCTCCCGAACGCCTTCCGCGCATACGCTGTGTCGCTCCGCTCGCTATCGTGCTAAGCTAATTACGCCTAAGTCTTCATATCTGTGCTTAATTTTCTATCTTCACCTTCTATGTGCTATCCTACGTGTATTCTCGCTGTATCTTGTCTGTGCTCTTCCGTACAATAAACTATCTTCTTCATTTTCGGTGAGCTAACGAACTTTTATTTATCTCCGTACATAATTCATTTTCATCATTCCGTCGCAAGCGCTAGTGCAAACCGGTTGTCGTCACTTGTTTACGTAGTGAGTGTACCGCGTTCTACGTGTGTCCGACCGTTCCGTTTCTAGCACAGAGTACTTAACAATTCAGAGGCTAAGTATGGCAACCTCTAACAGCACTTTTAATTATGACAACGAAGATGGACCTGAGCAGGGAGCTATGAGTGTAGATGGATCGCTTATCGAAAAGGAATCGCCTCCACCCTACGTCACAACGCGGAAAGACCAGGCATCGGAATTGAGACGCGAACTGAAGTCGTTTCAGAACAACATGCTGTCCATGATGGAAACATGGCTTGCGAAGCAAGATGCTAACTTTGCCAAGCTGATTGATGAATTTGGAGACGTCAAAAAATCTCTTAACTACCTCAGTGACAAATATGACAAACTAGAGAAAGACACGCAAGAGGTCAGAGGTCGCCTGCAGGTACTGGAACAAAATGCCTTAACATGTGAACCCCGACTCGCTTCTTTGGAAGCGAAGATTGAGTCTATGGAACAAAGGGCTCGTAACTGTAATCTCGAAATTAGCAACCTGCCGGAAAAACGAGGGAAGAATCTAACAACAATTATTGAAGGCATTGCAATAGTTATAAAACACCCACTTTCTGGAGGCGATGTCATTGCAATCAATCGTGTAGCACAAAGTAATCCTAACAACACACGCCCAAGAAACATTGTGGTAAAATTCTCTTCTCAATTAATTAGAGACAACTTCATATCAGCTGTCCGCCTCAACAAAGGAATCACATCAGAGCAGATCAATATACAAGGACCATCGCAGAAAATTTATATAAATGAACATTTAACTCTGCAAAACAAAACCTTATTTCGTCGAGTGCGCGAAACTGCCAAAGAGATCGGAATTAGATTTGTCTGGATCAAGCACGGCGTTATTCTCACTAGGGCTGATGTTTCTACCGCCGTCATCGCCATTCGAGCTGAGAAAGACTTATCTAAACTTAAATCCTATGTGCCTAGAAGTTAAACGTGTTATAATATTTACTCTGTGTATATTTAATTTTCATTATGTAAGTAACAGTGGAATTATCGAATGTAACGTAAATTATTATTCTATAAAAGTTTATCACTATATTATTATGTTCTACATGTAGGCTCTGGATTACGCATTACTCTGTGTATTGGCAAGGTATGTGACTGTTTTCATTTATACCGTCAAGCATTTAATTTGTAACTATAAAAGACTTTGGATACATTATTCTTTAAATTTTCAATTTGTTTTACGCTCGACATATTGTTATAATATATATTCTGCCTCCAATGCGAAGGTAACTATAACTAATAATAAATACTTAGGTACGTACAACGCTTATTTTACTGCATTGTTCGATCATAATCAGTGATCGGAGTAGGTAGATTGAAATGGGGTCATTGATCCGAAACGTATATATTAATATGGACATTCCTCCGGAATTGGTGGATTATTAAAAAAAAACCGGAACTTATGTAGGAATTTTATTCTGCCAGAGTGGAAGGAGTCATTTGATGATTTGCCATCCTCAAAAAAAGGTAGGAATTGTAATAAAATGAGCAATATTATTCTTTATTATTCTTCATATTTTTTTTAACGGCACACAGTCACGATTTGACAAAACCCAACGACCAATCAGAACAAAGGATCATGGGTGGTACAATAACCGGTTATCAGAACAATGCGTACGCCCGCCGACGACATGCCAGGTAGCTCACTCGTTTACTTCGGTTCGTAGAGTGCGCATCTTTGTTTGTTACGGTGTTGTGAAAACGTTACTTGACCCTGGCTTGTGTACATACTGACTTCTGGAATCTGCTCTAAACCACGATTTGGCTCGAATATACGGACTCAGATTTTTCACTATTGAATTGGATCTACATATTTAAACCAAGCTTTGGTAAGTAATATTTTACTAGTTACAAGGAGTATAAAACATGTTTGGATGTACTATAAGAATATTTTTAGTATTGTGTTTGTTCGCTTAACCTGCTGAACATACCATGAGTCTTAATATTGTTAAATCTTTAATAGAGTATGAACCAGTGAGCTTAGTGCGAAACAAAATTATGATATTCTAGTAATGTAGTCGCAATTCAGCTAACTCCACTATTAACCGACATTTTACTGGAATCCGTATATAATTTGAATGCCCTGTGTCCTCTTGCAATGTATTGGTAAAATAAATTACTATAGGCCTTATCTACTTCTCTACAAAATATTCTACGTAACAAGCCCTTTCATTTGATACCCATATTGATGGAATTGAAAAAAAAAAATAAGTTGTCCGCCATCTTGTAGCGGCAGCCATTTTGGATTGACAATAATATTGAATATACATAATTGTATTGTCACCAGAATCAAAGGCGAATACCAAATTTTAGATCAATCGGTTGACAGGAAGAGGGTGAAATTTCAATGACTAAATTTGATCCACGAAAAATAAAACAAACTGAGTAAGCTAAATGAACTAAATAAAATGTAATTTTTTCATGTCTTTGTTTTAGGTGATATATACGAGGTTCCATCTCTAAAACAAAGTTCAGATATGGCAAACGTCAAGGCTGAAACTGTAGAAAAATGGATATCCGGTCATCCCGAACTACTTTACGATCACGCTAGTGGTACAATATACTGTTCAAAATGTGAAAGCCATTTGAAAACCATAAATAAAGGAAACGTTTAAAGACATATCGAAGGAGCAGTACACCAGGGAAAGTTTAAGCGGCCCGAAGAGGAATTTTATTTCGATCTTATAAAATTTCTCATTTTGTGCAATATTCCGTGGTCTCAGATGAAAAATACTACTTTTCAAGATTTCTTTAAAAAATATATGTGTAGTACCTGTTGTTGTACGTGTACTAATCGTACTCTGCCAAATGAATCACAGTTACGGAAAGTTTACTTGGACAAGTTTTTTAAGAATAAAATCAATTCGATTCGGCAAAATTATAAAAATGAGAAACTATGGATATCATTAGATGAAACGACAGACTTTTTAGGTCGCTATATAGTCCATTTTTTAATAAAACCATTACATCGTAGCAATTTGACTAGACCTTATTTGGTAGCATGTAAAATGCTAACTGTAGTTAATGGACAAACAATCACGCAATTTGTGTTAGAATGTTTGGAATATTTTTGGGAAGATTCTTTTGAATCGAAGGTAGGTAACATTCTTGTCCTCTGCACTGATAGCGTTGCATATATGCTGTCTGCAGGACGAAATAAAAACAATACTTACCTGAAATAAAGCACGTAACATGTTTGGCGCACTCTCTTCATCGCGTATCTGAGCAAATTAGGTTAGAATATCACGATGTTAACATTTTAATAGCAAATGTTAAAAAGGTATTTTTGAATGCCCCAAGTAGAGTCAAAATTTTAAAAGAAAATTATCCAGATTTGCCGCTACCTCCCCAACCAGTTGTTACAAGATGGGGCACTTGGTTAGAGGCAGCATTTTATTACGCTCAAAACTTTGAAAAAATAAAAGAAGTATTATCTTGTTTAAGCAGCTCTGATGCGGTATCTATTCGAGAGGCAAAAAATATTATAGAAAAAGAAAATTTAAAAGAAGATTTAAATTACATTAAAGACAATTATTTTATAATTAATTTGTCTTTAAAAGAATTGCAAAAGCATAATTTATCGTTGACAGATTCACTTTTAGCATTTGACAACGTCAGAGATGCTATAAATCAGTGCAATTCAGAAAATATAAAAAATAAAATAGAACGTGTTATGGAACGAAACCCAGATTTAGACACACTTAGAGAATATAGTGAGGCCATTGAAAAAAATGAAGCACATAATTTAATACCTTTTATAAATTTGCTCCTTTGACATCGTCAGATGTAGAACGGTCTTTTTCCATTTATAAATGGACTTTAGATGTTAAAAGAAATAGGTTGAAAATAGAAAATATAGAGAAACTCATAGTTATATATTTTAATTGTAAAGATCAGGATTACCAGGATGCTGACATTGTAATCGATGAAGATTAAAAATGTGAATAAATGTAAAATGTACATATTTAACAATAAACAATGTTGATTTTTATCTTTTTTCTTTATTCTACCCCTTTTTTTTTGGTCCTAAAATCTGACTAAAATCAACCTGTTCCTTCGTATGCCCTTTACGTTTCAGAGTCGTGGTGCATCCTTAGAACAGTCTCACGACCCCAGCAGGCATTGGCCCTCTATGGGGCCCCGTCATTTATTCTACCCTTAATGCAAATTACCATGACCCCTATGAAAATATTTAAATTTAAGTGCAACAATTTATGTCTATCTATAAAAGTTCTAGCCATAAAAGGCTAAAAATAAAAAAATAAAAATTAAAGCTTCGATCAGAATTCGATTGTTTTTATTATTCAACAGATAATAATAAATAATAAAATAAATTATTATTTATTTATTATTCAACAGATAAATAATGAATTAATTTAGTTTGATACCTTCCTTTAAATTTTGAATTGAGTAGGAATAATATCACTACCAACATTAACAATATTTAATTGAATCCGGAAATACCGGAATTACTTTCCGGGAAAATGGCTTATCCATGTTCTTCTTTCTGTGTGCATTTATGATACAAGTACCAAAAATCAATCTACCTACTCCGATCACTGATCATAATATATATGCATTGTCACTGTATTTCTTGGACAGAATAGTGTGTCATGTGTTTCTCGACCAGCGGATTGGGGTGAGTCACTTGTATAACATTATATTAGTAATATTTTTCAATATTTGTTTGCCCACATAATGGCCAATAACCTATCGTTTTACTATCAAAATTGCCGTGGACTACGAACGAAGTTAAATATCCTACATAGCAACATAATGTCGGAATCTCACGATATTATTATTTTATCTGAGACATGGTTGATACCTGATATTGAAGACCGAGAGAGAAGAAGAGTATATAGTGTATCGATGTGATAGAAATCGTGTATTGTGTGGCAAATCTGACGGCGGTGGGCTGTTGATAGCAGTACGTCACGGTTTAAACGCAACGCGCCTCGTTTTAATGAACACTACACATAATCAGGATGACTGTAAATACATTGTGCCACTCAATATTGATTATGTTCTTTTAAAACTATATTCTAAGTCAACAAATCGATATCACATTATTTGCGGTTTATATGTACCACCCAACCAATCGCTAACTACCTACCAAGCGTTATTTAATGCCCTAGAAAAAGAATTATCTTATCGTACTATTGACGTATATATCTTTGGTGACTTCAATATGCCTCATATCGAGTGGTTTGGGCATAATCCACCAGCACTTATGCCTCGTATACATAGCAATAGCAGTTCTTTGAGCAATTTATTACTTAATTTTTTATCGGCTACAAATTGTAAGCAATATAATAATATTGTAAACAACCTGAATCGTACTTTGGACCTATTAATATCTAATAAATTATGTGTATGTGAGCCTGCACCGCTGCCTTTAATATCGATAGATAAGTCTCACCCACCTTTTTTAACTATTATTTCTTTTGAATTATCGCATACACCCATGGCTCGACTGTCGACACCGCGATATCGTTTTATAGAAGCGGATTACTCTGCTATTAATAGGGATATTCGTGCGATTGACTGGCCTCTGATTCTTAGCAATACCTCTTTGGACTCTGCAACTGACCGCTTCTATGAATCTATATACTGGGTGGCGCAAAAGTAAAGACCCTATTTGGTTCAGCTATAACATTTTTTCTAAATTAGAAAACTAGATTTAGATTTTTTTAAATGTATATTTGTGCCATTAAATTTCGTACCATTAGGATTTAAAGATGATGTCTTTTAAATGGTGACCTCCAGAGTTGATACACATTTGAGCCCTATTTATGACATTTTGCATAACTTGCCGTAACACTTCCTGCGTTTCCATTTCCATCTCTCAGGGCATGTCAATAAGCAGAATACTCGGTTCTGGGGCACTGATAATCCGCGCATTATTCAAGAAACACCTCTACACCCACTAAAAGTTACTGTATGGTGTGGCATCTGTGTTGACAGAGTGATCGGACCCTATTTTTTCGAAGACGCTGGAGGCAATGCGATTACTGTCACTGGAGAACGCTACAGAACCATGTTACGTGAGTTTTTGATACCCAGTTTGGACGAATTGGGGCTGGAGCACATCTGGTTTCAACAAGACGGCGCTACGGCACACACAGCGCGCGACACTATGGACTTAGTGAGGGACGCTTTTCCAGGCCGAGTTATCTCTCGTTTTGGCGATTTGCCTTGGCCTGCAAGATCACCCGATCTGACCAGTCCAGACTTCTTTCTTTGGGGTTTTTTGAAATCTCGGGTGTATGTGAACAAGCCACAGACTCTCGCAGCTCTAAAAGAAAACATTCGTCAAGAAATAACGAACATATCGCAGGAAGTGTTACGGCAAGTTATGCAAAATGTCATAAATAGGGCTCAAATGTGTATCAACTCTGGAGGTCACCATTTAAAAGATATCATCTTTAAATCCTAATGGTACGAAATTTAATGGCACAAATATACATTTAAAAAAATCTAAATCTAGTTTTCTAATTTAGAAAAAATGTTATAGCTGAACCAAATAGGGTCTTTACTTTTGCGCCACCCGTTATAAGGTAATCAAAACTCATGTGCCAATGAGGCCTGTTAAGTCTAACGAATATCCTATTTGGTTTTCTCGGCCATTGATACACATTTATAAAAATAAAGAAAAGGCATGGGTCAAGTGGAAAAAATATAAAAATTGTTCCGATTATGAGCAATTTTCCTTATATCGTAAAAGATTTAAGTTACTCTCTGCTGACTGCTTTAATAAATATCTGCACTCAGTCGAAACCAGCTTGAAACAAGATATAAAACATTTCTGGTCTTTTATATAAAGTCGTAAAACTAATGTAGGTATACCCAACACTATGACCTATAATAATGAGGAGTGTAGCGGTTCTGTTAACGTGTGTAGGTTGTTTTCAAAGTTTTTTTGTTCAGTTTATGAACCTAGTGATAATACAACTAATGAAAGTTTAGATGCACCAATAGACAGTCAAGTAATTATGTCCGATCTGTCATTCTCTAAAGACACTGTAGCGTCATCACTTAATTCCTTGGACATAACTAAGGGTTCGGGACCAGATGGGATACCTCCCTTTTTTCTAAAACACACCACCGAATCATTGAGTGCACCATTAACTTGTTTATTTAACCGTAGTCTCAAGGAAGGTATTATGCCTCATGTATGGAAGGCTGCTAATATCACGCCAGTATTTAAGGGTGGCATCAAGAATGACATCTCTAATTATCGCCCAATATCCTTGTTGTCAGTCTTGTCTAAAGTCTTGGAGCGGTTAGTCCACAGTGCAATTTACCCTACCCTTCATAATATTCTAATACCAGAGCAACATGGTTTTGTTCAAAATCGCTCCACATTAAGTAACCTAGTTTTGTACACCAATTTTTTGTTTGAATGTATAGATAATCAATCACAAGTTGACTCAATCTACACTGATTTCTGCAAGGCTTTCGACAAGGTTGACCATACAATGCTTTTACAAAAAATAGAGTATAACGGTATCCGTGGGAATCTGCTCCGGTGGTTTGAGTCGTATGTAAAAAATAGAACTCAAAGGGTGGTGGTTCAGGGATACTCGTCTGATGAGATTACAGACACTTCCGGTGTGCCCCAGGGCTCTATTTTGGGCCCTTTGCTCTTCGTCTTATTTGTAAACGACATTAGCAAATGTTTCGTAAACAGTAATTTTCTTCTGTATGCCGATGACTTAAAGGTCTTTCAAAAAATAGTAACGACTGAAGATTGTGACAAATTGCAAGAGGACTTAAATAGACTCTCTGCTTATTGTCTTGCTAACAAATTGCATTTAGGTCTACCTAAGTGCAAATCAATCACATTTACCAAAAAAATTAATGTGATTAACTTTCCTTACTTTCTGTGCGGTACCGTTCTAGAAAAAGTTTTATTAATTAAAGATCTGGGTATTTACTTCGACTCAAAACTACACTTTGACGCCCATGTTGATTACATCACTGCCAAAGCTTTTAAACTTTTTGGTTTTGTTAAACGTACATGTACTTTATTCAAGAAACCTGCCACTCTGTTGTTATTATACAGGTCACTCATTCGATCGCAGCTGGAGTACGCTACATGTGTTTGGAATCCACTATATGACAAATACAATGACCAATTAGAATTAGTACAACGTAAATTTCTGCGTTATTTAAATTATAAAGTTGATAGTAAATGGTTACCGTACGAGAATCTTCTAAAAAAATATTCCATAACAATTCTCAAACATAGAAGATTGTACCTTGACCAAATGTTCCTTTATAAGATCTGTCATAATAAACTAGATTGTGTTCGGTTAATAAATCAAATATATCTTCGCATACCTAGTCGCTCACAACGTATCCGTTACACTTATGCTCACAAACTATTTGCTCCTGCACCAAGCAGGACAAACGCTGGAGAACGAGCGCCTATAAGGCGATTAATGAAAAGTTACAACGATAATTTTACTGATATTGATATTTTTGCTCTGTCTATAACACAGTTTAAAAAACAATTATTGAACAAATCTGTCTAAATTTAAATATTAAGTACTTCTAATATCATTATTAATGTTAACACATTTATAACAAACATTGTGAAATTATATTAAAAATTATTATACATAATACAAATTTATTGTACTTACAATATTTAGTTGAACTTAATTTTATTACTGTATCGAACGACACCATTTTGTCATAGTTGCTTGACACTAGTTTATTTCTCTTATAGTTTTATGTTACGCTGTAGATAACGGTGCTGGTTGTGTGATTACATTTAAGTTTTTCAGAAACTCTGTACTTGAATTAAGCACATTACACAATTGTTTGTTATCTCAAATAAAATACAATAAAAATAAAATAAAATAATTACCTGAGGCAATCAACACTATACAGCTAAAACGACATTGCGCAACATCTGTACTCTCATCCAACTGTATTGCAAAAAACTTGATTCTTTCACTGCCTCCACTATCTGATTTTTTATATCTTCAGCCATATCATCAATGCGACGTTTCACAGTGTTGTCAGAAAGCCGTATTTGTAAAAAAAATTTGTTTACTTTCTGGTGCAAAAACGATATCAGCTGCTTTCAATAAGCAGGGTTTAACAAATATTTCTCCGATAGTATGGCGTTTTTTAGCCTTTGTATTGAGTAGTGACAATTCATATAAAGCTTCGAGCACGTTCTCAGATGACTGAGCAAAAGATCCAGTACTATCCAATTTCATGCGCTTCAAACTTGCAGATTTTGAAGCAAAAAAAACTCCTTTGGCTAGTCTTTTAAAGCGCTGTGTTTTGTTGACAAATGTCGTTCCAGACGCGAAGGTCTCATGGCATCATTTCTCAATACTTTATAACAAATAACACGCTGCGGCTGGTCAATACCACTTTTATTCATAAAAATAGAATAGAACATATTAATATTAAAATAAGAAATGCCTTTTATCGATTAAAAACATTATACAACATTAGGAAGTATTTGTCAGAATCAATTAGGAAAACACTTGTGGATTCCATTGTATTATCGCAGTTTACTTACTGTGATACCGTCTACGGACCCCGTCTGTACGAAAAAACTAAGAAGGCGATACAGAGGGTACAAAATGCTTGCATCCGGTTTTGTCATAACGTCCCTAAGCGAGGTCACATTACTCCTTATTTAAATAACACTAATACGTTAAAGATGGATGCGCGGAGAAAAATACATCTAACTTGTCTGGTACATAAGATAATTTTTAAAAAAACGCCTAAATATCTATACGACAAGCTTGAATGGGTTAAAGACGGCCAACAGAGAAATACTCGCAGGAGAGAGGCTAATAAACTGATCATACCAGCACACAGAACAGCTTAATACAAGGGAGGGTTCAAATATTCTGCGACCAAGATTTGGAACGACTTACCCCCGCCCCTGCGTAAAAGTGTGTCCCAAAAAACTCTGCAAAATCACTTGCGCAGAGAGTTTTTGAACTTACAAAAAAATATAATATAGGTATTTATACTATGGTAGCAGAGTGTATCTATTTTACTTGTTATTGTGTGTCTTACTGTAATGTTGTGTCAGCCATATTATTTTATTCTATTTTATTTATTTACTTTTGCTTTTATATTGCTTTAACGTAGTGTAGGGTTCTTTTAATTTATGCGTTATATGTTTTGTCATCTTGTGTCTTCTTTGTGTACCTTTATATGTTATAATCTAATTCAGTTGTGAGGGTCCAGCTGAAAATCAGTGCTGTGCATTAGCGCAGCAAATACTGAGCTGGAGCCCTTTTGTTATATGTACATGTGTGTAAATATTGCGTGTAATTATCTTCATAAATATTGTACTGGGTGGCGCAAAAGTACTGGCACTAAAGAAAATACTTTTTTTTTATATATATGACATTTTCTGTCATTCTGTTGTTGAAAATTGTGTAGAGAACAAATGTAAAATACACTGAAAATAAACATGGACCGTTTTACTCCCCAAGAACGTGGAATAATTGTGTCAATGTTCTTACGGAATAATTCATCAGTGATAAGAACACAACGTGAATTTCGTCGACGATTTCCCCACCGTCCGGCACCGATTGGTCGCACAATTCGACGCTTTGCCACACGCCTTGAAGCAACTGGCTCAACATTGGATAGACCTAAGTCTGGGAGACCAAGAACAGGCCGTTCAGCTGAAAATATCGATGCTGTGCGCGAAGATGTGGAAGAGTGTCCAGAAACATCAACGAGGCGACGTGCCACGCAATTGGGCATTTCCAGACGGACCCTGCAGCGTATTTTGGTGAAAGACTTAAAGATGTTCCCGTATAAAACTCAAATGACTCATCAGCTGCTGCCTGCTGACCACCGAGCTCGTCTAGATTACTGCCAGCGCGTCATAAACCTCAACCTTGAAGAGGATGATTTTCCTTCAAAATTGGTTATGAGTGACGAAGCGCATTTCCATCTCTCAGGGCATGTCAATAAGCAGAATACTCGGTTCTGGGGCACTGATAATCCGCGCATTATTCAAGAAACACCTCTACACCCACTAAAAGTTACTGTATGGTGTGGCATCTGTGTTGACAGAGTGATCGGACCCTATTTTTTCGAAGACGCTGGAGGCAATGCGATTACTGTCACTGGAGAACGCTACAGAACCATGTTACGTGAGTTTTTGATACCCAGTTTGGACGAATTGGGGCTGGAGCACATCTGGTTTCAACAAGACGGCGCTACGGCACACACAGCGCGCGACACTATGGACTTAGTGAGGGACGCTTTTCCAGGCCGAGTTATCTCTCGTTTTGGCGATTTGCCTTGGCCTGCAAGATCACCCGATCTGACCAGTCCAGACTTCTTTCTTTGGGGTTTTTTGAAATCTCGGGTGTATGTGAACAAGCCACAGACTCTCGCAGCTCTAAAAGAAAACATTCGTCAAGAAATAACGAACATATCGCAGGAAGTGTTACGGCAAGTTATGCAAAATGTCATAAATAGGGCTCAAATGTGTATCAACTCTGGAGGTCACCATTTAAAAGACATCATCTTTAAATCCTAATGGTACGAAATTTAATGGCACAAATATACATTTAAAAAATCTAAATCTAGTTTTCTAATTTAGAAAAAATGTTATAGCTGAACCAAATAGGGTCTTTACTTTTGCGCCACCCGTTATATGTAAGTGTAAACTCTTTTAATGTTAAATTATGTATTATGTACTATAACGAAAAATAAATGGTTTAAATGGTTTAAATGGTTTAAAATAAAACCGTATTTAATATAATCATCATCATATTTTTTTCGATGAGCTCATGGCAAAACAAAATAAATAATTTGTCACCTTCACTAGTCTAACACACAATAGCAGATCGCTTGTTTGTAAGAGAAAGAAAAAAACTGAGGCATCCCTTCGGTAGGTCCACAACACATTTATACAATCGATTTCAAAAATCATAATCAGAAACCCATTTATATCAGCCGCAGCCGATGAAAAGATGTTTGCACGGTTTAAGAACAAAATTCTATACCTCAGGTTGACCTATATTGCACTTAGCTGGGTTGATAACGATACCTTATTGTTTCAGGCGCTCGAACAGTATGCGTAGGTGCTCTTTATGCTTTTCAGGGTCTGCTGAAAATATTATAATGTCATCGATGTAGCCGTAGCAGAACTCCAGCCCTAACAAAACTTCATCAATGAACCTTTAGAAAGTTTGAGCTGCATTGCTCAAACCAAAGGTCGTAAAAGGGAACTCAAAAAGTCCGAAATGTTGTTGAAATTGCTGTTTTCGGAATGTCATCAGGGTTTACACAAATCTGGCTTTTACGAGATCTATGGTTAGAAAAAAAAAGAAAGAAAATATATTTATTTGACACAGACAAGAAAAGACACAAATTCTTACAAGGTCAACACAAATACAAATAAATAATTATAATAACACAATTAAAAGTTTAAAGTTAAAATTATTGTGTGTCTCACGGCTGCGCCAAATAGGCCCAGTTCAGCAGTATGCCAGACCGCTAGTGTCTGACGCTGGTTTTCAACTGGACCTATGAGGTGGTCACGGACGTAAATCGTATACTTAATTATAAGTTTTATTTGTATAATGTAATTAAATAAAAATATGTGTAGCATAAAATAAAATAAATAAGAGATACAAGCTGTGTATACATATAAAGGTATTAAGAGATAGAAGAAAGTAATAATGAAGTTATTATTTTGTTTCACTGAAGGCGAACAAATCATAGGAATAAATGGTAAGTGCAAGATGATAGTACTTGTAATGTAATTAATTATGTATTACGTAATCTATACATATAATAAAATTGGAATGTCTGTTTGTAATATTGAAATAACCGCTTTTTTACTACATGTACATGAACACATTACACCAAAATAACATTCTTTACAATTTTTGTCTATCTGTCTGTCTGTCTGTTTGTTCTGGCCAATCTCTGAAATGGCTGGACCGATCTTGACGGGACCCCTATTGGCAGGTAGCCGATGTAATAAGGAGTAACCCAGGCTACGTTCATTTTAGAAAAAATATTTTATTTTAGAAAAATAAAGTAATGTTGATAGACTGTTTGGCGGAACGAAGTTCGTCGGGTCAGCTAATTTAAAAAATAATTTACCTGCTTTTTAGTTTAGTTGAGCATCCGGCGTACACACACACACACACACACACACACAAACGAGGTTGTAAAGACTGTGCGTCCTGTGAGCTGGTGTGAGAAGTCATGTATGTGACGAATGGGGTAACTGTCAGGTATTGTTCCTGAATTTAGTGCCCTGTAGTCGCCACATGGCCTTCATCCGTCGTCCCTTTTCTTCACCAGGTGTAGTGGCGATGACCAAGCGCTTTCGGATAGCTTTGCTATGCCACTGGCAATCATTTCTGCAAACTCTTTTTACCTACCTGCAGTTGGGCAGGATCAAGGATGCTTCAGGTGGTCCCGGCGTCGTCCTAATATAGTGCAGTGTGTTATGCTTCCCTAGTAGTTGTTTCCCTGGAGGTCGGGTTATTTCAGGATACTCACGTAGAATTTGATGGTAGTCAGAGTTACCTACTACTGCTTTTACAGATGCTACATTGACAGAATTGCAGCGTGCAGCGGGTACCGAAAGCGATGTGACGTTGTCGATCAGCCGTTGGTTTCTACAATCTACCAGCAGATTGTAGAAGCTTAGGAAGTCCAATCCAATGATGGCCTTTGTCACGTCTGCGACAGTAAAGTTCCAGCTGAAATTTCTCCTGAGTCCTAAATTTAACTGTAGTTGTAGCGGTCCGTAAGTATGGATTACAGTGTTATTAGTGGCTACCAAATCGTACTTTGATAGTGGACAGGGTATCTTAACTGCAGACCGGGGAAACACACACAGGTCAGAGCCCGTGTCGACTAAGAATTGCACCTTTGACTTCCTATCGGTTATGAATAAACAGCTTGTAGATGAAGGACAGTCGTTAGCCGCTACTTGCGACCGCCCTGCGAGTTTTCCGATGGAAATTGGCAAGGTTGTCTGCACTTGTTAGCTTTTGATCCATATGTGAAGTGGTAAAAGCAATGAGGGTGGTCTGGTGGGGAGTGTTTAAATCCCGAGCGACTGCGTGAGCGAGAACGCGAACGATTATTTCGTCAATTCTGTTTTCTCGCACGTCTCCTATCATTGGAAACCTGTGAGGTTAATAAGGCTACCTGCTTAGTCAGCTCCGAAACTTGCTGTACGAGATCGGTGATTACGTAAGTCGTGTTAACTGCTACGGATGTGCTCGCCACCTGTGGTATTGCCGGCGTTATCTCGTGCACCTTGTCAGCTAGCTCGGCTAGCTTATCCAATGGAATATCAACCTGTGAAGCAATGACTTTTTAAATATTCGATGGTAATCTACTAGACCATATAATGCGTAAAAAGTTTAAGGTTAAGGTACTGATGGGCCTGCTAGTCCTTGCATATGGCGTAAAAGTTGCGACGGTTTTCTGTCACCTTATTCTTCGTGCATTAATAGTTGCTTAACATGTTTTTCCTGAAAAGCTGACAATCGTTTTATGAGTTCGGCCTTCAGTTTGTCATATTTATAGGGGTTTGTAATAACATCCTTAACTTCAGCGGCATACTGGTGGTCTAATTGAACTACTAAATAACAGATCTATGTATCGTCCGTAGTTATTTTTGATAGTTTAAATTGGCTTTCTACCTGAGCGAACCATAATCCAGGTTCCTCTGGCCAAAATAGTGGTAGTCTAACATCTACTCTTAGAACACTAGGAGGTATGCACGCTCCCTTACTATCTATATTTTCGTCTGACTCAGACATGTTAAAATAAAATCAAATCGCTCACCACTTGGACCACACTACAACCTTTTGTTACAAATCCAGTCACTGATTTAAACACGCTAACGTCTTCTGTCCTCGTTGCTCGCTTCTAGCTGGTTTTCCGGAGTCTACTGAAGTATGCACGCGTTAGCGTAGCGTGATCGTAAATATATCGGGGTCACCAATGTAGTGTTAGGCCAATCTAGCCTACAAAAACAACGTACGGGGATTGAACCCCGTATAAAAGCACTGACTTTATAATTATCAAGCTAACTATAGTATGTAGGTTTAAAGAAAGAAGAAAATACGCGAAACTCGTTGCCAACTACTTTTGCTACATGCCCCTATATTAATGTTGAGTGTATTATTGAACATAATAAATGTTTTTATGTATCGACACATTGAGAAGTCGGCGAAAAAGTTTTTTGTACCGAACCTGGTTAAGATTCTTTTCACGGGAAACGCAAGAGCTGAGCTTTTTGCTTCT
Source organism: Parascotia fuliginaria (assembly GCA_963082885.1). Taxonomy (NCBI): domain Eukaryota; kingdom Metazoa; phylum Arthropoda; class Insecta; order Lepidoptera; family Erebidae; genus Parascotia; species Parascotia fuliginaria. Next base: position 225,471 of record OY720199.1, on the reverse strand, counting down.
CATGGAAAGATTGTAATCCAAGACCATGAAGATATAAGAGGACAAAAGTTTACTTCCATACCATAACGTACATTTGGCTAACGGGGACAACGGGATATAAATTTATGAGTTAGTTTATGTTTAGTTTAGTCAGTTTATGAGTCCGTCAGTTTATATATTGGGATGCACCTGTCAATATACCTATCTCTTTGAATCGCTCTCTAAGGGAGTCTCGTGAACCTAGGTTGTAGAGGTAGTTGTATTGTATAGGAAGGTACAATTAATTTATAAGCTAACAAAAGTAGTGTATCCGTATTGTACTGCTAATGTGCCTCAGCTCAGCATGGTGCTGCAAAAGTACAAGTACAATTGCAGCGCTGATTTTTAGCCGAAGTCTCGAGCAGCTAGAGGACAATAAAACAATTGCAGATGTGATGACATAATAATTCAATGTAAAATAAATAATCACAAAATAGAAATAGTTTTACCTACAGACAAAGATGAAGATATTGATATGGTGTTTTTACATTCAATTGTCAAAAATGTAAATCTGCATCAGCATTGTTGCCTAAAGCTTCAACCTTATTTCAATTGGTATCAGCAATAGGTGTAAGACGATGATGGATAATATATGGATATATGGATGCTCATGATCGTCCATTAGTAAAAATTACAATCTGTGATGTAAGTGCTAATGTAGTCATCGATACCTGTGCAAACAATCTGTTGGTAGTGTAGAAAAGGAAGGAAGCATTTAATTAATAATGGTTATAAATTTGAAATTCTAAACACTGGAGATTAAATTAGCCGATGGTACTAATTAATAATAATAATAATTTATTTATTTATCAAGTTTACTAAGTGTACAGTTATTACAATGTTCATTTGAAATAAATACATAAAAAAAAAAATAACATAGTTATATTTACAATTATGTTACAAATGTAGAGAATGTTAATGTTTGTTAATGTTAACGACTTGGTCATATATCTTAAAAGTGTTAAATTCCAGACATGCCTAGGTGTGCTACGACCAACAACCGTCGAAAAGTAGATGTGTATAACTCATGACATGATATAAATGCCGTGAAGGCCAAATTAGATGAGTTGTCATCTATCAGTGTTACTTCTTGAGATGTTTCTGAATTAGTTAGCTTTGTGTCTGACAATAAAGCTAACCTCTTAGAATGGGTGAATTCCTCTATATCCTATGCTGGATTTGATGCAGAAGTATAAGGACTAAACTTGATTGTTATTGGAGTTCTAATAGGATTGGTCCGAGGAAACAACGTGGATATAATACGGGATTCTATGAAGTCAAAAGAGGCAAAGTTTCACCGAGCTAGTGAAACAAGCTAAAATAAAGAAAAACATTGGGGGAGATTATGGTGCAGTGACTCTCTCAAGGATGGTAGCATGTTTCCCCGAAGTAGTTGCAAGTTGAAATTTTGTACACTCAAGTTGAATTACCCATGGCCATACCTTACAATGCTCTGCATTCACTTCATAATGAGTATCCATCAGTGTCTAGGCATCAGGTGATTGCATGCATAGTGCCCATAATATCATTTCTATGGAGATTGCAAAAATTCTGGATGTTATAACGGGTGGCGCAAAAGTAAAGACCCTATTTGGTTCAGCTATAACATTTTTTCTAAATTAGAAAACTAGATTTAGATTTTTTTAAATGTATATTTGTGCCATTAAATTTCGTACCATTAGGATTTAAAGATGATATCTTTTAAATGGTGACCTCCAGAGTTGATACACATTTGAGCCCTATTTATGACATTTTGCATAACTTGCCGTAACACTTCCTGCGATATGTTCGTTATTTCTTGACGAATGTTTTCTTTTAGAGCTGCGAGAGTCTGTGGCTTGTTCACATACACCCGAGATTTCAAAAAACCCCAAAGAAAGAAGTCTGGACTGGTCAGATCGGGTGATCTTGCAGGCCAAGGCAAATCGCCAAAACGAGAGATAACTCGGCCTGGAAAAGCGTCCCTCACTAAGTCCATAGTGTCGCGCGCTGTGTGTGCCGTAGCGCCGTCTTGTTGAAACCAGATGTGCTCCAGCCCCAATTCGTCCAAACTGGGTATCAAAAACTCACGTAACATGGTTCTGTAGCGTTCTCCAGTGACAGTAATCGCATTGCCTCCAGCGTCTTCGAAAAAATAGGGTCCGATCACTCTGTCAACACAGATGCCACACCATACAGTAACTTTTAGTGGGTGTAGAGGTGTTTCTTGAATAATGCGCGGATTATCAGTGCCCCAGAACCGAGTATTCTGCTTATTGACATGCCCTGAGAGATGGAAATGGAAACGCAGGAAGTGTTACGGCAAGTTATGCAAAATGTCATAAATAGGGCTCAAATGTGTATCAACTCTGGAGGTCACCATTTAAAAGACATCATCTTTAAATCCTAATGGTACGAAATTTAATGGCACAAATATACATTTAAAAAAATCTAAATCTAGTTTTCTAATTTAGAAAAAATGTTATAGCTGAACCAAATAGGGTCTTTACTTTTGCGCCACCCGTTAGTAGTTCCGTATCTTATGACATCAGAGCAGATCAACCAAAAAAATTCTGACTGGAAGAGAAAATCTGCCAACACTAAAGCAGTGGAATCTATGTCCTATCTCCAGAATTCATACCATTCTAAGATATTGACTGAGGATGAAAGAGTTAAGTTGAGTAAGAAGTATTCCATACTCAACTCATCAGGAAAACTTAGCACTATTTGGAACACCGTTTCAGAAGTTGCTAAGGTGTGGATGAATGAGAGATATAAGATCTCCCATCAAGATGCTCTAAAGGATAGGCTTAGGTTAATTTTAGTTTTAGTTATATAATCGCACGCCGCAGCGATACAGCTAGAGCCGCCACGGAACATCCAGATCTAGAGCATTGAGACTTCATAGAGTGCACGAAGCCCGTTCCTGCACGTCGAGATGAAATGCTCGATGAGCAGTTGCTGCAAATGATTGCAAAAGAGTACCACCCCCTCAAATTAGTAAATGACTCTGCATTTTAAAAAAAATAATAACGTTGTCTCCTGGATATTTGCTACCAACTAGGAAAACTTTAAGCGAGGGTTTACTGCCTAAATTATATATAAAAATCTTGGAAACAGTAAAAATTCAAATTGGAGGCGTCAACCAAATAGGTATTTCTTGCTAAGCATAGAATGAGATTACCTAAGTATCTGGAAACAAAAAAAATCACCAACAATAGGTTAAAATTCATAGATGTTGAACTTCGCCCACATACGTATTTTGTCTTTCTTTTTGTCATCAAACCCCTGAAATTCCGATTCCAAGAATAAACAAATTTCTTGCCATGCATTGCTTCTCATAACTATGTTTTTATATGCATTAATAGTTTTATACCACAAACATGGTTTAGATTCAACAAGTTCAATTAGCGTAAAAATGTTGTACATGCTCCACCCATATTAAAGGTATAAGAATGTGTTATTCTTATATTTTGTACTAATAAAGCAATAACGTTTCAATCCATAAAGCTCTTAAGATAAGTTTGTTCTATGACTAATGAATTGAATAAATATCAAATAAATGAAATAGGTACTTTAAGGAATTCCTACCGAACGCTACTTTAAGTTACAAACAATAGTATGCATTTATTTCTTTAGGCCCTTTTAGTATATACCTCATAGGCTAGACCTCTAAAAAAACGAAATGCAACGGCAAATGTAACAAAATGAATTTCAGAATTGCAGCTGACGTTATAATTCCATCAAAATTTTAGTATTTTCTGCTAGCAGACTACGTTGATGGTGTTAATCGTATATTGTGTTTTTATTAAGAAAATTCTCGTCACTGTGTCATATACAAATGAAAACGTTCCTAACGTTCTCCCCCATTCTACCAACTTAAAACAATTCATGGTGATCTACGCAGTACAGATGGTAGTACGAATATTATATTGTTAGGATAAAACTTAATTTTTAGTGTTGTGATGTGACGTCACGAACGGCTGCTATAAAAGACGGCACGAACGAATGAACGGCTCTTTCGCTCGTTGTCGCTCGAACAGTGCAGATCGTTGGTTTCGCCATAATATCAGCTAAGTGTTTGCTTTTCTTTGATTTAGTTGATTGTTTCCGTTATTTCAAATTTTGTCTTTATTTAAATTAATTTATTTGTAATAAATCGTTGTGAAATTTCTTGTCAACCGTTTTTTTTTAAACTTTTACCACTTCTGAATCTAATATCAGAAGTGGGATAAGCTTGCGTCCACAGCTTTCTAATTCGTTTCGAAAACAATCAACTAACCTATTCATTGTCTTTCCTTTCTATTGTGCTTATTTTGTGATACTTTTGTGTACTTTGTGATTATTTTGTGTACTCGTGGTGCAATCATGCCTAGAGAATCTCGGTCAAGGAGTGTGTCAATGGATAGAAAGAACAAGAGAAAACGCTATCGATCTCGCAGTAGGACAAGTTATCGGAGTCGGTCGAGTCGTGATTCTCGTGTACATTCGCGTAGTGGCTCGCGTGAACGTTCATATGATGATTCGCGTAATCATCTGCGATTAGGTACTCGCGATCGCTCCCGTCGTCGTTCTCGTAAACCCCAGCGTAGCCGTGATGGATCCGTCAAACAAACGTTGAATACGATTATCGCTCGTCTTAATGCAATCGAAGAGAGTTCTACGAGTGCTCCTCTCACCCCGCCGCGTTCGTCCCGTCATAACATACCACGAAATGATAGTAGTGAGCCGTCAATAGCTCAAACACTAGTGGATATTTTAAGCAAAACAAATCCAATTAGATCCACTCATTATTACGTCTCTAATTTTGACCCCTCCATCCATGATATTGAGGTGTGGTGTGACGAGGTGGAGCGAGCAAGGTTAGCTAACGGTTGGAATGATCCGGAGTGTCTATCGCGAGTGGCAAATTGCTTGAAAGGGGATGCTAAAACCTGGCTTAATGAATGGGTGACAAACGACCGTTCGTGGACTAATTTTAAATCAGAATTTAAATCGTTATGTCCGCGTAAGCAAGACTATGCCAGCATCCTCTTTGAAGTAATGAATAAAACTTCGGACAAGTACCCTACATATGCTGAATATGCCCGACGTTCGCTTCTTCGTTTGCGTATTGTTAAGGGACTGAGTAACGAGCTAATGGTTCAGATTGTAGTGCGCGGTATTAACGAGCCTCAAGTACGTGCAGCGGCCGCTAACGCTGACTTAACTACGGATACATTGGTCTCTTTCTTGGCTATTTATACCAAGCCTATACATGCTAATGCTAAATCGGAAAAACGTATGCCATCCTCCTATACAACTAAAAAGCACAGTTCTACAAAGAACGATTTCAAATGTTTTTCGTGTGGTCGTACCGGTCATAAGAGCTTTGAGTGCTCACGTAAACCCAAACCATCGGAGGACACATCTAAACAGACAAGTACAAGCGTACAAAGCAGACGTACTTGTACTTTTTGTAAGAAAGTCGGTCATAAAGAGGTTGATTGTTTCGCTAGGCTTCGTTCAGAGTCGCAGGGTAGCAATCAAAGAAAAGTGAACCTATGTAGGGAACTTAATGCTACTACCACGTGTAGCAACGTTGTCAGCGCTGTCATACAAGGTGTACCAGTCGATGTTTTGATAGATAGTGGTGCGATTAATGTTTCTTTGATATCTGCTGACGTGGTTAAATTATTTTCTTGTCCTCGCAAACCCACTTATTGTACCTTAAAAGGAATAACTGACAATGAGATAACCTCTCGTGAATATGTCACGCTTACGGTCGAGTTTGAGAACATCTCCTTAGAAATTGACTTAGTGATCGTACCTTCAACGAGTCTAAGTAGCCCTATCCTTATAGGCACAGATGTTTTGAATAGGGATGGCATTGTCTATATCCGCACTAAGGGTCGACAATATCTAGCTCACTCCTCTTGCACAACCTTCAAGGTGAATGAAATTCATACTGTCACATCAAGTTCTATTGACACCCCTCTTGAAGGTGATAACCTTGTTGCCTTAATGTCGGTCATTAATGATTTCTCAGAGTACCTAATTTCTGGCACAGCCACCACCACCGTCACAACCGGTGAGATGCGTATTAGTTTGACTAGTGACACACCGATTGTCTATCACCCCTATCGCTTGTCCTATCAAGAAAAGTTGAAGGTTAGAGAGATCATTAAGGACTTGCTAGAAAAAGGCATAATACGTGAATCAGAATCGGAGTATGCCAGCCCCGTGCTGCTTGTCAAAAAGAAAGACGGTTCAGATAGGCTATGCGTAGATTTTCGAGCATTGAACAGGGTTACACTTAAAGATAGATACCCCCTTGCTCTAATCGATGATCACATCGATCGATTAGGGTCGTCGCGGTACTTCTCCTCGCTCGATATGGCATCTGGTTTCCACCAGATACCTATACATAAGGAGTCCATAAACAAAACTGGTTTCGTTACTCCGGAGGGACATTATGAGTACTTAAAAATGCCTTTTGGTCTTTGTAATTCGCCAACTATCTATCAAAGAATTATAAATAAGACTCTGCGAAGGCTGATTGAGGCCGGGAACGTCCTGGTCTACGTTGATGACGTATTAATAATGAGCCAGACCATAGACGAAGGCATACAATTACTCCGCGCAGTTTTAAAAACATTAACCAAGTCCGGTTTCTCGATCAATCTTCGTAAGTGTACCTTCTTGACCAACGAGATCGAGTACCTAGGGCGAGTCATTTCTCACGGTCAGGTGAGGCCGAGCCCTCGTAAAATCGAATGCTTAGTGAATACCCTGGCACCGAGTAATGTAAAGCAAGTACGACAGTTCCTTGGTTTGGCTGGATACTTTCGTAAATACATCGAGGGTTACGCCACAAAGACCGCTTGTATTTCGCGACTAACAAAAAAAGGCGTTACCTTCGAGTGGGGCCCCGAACAAGAGTCTGTTCGACGAGACTTGTTGCGGAGGTTAACCAGTGAACCCATACTTGCTATTTTTGATCCCAATCTTGCAACTGAGTTGCATACCGATGCCAGTAGCGCTGGCTATGGGGCGGTATTAATGCAAATACACGGTAACAGCATAAAGAAAGTGGTAGCATATTTCAGTAAGGTCACTCAGGGTGCTGAAAATAAATATCACTCGTATGAGTTGGAAACTCTTGCAGTTGTCAGAGCATTGCAGCACTTTAGACATTATCTAGTTGGTATCGAGTTCAAAATAGTCACAGACTGTAATGCCCTAAAATCCACAGAACGCAAAAAGGATTTGCTTCCTCGGGTTGCACGTTGGTGCATGTTCCTGCAAGATTTTAACTTTAATATCGAATACCGAAAAGGGGTTTTGATGTCCCATGCAGACTTTTTGAGTAGAAACCCGCCCGCGGTACATATAAATCATATCAGTAGACCTCGTAACTGGGCTCAAATTGCACAAAATGCCGATAACGAAACCCTAGACCTAATATCAAAATTAAATGATGGTAGTTTGGATTCGCGACGTTACGTCTGTCAGAATGATTTGCTATACTATCAGTATTCACCCATTGGTGAGGAGGCACGGCTTCTCTGTTACATCCCTGAAGGTCATAGGCTTAGCTTGTTAAGAATATTTCATGACGAGCATGAACATATTGGTATTGAAAAGACCCTAGACCTCATACTGAAACACTTTTGGTTTCCCGGGCTTAAAAGCTTTGTAGCGAAGTACATATCTCACTGTCTGACGTGCATATCAAAAAAACGAGTACCAAGAGCACCACAACAACCGATAACGTCTTGGGAAAAGCCGGATGTCCCTTTTAGCACGATACATGCTGACGCCTTAGGCCCCCTACCGGAATCTCGCGGATATAAATTTATCCTCGTATTAATAGACTCGTTCACTAAATTCTGTCTATTATACCCTATGTACCGCCAGGACATCGACGAGCTAAAGCGTGTGATCGATAATGCGATCTCCTTATTTGGTGTTCCAAAATTATTAGTGTGTGATCGCGCACGAATGTTCGAGGCTGCTACCTTTGTAAAATTTGTCTCTGGGCTAGGTTGTGACCTGCATTATATAACTCCCGAGATGCACCATTCCAATGGGCAAGCAGAGCGCTACATACGCACTGTTTTAAATATGCTCCGCATCGAAGTCGGTAATAAAGATGCATGTTGGTCAGATCTAGTATGGAAACTACAGTTAGTTTTGAACGTTACCAAACAGAAAACCACACAGAGTTCGGCTTTGAACCTGTTAATTGGTACTGACGCTACCACCCCTCTAATTCGTACACTCATTCGGGATGTAGCTATAGATGATGTTCGACCGAACCGCGATGCTTGGCGCGAGATATGTAGGAGTCGGGTCAGGGAGTTGCTACATAAGAATCAACAACAACAGGATTCTTATGTTAACAAACAGAGACATCCCCCAAGAGTGTTCAAGTTAAACGAACTGGTGTTTGTTATAAAATACTCGCAGTCTACTGGTAAACTGGACCCCGGCATGAGAGGCCCTTACCAGATTATAAAGGTTCTCCCCAGCGATCGATACGAGCTCAAACTATTAAGTGGAGCTCGTGGCAAGACCACCCAAGCAGCAGCCCAATACTTGGTACCCTGGTAAGGAGAGTGGTGCCCTGACACCTGCGCAGCCTTCTTTGAATGTAAGTGAGTCTTGACCTTTATTCTGTTACAGAATTTGCATGTGTATGAGAGATTTACACGTGTGGAATGGTGGCGTGTGTGACAGGCAGCATAGGCGCAAAGGTGCTTATGCTGTGTGGATGCGCTGCGGTGCCATCGCCGTAGCTATGATGAACTCGTGCTTTGGTACATCGTTCATGGAAGTGAGGAGCGCTGCGGTGCTATTGCTGAAGCTACGATTGAACTTGTGCTGCGGTACACTTTTCATGCAGACTGATGTGCGCTGCGGTGCCTTCAGTATTATGAGAATAAGTAGATGCTGCGGTATCTCGGCTCTGTGAGAAATTTGTGCTGCGGTACTTATTTCGCTGAGTAATGTGAACAAATTTCTGCGGTATTTGTCTCACATGGGGAAAGTCTAGTACAGCTGTACAAGTATGAGAATGAATGTGTTGACATTTATGAGAGCGATGAATGATTGAAAAAATACTGCCAGTGGAGATTAGGCTCTTAGTCTGCGTGCATCTGTGAAAGGAGCGCCGCCACAAATGCTGACGAATGAAAGATTAGGCATATCTTGCTTAACGTCCCTATGCCTAATACGTGTTTATCTTTTAGATGACAATGAGGATGACGCGGATGTTGAACCAGAACCCTCTGCCAGAGTTCCTGCCCGCACAGATGACGAAGCCCTTCCCGGTGTACCAGCCCCAGAATCGCAAGTGACCGAGGACGGCTCACAGTCAGGAGGGGCCGTGTTAGGATAAAACTTAATTTTTAGTGTTGGGATGTGACGTCACGAACGGCTGCTATAAAAGACGGCACGAACGAATGAACGGCTCTTTCGCTCGTTGTCGCTCGAACAGTGCAGATCGTTGGTTTCGCCATAATATCAGCTAAGTGTTTGCTTTTCTTTGATTTAGTTGATTGTTTCCGTTATTTCAAATTTTGTCTTTATTTAAATTAATTTATTTGTAATAAATCGTTGTGAAATTTCTTGTCAACCGTTTTTTTTTAAACTTTTACCACTTCTGAATCTAATAATATGTATTAATGAGTGGAAAAACAGAGAAAGCGTATTCGATCCTTTTTTTTTTTTAATCATTAAAGGGAAATTTTCAGAATGACAACCACAATTAAATAAATGTGATTTTAAGATAGCAACCATGAACGCAATTCTGAAGGTGTTTTACTTTTTGGACCATCAGGTTGAATCCGCGTAGCGTACTAGATTTTAACTTTCAGCAAATTGTTGAATTTTAATTGTTAGTAGACTGTCTAATACTAGTCAATCGTTGCTTAAAAGTGATTGTTTTTGTTTCATATTTTTATTAGTGTTCCTAACACTAAAACTTCCTCTCCTCAAGCGCCGCCATTCGTCAATGTTTGATTTTGTTTAGTTCATTACCGGCCGCCAACGTATGCATGTATATATATACTAACTTTTAAGTAATCTATTATGGATAACTTTAATTACGAAGAGTTTATAACTTTAGTAGAGAAAAGAGAAGTCTTAAGAGAAAAAGCTTTAGAAATATTTAAAGACAAACGTAAAAGTTTAAAAGCTTGGTTTGAGATATGCCATATAATGAATGAGAACTTTGGAGAACTACCTGACACAGAGAAAGATAAATACGGTAAGTGTAATTTTTATAAAATTTATTAACATGTGTTACAATATTAACAATAATTATTTTGCAATGGTATACTTCCATGTTCGGTATTAAAAAACACTTTATATTTATCACGTATGTATTGTATTAGCTATTGTAGGAACTATTTCATTAAAACTAATAGCAGAAGTTCTTGTAATTCACCGCACCCGTTTATAGATCCTTGTACCCTCTTCTTTGTGTATAAATTTTTATAATAAACATCATGCTTTCACAATATCAACAGCTAAATTCAACTACACATTTAAAGGTGGATGAGAAATTCGCCACTTACTAGCAAGCATACCAAAGGTACATTTCACATTCTTGCTCTTGTTAAACGATAGTTAGAAAAACTGATTTTTCTGCATCAAGTTGTTGACTACTATATGGGCGCAGTAAATTCTGGTGTAGTGCAATAGCTTCATTGCCTACAAATAAATATGGTAAATCAATGTTAGTGTTGTGTAAAGGTGCTTGCTCTGGCAAGTTTAATGTATTATTAATCATGTTATGTCAAAAAGAAGTATCTCTATAAACGCCTAAGTCACAATCCATCCCATAAGCACCGACGTTTATATAAATAAAGTTGTAGTCACTATCGGCGATTGCCATCAACACAATGGAGGGATAATGTTTGTAGTTTAGAAACATAGAACCACTTTTGAATGGTTTAACTACTCTTATATGCTTCCCATCTACAGCACCAACACAATGAGGAAAATTTGCAGTAACTTTAAATTTGTTTGCTATTTCAAGCCAATCGTTCATAGATGGCATTTGCATATATTTTGCGCTAAGTACAGACCATACTAAAGAACTCACTTCTCATGTAATTACGCTTAAATTTCTTTTCCTTTCCTAATACGATATTCAAGATCTGCTAATGAAGTGCCTGTTGCTAGGTATCTGTAAAATATAAAGTTATTATAATTATTAAAATTTGTAATTATTTCAGGTAAACGAATGGCCTAGAAATGGAAGAACCTTAGAGATGCGTGGATGAAATGGGACAAAAAGATGCGTGAATCAAAATCTGGATCGGGTGCAAAACCAATTCATAAATATCAATATTACGACAATTTACATTTTCTAAAAAAAAATACCCAGTTGCCACGTGTATCTGGATCAAATATGCCGGAGAAAAAACTAAATCTGAGGATGCTGTTCCCAGTAAAAGAAAAAAAAAGAAATTATTCCTGTGGATAAGAAAATGATGAAGTTTATAAAACATTTTGAAAAGGAAGAGGACAGATGAGAGTGATGTCTTTTTTTAAAGGTTTCCCCTTCCGTGAAACGCTTTAAAGATGAAGATATTGTTGAATTCCAATATCAAGTATTAAATATTATAAGAAACATTTAACACAAAAATAATTATAGCATAGCACAACATTCACGCATATCTGAAACAATAGCCTCTCCGACAAACTATGGCCATAGTACAGCTGCTGGACCAAGTTCCAGGAATCTATCCCAGGCATCTACTTGAGGAATCTTTACATAGCCTTGGAAAGTGCGGCAGATTCAAATTGTTTTTGATTTTTCTATATTAAATCAAACGAATTAAAAAATGATTTCATGCTAAGTTACTAGTTATTTGAATTGTTGTTTATGTTAGATAAAGAGGATCCTGTTTATATAACATAAACCGGGCCGCTCAAGAGGAGTTGACCAACGTAGACCTGAATTAGACCCTGACCTACTGTCAGCAATTGGCGAGTCTACGTCCGAATCACCCGACTATGATGACAACATTCACGGCAATCTGTCGCAATTATGGCTTCCTTTGTTAAGGTACGCGAGCCGAGCCTGGCTCTGCTCGTGGTTCAGCGCGCCACGCGCTGTTTAAACAACTACACTCGGCACGGCTCGGCAAAGTTCGCACGATCCATCACTTGTCGGTTTTTCCGACACGAATCAAAGGCGCGCGCGCCATCTTCGGCTCCGCTTGTTAATACGCGCCGTCTAAACAGATGGTACAGAGCGCGCGACGAAGGAAGACCCATTTTGTTTTTAGCGACGTTTTTAATTTGAAGAATTGGGTTTGTACGAGATGGAGTGGAGCAATGAAAATGTTCAACTCTTCATTGAGCTGTATGAAGAGGTACCAGCGATATGGAACCCAAAAGATCCAGGTCGCAAAAATCGCAACAATGTGCTCGATGCTTGGACAAAACTAAGTCCTGTGAGTGATGTATATCAGTGGAAGAATGGGTGTTTAGGCATCTCGCACCACACGGAACTCGGACCGCGCTGCGACTTGCCTAAGAGCTCTTTTTGAATGGCTCATATCGCACCGCGGCGCGGTGCAAAATGCCTAAGAAATTTTTTGAATGGGCCAACGCGGACCGAGGTGCAAAACTAAACAGCTGTCTTTTTAGTAGGTGAATGCGCTCAGATAAAGATATTTTCATTACACATTCCGTTTAGTACAGGCAGGAATAAAATAACTAGGAAAAATAAAATTATTTCTAAATTAATAATTTAGACCGAGGAACCACCGATATCAATGTGTATACTTATACTCGTATTATAGAAATTAATTTAATCCGAACTTACATACAATAACATACTTACTGTATGTAAGTACAAAATTAAGGTCTAGTCCAATAGGGTAAAATATTGTTACTGGCAACACTGTCTGTCTTTTGGCAGATTTTTTTTTTTTTTTTTTTCTTTTTTTTTTTTTTTTTTTTCTCTTTATTTTTATTCGGGATTTAAGTACGCACATGCGACTATGTCAATCCCATCGTGCTTATACATTTACACTGACTTATTAGGTATACTTACATAGTCACTAACTTAGCTAATATTTTAGTCTAAAATAATAGTAAATAATATTTTTGCTGCTTCTGATGTTGGGTTTGCCAAAACACCATGAAACACACCTACATCCATTTGCGATAACTTTAAAGATTGCATTAAAGTTAGCCTCTTATCCCGGTACCGAACACATTCCTCTAAAATATGTAACACATCCTCTACTGTGCCACAGACTTCGCAATTAGGGGTATTCGATTTACGCATTGAGTGCGCAAACTTGTTTAGAGGAATATGTCCCGACCGCAATCGATGTGCTACAATAATTTGACGGCGACTTAGTTGCCGTCAAATTATTTAGATTTAGAAATTACATTTAATATTGCCTTTTGTTTTTATATGTTATTTAATTTTTAAAAACGATTTATCCACGATAATTAATTATTAAAGAAATTAAAATATATACAAGCTTATTTTTAAGTGGCTTTACAAAGTTTTTCTGGGGCTTAGTAATCAGATATGCAATACATTTAGCCATATACACCACAAAAAACAATTTAAAAAAAAAATTCATTGACACTGTTCACCCTAACGGCATAAATACATTTGTTTTTCAAACATAATGTTGGACAGACAAATTTAGTTATTTAAATAAGTTAAGTAAATTAGAAATTCAATTCTTTTTTAATTTTTTTTGTGGTTTATATGGCTAATAAATGTATTGTATATCTGATTACTAAGCCCCAGAAAATGTTTGTAAAGTCACTAAAAAATAAGCCAATATATAAATATATGTATATATCGATAACGACTTACATCGATATATTTTATATTGCAACCCTTGCTACTTCGCAAGTACTGGAGTCATCGAGAAGGTCACTTCAGTGTCATTTTTGTTTTGAGAGTGATATTGTGACAGTATGCGATAGTGTTCTTCGAAAGTTTTGAACTTCTGAAGTCTATATGGTAAGTACTTAATTCTTATATTTTCGGTATATATAGTTATATACAATAATATTTCTACAAATAAACTACATTTTGTTTTTAGTATCATTATACAAACTAATTTTAAGCGTTAAGTATGCAAAACTATGTAATATGAGAACCTCTGTAACTTTTAAAGAAAGTTAGGTATATATGTAGTAGATTCATAAGTAAGTATAACATGTATCTAATCTAAGTATCGGTATTTAATCCAAGTACTTAAAATAAATATTGAAATCACAATTTATACTTATTATTGAAACATTTTTGTATGTTAATGACGCGTCCACAATAACGAAGATTAGGAGTTAACAAAATATAACTTAAAACATTAATTTCGTCATGAAAATATATAAAAATCAACTTTTCTCACTCGCACTCAACTTACCTTCTTGCTCGACTTAGTCTATAGTTAAAAATCTTTTTATCAGTATTCAAATGTGTACCTCCATATGGACGTAGGAGATTAGGTGTTAAAGCAAAGCCTTCATCGCCAACAAGTATAAACGGTAATTCTTCGTGCAAGTTTTCATGAAGCGGTCTAGGCTTTGGTACATTTAAAGTACCATCATTGATCTTTTGCCAAAATGTACTATCCTTTATTATAGTAGAATCGCATTCCTTGCCATATGAGCCCACACTAATAAAAATAAATCGGTACTCTGAATCGACAACTACCATTAATACAAAAGAATAATACTCCTTGTAATTAAAGAAAATAGAACCACTCTTGGCTGGTTTCAAAATTCTGATATGTTTGCCATCTACTAGGCATGCGGTCGATATATCAAAACAAAACTAAAAACTAATTTTACACTCAAATCGAATCATATCGATTGCACAAACTAAAAAAACTGATTTCAAATCTCGAATAAGTATCTCGATACGAAACGCAACCGTGAACCGTGTAAAATATCAAAATCATAGAAGATCCAAACGCAAACGAAATTGCTTGCTCTGCTACATCGCTTACTAGTACGTTGCGATAAGAAATTCGCTCTTTCTTTTTCTAACAAAGCGGTACCTTAGCGGAGTAAAAAGGATAGCGTGAATTTCTCTTGGTTTTGATGTCGGAGTCGGAGCCGCGGGTTTTAGAAACACTATGTCTTAATGTCTTAACAATAGGGTTTCATTTAGGTAATCACGTTTACACTTAGGCTGTTATTATTCGTCCGCTTTGACTATTTTGTAGTTAGCTTGATGATTTGATCTTTATTAACGCTGCAATTAAATCGATATTGTTTTTGTTAAAAAAATTCTATAATCTGTTAAAAATTGCAATGCAGTCAATGCACATTTGACCTTGGTGACGCGTGTGTGTTGAAATAGGTAGTTTAAAGCTGTTAAAAGTAAGAAGTTATTGGATATATATTTTATGTGAATTATAAAGTTAAATAAGTAGTCATTTTAACTGTGAGAAGTACTTAAGTGTTTTATTTTTAATTTGAACTAGAGTGACTTTTGTTTTTTGTTTTTTTAATTGGAGTGACTTTTAATTTTCGTTTGTTGTAATTAGGCGAACATTGTATTCATTTTTAAAATGTCGCGAAAACCCAGTGAAGTATGGAATCACTATGAGAAAAAAGAAAATTCTACTACTGTTGCAGTGTGTAAATATTGTAATCAAAATATTTCTTACAAATCTACAACGGGTAACTTAAATGCCCATTTAAAAAGGTCCCATGCATCTGTATTTTTTGCTCAAAAAACAGATACCGATTCTGAACGTATAGCGTTGGCAAGTACGTCTACTGGCAGTACTGGCACATCTGATGTAGCTCATGTTCCCTCCACTGAGGGCGCTTCCGCGGAGAACAGCAGAAGTCAAGTAGATACCAAAATCGGGCCGATTCGCGTACGACAAAGGACTCTACAAAATTATGTAGTGAAAAAAATGACTACTGAAGAAAGAAAACGAGTTGATCGTGACTTATTAGAATTGTTCACCTCCGATTATCAGCCTTTTAGGATAGTGGAAGACAAAGGATTTAAACAATTTGTAAAGAACATTCCAGGATACTCGTTGCCTAATAGGAAAACTATATCTTCTTCTATGATACCCTCTTTGTACCAGACTACTTTAAGCGAAATCAAAAACAGGGTTGCCCGAGACGCTAGTTCTGTGTGTTTGACCACTGACTGTTGGACGTCGTCGCAGACTGAAAGCTATATTGGCGTAACCGTGCATTACATTGACGAGGATTTCGAACCACAACAAGTGCTATTGGAATGTAAAGGCCTTAATGAGGCTCACACTAGCGCCAATCTAGTGAAGGAATTGAAAAAAGTGACGGACGAATGGAACTTAACTCATAAAGTTAACTTTGCCATTTCGGACAATGCTCGTAATATTGTGAAAGCAATTGAAACAGAACTGGGATGGAAACATTATGGCTGTTATGCCCATTCCCTAAATCTTATTGTGACAGCAGCACTGAAACCTTTGAGCGATTTAATAGAAAATGTAAAAAAAATAGTGGCTCATTTTAAACGAAGCACGACTGCAACTGATATGCTTCTTGGCTACCAAGTAAAAAACATGGTGGAACAGGGAGAGCCGAAAAGGTTAGTCCAACATGTACCTACAAGGTGGAATTCGACATATTTCATGTTCCGTCGTTTTATCTTACTTAAGGAAGCAATAAAACATTGCATGGCTCTTATTGAAAGAGATTGGCCCAATATACGTTTAGAGGAATGGGCAATTATGGAAGAGTTGTGCCAAGTATTGGAGCCATTTGAGGAGGTCACTTCTTCCATCAGTGGGGATCAATATCTCACTGGAAGTATGGTGATAGTTATGACCAATTGCTTGAAGGATATATGTGAAGATTTTTTAATGAAAGAAGAATACAGAGGGTTCAATCAAACCGTGCTTGACGTGGTTCTGAGCCTTAAATATGGACTGAAAGACAGGTTTGCTGCCGTAGAGCACAGTAAAACATTTAGAATGTGCACGTTATTAGACCCGCGGTTCAAACTTGGTTGCTTTAAGAATGAAGGAGCGGTATCGGAACTCAAGAAACATGTGCATGGTTTAGTAATAGGCCTTATAAACTGTCATACATCGGCAGAAGCGACTACCACCAGTGATGTACAGGAGAAACCAAAAGGAAAATTCAGTGCATGGGACAAAGTGGACGACTTGCTAAAAGCAGAGCAGACCACAAGGTAGCGCTCAAGCAAGGGCTATAAGGGAGCTACAAATGTATATAGATGATGAAATACTCCCTCGAAAAGATCCTGATGGTAACTGGAATAGCCCAACACAATGGTGGCGAGACCATAAAATCATTTACCCCAATTTATCCCAAATTTACCGCACCAAATGCAACATTGTTGCAACTTCGGTTCCGTGCGAACGACTTTTTTCTAAGACGGGGCTCATTGTTAATGAAAAAAGGTGTCGCCTCAAGTCAAGTAAAGTTGAGCAGCTTGCATTTTTGAACGCGAATTTAAATAGAAACAGGTTTCAGAAATAGTATGCCTGATGCCTTAGTTTATTAACCAAAATATAAAAAAAATGTAAATACCTATTAAAAAACAACAAAAAAATAACAAAAATGTAAAAAACTTTAAAGAACAATTAAAAAAAATTTATAATGTAAAAAATCTTGAAAAAAAAAACAAAAATAAAGAAAAAAGTTTATTTAATCAATCAAAATTATAACGAATCATTGTAGATAAGACGATTTTTAAATGCGCCAGAAAAGTTCAGTGCGCTAACTTGAAAAACTTTTCTTTAAAATTAAACTATATACCTACTTTTATCGAAGTATGTATATTTAATGTACACTAGTATTACCTATGGATAAAATATTACCTACTGTGAACTTTTCTGCTAGTCCTAAGCCTAGATAAAAGCATGAAGGAAAATCGCTGTAGGAAGTTCTTAAACTATTGGAGCAAATAGATCAAAATATTTTTGTTACAACAGTTTTAGAATACAAATTAAAAATATGAAAAACTAACATCGCGAAAACGGGTAACGGTGCGTTTCGGTTTACCATTTATAAGCTAATAAAACTAAATTAATGTTAGAGCTAGTGCTACTAAAATCGTTTTTAGAAATCAGATTTTAAAATCGGTTGTCAAAACTGAAATCGGATATTTATCGGTTTGTGTTAAAAAACGAAAACGCCCATGCCTACCATCTACTGCTCCAAGACAGTGAGGAAAGTTGGCTTTTCTTTCGAATCCTGAAGCGATGTCCTCCCATTCTCTCTCAGTATCAGGCAGCTTAAGGAAATCCGTCTTTAGGTTTTCCCAAATGACGTGGGTCATTTTTTTTATTAGTTTACTTATTGTCGAAACGCCTACTCTGTATGAGTAATGTATTTCTTTGAATGAACATCCTGAAGCTAAATATCTGAAAAAAAAAATATTTTTTGTTAATACATTATTACTTTATACGTCACCAAGAAACAAATTGTATTGTTTCATGATATTTTTGGCTTATTCCAGAAATCCCCCCTGAGCAAATCCCCCTTAGGGGGGAAAACTAAACTTTAATGTAAAGTTAGTCCGAAAATCCCTCTTGTCATTTTCGATTATTCCATTTATCCCCCTGACTGAATTCCGCTATGGGGGAAAACTGAACTCTAATATAAAATTAATCCAGAATTCCCCCTTATCATTTTTGGATCATTCCATTTATCCCCCCTGTATGAGAATAAATGTACCTACCTATGCATTTGCTCTTTTGTTAAATAACAAAAAATATTTAGGTAAAGTATGTTAGTTACGTAATAAACTGAACTGAATATGGTGTAGCTATAAAAAACTAAATATATCTAAGTATAATCAGAGTTTATTTTTAACAGATTTCAAAGGCAATAGTGATACAGATTTGGAAATAAATCCAATTGAATACTAATGTAAATTACTTTAACTAAAACATTGAATGTGGTACAAAAAACATTTATGATGTATCATTATCTAGTTATTGGAACGTTTACTAATTAATTAATTTCAGCAGTTTGCGAAAACTAAAAATCAAGTATAGGTACAAGTAAAAATTAAAAAAGAAATTATAAAATAAAACAATACATTTTGTTCAGCAATTGACGAGGTTGATCAGTTAGTTAAAGTTCAGCAAATTAAAGTTCAAAGTTAAATTAAGTATAAAATATAACAAAAACAATCACTATTATACAACAAATCAAGTTCAACAATTTTCTAAAAGTTAAATTCTAGTATGTTTATATGAAGCTTATGAAATCACTACATAGCATAAATTAAAGTCGCTTACCGCTGTCTGTCTGTCTGTCCCTATGTCTGCTTAGATTTTAAAACTACGCAATGAATTTTGATGCGGTTTTTTTAGTAGATAGGGTGATTTAAGAGAACGGTTTATATCTATATAACATGCACAATATAGTAGAGAAATACTGATAATTTTAGAGGTTTCTAAAATGATGTCGTAAATAAACACTTTTTTTTGCGCTTACATTGTAAACGCAGGCTGAACCCTAGATCAAAATAATGTATAATGTAATTAGCTTAAAAAGGTCTACAAAAAAGTCCGCGATCGTGTATGTCTATCTCTTAGGGATAAGCCACAATAAATATTTTTATCCTTTACTTTTTACGAGAAATAATGGCTTATTTACGCATGAATTTTAAGCAATACAGCATTAATCCTTATCCAATTAAATACATTACTTAAATAAATGAAGCACTTAATATAGATCAATATGGCACTTTACAGCATGTAATTTAAATGAATATTTTCGAAGATAGTACAGATTTAAAATGCGGAAACATAACGCTTGAGGCGGTACCGGCCGGGGGCCGACATTCTGTAGTAAATAAGTGGGTCCGGGGCAGTGGTCCAACTGCTCTGTCCAACTAGTTGGACCATGGGTCTTTACTAGGGGCAGTTGTCCAACTTTCAAAATAGTTGGACCACAGCATCTTTTGAGAGTTTCCTTGGTCCAATTCATTTAAGAAATAACTTGCCAACTCTAAAAACCTCAACTGTTCTTTATGTGTGTATGGTACCTATTCGTTTACGGTTATATTGAACCTCTTTGCAGTAAATAACTAGGGATTGCAATTGCTGGATCCAACATACAGCAATCCAGCTGGATCCAGCGCCTTTTTAAACATGCTGGATCCAGCATACATCTTGATCCAGAGATGCGGATCCGCAAACGTATCAATTTCTATTGTTTAGTTTTGAGTTGCCGCCATTTTCGAATCGGCGCGGCAACGTTGCCGTTCTGTCACCATAGCACGTGCCGCATGAAAGGCAACGCCGCCCGCCCCCTTTCCCCCTTACCAACTGTACCGCTTATGTTTGTTTATTTTATAAATCAAAGACAGTTGATGAGTTGAATAACTGCTCTCGTCTCGATAGAAAGTGTCTTTGTGTCACTAAAGTGCATATGAAGTGCGTGTTGGTTGTTGTTTGAAGTCAAAGTCAAAGTCAAAGTCAAAGCATTTATTTCATTTAGATCATAAAGTATGATGCTTATGAAAAGTCAACATTACATTTTGTCAGCCAATTGACCTACAGCCAGTTCGCTGACGAGGTAGAGCTGTGAGAAGAACTGGCAAGAAACTCACGCCACTCTTTTCAATCGACAGATAATTACAGTTATTTGAATGAGTTACAATTTAAACACTCAACGCAACCAAAGAACCATACAAAGTAATTATTACAAATTAACTAATTAATATGATACTAAGATTAAAGAAAGAAAACGAGGATTTCAATTATTTAGTTTCAACTAGTATGGTAATTTGACTACGTATTTTAATTAAACTGGTAAATGCACCCCCTGGTCACATTGAACGACAAGGTAATACTGGATTGAATATTAAATGTATGCCATGCCAAGATTGACCAGTCATCCCAAGTAGCACCCGTTCACGAGCATGACGCACGGGCCAGCTATCATCAGCCTCGCCATATTAGAGGGAAGGTGATGACCCGGCCAATACGACACCACAAGCAATGACATTTTAGTGAGCATGACAATGCAGGGCATGGGTGGTAAAAGAACCCTAATAAAATGTATTATGCCTTACGAACTCGTAATGATCATGATATGCATCTACTTCACATAAAACTTTTACTACAATAGTCAACATAATTACAATAATAGTCAATATAATTACTATAATAATAATCAATATACTGAATGATAATAATAGTCAAAATAAGTACAATAATAAAAATATCAATATACTTAATGATAATAATAGTCAATATAGCTACAACAATAATAATCAATATAACATTAATCTTGCATTAAACGAGCAACTATACCCATGCTGCTTTATCATTTAAATAATCATTAATAGTATAATAACCCTTTAGAATAAGGCGGTTTTTAACAGCTTGTTTGAATTTTTGTAGGGGTAGATTCATAATGTCAATGGGTAATTTGTTATAGAAACGTACACCTAGACCCGCAAATGAGTTGTTTACTTTATGTAGGCGATAATATGTACTAACTAATTTATGTTTACCTCGAGTATTCACAGAGTGCATGTCACAGTTTCTGGAATACAAGTCTATATTTTTCTTGATAAACATAATATTGGCGAAGATATACTGAGACGCCACCATCAGAATACCTATTTCTTTAAAAATCTTTCTTAGTGAAACCCTAGGGCCCAAATTGTAAATAGATCGCACTGCTCGTTTTTGAATTATAAAAATTGACTCAATATCCGCAGACTTGCCCCAGAGCAGTATACCGTATGACATCACGCTATGGAAATAGCTGAAATAGACAAGTCTAGCTGTTTCTATGTCGGTAAACTGTTACTTACCTTTCTTATCGCAAAGGCTGCGGAACTGAGTTTACCAGCAAGACACGATATTTGGGTACCCCATTGAAGCTTGTTATCTAAAGTTAAACCCAAAAAAACTGTAGACTCAACAAAGCTCAAAGTTTCATTATTTAAACTTATATTAATAGCTAGGCTTTTAGTATTGGGCATAGTAAATTTAACACATTTAGTTTTCTTTCAATTAAGCAGTAGGTTATTCGCACTAAACCAGTCCAGAACTTTCACTAGTGAACTATTCACTTTATCAATGTTAGTTTCCTTACGATCCACTTTAAATAAAAGTGATGTGTCATCAGCGAACAGTACAATGTCGCTAAAATTCTGAATATGGAATGGCAAATCATTGATATAAATCAGAAAAAGAAAAGGGCCTAAAATGGAACCCTGTGGCACGCCCATAGCTACAGGTAATCCGGTAGACCTACTTCCGTTTATATCAACATATTGTATTCTATTGCTTAAGTAAGTGGCAACTAGATTGAGTGCAGCATCCCTAATACCATAATGACTGAGTTTTCGTAGAAGCGTATTGTGTTCGACGCAATCAAAGGCTTTTGAAAGGTCACAGAAGACACCAATAGCATCAATCGAATTTTCCCAGGCACTATAAATATGCTTAATCAATGTAATACCTGCATCTATTGTAGAACGACCTTTAGTAAAGCCATATTGCTCTTTGTGTAACAATTTATTTGAGACAAAGTGACTTTCTAATTGCTGCAAAATTATTTTCTCAAACACTTTGCTAATAGCTGGCAATATGGAAATCGGTCTAAAGTTAGTTGCGTCACTTTTTGATCCATTTTTGAATAAAGGTATTACTTTACTGTGTTTCATCAGATCAGGAAACACGCCTGTGTCCACACATCTATTAAATATTGTGGCAAGGTGTGGAGCTATACTAGATATTATATTATTAATTAGATTCGTTGAAATACCCCATAAGTCAGCAGTTCTTTTTGAGTTAAGTGACTTAAACACTTTTATCACATCATTGGAGTTAATATACTTGAAACTAAATAAAACGCTGCACTCTCCCACGCTAACCCTAGCTAAAGTTTCATTTTTAACAGTAAGTTTTTTATGATAATAACAAGAAGAGGTGTGACAGGGGACAGAACTACTATGAGTAAGCGACTGAAGCTCTGAATCTCTATTGGCAGATTCAGTAACAGACACAAGTGACATTTTACTGATCGGTGTAGGCTGTGAACATGATGAGCACGACATAATCTTGCTAAGGGTAATGACCTGTTCTAAGTTCTCTTTACCAACCCTTGTAATTTCATCATATTTCATAATATACTCACGTGTTTCCTTCTCATGATCAAAAATAACCCTAGTTAGCTGTGACTGTAAATCAGAAATTTGTGTCTCTAGCTCCTGTGTATGTTTCTCATACATAAGCCTACTGCTTTCTACCTGTTCGCTATAGTTTTCTAGCTCTGAAAGTAATGTCACACGCTCTGTTATCAATGTACCATTAATTTGTGATAATTTCTTTATGTTTGTTGATTTTTTTATGTTTGCCTTAAGATTTTTTATTAATTTCCTTAATTTGTAATGCTTCTTAGATTTATTTTTACTATTGGTAATAAAAGATTTTTTACATGTACACTTCAGAATATCTGGTATACCTATTTTACCACCTATGAGGTCAGAAAAGAGATTCTGAGTAGCAGTACTGTTGAGAGCCAGTATTGTGTCTTCTAGTGAAACTATTTTTAAGCAGGCCTTATTCAGGCTTGATTCCAATTCTGTAATGCGACTCAGAAAACTTAAATATGTATCTTGACAGTTGCCGAAAGACTCCACTTCAAATTGTAGTTTCTCATTTTGGTCTAGAACATCCAGGTACTTTGTATGAAGTGATGATAGTTCTACCTTCAACTCAGCTACTCTATTGTTGACAACATTTATTTCTTCTTCACACTCAGTGCGCTCCTTCAGCAGCAAACTGTTATCCTCCTTGTATTTTTTCAGCTCCAATAGTGCTAACTTGAGCTGGGTTTCAGTTTCCTTGGACTTTGCTTTACGGGTCATGATATGTTGAGCACTCATTGTACACTTGAGGCCTTCAATATCTTCAAACACCTTAAAAGAAATAAGAAAGCTGAGCGGTGTCAAGATAACAAGAAAATGTGGCAGTGGAGAGAAAAAAGAAAAGGGATACAACTATACAAAGTGAAAAAAAAAAAAGGAAGTTAGATTAATCAATATTAGGAAAAATTAAAAGTTCAAGTAAGGTGAATATTTCTAACGGGAGGGTAAACTAATAATTTTAAAATTTGCAACAAGTGTGGGAAATAAAAGTTAGAATATGCTGAATTCTTCAGGACTTATAGCTATGATAAGATTATTGTACAATGTATTGTAATATTTGCTTGTAATAAAATAGTATTTAGAAATATAATCAAAACATTGTCAAGTAAATGTTATAATTATGTAGCCTGATAAACGGTAATGTGGTCAAATATTTACTGATCCGGTACAAGATAAGTGAGTGCAATTGCTGTGGAGTTATAATAAGGTTAATAAGTAAAATACTCCCCAGGTTTACACGATGGTACTTCAAATTTCATCCGTTGGTAATGTTGGTGTCACAGCGACGGCCTATCATCAGTTTGTGGTTATTATTTAAATGCAGCAAATACACGAATACTGTACGCGTCACTTATACTTAGTTATAACAATATGTAGTTGATAAAATTATAACATATTATCTATAAATTATTTAAAATAAATTAAATTTTACAGAGATACAATTTTAGACGTCTGACATTCGGAGTTGCCAGACCAAAAAAAAAAAGAAAAAGAAAAAGAAAAAGAAAAAGAGAGACTTTGAGAGACTGAATGGTAAGTAAAGTAAAATGTTTATTTTTAATTTTAGTATTAATGTTGATTTGATTCATGTCTCTTACTTTCTCGAAGAAGGAAAAGGAAGACACGTTTGGTGAGGTTCGTCAACACATCGCGAAATCTTTTTGTTTTTGTTTTCTTATTTAAACCGATCTTATTTTATTACCTACCTTTAATTGTAGGAAGTAGGTACATATCCTACAGTGGACTATTTAGTTATTTAGAACTTTGTGTGTGTGAGTATTGTTGCTATTAAACAAGAATGCTAAAATGCGCAATTTTGATTGGAAAAAAGCTGTGCCATGTGTATAAAGATAGGTTTTTATAGGTTTTTCCAGTTCAAAAACGCGTTCAAACTATTAGTCCTCGGTGCGGTGCTTGCAATAGCGCCAAAATATCGGAAATAAACAAAAGGAAGTTTGAACGCAATTTGAAACCCGAAATACCTACAAAATGTGTAATAGTAATCGCGACAGTTTAAATAAAATATTACCTTATTGGTTTTGTTAAGTTATTGCATCGCGATAGTTGTATTTATTTATCTTTAGGCATACTTATACTTATCTTATACTTCACCCATCTTTTCTTCATTACAGATTTAACGCTGTTTTTCGGACAGTTTAAAATATCGACCAAGAATTCTAGCGACGGTAAAAAAAGTTTGTGGGACTTTTTCGTAAAGTTGGATAGTCGAAGTGCCAAGTGCTCGCTATGCCTAAAAACATTGCTTATTAGCAACCGCTCCACTACAGGGTTAAAAGGGCATTTACAAAAAGTACACTGTATCAGTGTCATAAGTAATGTCAGTGGCAACAAAGTTAGTTCACCCAACAAAGATTTGGATAATGCAGATTCACAAGCTTCCACTGATGCTATAGCAACTACTTCAAAAAATGAAGATTATCAGGAAGTAGTTCCGAGCAAGAAGACCAAGAAGACTATTGATTTCTACTTTGAAAAGGAAAATTCTATGAAGAGTTTGGTCACTAGGATGGTGTGTAAAGATGGCTTTAGTCTAAGTACATTTTGTACATCATCCGACTTGAGATTATTATTCGCAAAATCAGGATTTCAATTGCCGACTTCTCCAAATACCATCAGAGCGATCATTTACAGATATGCAGAGAATATTCAAGCTGATTTTATTAAAGAATTCACTAATTTAAAGCAAAAAGGACAAAGATTCTCATTGAGTTTTGACGAGTGGACCTCCCAAAAAAATCATAGATACATAAATCTCAACTTGCACCATGATGATAAACATTTCAATTTAGGGTTGATAAGAATTCATGGCTCCTGCACTGCCGAACACTGCATTGAATTAGTGTCGGAAAGGCTGAATATTTTCGGCTTAGTGATGGAAACCGATATCATTGGTATCACTACCGATGGCGCCTCCGTAATGGTAAAAGTTGGAAAACTTTTGCCTTGTTATCAACAATTATGCTACGCTCATGGTATCCAGTTGGCTGTGGTGGACGTGCTATACAAGAAGAAACCTCATAAGGAAGTAGAACAAGCCACAACAGATGAAAGTGATGAATGCGAAGACGATAAAGACTTAGAGACAGAGATGAACGATGGCTTGGCAGTTACAGTAGAACGAACATTAGTGGACTCTGGTGAATTAATTCCACGATACAGCGCACTGCTCATAAAAGTACGCAAAGTTGTAAAAATTTTCAAAAAATCACCCACCAAAGATGATTTATTTTTGCAAAAATATGTTAAGGAAGATAAAGGTAAAGAACTAAGTCTGATTCTTGATTGCCGCACGAGATGGAACAGTTTGCTCAGTATGCTGGAACGTTTCTACAACCTAAAAGTTTGCATCGATAAAGCATTGATAGACGTCGGTTCTGAAATAAAATTTTCCGGCGATGAATGGTCAATAATCAATGAGTTGATTGTCAGTCTACAACCGTTGAAACTGGCTGTAGAAGCTCTTTGCAGAAGAGAGTCCACATTGATAACTGCCGACACAACCCTGAAATTTGTCTTAGACAAGCTAAATAACCAGGGCACTTCCCTAAGCGCCGAGCTAGCTGAAGCACTACGCAACAGAATCGCAGAACGACGCCTCTCCGAAGTTACTGGTACGTTAGTGTACTTGAAAAATCCAAAAAAGTATGAAGAAGCAGTAAAAAATCCTGGCTATTTTCCATTGCCAAAAAAGAATGCGATGCGGCAGGAGATAACAACATTGTTAAAACGAGTAAATAAACAATATATTGTAGAGCCGGTGCAAGAAGATACCATGGAGATAGAAGAAGATCGTGTAGATGATGACGCAGAACCCGTTAAAATGACTTTAGAGCTAGAGCTTGAGATAGAACTTAAAAGAGAGAAGGAGAACTTTAATAAACAAAAGCCAAGTGGTCAATTAGATTACGAAAAGATCCTGAAAAAAGAAATGAGCGTTTATGAGAGCGAAGGAGTGCGAGGTGAACATTTATCAATGGTTTATGAGTATTTAATGACCTTAAAACCGACCAGTGTAGAGAGCGAAAGGGCATTCTCAGCAGCCGACTACATATGCAGTTCTGTGCGAAGCAGGTTGGGAGATAAGACTATAGATAAAAATTGTTTTCTAAGGTCTTACTTTCAGAGAATTCAAAAAAAGAAGTAGTCTCTTATCGTCAGACTTTAAACTGCTTAATTATTAAGGATTAACGAGCGGAGAGAAGATTATTTCAAAGCTTTTTTTGTTTGATACAAAAATACTATTGAAAATTAAAATAGTGTTATTGTTACGGTCCTTTTTTAAAAGAATGTTAATTAAGTTAATTTTAAGAGAATTTGTGAGACTGATTGCTACTGATTAGCCGTCCTCCTATCATTAAACATAAGCGTAATTAATAAGATAGTGCTTACTTAGAAACATTATCTTAAATGTTATATGAATATAAGGTTATATGTTTGTTATTTAATTTTATGTTGATTATTTTGATCTCAAATTATTAAAAAACCAAATGAGTGGAAAATTTCAAAGATTATCGTAAGAAGTACAAATTAATAAAAAAAGTCTTAAAAATGTCGTCTTTTTATTTTCGTTCCACGTTTTGCTGGATCCGCGCTGGATCCAGCTGGATTCAGGTCAATCCAGCAAAAATTCCGCTGGATTGAAAACGCCGCTGGATTGCAATCACTATTTGTGCAAATAAAAAACAAACAAATTTATTCTGATAGTGAACTGATAAGTCATATTACACCAAATAATGAAGCGAACGTGAAGCTTGTATAAATGGAAAACAAGCATGTCTGCCATTTAATCAATTAAAATTTAAAATTATAAAACGACCTCTATTTAATGTGCAAACAGATTATGTGGTCCCTTAACTCCTACAACACTTGACTGCAAAAGTATTTTGTATTTTTTTTTGTTGACGAATACACACACTACTGCGCTACATATTCAGTGTCTCATAAATCAGACGGTTTTATAACGTTTTAAGATTATTTAGCAAAATGTGAAGCTCATTTTAATTCGAGAATTGACAATCTATATTATGATAATGGTGGTGAATATTTGTGAAATGAAAGAGTATTGTATGCAAAAAGGTATAAGTTACCACATAACAGTGCCGCATACCCCTGCATTAAAAGGGATTGCTGAATAATTAGAACAAAAAAACCGAACGAAGTCGTGCCATAGTATCTGGTGCTAAATTAGATAAAACGTTCTGGTGGGAGGCTGTGTTGGCAGCTACAATATTTAATAAATATGAGCCCCACGAAAGCACTGAAAACGTTGAACACACCATTTGAATTGTGGCATAATAAAAAAGCCACAAGTAAAATATTTAAAGATTTCCGGTTCGATTGTTTATTTTCAAATATAACTAGGAAAACCAAGTTCGATGAAAACTCCTTAAAAGGGATATTAATTGGTTATGAACCGAATTGTTATAAGGTGTGGGATATGGATAACGAGCAGTTTGTAAAAGTTAGAGATGTGATAGTAGACGAGATTAATTTCTTGTCAAGTAGGCCATTGAAGCCTGTTCGAGTGAAGCTTAAAAAATGTATTAACTCGGATAACTCTGACAGGTTTGTCTAAGACAAACCGTGTAAACAAACTGAGGAAATACCTGTATCATTAGGTCAACCACCTAATAAATCTGTGAGTGAAACAGATAGCACTTCATTTCAAAATATAAATCTGTAAGTAAAACAGATATGGCTCAAAATGCTGTTATCAGACTCTTTACTATGCAAAATACCTACTACATATAAAGAAATTAAAACCAGGGATGATAAAGTATTTTGAAAAAATGCTACCAATAATGAAATTAAATCATTAATTGCAAATGAAATCTGGAAATTAGTTCAAAAACCGGAACATAGAAATATTATCGATTGTAAAACTTTTGCACCAGTTGCAAGAATTCCTAGTTGCCGATTTTTAATAGCTTTTGAAAATCAGTTTAATTTATTACTCCACCATATGGATGTAATAACAGCATTTTAAATGAAAATTAAAGGAAGGATAAGTATATACCTACATACATATCAGTGGCGAAGCGTCCATATAACACGATTCCTGCCGGCTTCCCTTTTAAAATATGCCCTGACCTCCTTATACCTATCACTGCTTGAGTGTCTACTCAAAGTCTAACTGTCCTTCCGAAAGTCAAAAGTATTTTAGTCCCACCGGCTTCCCTCCTCGGAAAAGTGACTTTTCGCTACTGATACATATTATGATAATTCCTAAAGGTATTGCAAATTCAATTAATAGTTTAATTTGTAAATTAAATAAATCGTTGTATGGATTAAAACAGTGCCCGTTGTTGGTTTCAAATTTTTGAACAATCTTTAATTAATAAAGGTTTTTGATATCTACTCATCAGCTGACCGCTGTATTTATATTTTAGATGCGGGTATTATTCTTAAAAACATTTATGTTGTACTTTAAGTCGATGATCTATAATATCGACAGCTAATATAAATACCATAAATAGTTTTAAAAAAATTATTAAGTGAACAAATTTAAAATGGTACACTTAAAACAAATTCGTTCGTCGTTGTTTCTGGGTTTCTTGGAAATAAAAGTGCGAAAGTATAAAAACAAAATCACTTTAGACTAAGAAACATAGATAAAAACAGTTTTTAAAAAAGTTCAACATGAGTGACTATAAAACTGTCAAAACGCCTTTAGAGACCAAAATAGATTATACCTCTTTGAATTCGAGTGAGACCATAAATGCCCCTTGTAAAAACCTAAAAGGGTGCTTGACGTATAATAAGGTATGCACTCGTCCTGATCTAAGTTTTAGCATCAACATCTTGAGTAGATTTGCTAACAAAAACAATCCCACACTTTGGTTATATATTTAAAAGGATATTTATTACCTACGATACTTGAAAGGGACTATGGATGGGAATTTTAACTTATCATAATTCTGCGCGAAGTGATATTTAAAGTGACATTCTTAGTGACTTTGTTGACTCGGATTGGGGAAGCAATGAATTAGGCCGTAAAAGTACAAGTGGCTATTTGTTTAAATTATTTGAACAAATTACAATATGCTTAAACATAAAGAGGCAACTCACAGTGGCCGCTTCATTTACTGAAGCAGAATATATGGCTTTATATGAAGCTGTTAGAGAAGTTTTATGGTTAAAATCCTTAGTGACCAGTATTAATATAAAAATACCAAATGCGATTCCTATATATATTAGGACAATAATTGGTATCTAAACATTGCAAATAATCCTACGAGCCACAAAAGATCAAAACACATTGAGAAGTATCACTTTTCCAGAGAATTGGTGAAAATAATGTTATTAAAATTATTTATGTTTCCACAGGTAATCAATAAGCAGACATCCTAACCAAGCCTTTACCGACGTTTCGTTTTACTGAGATGAGAGAAAATCTCGAAGTAATGTAAGGATACAAAACATAAAGGAACTAAGGGTTACACAGTTTATAAAATGTGTAAATAGTTATGAATTATGTAGAACTTAATTTTAATTAAGAAAATAATTATTAATGATT
This sequence comes from Parascotia fuliginaria, assembly GCA_963082885.1. Classification (NCBI taxonomy): domain Eukaryota; kingdom Metazoa; phylum Arthropoda; class Insecta; order Lepidoptera; family Erebidae; genus Parascotia; species Parascotia fuliginaria. The sequence goes on along the minus strand of OY720199.1, from coordinate 194,797 downwards.
TGGTTTGATTAGGTTTTTCTGGGTTTTCCCTAATCCTGCGCATCGAATGGTGAACCAAATATGATTATACTCCCAGAGAAGGAAGGTGTGTGATATTATTATTGTTTAATTGTTTTATAAGATAATTTATTTTAGAAAAAGGATTTATTTTTGAGGGGGCGTGTTGGAATATACAAAAATATATCCGTCCCACTTAAGTGGTTTAAAGTCCCTTCATAAGAACCTTTTTACACAAATAACAGCTCAGTTACTAGTTAGTCTCCCGTAGTATCCCGCCTGTATTGAGCGAGAGTGAACACACACCTCTCCTATTAAATAATAACTAATAATATACAAAGTAGTTCATGAACTCACGTCTTTCATTGGTCCTAATACCCAATACTAACTACTTACGAATGTTGGAGCACGTCGTAGAGGAACAATTAGAAGAAGTACCGATACGGTTCCTCAATGAGCTGTATTATCAGCACGATGGTGCTCCGGCCCATTTCCAGCGCGAGGTTCGTGGCAACCTAGACCGCAGGTTCGGAGCACGATGGATAGGGCGTGGCGGTCCCGTGGCGTGGCCACCGCGCTCGCCTGATTTGACTCCCTTAGATTTCTTTTTATGGGGAGAAATCAACAGACTCGTTTATGAACATGAAAGTGAAACGAGAGAGGAACTTCAACAAAAAATTGTTGCTGCATTTAACACAGTAAGAGCACAACGATTTGTCTTACAGCGTGTAAAACATAATCACCAACGCCGTGCTGAACTCTGCGTGCAAAGAGGAGGTGATCACTTTGAACATCTTCTCAAGTACATCTAGGTAAGCCCATAACAACATAAAGTAGGTACTTGGATACAAATTATTTCTTACTTTCACTAGGTAGGTAGGTAAGTACCAACGTTATCGAATAATCCTTACGCGCGCTATCTTTATTCTGTTACTGTCTAATACGTCTAGTAGGTACCTACCTACCTGTCTAGCTTACAACTAAATTAAATCTAATCTAATCTAAGTAATTATTTCTGTTCAAGACAGTTCAAGAAAAAAAAACAATTATTAGAGCAACAAACTAACGCAACAAATTAAAAACATAAAACTTTATTTCGGTATTAATAATATTGCAGAATGGATACCGTTTTCTTAGGATACACACGACGGTAGCAATAACACCTATTGCCAATATAGTATAACACACAATATATTGATGTAAATCGTGTGAGGAAATCGATTTAGGAAGGACTTCGTGTTCCCTTTGCGTAAGCAATCGTTCACCGATTTCTTGGTATTCCTTTTCAGACGACGACGTCGGGTGTAGAGTTTCCCACAGTATATTGTGATGACTTATGTTCACAATGTTATTTACCGTCAAATTAAAATTAGGGACATCAAACTGGTAGTTCATCTTGATGTTAGATTTGTATTCATTGTGTGAATAGATGGTAAAGTCCTGGGACTGTAGCACGCAACCTTGTGCTAGGTTGACCACGCTAGAAAACGTCATTGAATATGACGTCACTTCACTGTCGCATATTGCACGTAAAGTGCACGCTCCGCAACAAATCGCCAGCCAACTGTTTAGCGCTTGTAATGGGACTCACGTGTCATACACGGAGTTTCGTTGACGTCACACGGCATGTTTAAATGATGACTTAGCAACTTTGCTTCGCAGGGAGCGTTGTTGTTGTTCAAGTTGAATACTGGCATATTTTTATTGCAAATAAGTAGTCCAAGCTTCAATTGCGTACACTGTTTCACATCGTTTTCCAACAGGGATACGTAGGTATTCTTGTGAAAGTTTACAGCGATGTGTTGAGATCGTATCTATAGAGCAGCTACACTTGTGTTTGTTCTTACAGGTAGTGGAAAAGCTCTGTAGAGAAGAAAGTCCTCATCAGAAGTCAAAGGAACGTGAACCTCAAATAAAAAGTAGTTATTGGTTACACGTACTTTCATGTGGAGAAGTTTGTAGACGTCTCTAATATCTTCTTCGACGTTCTCTACAGTGTCAAGGCTTTTGGGAGCTTTCCGAGTATGATGTGCAGTTGCTTGATTAATTCAACGGGAGTAAGAAGATATATGTCCACATGACCCTTGTATACATTAGTTAAAGTATTGAAGAGCATTTCTTGCATAGACTTCAAGTTGTTCAGTAATAGAGATATGGCAAGGGAAGCAGAGTTGAAGTAGCTTGTGGCCATCATAACCTCAATGACAGATTCAACTGTGGCAAAGTTTGCATTTGTTTCATTCATAAAGCCGTTAATCATATGAATTTGTCGGTTGATATTGTCTTCCGTTTTCTTCAGCACTGTTTTTGTTGGTAACCTTGTTCGGTACTGACTTTTGGGTGTTTGTAACTTCTTTTTTCGCGCTTTTTATGCTTTCGTAAGCCATAAACTTGCTCTCCAGAAAAAACAGAAATTCTTGTAGTCGAGGTAGCTCTCTGTGGTCATGCAGCTCCTTCATGTATTCCGTATAAGATGTGGTGTCAAGTTTCTGTGACATCAAATGCACGATAAGCGGATCCCAAGTAGATGTATCGATACCTATATTGGCTAATCCGTTCAGACATTCAGTAATGACGTCATGCATCTTCTTGAGATTGAAACTGTCGGGATGTTGTATGACCTGGATATTCAGCATAGTGTTTACGAACGACCTAAACTGTAGTCGCCGATTGTCGTAGCGCTGAGTCAGTATCTCCCAACACGAGTTGTAGTTTCCGGCACTGATGTTGAGATGCTGCACTAGTCTTTCAGCCTCGCCTCTCAGTCTGGATTTGAGATGCTGCATCTTTTGAGCATTGTTTATTCTTGGGTTGTTGTGAATGGTTTCTATGAAAAGGTCCTTAAAAGAAATCCATTGTGTGTAGTTACCCATAAACTCTGGCATTTCTATTTTCGGCGCCGACTTCTCATAGTGGACAGTAGACCAAATCTTAGTGTTCAAGTTTCGCCTAAGTTCGTCGTATCTGCCTTCTATGGCACAAAACGTGTTGTAGTATTGGATGTTAGATCCCTGCAGTACAGCTTCCAACTCCCAATGTTGCTTGTCAATAATGTCCCATTTTGACTTCAGAATAGCAAGGTGATCGTCCATTTCCCATTTTTCCGTGATACTGACTATATCAATCTTCGTCATAGCACGGTCTAATGCTTTGAAATTGCACCCTTGCTTAGTCAGCATTTCTTGAATGTTGCTGTCAATAACATCACCCAGCATGCCAGTAAGATCGAAGGGTACTTGTTTCCGTTCTCGCAGTAGTATTAGTAAGTCTTCCATACTTTGTTTGGTGCTTTGGTACAGTATCTTCGTATTTTCGTAGACGTTGCCGGTGAAGTAATTGATGTTTTTATCTTCAATTTCTTTCGATAGTAGTATGTGGCGTTCTTCAAAGTCTTGCCACTGTGCGCTAAGTGATTCCAAACGTTTAGTACACAAGTAATCTTCAGTTTTTCTATGTATACTATCCTTATTGTAGTTAGAACACAGAGATTTGATATTCTCGAAACACTCCTGTTGTAGTTTCAGCATGGTAAGTAGCTTTCTTATCCGGTCACAAGTTTAAATAGTATAAGTAGTCACCGTAGTTGGTAAGTAGTTGATGTAGCTCACGACGTACCTGGCACGTAGTTGACAGTGGCAGGCAGTGTAGAGCAGTAGTAATTCACCATAGAAAGACGACAAGTGATCTAGTTGTCTTATTTAGAAAGTCGCTCTAGTTAAAGATGGCCGCTTCTTGGTATTTAACTTCCCGTACACAAAATGCTCCATCCAGCTCGAAGGACCATTAAATGTGTGGCTCCGCCAGTTAGCTTAGCACATTTACTGCAGTTTGTAGAGTAGGTGTGGTTATAGCGGAGTACGAATAGAAAGAGTGCCAAGAGTAAAAAACTGTATATATTGTAAAGTAAAAGTTAATATAACAGTAATTAGGTATAAGTGGCCAATCTTTTCTTGATAATAGTTACAACACAGTTATTTTCGTACTGCTAAGTAAATGCTAAATTAATCATTAATATAATAAAACAGACCTAAAATGATCAATAAAAGAGCATAAGCCGCCGCAAAAGCATTAGACGAAAGAGGAGCAGGGCCAAGCATGATATCTAATTTTGATCTTCTTACCAAAGACGAAGACGACACACCAAATTCACCAGTCAGCACACCCCAAAACAGGAATCCGCCTATCATGGGTGGGGTCTTGGCATCCCTCCAAAGGAATCTCAATTGGTTCGAAGACAAGGAGCAATCAGTGAGTCATTTTGAAGAGAGAGATGAAGAAGACCCAGACTCAGTTGAAGACGAAGATGAGGAGGACAGAACCCGAGAAGGGGAGGCTGCTGAGTCTAGCGTAGCCGGAGAAACCCACAGATTGGCATTAGCTTTAAATGATGCAGTAAGCTCTGTGGGTGGTGAGGACGCGTGCCATGCATTGGATCTCACACACATAAAAAACTCACATCTTCGTGACCGGACTCTGGGGGAAATAAAGAACATGCTCCAGTGGATCAATAGAACCTGTGGCACCAGCCTCCGAGCCTGTGCCGATCGTTCCGGCATAACCACAATTGTACAGATAGCACCAAGTGTAGGTACCGCATCTGAAGCTCAGGAGGTACTTACTGCACGAACTGTCAAACCGGAACCAATGTCAACGTCTCCAATTGATGAATCATCAGACTATATTGACATTATCAAAGCTTTCCGAGCCGGAATCTACTTTGATAGTAGGCAACCGGGAGGGAAGCGCTCTCGTGTCATTAGCACATCAACTCCGGGGTTTCAGGAGTCAGCACTTAAGAATACTTTGGACAGTCTCTCAGATGTTTCCATAGGTTCTGTGACCTATGCAATACTCAAGAGGACGAAGAAAAATGTCTTGTTCAAAGGGCTGTATGACTTAAACAAGTATCATGTGAGATCAGAGTGATGATTCATATTGGTTGTTTGACACAGAAGCAACTGTGTAATAGTATTAAGGGTAATTATTAGACTAAGTACTTAAACATAATAGGCGTTGCACAATGGTTTGTGACGCACGTTGCGGACGCTGATGTGCAGCGTCGGCGAAACATGTACGGTCAGACCGTACACCCAGCAAACATAGTAATTCATAAAATGATGCTACTGACATTCTGTAGTAATCGAAGAATCTGTCAGGATGCTGTCGTAATTTTTTCACCGTGATGAGATACTGACTTCCCTTTATTCTGTTCACATTTCAAGGATGAATTCAGTGTTTGCGTTTGCATTTATTTATTTTTATTATGCAGAGCTAAAAAAAGCAATGCGATTAGTAACGGGTGGCGCAAAAGTAAAGACCCTATTTGGTTCAGCTATAACATTTTTTCTAAATTAGAAAACTAGATTTAGATTTTTTTAAATGTATATTTGTGCCATTAAATTTCGTACCATTAGGATTTAAAGATGATGTCTTTTAAATGGTGACCTCCAGAGTTGATACACATTTGAGCCCTATTTATGACATTTTGCATAACTTGCCGTAACACTTCCTGCGATATGTTCGTTATTTCTTGACGAATGTTTTCTTTTAGAGCTGCGAGAGTCTGTGGCTTGTTCACATACACCCGAGATTTCAAAAAACCCCAAAGAAAGAGTCTGGACTGGTCAGATCGGGTGATCTTGCAGGCCAAGGCAAATCGCCAAAACGAGAGATAACTCGGCCTGGAAAAGCGTCCCTCACTAAGTCCATAGTGTCGCGCGCTGTGTGTGCCGTAGCGCCGTCTTGTTGAAACCAGATGTGCTCCAGCCCCAATTCGTCCAAACTGGGTATCAAAAACTCACGTAACATGGTTCTGTAGCGTTCTCCAGTGACAGTAATCGCATTGCCTCCAGCGTCTTCGAAAAAATAGGGTCCGATCACTCTGTCAACACAGATGCCACACCATACAGTAACTTTTAGTGGGTGTAGAGGTGTTTCTTGAATAATGCGCGGATTATCAGTGCCCCAGAACCGAGTATTCTGCTTATTGACATGCCCTGAGAGATGGAAATGGAAACGCAGGAAGTGTTACGGCAAGTTATGCAAAATGTCATAAATAGGGCTCAAATGTGTATCAACTCTGGAGGTCACCATTTAAAAGACATCATCTTTAAATCCTAATGGTACGAAATTTAATGGCACAAATATACATTTAAAAAAATCTAAATCTAGTTTTCTAATTTAGAAAAAATGTTATAGCTGAACCAAATAGGGTCTTTACTTTTGCGCCACCCAGTATTATTTCCTCTTTACTGATCAATCTGAATTTTTAAGATGTGTGAAGCAAGGTGCCGGCTTTCAGACTATGAATTCTAGAATATGAAGTCAGAAACCCATTCCAGATGTATTAGGCCAGCCTTACAATCGTACAATAATAATATACTTAAGTATTATTTTCAGACGTAGAGAGTCCTTAATAAAAGTGTGGGTGATATTAAAAACAGAGAGCAAGCTCTACTACCAGAAATCTAGGCACAGTATAACTGCAACTGGTGGTAATCCTGCAGAAGTTAAATTTGATCCTATTATGGAACAAGTCTGTACACTTCTTTGGTAGAGCATGCACAGGCATAGTGGAAGCACAAGACTCTGATGCTGTTTTTATGAAAGTTGAGAACATTCCGCCAAACACAATCAGCCTAGACACGGAGTCTACTGTGTCCCTAATAGTGGAAAACTACAACGTAACACAAAATATTTCTGCTATAAATTTCGGCATATCAGATTCAAAAGAAAATGTCGAACTTGCTAAGCTAGAAAAGCAAGATACACCACACGAGGTATGTATTTATCTTGTTTTTATATTATGTCAGAAAATTACTTTGTTTATGCATTTATGTCTAGGTACCTACAGTGTTTGCGACTTTTGTCATAGAATGATGGCAAGATTGGTATTATGTAACAGGTTTGATAGTAATTACATGGAATCTAATGCACCTACACCTCTGCCACAGTCTTCTAAATTGTGAACTAATTGTTTTATAATAATCACAATATGTATAATGAAAACACCTTTGTGGTCGCGAAGGCGGCCACATTATCCCATGTGAGTGAGAGGCCAGAAGCTGTGTCTTCCCTGTGTACAATTTTTAAAAATGTTAATAAAAAAGAATAAGATATAGTAGATTTGAAAAGACAGTTACTGCAAGATGAAATAGATTTTAAAAGTAAATTGTATGATTTACAATTACAGGCAGCAGCAACAGTGAAAATTAAGACCGAAGTGTTGAACCAATTACTCGTAAAAGGTGACATTTAATAAATAAAACTATATTCCATTTAATTTATATTAATTTTAATTACGGTTTGCAAAGTAAACCCATAAACAATATCAGCTGCAGTATGAGGAACTTGAGGTATTTGTCTATTTTCAATCAGCTGGTTTAAATTTGGAATAGACTCATAAAAAACTGGGTCTCGGTCCTTTCTTAAAATATATATTCCAAGCCAATATGTCTCTTGAAAGCTACAGCTAACACTGGGAATCTCCTTATTAAATACTCCATAACGGCGTTCAACAGTATTCCTGTTGTTTGAATGTGAGCTTCATTATATTTCCTCTTTGCATCATTTGTAGAATTCAAGTATGGAGTCAAAATATGGCACTGAAGGAAATGTATTTGAATGTATTGTAAAAAGTTATAATAATACATACATATGTCGTTTTACAGATGGCAGTATGCAAGTGCAAAATTGGTTTGGTGCTCCTAATAATTAACACGTTGAACGCCATGTGGGTGTCCATGTGGCCGACAGTACACTAGGCCTGAGGGCCGAACCGGAAAACATGATTTTCATCAATTAAACATATTCGGTATTTTTGCTCCATTTTATACGAAATATATTAAAACCCATTCTCCAATAGAAAAAATAAGTAATTACTATTTATATGTGCCTTAAAACAAGTGTCACTCACGCGTTGTCCCCCAGACCATGGGGAGCGTCGTGCGCGAGCAGAAATTCAGATTTCCGTTACAGGGGGCCGCGCGGGTAGCGGTGTCGGACACCCCCCGCACCGCTTGCGATTTCTGCGCGTCGCCAGTTGTCGTTTGCTGTGCGCTCACGCCGCTAGTTTGTTTAATTACGCTACAAATACAATTATGCGTTTAGTTTCGACGTTGTCTACATAATGGACGACTTTGTAGACTTTGAGATAAGTCAACAAGACTTGGAAGAAATTTATAACATCGAAGTTAATTTGCTGAACGACAGTTTTCAAATGATGACGAAGATGACGATCCTGTTCCAAGTAAGGCTGCCTTCACACTAGCGTTTGTCCAGCGTAGGCGTTCGATGAACGTATGCGCAGCGCAGACGCCGCGACAACGCGGCGCGTGCGTCGTGTTGTCGCCGCTTCTCTACTGGATCAATCAGTACGCTGCGCTAGCGCCGCGTGTGCGCGACGCATGCGCCGCGTTACTGCGGTGTCATGTACAATCCTGTTCGCATCCGACCTCTCCTTGCCTCCAGCGCCCCTGTGCACGCGTTGATTCTTTCATTCGTTTTGACATCGAAATGTTTATTCATGCCATACAAGAACGTCCTGTGATATGTGACATTTCCTTGAATGTGTACAGCAACCGCATTTTAAAAAGAAAAGCTTGGGAAGAAGTTTGTAATCAATTTATTCATGATTTTTCAACGAAAACTTCAAAACAAAAAAGTGAAGAAGGTAAGTTTGGGTAACGTCAAACAAACAGGTGAAATAAAACAATTAAGCGCTGGGGTTGTTCCACACGCATTATCGATATTTTGATTGACTATACCCAAAGTCACGAAGAATTTGACTGCCTCCATGGCTCAATGGTCGTAGTATGCGACTGCTGTGCACGAGGGGTTGTGGGTTCGATTCCTACACGGGACATATGTATGTACTTTGCGTGATCCATGAAATATTTGTTCCGAGTCTGGGTGTACTTTGTGTCCGTTGATTATATGTTTGTAAAGTCTTGACTGCTGTTATAAGATTCATAAGGGAGATTAAATTTTTTGCACTAACAATAACGTGGTTCTAAAATACTGCGATCTCGTTGATTTTGTGATTTAATTTTTAAGTGTTGAATAGGAAGATTACTTTGTTTTTTTTTTTAATTTCATTCCATGTTAAATTTTTTGCACTAAAAATAATGCACCCTTAGATAGGTGGCGCATTCTACCGGACGTGTCGTGTAGTGATCATCATTTAATCGTGTACGAGTTCACTACTAGAGTGGCACGGGATCCTCATGATGCATCCACACATGCCGAGCACACGCATCTTTTACCTGCTTTTGGTTGCCAGCAGCAGTTTTCTTGCGGCTTCGATACGGATTGGTAATGATATGAAAATTTATTTATTCACATAGGTTAATTAAATTAACACTTATGAACGTCAAAGTTTACAAAAAGGTAGTGTTATTTAACATCATTTCGTATAAATAACGAAATGACAGAATTTAACTGGGATGATAGAGCATTACTTACGTACAGCGAGGAGGGTGCAGCTGCACTATAGCTTAGACTAGTCATGGGTGCCGAGGCGAACAGGGCGGCGTCATGGGAACAACGTGAACGCCAAGCTCGCGCTGACGCGCGGCAGCACTCTGAAAAGATGGCTGCAGCGCGCGAGCGCGACCGCGCTCTTAAGGAGCTCGCCAAGAAGATGGAGGCGGAGAAGCTCGCCGTAAAGAAAGAGCACGACGCTCGTTACAACCAGATGCGTGAGGACGCGGAGCGACGTCGCATAGAGGCCAAGCAAAGATACGACGAGCAACCTTTAATTGTAATGTATCATCTAGTAATGTACCTATATTTGTAGAAATAAATAAATAAACAATTGCGTATCGCCGAGGCTAGAGCTGAAAGAGAGCGCGGGAGGCAGCCGCTCAGAAACGTACCGAGGAAGCACGCGCCGAGGCTAGAGCTCGAGAGGCAGCTCAGAAGGCGAGATACGCGGAACAGCAACGAGCGCTGCTGAGGCGCGCGTCGAGGCTGATGCTCGAGAAGCCGCCGCACAGAAGCGTGTCGACGAGGCGCGTGAGGCGGTGAGGGCACGCGAGGCTGCTGCACAATCTAGACACGAGGAACAGCAAAAGCGCGCGGCGAAAGCACGTGCCGAAGCTCAGGCCCGTGAAGCGGCAGTTCACAGGCGGCATTTTGTTAATAGAAAAGTATCAAGAAAATGAACTATTGTGGAACCCAAGGAATAAGTATTTCAGGAATCGCAACAAAAGAAATGTTGCTATTAAGGGATATTGCTTCTGTGTTCAATATAGCATCATCAGAAGTTGAGAGAAAACTAAATAATTTATCCAGCCATTATTTTCGAGAAAATCGCAAATATGAAGAATCTAAAAGGAGTGGATCTGGACGGGAGGATGTTTAATTGCCAAAATGGTTTGCTTATAAGGCGTTATCATATCTCAATGACAAGAATACACCGGTACCGTCTATGAACTGTCACACACCTAGTGTAAGTACCAATCAAAATTGTTATATATAAGTAGACTAGTGGTCGCCCATTAGTCGAAATTTTAGTTTAAACTATTTTATTACTGTTATTATGCTTAAATGCGACAAATTTCATGCTCCTCCGTCCGCGCAAATGTCGTAAAAAGGGGTACCAAGTTTTTGCTTCACGTGTTAATATATAGATACTTACCTATAACGGAAAGGGGGAAATTGGGCCTTCGGCGCTCTCACTCACCGAACGAAACGCAATAGTACGGATACTACTACTCTTAAGTCGATCTTCTATGAGAGGGTAGTACTTCCCCGGACGATCCGGCCCATTCATGCTGAAATTAGCATGGATCTACTACCGTAGAAAACACACACCTTACTGCAAATCAGCATTATTTTACTATATAAACCGACCGACCGGGAATTTAGTTCAGTTTGTATTATTCTTTAGTGCTGATATAATTGTAGGTCGACTACTACCCAAATTGGTTTTCAGCAGTGAATCTAGAGAAATAATAATACGCCGGGTCTATACTGTCCTTCATTGAGGCAATTGCGCTAAGTGTAATTCAAAGTAAAAGTAATTATGTATAATCGTGTAACGTAAAAACTAAGTCTAATTAATCAAGCGTTAATAATTATTAATGTGTGTAGAAATATAATAAATAAATAGTGCTAAATTCGAAGAAGTGTGTTTTTTATAAGCACCAGAATTCTGGATCTAACAAATTGGTGTTAGAACAAAAGGGATTTTATTAATCCTGGTGGTCGCCTACTCCTGACGAAGACGACCTGCTTCTACATACAATCTGCACGAGTTTCACCAGCCTGATCTCCCACGTTGGCCAATCTACTGTCTCTAGCGTCTCCCTGATGCTGTAAGAGACTGTCACCAACTCTAAACACAACCAAGAAGTCGTCACCAAGCCCTACTGTGCTGGAAGTTCCCGTAGCCAGCATCGAGCTATCTACAAGAAGTTTTCATTACACAAATAATATAAACTGACGGACTCATAAACTGAATCAAAGTTCAGGATTACTTTGAAATGATTTTTTTTAATAAGTATGCAAACTTTTTAGATTAAATTATATAAATATGGAGAGACTGGCTCTTAATCTTAAAAAAAGGAAAATTTAAAAATAGAACTGCAGTAAAACAAATGAATATAGCCGGGAAAAGAAAATTTACTCGTAGTATCAGATTTGCGTGTTATTTAAAGCAAAGTTTTAAATTGATTCGCATTGATTTTTTATTCTTTTGTCAATTGAATTATTGTTACCAGCAGAAATGTTGGGTTCGTTTTTTAACTCATCGAGAGTTTTTGAACCATAATATGGATACTTCGTCCGAACAAGCGGCTCAAATTGTAGCACTGGTGCGGGAGGGCTTGGATCAACGAACGATTGGTAGAAATTTAAATTTAAACCAGTCTACGGTTTCTAGAATATACAGAAGGTTTGTGGAGACAGGTTCTTACAGAAGGAGATGTGGTACAGGCAGGACTCGAGCAACCACCGGTCGTGATGACCGATTTATTGTTCAACAACTTCCCTGCGAAATCGTTTCCTCACGTCAGTTAACATCAAAACAGAACTTAATGAAGTGCGTGGAGTAAATGTGAGTGCACGAACAATAAGAAGAAGGTTAAAGGAAGCGGATATCACCTCTTTTAGACCAGCAAATGGTCCAAAGTTGTCTGTAGCTCCAAGCTCGCTTAAGATTTGCGCGTGATCACCTAAATTGGACAGAAGAGCAATGGTCCTCCGTATTGTTCACGAACGAGTGTAGGACATGTTTATATGGTGCAGATGGTCGCATAAGAGTCTATCGTCGACGTGGGGAGCGATATGCTCAAAGTTGCATTGAGGAGCGTGTTCCTTTTGGAGGCGGTTTGTGTATGGTCTGGGGTGGCATATCGATGAACGGGCGAACAGAACTTGTGTTCATAGACATGGTCCGTCAAAACGGTAATAGAGGGGGTTTGACTGCACATCGCTACATAACAGAGATCTTAGAAGATCACGTGGTGCCTTACATGGGATTCATAGGCGAACATTTTACTTTAATGCAGGATAATGCCCGGCCACACGCTGCTGCACAAGTTCGACAATATTGCGAAGAGGTTGGGATACGTACAATGAATTGGCCAGCACGCAGTCCGGATCTTAACCCCATTGAGCATGTTTGGGACAATTTAAAAAGAGCTGTATATGCGAGAAATCCTGTGCCCACGACAGTGGCAGCACTAAGAACAGCACTTTCAGAAGAATGGGACAATATTCGGCAAGATCTTTTAATAAATAACCCTAATAAAATCTATGCGGAACCGATAAGAATCCGTAATAAGAGCACGTGGAGGTAAAACACCTTATTAAAACATAAATAAACGCTTGCATAAAGTTTGTGTCTATTGTTAAAACCATTTTTTTTATTATACCAATTTTCCTTAAATTTCTGTTTTTCTTCAAAAAAGTCTTAAGGTTCTTTCCAGTACACAAAATTAAACTTAAGGATATAGCTGTTTTAAAGTTCACGAACCAATCTAGAGGTTTCAATTTTAACCTGTATAGAAAGTTTGCATACTTAGTTAAAATATTTATTTCAAAGTCGTCTATTACTTTGATGCAGTTTATGAGTCCGTCAGTGTATTATAATAGCATTTGGTACTTAATAAGATTTTCAACTTCTTTTTAAATATATTAAAATTTAATTCTTTGTATTTTTTCATTAAATAAATAAATAAAGTATTCAGCAGGAATTTTATTGAAAATTTTAGGAGATAAACAAAATACACTCTTCCACATAAGAGACGTCTTAAATCATTGAAGGCGTTAAAGATAAAAGCAAAATACACTGTTAATAAAATTGTCTGCGATTTAGTTCTTGACGAAATGGCTATTAGGCAACGCATTGAATGGGATGGTCATCAAATGCATGGCTATGTTGATATTGGTAACACACAAGAGGGTGACTCTAATGGAAGCTAAAGAAGTGTTAGTTTTTTTGTGTGACCGCAATAAACGGTGCATTTAAAGTTCCAGTTGGCTATTTTTTCGTTAACGGTGCTTTTGGGGAACAAAGGGCCAATCTTGTAATACAATGTTTAGAACTGGTACACAAAACAGGAATTGAAATTTCTTCTTCAACATTTGATGATTGCCCGGCAAATGTGACAATGGTTAAACAGCTAGGATGTCTAATACATGTTGGAAATGAGATGAAAACAAGTTTCGATCAACCATGTACCAAAGAGCCAGTATTTATTACTTTTGATGCCTGTCATATGTTGAAGTTGTTAAGGAACGCCTTTCAAGCATATGGAAGTTTTATTGATAGCCAAAATCGACCCATTAAGTGGCTAAATTTGGAAAAGTTGCATGAATTACAAATAAATGAAAATTTACACTTTGCAAACAAATTACGCCATTGCCACGTTCATTTTCATAATCAAAAAATGAAAGTACGTTTGGCATCACAACTTTTTAGCAAAAGTGTAGCTGATGCCTTACAATTTTGTGCTAATTAAAACCAATCCATTTTTAAAGAAGCCGAAGGTACCATCAATTTCCTTAGAAAATCAATGAGCTTTTTGATGTTCTGAATTCTAGAACCGTTAATCAGCTTGATTATAAAAACGCACTTAATGAAAATAATGAAGAAGATATATTTGCATTATTAGACCGGTTATGGAATATTTAAAATGTTTAATGTTACCTAATGATTCCAAACTCGTCGAATCTGGGATAAAAACAGGGTTCCTAGGATTCATAGTTTGTATTCAAAGTTTAAAAGGTTTGTATAACATGCTTGTGAAGAGAGACCACAGAATTCAGTTTTTACCTGCGCCTGCGTACAAACTATCCCAAGATTATCTGGAATTGATGTTTGGGCATGTTAGAGCACATGGTGGTTGTAACACCAATCCAACAGCTCGCCGATTTATGGCAATTTATAAAAAACTGATTATTAAGTCAGAGCTACGTGATTTCGATAGCGGCAATTGCAAATTTTTAGAAAATATTTCAATTTTGTGTTGCCAGTCTGCAATTGTAAAAATTAATATTACTTCTGCACAAAAAAAACTTTGGGAAGATTCATCTGACGATATTGAAGATTTGTGTGAGCAAGCTTTGTTCGATGAAAAAATTGAAGAGCTTGCACAAAATATTACAGATATAAGTATGCCAGTTATAGTATGTGGCTGGATTTGTAGCACATGCTCTTTAAAAAAAATTAAAATGCGATATTTGCGTGTCTGGGTTACTAGCAATAGAAGTAACCGCTTTATCAACCTAAAAGACAGAGGTGGCCTGGTATTGCCCTCTGAAGACGTAATTGACATATTATTGACAAATTGAAGGAGTAATAAAAAAACTGTTATAAAAGATAGGTATATATAATAAATATATATATTGAAATATATATATTTCAAGTGTCCGCAAAATTTATAAAAGTATTACTGGTACCAAAGGCCCTTAAGCACTTCATTGGGTCAAATGTGTTCAAATCCATTGATTTTCATCAATTTGATCAGGAACCGTTAAATAATCATATTATCCAGTTGATAAAATGCGTCATGGAAAAATACATTGACATAAGACTCCATTTTTTGGCAAAAAATGTAACACAAAAATTATCAAAGCGTCAAGTGCTATCTAAATATTTTCATTTTACTGGACAATAAATATTTCTAATTTTATTTGATTTTTAGTTTGTATTTTCTTTCTATCAGCTTATAAAAGTTTCCATTGCTAGGACTAATTCCTTACATATTGTAAAATAAAGTCACCACCGCGTCTGTCTGCCTGTCTCTTCAAAATCATTCATTTATTCATTTCGGTTACATATTTATTTACTATTATTTTTATTAGTAGGTACTGTAGTGCCAAGCAGTATAGTACCTAAGTAATAAACACAATTATCAATGTATTAAACGAAGAAAGTAATACAACATTGTGCTAAAATTAAATATCGATAACCACTTTCGACGGGTCCGTGGGTTACGCCCCCGTGGTGGAAGCCCCCGATTTTAAATTAAGTTATTATAGTTGATTTCGCCGAAATAAAAATATTTTTTACTAGATACAGACGATGAAAAAAGTGTTTCGGAACCAAATACGTAGACAAACTTACTAAATAAGTATTCTAACTAACACAATATTGGATACTATAAACATGCTACAAGGATATTCACTTTATTACTATATTACAATTATTTACTTTAGATGCATTACTTTGTACTTTGTCTAAACGAGGCGCCCGTGCCCGGCCAAACTGGTTTTACACAATAGCCAGATCGAATTCTAAAAGAAAGAGATAGGTAGTCAAAGAAAGGGAAAGATAGGGTTGAAAACAATAGAGTCCAGGGTGACGGACAGTGAAAATAGCAAACATAGCGATGGGCACTATTTCTATCCCTTTCCCACATAGTTGCAATATGTTACTGATAAGAAAGTTTAGTCGGTCATGTTAACTCAAAATGGCAAGTCTAGGTCCTTCACGGGGTTTAGCACAAACCAATTACAAAATAATTTCAAATAAACTAGGTGGAAGAACGTTACTACATGTCGGATTTGCTTATAATCTTCATAGGAAAAATAATAAATCGAGTGTGTGGACATGCGTAAATAAAAGACATGGCAAGTGTAGTGGTTCTATAAAATTAAGTGAGGAAAGTGACAATGTACAAATCCAAAAGTGTCATAATGCTGAGTGTCAACCTAACTTAATGAAAAATGAAGTTAGAGTTGTTATGGAAAAATTAAAAAAGGAAGTGAAAACGAGTTTCTCGAGCTCTATTCAACAAAAATTTGAAACAAAATTTGCCGAGTTAAAAAACACAGACACAGCCTTCGATGAATACATACCCAAATTCAATAATATCAAGCAACAGTTATACAACTCTCGAAAGAAAGCCTTAAATGTAGAAAAGACACAGTTTCGTAATCCAGCTGAAGTCATTATACCTGAGATTTTTCAAAAATATCTATTAGTTGATTACTGTGAGAACGACAACAGAATTATAGTATTCGTATCAGCACAGGCTTTAAAACACATCAAAAATATACAACACTACTTCGGGGATGGTACATTTGATTGTTGTCCAGGTCCATTTTACCAAATATTTACCATTCATGGAGATATGGGAAGTGATGCACAAGCAACCAATATTGTGCCTATATTTTATGTGCTACTAGTTAATAAAGAAAAAAGTACATATGAAGTCATGTTTAAAAAAATTAAAGAAGCTGTGCCGGACTTCAGCCCCATGAAATTCACTGTAGATTTTGAATTAGCTACAATGCTGGCAATAAAAGAGGTATTGCCAGCGGTCACAATACATGGCTGTAATGTTCACTTCCAAAGAGCCATTTACAGAAAAGCGAAGTCTTTAGGTTTATTGGCACACGAAGAAACAACATTGTATGTGAAACTGTGCACCTGTCTAGCATTTCTTCCTAAAGAAGATATAGAAGATGGTTGGCTTTCCGTAATGGAAAACAGGTAATTTTAATTTTCATTTTATTTTAAAGTTTTAACAGCTCATAGATTGTTTTTATAAGTACGCAAAAATAAAAATAATGCTTAGGTATATACGACATGTCATATATATCATAATTTTTGTTTTCAGTATTCCCGATGAAAAAGTCACCCAATTCAACGATTATTTCGTTGAACAATGGCTTGAGCCTCCGGGGATGATCTCAAAGTGGTGTTGCTATAAAGAACGACATAGAACCACAAATTTAGTGGAGGCCTGGAATCAACGGCTTCAGTGCTATCTGGGCCGAAAACCATCATTATTATCGTTTTTGGAAATTATAACAACTGATATTTCTACGTATAGCACAGGTCAAGTGAGGTAAAATGCTGATTACTTACATAACGCTTAATATATCAGTAATTCATTTTTTTTACTCTTAGTAAATAATCTTTATCTTATACTTTCAGATTACGAAGAAATGACAGTCCTATATGTAAAAGGAAAAAATCTTCAATAATCAATGACAAACTCATTGCTAAGCTGACAGACAAATATGAAAAGAAACAAATTACAATTATGGAGTTTTTGGAACAAATCCGTCCGTATGTGCAAGTCAAGCAAAAATAATCACCTACTTACTTAGCTTAAAAATAATGATTTTGCATGTTTATTGTTACATAATTACTACATTTTAATTTTATATCTATATCAATGTTGTAACCTCCATAGTCACTGCATATAAATGACTTAAATTACATAATTTAATTACAAAGTTCAAATCATCCTAATATTTTTACTATGTTTTTCTTCTTTTGTT
Source organism: Parascotia fuliginaria (assembly GCA_963082885.1). Classification (NCBI taxonomy): domain Eukaryota; kingdom Metazoa; phylum Arthropoda; class Insecta; order Lepidoptera; family Erebidae; genus Parascotia; species Parascotia fuliginaria. The sequence continues at coordinate 177,058 of OY720199.1, read as the reverse complement.
ACTTTTGTTATCTGTGATTTTAAATGTTAATTGTTTTTATTATATTTTAGTGTTTGAACATTCTGTTACCAATCTTCTAAATATTTAAGTAGATGCCTACCTATATACTTAGTACGTAAATAGTATATAAGTACTTAAAATAATCCTAATTTTAAACTGTGATTTTTAATTTCGTATCTGTGATTTTGCATGTTATTGTTGCTTTATTTTAATGTTTGGTTTTATTTGTTATCAAAGTTGTATTTACGTAGATACCTATTATTATTTATTAGACATTTAATTTAATTTTTATTACATATTAAGTACCTACGTATTACCTATTATTACCCATTAGTACCTATTATTAGATAAGCAAACGTTTGTTACACCGACATTGTTAATAAAGATTTATAATAATAAACTATGATTTTGATTTTAATAATGAACCATGACTTAGACATTTTTTATACACTTTGCTATCTGACTGTACTTTTGATAAAAATATTTAACTAATAAATATTATAGTACTAAAACGAAATCGGGGGCTTCCACCACGGGGGCAAAACACACTGGGGGCGTAACCTACGGACCCCTTTCGACTCCCTAACTACATACGTGTGCGTGGAATGCTCCTTAAAGTAAGTGTCTATACAAGTGAATGCTCCGCCCATACTGTGTATGTGTGCTATTAGAAATCTTATTAGTCTTTTATCATGTACATAAGAAACGATATCATTGCATAAAATTTGTAAAATACATGTATTGTATATATCTTGGTGAAAACGAGGGGTAATACATATTATTTCATCAGTTTGTGTTTGTTGTGTGTGATTAAATTATTATTTAAAGATGAATAGATAAGTAATAAACAGTTTTTTTGATTTTTATTGTGTGTTTGATAACGATTTTGCATAGTAATAATTATTTGAAAAAATCGTTGTCGGCCGAACGGCGGCAAATGGCGGCGTCATGGCCGCACATTGTTAAATATTACGAATAATAAATACTTCAATGGTGACAAACTGTAGTTATTACGTGTATTGTTGTGTATTTGTTTATTATTACTAAGCATTTAATATACAAAATTCGATGTAAATCGGCAAAAATAACGATTTCAAATCAAATCGACCTCCAGGAGGACGATTCTGACATTAGCGTTTGACGTTTGTTGACATTAGCTTCCATTGTTCGTTTGAATTTTGCTGCGTTGATCGGCTAATACGGATAAGACCTTCGTAGATATGAATTTCTTTATACTGGGTGGCGCAAAAGTACTGGCACTAAAGAAAATACTTTTTTTTTTTATATATGACATTTTCTGTCATTCTGTTGTTGAAAATTGTGTAGAGAACAAATGTAAAATACACTGAAAATAAACATGGACCGTTTTACTCCCCAAGAACGTGGAATAATTGTGTCAATGTTCTTACGGAATAATTCATCAGTGATAAGAACACAACGTGAATTTCGTCGACGATTTCCCCACCGTCCGGCACCGATTGGTCGCACAATTCGACGCTTTGCCACACGCCTTGAAGCAACTGGCTCAACATTGGATAGACCTAAGTCTGGGAGACCAAGAACAGGCCGTTCAGCTGAAAATATCGATGCTGTGCGCGAAGATGTGGAAGAGTGTCCAGAAACATCAACGAGGCGACGTGCCACGCAATTGGGCATTTCCAGACGGACCCTGCAGCGTATTTTGGTGAAAGACTTAAAGATGTTCCCGTATAAAACTCAAATGACTCATCAGCTGCTGCCTGCTGACCACCGAGCTCGTCTAGATTACTGCCAGCGCGTCATAAACCTCAACCTTGAAGAGGATGATTTTCCTTCAAAATTGGTTATGAGTGACGAAGCGCATTTCCATCTCTCAGGGCATGTCAATAAGCAGAATACTCGGTTCTGGGGCACTGATAATCCGCGCATTATTCAAGAAACACCTCTACACCCACTAAAAGTTACTGTATGGTGTGGCATCTGTGTTGACAGAGTGATCGGACCCTATTTTTTCGAAGACGCTGGAGGCAATGCGATTACTGTCACTGGAGAACGCTACAGAACCATGTTACGTGAGTTTTTGATACCCAGTTTGGACGAATTGGGGCTGGAGCACATCTGGTTTCAACAAGACGGCGCTACGGCACACACAGCGCGCGACACTATGGACTTAGTGAGGGACGCTTTTCCAGGCCGAGTTATCTCTCGTTTTGGCGATTTGCCTTGGCCTGCAAGATCACCCGATCTGACCAGTCCAGACTCTTTCTTTGGGGTTTTTTGAAATCTCGGGTGTATGTGAACAAGCCACAGACTCTCGCAGCTCTAAAAGAAAACATTCGTCAAGAAATAACGAACATATCGCAGGAAGTGTTACGGCAAGTTATGCAAAATGTCATAAATAGGGCTCAAATGTGTATCAACTCTGGAGGTCACCATTTAAAAGACATCATCTTTAAATCCTAATGGTACGAAATTTAATGGCACAAATATACATTTAAAAAAATCTAAATCTAGTTTTCTAATTTAGAAAAAATGTTATAGCTGAACCAAATAGGGTCTTTACTTTTGCGCCACCCGTTATAAGTATATAAAATAAAAATTATTAAAATAAATCCTTCACTAAGGTGAAGGATTTATTTTAATAATTTTTATTTTCGAAATTTTTATATTTTATTAACTTTAATAGTTTTTATTTACTTGTTGTTTCCTTACTACTTTTATAGTATATTTCTTAATTAAATAAATAATTTTAGTTAATTATTAATAATTATTATATTATTACTGTAGTGGGGATGGTGTTTGTTTGTGGGCTGTGGTGATGGTGATTATGTATATGGTTGCGCGCGCGCCCGCGCGCACATACATATATTTCTTAATTAAACAAATAATATTAGTTAATTATTAATAATTATTATATTATTACTGTAGTGGGGATGGTGTTTGTTTGTGGGCTGCGGTGATGGTGATTATGTATATGGTTGCGCGCGCGCCCACGCGCACGCCCTAGTGTTCAACGGTTTTTATTTACTTGTGGTTTCTTATTACTTATATATTTCTCTTAAATAAATAAATAAATAATATTTGTTAATTATTATTATTATTCTCTTTATTTAATTATGTACACATAAAATTACATTTTTAAATATATATAAAAAATAATAGAAATATACATTTAAAAATATAAAAATATGGAGACCCACCGATATCGGGTACAAGGACCAAGCTACCGGTGGTTAGGGCTCCAGAGATAGGAACCGCCTCACAATGCGGGCCGTATCAAGGAGCACAGCCTTATTATTATTATTTGTATTTATTATATTTTTTATTAATTATTATTATTATTATTATTATTATTATTTATTATATTAATTATTATATTATTACTGTAGTGCTGGTGGTGTTTGTTTGTGGTTGCGCGTCCAAAGTGAGAGTAATCAATGTTGTGAGGATGATGTTTATAATTTTATTTTTATAATTTTAAACGCTTTCCAGCTTGAGACAAGTAAGGGGCAGGAGGGGGCGCGGCGCTAGGCCGCCGGTGGATGAGGCCGCCGACGGTGGTCCGGTGTTGGTGCCGGCCAACATTGTGGTGACCGCTGGCCCTAGTAGGGCTGATAGCGGCAGGCCCGTCGTGGTGGCTGGCCCTAACCGTGTCACGGTTACGGCTGGCCCCAGTAGGGCCGCTCGCGGCGGGCCTGTCGTTGTGCCTGGCCCAAGTGGGGTCAGCGGTGCGGGTCGTCCCGCGGTGGCTGGCCCTAGCGAGGTTGGTCGCGGTCGCCCTGGGCCCAGCGCTGTGGCTGGCCCTAGCGGGGTTGGTCGCGGTCGCCCTGGGCCCAGGGCTGTGGCTGGCCCTAGCGGGCGTGGCCGAGGGCGCAGCGCCACCCGCGGGATCGTACGCCGCGGGACCGTACGCCCGGGACCCACCACCATCGAGGAGTAAGTTTTTTCTTTATTATTTTATTTGCCTTTAAATTTTTATATTATATATATAATATAAATCATTATGAATTTCAGGCTCATTATCAGCGAGATTGAAGATCTGCCGGCAGGCCGCGGTCTCAAAACCGCTCTCCACCCAAAACGAGTGCGCTCTTGGAGACCGTAAGTAGTTATTTTTCAGTGTTTTATTTGTAGTTAAAATATTGGCTAAAATGTTTAAATTTTTGTTATAAAATGTTCATCTAAATCAATCGCTCAACCAAGACCGCGGCCGCTAACATCTTTGCCGGCATCAACTTCAATCTCGTTGCCCTCCACGTAAGTATTACGGACTTTTTTATTTATTTGATATGATATAAGGGTACTATAAATCCGCTAATGTTTCAGGTACGTCGAGTGCGAAGTGGCGCCGCCGCTGCCGCGCATGCCGCTGTCTCGTCGTTTACGAGAGGAGGAAATTGGGGCGTACCTCAACTTCGGTAAGTAGCTGCTATTTTAGTTGGAGCCATGAGCCATGGCAAAATATGTGGTTCCTATTAGATTAGTAACATCTCTATTTTGTTACAGGAAGCGACGAAGACAGCGGCCAAAGTGATGAGGAGGAATTGGCAGCTCCCTTCATCCCAAGGGTGTTCCGGGCTACGTTGGAAACGCCCTTGGACGATAAAGAGGTGGCTGGCAATAACCCAGGGCCTGCTGCCGATGCCGACGCAGCACTCGGCGGGTTTATTCCCGCCAATGCTCTTGTGACGGCGACGGAGCAGCCCTGGGCTCTTCATCACTTTGACTGGAGAGCGTTTCCAATGCCTCAAATTCAACCTGAATTGAGACGGGAAACTTTCTCCCAGATTAATGTCGGACCGACAACTCCAAGTGTCGACCCATATGACATTTTCATTGACATATGGGATAGGCAAATTATGGAGCACATTGCCTCAGAATCCAACAGATATGCTCAGGAGTTGGCATCCCAAATGATTCAAGCCGAGACTCTATGCCCCCAAAGCCGTAGCACCCGTTGGTGTGACACCTCTGTGGACGAGTTATATGTCTACTTCGGTGTGGTACTGGCAATGGGAGTCGTAGTTAAGTCTCGGCTTGAGGAGTATTGGGGTGTCACTCCGAACATATTCTGCACTCCTGGCTTTAGCGCACACATGTCGATAGATAGGTTTCTACTAATTAGTAGATGCCTTCATTTCAACAACAACGACGGACATGTGTGCGCTAGAGCTGGAGTATTCTGAGGCACGCCTTTTCAAGATACAACCAATTCTATCGCACCTAAACACAAAATTCCAAACTTTGTACATTCCTCAGCAAAACATCGCACTTGATGAGAGTCTACTGATGTGGCAAGGCTGGCTGGAGATCAGCCAGCTAATCCCCAATAAAGCCGCGCATCGAGGCATTAAAACCTATGAGGTTTGTGAATCTCAAACCGGCTACTTATGGCGGTTTGAGATTCACGCCCATAAAAAATGCCTCCAGCAGTCTGAGGATCCACTCGAGGCCTCCACGCCATCAATTGTTCTCAGAATGGTAAGCGGTTTGGAACACAAAGGGTACACATTATGGATGGATAACTACTACAATTATCCTTGTCTGGCTCGACGCCTGAAGTGCTTGGGCTTTGACTGTGTAGGAACCCTGCGAACCGACCGGAAATTTGTGCCGCAGGCAATTAACAGCTTAACAAAAAGAAACATGCGCCAGGGGCAGATCACTGGTCTTACCTCCGGCGACGTAGATGTCATGGTATGGCGAGATGCAAACCGTGTGGCTATGCTCTCGACATACCATGGCAGCTGCCAACAGCAAGCCGGAGGAGTCATCAAACCCACCCTCATACATGACTACAACATTATGATGGGTGGGGTTGACAAAAAAGATCAGCTCCTGGCCATGTATCCGGTCGAGCGTAAACGTACAAGGGTGTGGTACAAAAATTATTTAAATGTCTCCATATTAAATGCATTCATTATTCATAAAAACAATTCACCTCATCCATTAACTCATCGTCAATTTCGCTCGCACCTCATCATTTCACTACTCACCAAGCATTGTCCTCCTGCCCTTCTCCCACCTGTTGCAGCCACACACAGAGCGGACGTGACTCATCGGCTGGCCGAGTTGCCGATGGCTGATCATCAGCGGGTTCGGCGGGTATGCTCGGCCTGCAAAAAGAGAGTCCGTACGTTCTGTGTTGGTTGCAACAAAGCTGTTTGTATGGATCCCTGTTTCCTTAATATTCACTCGTAGTTTATGTAGTATATTTTTTTGTATGTATTTATGTATCAGTATGTTTTCCCTTTCCCTATAAATATCTATTTCCTTTTATGTACCTTTTATGTATTTGTATATATTTTTTGAACCACACTTTTGTACGTTTGTTCGTAGGGATCTAACATGGTCAAAGCTCAAGACCAAGTCAGCGCAGCGAGGACCACGACAAGGAGTTTTGTGTCCCCATGTGTGTACCCCTTGTTGTTACCAGGCCGTGACTCATACCTGCTATACCGATGTCATACTCTGAAACTGTTTACTGCTCCAGTGTAGGACGTATTCAAGCTTCTGAACTGGAATAGACTTGGTATCAACTCCACAACCTAGCAGTGGCGAAGGGTCCATATAACCCGATTCCTACCGGCTTCCCTTTGAGATAAATCACAAAGACTAGTGTCTATTATGGGAAAAAGCGATAATGGTAAAGGCGTATTTAACAAATGAAACACTTAATTTTATACTTGAGATACCACTTGTAGCGGAACAACCCTACAACCTTCTACACCTATACTCTATCCCTAACTCTAACAATACAATCCTCATCCCTAAAAACCCTTCTTTAGTCTTATGAAATAATGAGTTCGCATACCTCCATGAGCCATGCATACAAATTGAAGAAGACAACGTCATATGCAGACACCTGGAATGGCAGACATTACTACACTCAGATTACTGCATCGCACTACTCATCCAGCACGAGGAATCTCACAATACTTTATGTACTTACATAACAGCAATATATGAGAACAACATAATACAACAGATAAAAGACAATAGTAGGATAGTTATAATAAAACAAGAAGAAGTCATAAAATCTACCTGTAATAATGACGTACAGTACCAAAGAAATAAAGGAGTTTTCTTAATTACAACAAATGACGAATGCAAAGTACAAATTCTAAATAAAGTACTAACAACACACAAAAGATACGCAAACTAAAAGGAAACTATACCTCTACCACGTGCATATCAACCTCCAAAAGTCGATCCAATCAAGATCAATCTAGAAAACACGCATCTAGATAACCTAAAACATGTCATGCATCAAGCTGAAAACATCGTCATTCCTGAAGACGAATACACCTTCATATCCAACACACCTAGCTGGTCGTCAATCCTTCTATACATCATCATAACCACAGCAGCAGTAGCAGCGGCCGTCTACAAATTTTGGTGGAAACCCAAGTCGGCTCGAATCCTGTTAAATCCACCTGAAGCTGAAGAAATACAACTTCAGTCACAGCCTTCAATACGCCTTCATCTTAAGGGGGGAGGAGTTATGTCGCCGTAACAAGGCCATACACAATGGCCTCCATTGTTAATTAAGTAATTTAGATATCAAGCACACAGCTTCCTGGTACCTATTCGATAACAGGAAGCTGACCCATAGAATAACAAATCCTCTTTGTTAGACCTAAGTACACATTAAAGATAAGATATATAAGACGATGTATCAATAATAAAGTCAGTTCTAATTTGCTCTATGCATAAACAACACGTGTCTTTTTAAAAACCCTATTGTCCTCGCCCACAACCTAACTAGGGTCTCGATATTTTCCCTACATTGCAACACTATTTTGAATTTGGAAGGAGCAACAACAAAGAAAAAAAAACTACATCTCAGCATACCTCTATTAAAATTGAAATAGTTTTCAATTTTAATAGAGGTATGCTGCATTGAATTGCTGAATTTTATATCACACATTGTCGGGCTTACTTTAATACTTAATTGATTATCTCACAACTTCATCATTGCAAGAGTCGTGGTTACAATGATATTTTATTTGAGTTTAATTTTCATGACGCTCCTGGTAAGGCCCTCTCCCCAGGAGGGGATTATAGATGACAATTTGCAGATCCCTTCTGACAATTATCAGAAACCTTTGGTTCATTACATTGACTTGCAACAATCAATGGTGGCTGAAATGTTTTCTCATTATTCTTCCAAAATGAGTGATTCTGTGAAGACTACTATTAAGAATCAGTTACTACTAGACTCTACAGCACTATCTCTCAAGAATCCTGAGTTAGCAGTCAAACAGTTACTAGATAGATTTACTCATCACACCATTGATATGGTCAATTCAAACTATGGAAAAAGATTGCTTGCGTGAAATTGTCCCTCATATTACTTATTTGTCGCCTGCAGGTATGAAGCAACCATATGCGAGAGAATTGCAAAATAGTGCAGAGGGAGAATATTTCAGTCTTTGGGTCCCAGACAGTCTTTTTGAGACAATTGCAAACGAAACAAATTTATTTGCACAGCAATCACTTTCAAAAACCTTAAAACCCAAGTCTTGTGCGAATGAGTAGAAACCGACATCAAAAGATGAGATTAAACAATTTTTTGGCTTAACCCTGTACATGGGACTGGTGAAACTGCCTCAAATAAATTTATACTGGAGTAAAGACAGGGTGTTTGGGCAACATTTTCCAGCCACTGTTATGAGCAGGAATCAGTTTGAATTGCTTTTGAGAATGATTCACTTCACTGATAATGAGACAGCGACACAATTTCACGACAGACAAATTCGACAGAATTTTTAAAATTCGACCCCTCATCAATGATTGAATTAAAATTTAAAAAAATATTACGCCCTAAAGGAAACCCTATGTGTCGATGAAACCCAATTAGCATTTAGAGGCCGCATAATATTTCGCCAGTATAATAAAAGTAAACGCCACAAATATGGTATGAAACTAAACTGACGGACTCATAAACTGCATCAAAGTTCAGGATTACTTTGAAATGATTTTTTTTAATAAGTATGCAAACTTTCTAGATTGAATTATATAAATATGGAGAGACTGGCTCTTAATCTTAAAAAAAGCAAAATTTAAAAATAGAACTGCAGTAAAACAAATGAATATAGCCGGGAAAAGAAAATTTACTCGTAGTATCAGATTTGCGTGTTATTTAAAGCAAAGTTTTAAATTGATTCGCATTGATTTTTTGTTCTTTGTCAATTGAATTATTGTTACCAGCAGAATTGTTGGGTTAGTTTTTTAACTCATCGAGAGTTTTTGAACCATAATATGGATACTTCGTCCGAACAATCGGCTCAAATTGTAGCACTGGTGCGGGAGGGCTTGGATCAACGAACGATTGGTAGAAATTTAAATTTAAACCAGTCTACGGTTTCTAGAATATACAGAAGGTTTGTGGAGTCAGGTTCTTACAGAAGGAGACGTGGTACAGGCAGGACTCGAGCAACCACCGGTCGTGATGACCGATTTATTGTTACAACTTCCCTGCGAAATCGTTTCCTCGCGTCAGTTAACATCAAAACAGAATTTAATGAAGTGCGTGGAGTAAATGTGAGTGCACGAACAATAAGAAGAAGGTTAAAGGAAGCGGATATCACCCCTTTTAGACCAGCAAATGGTCCAAAGTTGTCTGTAGCTCACAGACAAGCACGCTTAAGATTTGCGCGTGATCGCCTAAAATGGACAGAAGAGCAATGGGCCTCCGTATTGTTCACGAACGAGTGTAGGACATGTTTATATGGTGCAGATGGTCGCAGAAGAGTCTATCGTCGACGTGGGGAGCGATATGCTTAAAGTTGCATTGAGGAGCGTGTTCTTTTTGAAGGCGGTTTGTGTATGGTCTGGGGTGGCATATCGATCAACGGGCGAACAGAACTTGTGTTCATAGACATGGTCCGTCAAAACGGTAATAGAGGGGGTTTGACTGCACATCGCTACATAACAGAGATCTTAGAAGATCACGTGGTGCCTTACATGGGATTCATAGGCGAAAATTTTACTTTAATGCAGGATAATGCCCGCCGCACGCTGCTGCATAAGTTCGACAATATTGCGAAGAGGTTGAGATACGTACAATGAATTGGCCAGCACGCAGCCCGGATCTTAATCCCATTGAGCATGTTTGGGACAATTTAAAAAGAGCTGTATATGCGAGAAATCATGTGCCCACGACAGTGGCAGCACTAAGAACAGCACTTTTAGAAGAATGGAACAATATTCCGCAAGATCTTTTAATAACCCTAATAAAATATATGCGGAACCGATTAGAATCCGTAATAAGGGCACGTGGAGGTAATACACCTTATTAAAACATAAATAAACCCTTGCATAAAGTTTGTGTCTATTGTTAAAAATATTTTTTTTATTAAACCAAGTTTCCTTAAATTTCTGTTTTTTGTTCAAAAAAGTCTTAAGGTCCTTTCCAGTACACAAACTTAAACTTAAGGATATGACCCTACGCTGTTTAAAGTTCACAAACCAATCTAGAGGTTTCAATTTTAATCTGTATAGTAAGTTTGCATACTGGGTAAAAATATTTATTTCAAAGTCGTCTATTACTTTGATGCAGTTTATGAGTCCGTCAGTGTATATTTTTATTTTATCAGAATTATGACTTAAGGTGGTTCCGACGAAATTTCGCCGAAATCCGCGACTTTCATCTCGTTATTTAGTAGATTTTAATGCTATTTATTCATTTTGTTTTTTGCCTACAATATACTTTGATTCATGAACTTTAGAATAGTAGAAGAATTATTTACAATAATTGATTATATAACTTATACTAACGATATTAAAACAACGTGATTTCACTTATATCGAAATATTACTTTGTAATTACTATAGGTATAAATATAAAAGTTATATTGAATCAACCGGAATAAACCAAATGTCAACTCTATAGATTTATTTCTTTTATTAGGATAATGTTTCAATAGTTATTGATAATTTGGCTGAATCAGCATCGCAGGGGCTCTGCGCGGGCGACGGGAGGCAGAGCGGCAGAGCGGCGCAAGCCCTTCTGACGGACGGACGTATGCGGTTTTTTTAAAAATTATTTACGTAATTCAATAATTGCAAACAAATAACATCAAAAAAAAATATATTGTGTGGATAGATTTAGTGTTGCAAATAAATTAGATTAGTTATTTAGATTTTTTTAGTGTATTAAATACATAGCTATTTACCTACATTTATTATTATTTTTCATCAAAATGACTAAAATTTCACGACTGAAACAAATACAAATGAATATCCTGTAAGTAGGTGTATACCTACCTTCATATTTTTAGTAAAATACCTTCTTTGAGATACTTACCTAGGATATCCTTTAATTATGTTTAGTTCCACGTAAACTAGGTAGCAGGCGGTGAGCCTATTGTCGCTCGTGATAAGATCAAGGCAACACCAGGCCTCAAGAATCAGTAAATTTCTGCTGTTATATATACCCTAGGGATATGAATATGAGCTTGCTACAATATTGTCTATGTCTACTATCATTTCGAACTAGGTGTGTGGTAGGTGGGCACATGAGTAAAATATCTAACTTGGATATTTACACACGAACGTCGGCGTCGGTCGTACATCTAGCATAGAACTCAAATTACAATGATTATACGTGACATGAGTCGGTTTGCGACCTAGTTAGGTACCTACACAAAACAACCATACACGCTGCTGTTAGGTACCTAACTATCTACGTTATCTTGCACGAGCATAAATACCTATACATTCTATATATACATACGGTGTGTACTTGAATATTCTACCGGTAAGTAATGCCGATAAAATATTCAAGTATTTACCTCGTTAGATTTTTTTTCATGAGCTGATAAAATCAGTGATAAGATACTAGGCTAAAGTAAATACCTACCCTTCTACTTTCAATGCATCTTATTTTGATTTATCTATTTGATTGCAAGAAAGGAAGAACAAAAAGGCTTTACAAAACGTCTTAGTCTCTAACCAAACTAAAATATTTGAAGACTGTGAAATTATCACAATTAGGTAAATTAAAAATCCTACTCTCTGTTCCTTTATTATCGTACTATATGAATTTTTAATCCTAAAATTAAATAGTATATTCTTGAGTGCCTACTGGACATAACAAGTGATAGGTGTATGTAGAAAGTAATAGACCCGGCACGGTGGCACAGTATAAAGAATTCTACTCTTTTTTGTACAGTCTTTACCTAACTAGGTAAAGGCAAAAGAATTATGTTTAAGCACTCTATGTATGTATGTATGTATCTTTATTATATTATATTATATATAAACTTATTGTAAAATGTTTGTATGCCTTGTATGTAGGCAAAACATAGCGCACTATTTTTATGATCTCAAGACCTTTGTTATGTACCTATGTTAACAAATAAAATTTCTGATTTCTGATTTCTGATTATAAGTGTATGTACTGTAAAACTACCCCGTGACGTCGTCCGCATGGATCCGTTACTTAGCGATAATATTACATTAGTTCTACTTTACCGATTTTGCATTATATTATACATTTACAATACTGCAATATGTACGTACATACATATATATGTATGTACACATATATTTGTATGTACATATTGCAGTAATCTATACTTATAATGAATCTCTAGCGAGGTAATTTTCACGGTACATCCAAATCACTCAAACTGTGGGTACAATGCGTCTACTTTGGAAATTGTTCGTGTTACTTATTTTGCTAAGGGTACATGATATTGTGTACCTTACGTACGGGCACTTACTAGAAGATAATCAACATAGGAATGATGACGCTTTGTTTAAAGCATGTGTAACTGAAAATCCTTATCAGCTCCATCATTTGAATTCAGTTTTGCTGGTGTATGGTGCTGTTTCAAATTCAGTGCAGTGGTGGCCATACAGAGTAAAGATACTGTGGGAGAAAAAAGGAAATAAAGAGGACCGAGGAGGTAACTATGCCTTCGGACCACTGATTTTCAGACAAAACTTACATTTTACGTCGTTTATGTACATGTTAAATGCACATCTCCAGCCAAACCGTCCCGCTTATTCTAAAAGATCTACTTCCGTAAAATGTTTGCTGGCTATACAATATACAGAACGATTTACTGAAGTTATATCCAGATGAACCGAAAATAAATAAGGAAAATGAAAATATGTTAATTCATATAGGTTAATTAAATTAACACTTATGAACGTCAAAATTTACAAAATGTCAGCAAATTAACCTACAACCAGTTCGCTGACAAACTGAAGAACAATTTTAAAAGAATTTTAAGAATAAGAATTGAAGAACTGGCAAGAAACTCAGGTCACTCTTTTTAATCGCCAGGTTATTACAATTTTTGTAAGTTACAGTTTCAAGTAGCATGCAAAGTGACACAGGCAATACACTTAACTCTATAGGTAATTAAATACTTACAGCTTTCTATGTTGCAAAGAAAAATAAAAAGTAAAATGTGTGCTTTACAGGCTGCCTCAATTTGCATATTGCTACAAAAGGTAAAGGCAACATGTGAACTGTAATAAATGTTTCTATGTAAGTATTATATAAACTGTTAATATTCGATATAAGTATAAAGTAAGATGAACTTAATTTACCACAGGAGTTGAGTGAACACCTCTATTTCACAAATCACAATGTATAATTTTAATAATACTAAGTATACAATTTTAACAAAACAATACAAAATGTGTACTTAACTGTACAATTATGGCTCGGGCATTACGTCATATATAATTAATACAAAAAAAAAAAACATTTTATGTCAAAATGTATCAATAAGCGAGATTACAGGATGGAAATAAATTATGAATCATTTAGTATAATATTCTGTATACATCTTTGCTCGAGACAGACCAGCGTTTTGTTTCGATTAGATTCGTGTTCGTAGAGTAGATAATCCTTCTACTGATTTGGCTGCGCGATAGAAGCCTTATTATAAAGGATGAATTTACTATGGCAAACTGTAAAGCGCTAAAAGCAGTGGACCAGATATCAGACAACACCAACTCATGAGTGGCTATCACAGTCCTACTATTTTGTGTTCATTTTCGGCAGACTGTGCCTGTTATTCCTACCTCGTGGACTAAGGCTGATGAAATTAAATAGTGTTTAGGAGGTCCACAGTCTGTAGCACTTCAAAATTGTTTTGCATTTAATAGGCTCCAAGCCTATACACTCCGCAAGATTTGCCATTTAATACAATATACAAGTACAATGTATAGTAGACAATGCACAAGTGTAGTCTGATTTGTTACTCGAGTTTGGTAGCGGTACGTATCTACAGAACCAAGAAAAAGTTGTCTTGCACAAAACCTTACTTTACATACATCAATATAACCGTGCCGTACAATTGCCTATCGAAGTGACTTCACTCTGCCTTATGATACAGTCAATGGGATCCAAAAGACTAAGTGGTAGCCACCATTCCAAAGGTTATTGTTTCAAACTGCTGGCTAGGTGGTCTTTATGAGATGCTTTTTTATTATTGATGCAGGACCTCATATCATCAGTCCATGAAGACGCAGTGGAGTTAGAAAGTTATGAAAACTCTTGGCTTTTGTAAGAGCTAATTTTGAACACTTAACAATCAGACGGGCATAAATAAAGATTGAATTTTTCAGTATTGTTTTAAAAAGTCATGAACTAGTACTATTGATACAGTTATTTTATTTATACTGGTCTACCAACGTGACTCTGCCTGGATAATTTAAAGAAAAGACATTTTGCTGGGGTAATGTTTCAAACGTTACCCCAGCAAAATCTGTTTTTTTTTCCGAATAACTTTAAAACTATAATGCAAACAAATTTTGCTATAGGCAAACAAATTACTCTTTACGACGCACTAATTATCTGTTATACTCTCATTTCTTATAAGCACATTTTTATCAACATTTTGCTGGGGTAACGCACTCCTCTGCTATTTTAATAGAAATTGTCTCAAACTGCTAGCATAGCGGCTTCATGATACTAGCGACACTATTGCAAATAGTAAAAATATAAATGAAGATGAGGTACGCATACGTTTCATACGTGCACACACACAAACTTTCGCATTTATAATATTAATAGGATGTTAATACATTTTTTAAGTCAAAATGTTTCAGTTTGTTCATGTACAAAAAACCTATATATATATATATATATATAACTAAATAAGTATAAACTCGGCAGGGTTACTAAACTAAAGTGCACTAGTATTAGTTGAAGAATACATATCATGTCAATTATACGAATTTATCACAATGGTGTATTGTCATTGGGACTTAATTTTTAAGCGACTTCAAAAAATATTAATATTATATATATTATTAAATATTTTTTTGTATTCAATAATTCATAAAAATCGTTTTAAACGGCTTTTTTGATCAGGTAATACATTTCACAGCAGCTGGGTTTTGAGTTTATTGTTTTAACCCACAGTAGTTATTTTTATTTCTACTACATATTTAACAAACGTCATGATTCTAAACACTTATCTTTGCTTTCGCTACTATATAAATAATAAATATATAAATAATATATACTAAAAAATATACATACTTACTAAACGAAATAATAAAAGATACTAAAAAAATAATTCATTATTGGCGCGTCTATCAGATTTTAGCTCTGCGGTTTCGGACAAGTAAGGTCATTGTTGTCTTATAGTTGTGCTACTGCTACTTGCCGCTAGAGGGCGAACTCGCACGCAATGTTTTTTTCGGGTGAGGCGCGGGGTGGTGAGGAAGCGAAACGCTCAAGGTCATATGTGACGGAACGCCCTTAAAATAGTTTAAGAAATACTTTTTACATAATTTTTTTAATTTCTTAATTGGTTATTTTAATGTTTATAATTGTTATTACAGTTGCTTTGAATAGGGGTTAAATATAATGACCATCATAAAATGCTTTGATACCCTTAGTTCTTTAACCAAAAATATATACTAAACACCAGAAAAATAAAGTCTAAAATTACAATAGTACTAGCTATTTTAGCCACGACTACACTTCAAATTGTATTCGAACACCAAATATAATAAATGATCACCAAATCTTAGCGAGCAAAATAGTGTGTTATTTCTGCCTAAATTAACCTCTGTGATTGCCATAAAATGAAGGCTTATTACCAAATAAAGTATTATGATGCCATATTAAGTTGTCTCCGGCTTGCAGTCCCCTCCCACCGTACCGCGCTGCGCTCGCCCGGACACTATCCCCAGTTAGTCACGTGCGAGCATTTGCGTTCATTGGGTGTGTTTTGTTTACTGTTTGTTGGTATCTATCTTCTTAGCAATGGCGAATGTCAACTTAGCGGGACCGAGTTCTTGTGCTCCGCTGTTGAGTTCTTCATCGGAATCAGATGAAGACGAAGACAAAATCACAGAGCATACGAAAAAACGTCTAAGACAAAATAATGTTTCGGTTTTTGAAAGAAAATTTTTGACTGTGCAGAGTGCAGAGGAATTTATCGAGAATGAGAAGACATGGTCAATACAAAAAATTCATACGACTGAGGAAGGAGTAAAACGTTACTATCGTTGTAACAAAGTGAACCTTCGGGCTGAAATTGTGTTCTGCTGCGATTTATCTTTTATTTGACGCATCATGTGATGATATATTATTATTTCGTACTGAAAAATGTCAAGACCATGATAATTGTGACTGTCAGTCGACTAGTGGAATAAATGAGGCAACTAAAAAGAAAATAGAAAAACTATTCGAATTACGTTTGAAACCTAAATCTATTATGAAGAACTTAAGTAAAATTAATGGATTAGTTCTGCCGACTAAGTTACAGTTAAACAGTTATCTTAAAATCATACGTAAGAAAAAATACGGGCCATCGGTAATAAGCTTGGGACAGCTTAAATTATAGTTAAAAGAAAACTCTGAAATACCTGATGACGATCACGAAGTTTTTGTTTTGGGCTATGAAATTTCTGAAGATGATTTAGATCAGAACTTCCATTTTATGTTAACGACAAAATATTTAATTGGTCTATCACGCCAATGTTCTGTTCTTTACGCGGATGTCACGTATAAGCTTATTTGGCAAGGGTTTCCAGTGCTTGTGATTGGAACTACAGACAGAGATAAACATTTTCATCCATTTGGATTGCAACATTGAACAGCAGAACGAACGGAAGACTTCGTATTTTTATTTTCCGCATTAAATAAAGCAGTTTTTTCAATCTTCTCATACACTTTAACTTGTAAAGTTTTGGTCTGTGATGCAGCGAAGGCTATACAAACTGCCTTTGTGTGCTCATTTGGAACGGATACAGTCATAAGAATGTGCTGGGCGCATGCGAAAAAGAAGATGCAAACAAGAGTAGAGCAAAGTGTGCAAAAGAAATCCCAGAAAGAGATCTTACAAGATATTGATGCTTTACAGTGTGCCTCAACTCAGGAAATATTAGATCGAGCCAGCGATAAATTTTTGGACAAGTGGAAATCCGATAATGATTTTGTTACATATTTTGAAAACGAATGGCTCATATTAAATCGTTTCTGGTATTTGGGTGCATCTCCGGGGACTCCTGCTACCAACAATGCTCTGGAATCCTTAAATAAAACAATAAAAGAAGGTGGCACGCTTCGTGAGCGTCATCCTTTGGCGCGGTTCTTAGTAATCGCTTCTGATATAGTCAAGGACTGGTCTAATGAATACATGATTAATACTGAGAGACGGTTCGCTCAACTGCCGACAGTATCTTTAAAGACGTGGACAGAAAGTTACCAATGGGCAAAACTGTCGAAGCAGGTGCCTTTGAAGAATAGCACTGAGCTAGTTTGCTCATACAGAATTCCAGCTGGGTCGGATTTAGAGTGCAAAAATTGTGAAAAGCCGTGGGAGACCTTTGACGAATACAAAGAGCAACATTTTAGAGAGTGGGAAGTTATAATGCCCCGAGAAAAGGAAAATTGGTTACACGGCACATGCAATTGCCCAAAGTTTCTCAAAGATTATATTTGCAAGCATCCCGTTGGATTGGCGATTCGGCTTAAGCACGTCCAGCCACCTTCAGAGGCCAGAGCTATGCCGATTGGCATGAAGCGCAAAAGAGGACGACCAGCCAAAGCTAAGAAAGCATTAATTGTGCAGTAATTTATTACAGAAGACTGATTCTTCTTAAGATATTTTAAATTAATAACAAATTAATTATAAGAGGACTAACTTTTTTATGTTAGTTTAAATAATTGAAAAAAGTATGATTAAAATTGTAAGTTTTATTTTTCCTTTTTTTTTGGAGACAAAAATGTTAGGAGCTTATTTGCTATGTTTGGCAATATATTATTTTTGCCGAGGGTATATATTATTTACATAAATAGGATAACGAGATGTTATTTTTTGCATGTCATTTTAAATTGAAATGGGGTAATAATTTGGTGTTCATTAACAATTTTTGGGTTAACAATGATTTATTTGGAGTCATTTTGATTAATAGGATAGCGATATTTAAAAACTTTGGTTATAATTTTACATTAAAATGCGGGTTTCGTTAATAGCTGTAGGTTAATTTGCTGACATTTTGTAAACTTTGACGTTCATAAGTGTTAATTTAATTAACCTATGTGAATAAATAAATTTTCATTTTCATTTTCATTTTGGTGATCATTGACTATTTTTGTCTGTTATATGTTACTATATCTGGTGGTAAGTTAAACATAAGCCCTTTTAATATATACCTAGTTGTAATATTATTTGTGGACTGTCTCCATAATTTGATCCTTCCGGCAACAGTTTAATCGCATAGTTCATCGACTACAACAATAAATATACTTTAGTGTTAGATTTATTTTAGTATTATTTCAATTAGATTATATTAATACTTACTTGTAGATAAATTAAGAAAAAAAGGAAACCAAAATGGTTGATGTTCATAAGATTATTATTACGGAAGTAGATCCACGCTGGTTTAAGCATAAATGTGCCGGATCGTCCGGGGCAAGTACTACCCTCTCATAGAAGATCGACATAAGAGTAGTAGTATCCGTACTACTGCGTTTCGCTCGGTGAGTGATAGTGCCGGAGGCCCAACTTCCCCCTGTTCCCCTTTCCTTACCTCCCTCATTCCCTTCCCATAACCCCATTCCCAGCGGCCATAGTGGAGGCTACCATACCAGCAGTTTAAGACTAAGGCTTTTGGTATGGTGGCCACCACTTCTGGATTCCACAGACTGTTTATCAACAGGTGGGGTGGAGTCACTTTGGTAGGCTAATATAAAAATTAAAAAAAAATTAAAAGATTAGTGTTTTTTGGTTATCTCTTTGAAAATAATACATTTGGTATTAAACTGAAGGTATATGCACCTACTTAATAACTATAAAGCTTATTATTTATGATTATATTGTTGATATAGTATAAAACTATTTAAGGTGCAATAAAGAAATGGAGTTAAACAGCATTGTTGGTGGTTTTTTTAAGTACATAATTTTGTTACTGTATGGTGAAACATGTATAGCTGTTATTATGTTAAAGTAGCTCTGTAGTGTTAGGTACCTACTACCTATGTGTATTTTGCATACCATAATGTTATGCGGTAAGACATGCTGTACTTTAAACAACATAACCAACACCTCGTTACCATGTTTTTGGCAAAATAAATACTTTTTCTTTTATTCTTAAACCATACACTACATACAGTGGACCCATCAATGGAATTATTTAGTGGAACCATCACTCCTAAAGGAGCATTTTTACATTATAACAATTAAAGATAACTAGCTAACCAGTACCTAGTCTAATAAAAATCATGTTCCTTTGTATCTTATCTTGGTCCGCTCAATAAATTAATTATTATTTTACCTTACAACTGATCTATCATTCTAGCAAACTGATAATAACAGATTTTAGTACCTAATCACAGTAAGTTTTTTATGCATATTATTAAGTATCGTTTGTTGAAGACCCATATATTGTGATCTACTCTCATGTTATATTCCTCAACATATCAACACAATGTTTTTAATCACATTAACCTCCACAAAACACAATAAAACCTATTTTTTTGTAAAATATCTCTCAAAACATAACTACACAACGCAGAAAGAACAAAACAAATGAGTAAACAAAGTAGTGAACCAAAATAGGAGTGAATCAAACAATAGACAATATAGAGAAACACAACTCAAAGAGGCCAAAAGATAAGTTAACCTTGGCGCCAAAAATGTGTGAGGGCAACAATGATGGGCAGCATAGAATTTAGAATAACCCAGACTTATCTTCGCTGGAATACATCCAGACAAAACCGGCCAATAGAAACAAGAAAAGGAGCTACATAATCAAACGAATAAACACTCTTTTCCTACTTTTATGACATTACAATCTTTTCACCTCACTTGGCAAACTTTTTCAACTAGATATGTAATATGAAAATTATGAAACTTCAACGCCCAGCACACAAAACACTACCCATTTCTTATTTTTAAAGTATGGCAAAATAAATATCGGGTACTTTTGCCAGCAATAAGTATAGTTATCATTAACATTGTTATTACAATTACTCAAATGATAGAATATACTATACTTACAAAACGACATTAGCAAGAAATTAGTGCAATGAAATGAAATCGAAAAGAAAAATATAAATAGAGTAGAAATAAACGAAAACTTGCTTAACAGAGTCAAAGTTGTCGTTTAACGTATCATTTCACTGTTTAACACTGATGCATCACCACCAGCCAGACTTATCACCAGTCTCCAATCTCCAATCTCGTCTCCTCTGTGCTCATCTCGACAATAGTGGTGAACGTTGAATGAACGAACCGTTTTTTTAGACTGTTTATCTCGCATGAACGGTAGACTAGTTTACGGTCTACCAATAAACTAGTTTACTCGTGAACGAATAAGCCGTGCGATGACTCGACGAGAACGAGAATGAACAACATAACAACAGACCAATTTTCGAGTAAACATACTTTAGACCTTATGAACCTGAAGGAACACGAACTAATCATCAAAGACTAGTTGTCGACACAACGACGTGTTGTTTTGTCGACGAGTTTTGGTCGTCGACGACTGTCGACAAAATGACATGTTGTTTTGCCGACTAGTTTCGGCCGTTGACGACCGTTGACAAAACAACGCGTTATAAAGTTGACGGCCGAAACTAGTCGAAATCTAAACTGTTTTTTAAACTAGTTTATCGTTGACGCTAAACGGTCTCGTTGCGTTGTGTCGAAATATGTCAACGACCCACCACTATTGTCGACTAGTTTTGGTCGTCGACGACTGTCGATAAAATGACATGTTGTTTTGCCGACTAGTTTCGGCCGTTGACGACCGTTGACAAAACAACGCTTTATAAAGTTGACGGCCGAAACTAGTCGAAAAATAAACTGTTTTTTAAACTAGTTTATCGTTGACGCTAAACGGTCTCGTTGCGTTGTGTCGAAATATGTCAACGACCCACCACTATTGTCGACTAGTTTTGGTCGTCGACGACTGTCGATAAAATGACATGTTGTTTTGCCGACTAGTTTCGGCCGTTGACGACCGTTGACAAAACAACGCTTTATAAAGTTGACGGCCGAAACTAGTCGAAAAATAAACTGTTTTTTAAACTAGTTTATCGTTGACGCTAAACGGTCTCGTTGCGTTGTGTCGAAATACGTCAACGACCCACCACTACTCGACAAGACCTCAGAAGGAAAGGAACCACAAACCACAGACTTCCAAGACAAGACCATAGACCAGACAAGTCAAAAAGACAACCAAGTTCAACCCACAGACTAATTAGAGAACAAGTTGTTCGACCCAATATAATGTACTCTATGGTTTAACCAACCTCTTAGTTAAATATTTTAAACTTTCATAAAAATATGTACCAGTCCCGTTCAACACCATTTTCGTAAAATTTATACAATCCGCCATATTGCCATTGTCAATAGTTTCATGAGGCTGGGATGAAAAGCAATTAAGATTATTTGTTGGGTCTTCTTTTAGATTTATTAATTTATTCTTTACATGTGTTCTTCTTTAATGTTACAACGCGTAGGAATTCTCAAATAACGACTAACTAAATAGATAACTAAGGAACGACTGAGGGCGCTGCGCTTGCATTATATACGCGTCCCATACAAAACACTTGAAAACTTAAAAACTAAAAGTCATTTGACGTGATCCCACATTATTTGCATCGTAAAACATATTATTCAATCTTCATATCCAGCGTAAGACTTATTTTCGCTGAAATGTGATGATGATGACGACTTTAAATATAAAACTGGTTAAGCTGTTCTAACAATAAAAATTGTATTTTAAACCTTTAGTTCAGCCAATTCAAAGGTTTTTTATGCGCCGACAAAACCTTTACGTGTGCCCATAATAATTCAATTGGGTCTATCTCACAGGGATAGTATGGAGAACGACGTAAAATTATTATGCCTTTTGATTTTGCCATTTCACCCACATACATCTTTTTGTATTTTTCTCTGTCTATTTTTGATAAGAGTTGCGCTTTAATTTCATTTTCTTCGTAAGGAGTTTCTTTTTCACGCAATTAACTTTGAATAGAAAATAATCCTATGTCCGTCTATGGTACCGAGTCTATCTAACATACATATAATCATCGAAATCGGTTTAGCCGTTTAGACGCTAAGTGGTAAGTAACATCCACACACACACAAACTTTGCATTTTTAATATAGTAGGATGTTGGTGGATTTTAATATAGATGGATGGTTGCATAAACCTATAGATAAACATAGATGAATTATTATAATTAAATATTTGCTAATAATCGATTTATGTAATTGATTATTAGTTAATATTTAATTTGCTACTACTCCAAATACTTATTTGTATTTATGTTAATTATGATAAAATAAATAATATATATAAATAATTTGATTAAAATTATAAAATTATTATTTTGATGTGATTTTAATCATAAGAAATAAAGTTTATTATTCGGGGTTTTAAATGAGGTTACATTGTGATATTCATATTTTTATTTAAGATTAATTTAAATAGAATACGTGATGCAATTATTTTGATATGAGTGACATATTTAATATATATTTAGTATATTATGATAAAGTACTTATTGTAAGCATTGATTTATAAACATTAAGATGATAATAATAAGACTCCCTTTATATATCTGTGAATAAGACAAACAAAGTAATGAATGTAATTGAAGTTACGCGTTGACCTCTAAACGTAACCATAGACTAAAATGAAATACCGAAAACTGTTTGAACATTTTCCCGCCAAAAAAAACATCGCAATTTAGTGTCATATTTCGTGGATTTCAATTTTTTCTTAAAATCGGAGCTACCTAGATTTTAAAAATAGTTTTCTGTATTTATGCTAGAATTAGGTGAAAACTGTATAAAAAGTAAATAAACATAATGCTTACAGTTATTTTATTATGAAAATAACGCAAGTTAAGTTTCAAATGGATTAGTTGCATAAAAATAGAACTGTAAACGCAATGATTTCTTACTTTACAGCTTTTACCTAATTCTAAAAATATGTTCTGTCTACATGACAGAACATATATTATGTTTATCTTATTTATTTATTTATTTATTTATTACTCTTAAACTTACATCTATCTTTACAGGCAAGCCTAATGCGACAGAGAAGTTGAGCTTTTTATCTAGTTTATAACTATATTTATTTCTACATCCTAATACATTATTAAAACTAACCTAAGTACTGCAGATGCAATAAGCAGTTTTAGTAAATTCGTTCAGTGCACATGAAAACAGATCTATCCGGTCAGACAGCGTGTTGAGCACACGCAACGCCCGCACAAGCGGCGCGCGCTGCAGTAGGTTGGTGCGAAAAATTAAAAATTTTATGACTAGTTTTATGTTGGAGTGTCACCTTCACCTCTGTGGTTAATACATTCATCTCCCTACTTACACCATCCGCTAACCTAACAATTTGCGTTGACGGAAATAACGGGTGTCCTAACTTAAGTAGGAGAGCGTAGAGCGTGTGACCGGCAATGCAGCTTTTAGCAGCTGAATCCACTAAGGCAGTCCCACAATTCCCTAGAATGCTTATATTTAGCACAGGACGACAAAAAGGTGCATTATTGTTTACTTTATCAACATACTCACAACTATTGTAATTAAATTTACAATCGTAAGAACTAGACACACCTGTGTTTATGTTACCAACATTACTATCATAAAGATAACTCATACTAACATTAGAACTTGATACATTAGTATAAACATTAGTGTTACGAACATTATTGTTACCAACAGGACAGTCAAAACACTCACCCACGGCACGTGTAGGGTTACCTTGCGTACCCGCAGGCGGTTTGGGTTTAACTAGCGGCTGCGCGGCGGCACCGGAGGCCGGGCCTGCCGCGGCGCTCAAAGTCGGGCTGCGCTGGCGTCTACCGCGCTTGCGCGATCGCACGGACCGTGCGCGTACATCGCTCTGCGATGCGACTGCGCTGTCACGCTCATTAATACTGCTAAAGAATGTACTGTCGTGTTGTAACGTGTTGTTTACAGAATAAAACGACTGTTGACTACTCGGAGAACAGTTTTTACACTTCGATTTAATAACGTTCGCGGCACCACAGCCGTAACACTTTATTTCACTTTGCGACTTTAACTTACTACTATCACTGTTATCATATTTATCACTATTACGCTTCAATTTCTCACACAACTCTTTGCGATGACCTACTCGTTTGCAATACGAACAGAAGGGTTTCTTCCCTTTAACTGTAACCTCGGCGTGTGCCGCACCGGCACTCGACGACGCATCGGCGACCGTAGTAGGTACCACAGTAGGTACATCCCGCGATGACGACGACAGCGTTGCGCGCTTGTTGTCAAGAGCTTGTGATTTCGTTTGAACGGTAGTAGATGATCCTTTTCGAGTTTCTAAGATGGAATCTTCTATAACACGACACGTAAGAAGTAGCTCGTCGAAAGTATTGACGCTTTCTCGGGTCACGCGTTTTCTAATACGCGGACTAAGGAGACCGAACGCCATGTCCAATTGCACTTTTTCAGATAGATCGTCCTTAGGAAGTTTTGACAAAAGTGCACGTACCTTTGCTATAAACAAATCGGTGTGCTCCTCTTCCTGACATAAACTGAAAAGTTTCTGGTAGAGTCGATGTGGCGGGTCACGCTCCCCGAATGCACCGTCTATTCGCGTAAGAGCTTCTGACCACGAGCTAGTGGACCTCTTTACACCTTGCCACCAAACTGCAGCAGACCCCTCCAACAACATTGAAAAACCACGTAGAGCATTCTCGTCGGTAATATTTACACAATCTTTGTACGTAACGATCGCGTCTATAAAATTTTCCAACGACTCGTGCTCGCGTCCGCCATAACGCGTCGTACATTTTGCAAAATTTCCGTTCGCGCTACAGGTACTTGTCGATGTTTGGTGAGTCTCGGAGTGGCCAGGTTGCGGCATTGGAGTTGAAGATCGCACTTGACTGAGTAGCTGCTGGCAGAACTCGCTCTGAGTTTGCTGTATTTTTGCGACGAAACTAGCGAGGGTTTCTTGCGACATAGTTATGTTCTCGGAATCAGAGTCATCAGCTGAACGTGTTCTCGGCATCTTGTATACCAAGTTGAACACTTCTGGGTTGTAAAAACACTCCCCTACGGTCACTTTCGCGATCGTTGTCAGTTATTGTTCGAAACTACACTACTTTATAAGTATATAGTAAAACACACTAACACACGTTGGGCAGCCACTTATAGCGTTCGTGGGGTGCTGAATAAAACGAAACACTGACTTGAACACAAAACTATATTTCGCGGCTTTTACAAAAAATGGCTACGCGCCCTTGAGCGTTCTCCGTTCGACTAGCGAACACATAACCTGAAAAAGGTAATCCCTGCGAACTTCCGCCCGGTGTTACCGCGTGCGGGCGGGAGTTATGGGTAACCCTAGTGTTGCCAGTCTTAATGTTAAAATGTGCCACACGCTATAAATATGGTAATGAGCCTGACGAATTTAAATATCATACTAGAGTCTAGACGCTACAGACCATTTGGTACCATTGATGGTAGGTACATAATAATATTGCCGTGTTGTATGTTGTAGGATTGTAGCTAATAAATCTAATAATACAACTTGCATAATGTTTACAACGTGTCGGCTAACTCGAGAGTAAACATTGCCATCGTAATATTTAGGTCCCTACTTGAAATTTATGTATTAGGTAGATTTATGTTAGATTGGTATCGAGTTATCGACACAGCAGCACCGCCTCCAGCCATGTCTCTCGCTCGACTCATTAACTCATTTCGTAATCAGTTTAATAAAATGGTAAATACGCATAATGTAAGGCATTTTTTCAATAATGGCAAAGCGCGTTATATCAGCAACCATTCCAATTCTGTTACAAAATAAGACAAAATTAAGTGAAAGTCGGTCTCGTTGGTTGTGTCATCACAAAAATAGCTCCGCGCTGCATGGGACGACAACGGGAGGGCGGAGGCACCTCGACTCGACAATAAGCACGCCGCGCCCGACTCGGGCGTGAGTAGCGTGCTCTCACTCGCTTCCACGCGCCAGACAGGGACGGCGCATGCACACTCGCCGCTACCTTCACACTGCACTATGTGCGTCATGTTGGCTGCATTATAATAACAATAGGTGGGGCACATTGTAGTGGCAGCGATGTAGCGCTTTTTATTACTAAACGCACAGAGAACACAGCTAAATCTACGCTGAATTTAGCGGCTCCGGAGTGGGTAATATGAGTTGTGTAAACTTTTTTTAATGAGAGGCTTACGTATCGGTCGTCCGGACTGGGCGCATAGCGTTACATATTATCTTGGAATTTTCTTTAAACTCTTGGATCTCTAAAGTTTCTACCTTATAATTCTTTCTGCAAGTCAATTTTTGTGTCATTTGTGTTTAATGTACGTAAGTGAACTGTTTGCCAGTGTGTGACGATAGAGGCGAGATCACCCAGCCTGATTCACATTAATTATGTGAACGGTGACGAACCATTTTAAGTGCGCGTTATCACGCCCGTTGTTCTCGAACGAACAGATATTTTTATTATTAGCTTGTGAGGAGTTATACGATACGTGCGTATGTATAACTAATTTAAAATCAATACTATATTATTATGAACAGTTAATCTTCATGCCGTTTCGTATCAATTCACCATCAACAGCGCGTTACACAACCATTGATCTCCATGTTTACGAGTGTCGTCTTAATGTTTATAAATTAGGTAGTGATACAAAATATGATAAAAACAAGATGCTAAACTTCGCGGGCCCTTTTGAACTTAATTTCCGGTGAGGCCGCCAGGCGGCGTTGTCGACGTGAGACATTGTGCGCGTGCGCGAGCTCCATCAGTCCGCGCGAGCTTCGCGTCGTTGCAGTAGGTTCCAAAACAAGAACGCAGGACTCCGCGGAATCTCAGAACTATATCGTTGAAACCAGAAGTGTTGTGGTGAAAGTGTCGCAGTGCAGAGTGTCAGTGTGGTGCGTTTTGTGGTAGTGGCGTGGCGCGGGACGCGGGAGCCCGCGGTGTCGGCGCGGATCGATACGTCCAGGTGCCATGGCGCAGCGGACATGAGCCAGGGCGGCTCGCGGAGGCCCTATTCGCGCGGGGGCCCGCGCTGGCACCCGCGGTACAAGGACTACTGGGACTACGAACAGAATTATAGGTACCAGCTTTCGCTATACTCGTAGCACTATTCAACATATTGTTTGTTTTGGTAGCTCTGCTCCAGGCCGCGATATAGCGTCGAGGGAGGTCTGCTCCCTCGACGCTACGCGACACAGGCAGGTCGTGTGGGTGTTTAGTTGCGCCTCAGTGTATTCACGATGTTTACGTAACGCTGTGACGTTGACGCGAGCTCATCACGATGCACGCGCGCTCCGACCGTGAGTGATACCTACCTACTTGTGCGCTCGACGCTCGGCGCTCGCTCTCAATACGTATGTCTACGAATCAAAACAAATACAGATGTTTTGTTTCACGTGTTATTTACTATCAATCTATCACATGGCACAAACACTAATTGTTTACCATTTTATTTAATGTCAGAATACGGCATGTCTGACTGTACTAATTGCCATACTACAATAATTTTAATATCAAAGTACGGAATATTTGATAGGCTGTTTTAGTTGTTATCTTTGCTTGCTTCATTCTTTGTTATGTACTTGAACATTTATGGCACAACAGTAGGTATTTATTCTATTTCACTAATAATAGTTTATAAAATTATAGTACAGCAGAAACTATTTAACTACTAGATAACTAAAATGCAAATGCAGAAACTATTATGTATAGGTAAGACTTAATAATGGTTAATTTCACATCTTTTGATAATGTTGACATAGAACTTTAATTAGTTTACAGCTTCAAGAGATATCAAATAAAAGTATATGAAATAAATTTTAGCTTAATACCTCCATGTGTTGGTGAGAAAATAGATCTTAACAGATGGACAACAAAGTGATATAAGGGTTCCATTTACAAATATGCAGAGTCTTGGAGTTGAGGCAAACAGCCCTTTCATACTAATACCAAAACTCAATACCAAGGGTTCCGTCTTACCTCTTGGTATAGAACCATAAAATACACAACATTGCAAGGCAGTATGTACCATTAAACCAAGTGAATCATGACCCACCATAAGCCCATTATATCAATCCATCTAAATGCAAGTAGGTTGAAATTCGCCTGACAACAGATATCCTTGGCTATGAGTTTATCATTTTACTAGCTGACCCAGCGAACTTCATTCTGCCTAACAGTCGATTAACAATACTTTATTTTTCTAAAATAAACGTAGCCTAAGTTACTCCTTATTACATCAGATACCTGCCAGTAAAAGTCCCGTCAAAATTGGTCCAGCTATTTCAGAGATTAGCCGTAACAAACAGACAGACAGACAGACAAAAATTGTAAAAATGTTATTTTGGTGTATGTACCGGATATATATTCTTACATGTACTAAAAAATGGTTATTTCAATATTACAAACAGACACTCCAATTTTATTATAAATGTATAGATTAGATTGACATTTTACTGAGTATATATTGTTGCTATGCTAGTATATAAAATATCCTAAGTGCATTGACAAGAGATCTTACAAGTTTTACAGTTTTAAGCACAATATATCAGCAAAATGGGTCATGATTCAATTGGCTCAATAGTAGGTACATAGTATGTGCATTACAGTAATAATAAGAGTATTCTACGACATTCACACAGCGCCATCTAGTCCCAAAGTAAGCAATTATATTTGCTTGTGTTATGGGTACTAAACAACTGATATACTACATATATAATTTTTTTTGTTGTAAATACATACATATTATAGATAAATTACACCCAGACACAGAACAAACAATCATGCTCATCACACGAAGGTTTGTCCTGAGTGGGAATTGAACCCAAGACCACGGCTTAGCAGTCAGGGTCACTAACCACTAGACCAACAGGCCAGTTGAGTACAGTACATCCAAACTCAGGATAGCTGTTTGTAGGTTGCATGTTTAGATTGAATTACCTTGTTGTTCAATATGACCAGGAGATGCATTTACCATTTTAATTAAAATACGTCAATTGTGTGTGTGGTGTAATAAATATGTATACACACGTTGTACCATAATCCTAGTTAATGCCATTGCCATGCCATAATCATAGTTAACTTAGCACCTCCATAGCAGGGTTTTTATTTTTCTGGTCAGGCTATAAAAATGAAATACTAAGCGATTATCGACATTCACTCATGCATAGCTGTGGACAAGTTTGAGAGTTAGTTCATAATGTACAGATGATCCTTGTGAGTCATGCTCTGCCCACACTCCTCAGCTCAGTTGCTCAATGTTGGGCAATTACTTCAGCGGTGTGACCCACTGACACTGTTCTTACACAATGGTACTTCTTAGTGGCACACAATAGTTGTTGTAGGTTTACCATTTGAGTATTTGAGTACCTACCTACACAACATTTAAATCAATCAATTATTAATTTACAAAGTCTTATTTAGGTACAGAAATATTTTCAGCTGGAAAATGTTAAATTACAAAACTTAACGTGCCTGAACTTGAAAATCACCCATGTTTTGCCATTTTTTTGTTTATGTCCCATGTAACAGGGAGCGAGCCTGTTGCCATTTATCTAATACTAGCGACTCGCTTAGGCTTCGCACGGGTGCAATGCTGATACTATACTTAATATCAGCATTGCCCGTGCAAAGAAATACAAAAAGTAAAGGATAAAAAATGTTATTGTGGGTTATCCCTTAAAGATAGACATATACTATCTCGGACTTTTTTGTAGACCTTTTTAAGGTGTACAATACTGTAGTACATTATTTTAATCTATCTTGTAGGGTTTAGCCAGCGTTGCAATGTAAGCGCAAAAAATTTGTTTATTTACGACATCACATTAAAAACATCGAAATATATCAGTGTTTTTCTACTATATTATGCATGTTATATACATAATAATATAAACCTTCCTCTTGAATCCACATCAAAATCGTTTGCGTAGTTTTAAAGATCTAAGCATACATAAGGACAGACAGCATGAAGCGACTTTGTTTTATACTATGTAGTGACTGAGAATCTTTTATTAGAAATACCTAATATTATTTTACCCGACCCGGTGATAGAACCCAAGACCTCTGTGTGGCAGTCCGTACACAGTACCACTAAACCACAGAGGAAGTTAAATGTTGTCCTGTCATCAGGCGGGCCGTGTGCTTGTTTCCACGTTAGTCATATAAATAGCTATACAAACGTATCGTTGAGTACTTTCTCTGTGGTGTGTGTTAACTGCGCATCGTACAGGCGCCAGCAACACGCGGGCGCATTCCATTTTCACCTTCGACATGCATAATGTCGTACAAGACACGATATAATTTGTGATGGACACTATACTTAATTCTAATTTCCTCAAGATGCCTTTTTAGAGTTCCAAAGGTTAAAACGGGACCTTATTACTAATATGGTAAATTAATTTCATCTTACTTTATACTTATACCAAAAATTAACAGTTTGTATAATACCTACATAGAAACATTTATCACAGTTCACATGTTGCCTTTACCTTTTGTAGCAATATGCAAATTGAGGCAGCTTGTAAAGCACACATTTTACTTCTTAGTTTTTCTTTACAACATAGAAAGCTGTAAGTAATTAAGTATCTATGGAGTTAAGTGTATTGCCTGCATCACTTTGCATGCTACTTGAATCTGTAACTTACAAAAATTGTAATAACCTGGCAATTAAAAAGAGTGGCCTGAGTTTCTTGCCAGTTCTTCTCATGGCTCTACTTCGTCAGCGAACTGGCTGTAGGTTAATTTGCTGACATTTTGTAAACTTTGACGTTCATAAGTGTTAATTTAATTAACCTATATGAATAAACATATTTCATTTCAAGACTCTGCTGTCCGTCTGTCACCAGGCTGTATCTCTTAAACCGTGGTAGTTGACAGTTGACATTTTTACTTAAATAACTAGCTTTCAGCGCCGCGGATTCGCACGAGTTATTTGCTTACTGCTCTGTTCCCGTCGCCAGCAGCGTGATGTTACATAGCCTATAACCTTCCTCGAGAACTGAGCCCTGGGCTAATTTGCGTATAATAGCCCAGTTCTCGAAGAAGGTTACATAAATGTATCACGCTGCTGGCGACGGGAGCAGGGCAGGAACAAAGACGCGGATGAAACCGTGCCGCGGAACGGTACAATACATGTAAAATACCTATTAGTGTCAATAATATGTTACGTCCGGTAAATGGGAGTGGCTGGATTCTCAATCAAAGTATTATTTTTTTCTTTTCATGACCATCTGTAAGGTTATAAGAAAAGGCCAGTTTGCACAAGTGTTTAAACAATATGACACCCGGAAGCGCTCATTTCCTTCAAAGATGTGTAACCTTGTAGCGTACGTGTGATATTCGCGATTATCTGACCTTATACGACGATTTCAATATTTATTCATTAAACACGTTATTTTATACAACTTACTATATAGCGCTAGCCCGCAGCGCAGTTTCACCCGCGCTATGTTACATCTGCTCTGCTCCCGTCGCCAGTAGCGGGATGTTATATAGCCAATAACCATCCTCAAAAACTAGGCTATCAAACGGAAAGTATAAAGCACAAGAGGTTGTTTGGTGAACGCGCTAATCTCTGTGACTACTAGTCGAATTTGAATAATTATTTTTGCGTATGATAGCCCAGTTTCTGAGGAAGGTTAATGGCTATATAATATCACGCTACTGGCGACTGGAGCAGAGCAGTAACCTTAACGCGGATGAAACCGCGCTGCCTGAAGCTAATATAACATAATAGTTGTCGATGTTAGACTGTATGGACTGTATGAAAAGATTTATGAATGTTGAAGATGAAAAGCTCGTATGTCTGGATCGCAGCAAATTGTGTAGTCTCTGCTTACCCAATTAATGGGAGATAGGCTTGAATTTATGTATGTACTAGCTGCGCCTCGCGGCTTCGCCCGCGCGTATAATAAATTTTATATACCTCGTGAACCACACCGATTTTCGGGATAAAAAGTAGCCTATGTTTTCGGTACCGAATCTATCTAAATACCATTTTTTATAAAATCGATTTAGCCGTTTAGGCTCTGTGTACACAAACTTTCACACTATTGTGATATTATTAATTAGGTATATTAATATTAGGTAAGTAGATATCAGTGGCGAAGCGTCCATATAACACGATTCCTGCCGGCTTCCCGTACAAATATGTCCTGACCTCCTTATACCTATCACTGCTTGCGTGTCTACTTAAAGACTAATTAGCCTTCCGAAACTCAAAATATTTTAGTCCTACCGGCTTCCCTCCTCGGAAAAGTGACTCTTAGCTACTGGTAGATATATTTTAGGTTTTTGTTTTTATGTGTTATTTTTGTTATTATGTTACTTTTGAATCGTTGTTTTTATGATATTCAAGTATGGCATGTGTTATTAACTGGATTGTATGGTATAACTACTCTATTGCATTAGGTGTTTCCCTGTAATAATAGCTGTATGTTTGTGTAAATAAATAAAAAAAACATTTATAATATTACTTAATAGGATGTATGCTAGGGTTTGTATGTGTGGTGCTTGTAGATAATCGCATAATCGCTGAAGCCTGTACAAGGTGATGATATTTAACTATATCGTGATCGTCGAAGCTTCACCGCGCACGCTACTATATAAATTAGCCACTAAATTGATATCGCATCAAAGAAATCTGCCCAGTACACCTCAAAGCATTTATTTCATTTTGATCATAAAGTATGATACTTATGAAAAGTCAATATTACATGAAATCAGCTAATTAACCTACAGCCAGTTCGCTGACGAGGTAGAGCTGTGAGAAGAACTGGCAACAAACTCACACCACTCCTTTTAATCGCCAGATAGTTTCAGTTTTTTGTATGAGTTAATAATTTTAACACATCATTTGGTTGCGCAAACATATTATAATTATTACAAAATAACCAATTAATTTAACAACTAAGATCAAAAAAAAAGAAAATAGAAGATTTTAATTATTTAGTTAGTTATGTATTAGGATCAGAAAGCAACCACTACAGCCTCGCCTGATGTTCGATAATTATGGACGCTCCGTGCATGCCACGTGACGCTGCTGGGGCCTAAGTCTGCTTATTGGTTGATTTTGACAAGTTTCAACCAATAAGTATCAATGATCGACTGATGAGACTTACCCCCAGTTTCTGAAAGGCTGTTTCAAAGAAAAATTAACTAATCAACTGTTAAATTTCATGTGAAATACCATTTGGATTGCTAAAAACATGTATAATTAACTAAATTTCATCTAGTTAATAACTAATTAGATCAAATCAAACTAATTGTGTATTGCCTGCGTCACTTTGCATGCTACTTGAAACTGTAACTTACAAAAATTGTAATAACCTGGCGATTAAAAAGAGTGGCCTGAGTTTCTTGCCAGTTCTTCTCATGGCTCTACTTCGTCAGCGAACTGGCTGTAGGTTAATTTGCTAACATTTTGTAAACTTTGACGTTCATAAGTGTTAATTTAATTAACTTAAATGAATAAACATATATTTCATTTCATTTCATTTCTAATTATCCATGCTTTTAGCATGTTTTTAGGTACTTCACATGAGATTTAACAGTTAATTAGTAAATTTTTCGTTGATCAGCCTTTCAGAAACTGGGTCTAAGGGTAGTATTTATAAACGCATCTCAGGTATTGAGTTAAGTACGCGCACTTGAATCATACCCCTGTCTCTATCTAACTAGGGGCCGAAGACCGTAGTTAGAAAGAGACGGTATTAAGTACGCGTACTCAATACCTGAGCTTCGTTTATAAATACTACCCTTAGACCCCACGGTCGGTGACGCCACGGTCCAGTGAACGCAGTCTCATAATTTTTAATACAAAGAATATTCTTTTGCCCCACATGTTCGACATCATAAGTGTTGAAAGTTACAACGTGCTTATGTAGACATATCCTGATGACTGGCCTGTTGGTCTAGTGGTTAGTGACCCTGACTGCTAAGCCGGAGGTCGTGGGTTCGATTCCCACTCAGGACAAATCTTTGTGTGATGAGATGAGCATGATTGTTTGTTCTGTGTCTGGGTGTAATTTATCTATAATATGTATGTATTTACAAAAAAAAAAATTATATAAGTAGTATATCAGTTGTTTAGTACCCATAACACAAGCAAATATAATTGCTTAATTTGGGGCTAAATGGCGTTGTGTGAATGTGGTAGAATCCTCGTGTGCCTAGAGATGAGCTCACGTTCTTTGTTCCCCGCTGTTATCAACATGTTTGCACTGATATCACATCTACACAAAGGGGACGCGAGCTTGCACAGGTAGAGCGTTCGACCTTCGGGGTCAACGCACCGTCGCCCTAAAAATACACGCGGATGTCGCGGCGAGAGGGAGAGCGAGCGGGGGAGGGCGGGGTGCGCCCGCGCAGGTAGCTAGGGGTGGCTCTCTTTTGTAAGGCTGTTAGAGATGGTGTTTTTTTTTTATTTTGGCTAGGTACTAAAATACCTGACATAAATAGCTATAGCCTTCAAAATCATATTGCCAACCAATTATCTTACAGCCAGTAAGTTGACGAGGTAGAGTCGTAAGAAAAACTAGCAACAAACTCAGATAACTCTTTTTAATCGCGTTTTTACTTGTGATTGTGGCTTCTAGAATGCGGATAAATATACTTAAGTAAATACATGACATATTATACATAGACATATCCAGAATAATGTAAATTGTCATATGCATCATATTATGCACACAAATACTGACTGCCTCTGTGGTTCGGTGGTACTGTGTATGGACTGCCACGCAGAGGTCGCGGGTTCGATTCCCGCTCAGTGCAAATATTTGTGTGCATGAACATGGCTATTTGCATTGGTCTGGGTGTTTCTATGTATAATATGTACGTATTCACAAAAAAAAAGTATTTAAGTATGTATATCCGCATTCTAGAACCCATAACACAAGCATATAATATGCTTACTTTGGGTCTAGATGGCGTTGTGTGTAGTTGTTGAAATATTATTATTATACTTGCACTGAGAATCGAACTTAAGACTTTGCAGTCAATCGTTAGATACTCTTCGTTATAAGTATTAAAATTGTGAAACACACTAAATGAAGCACACCAAAAGTATTCCTCGAAGCACCTGTTAGAACAA
Source organism: Parascotia fuliginaria (assembly GCA_963082885.1). Lineage (NCBI taxonomy): Eukaryota > Metazoa > Arthropoda > Insecta > Lepidoptera > Erebidae > Parascotia > Parascotia fuliginaria. The sequence goes on along the minus strand of OY720199.1, from coordinate 141,480 downwards.
ACAACAAAAAATATTCTTAGGTAGGTACTACTAACGGGTGCGCTTCGAGGAATAAGTACTTTTGGTGCGTTTCAAAATTGTTGTGTAAAATAAACTTATACATAGATTCGTTTGATTCCAATCATGGTTCATGTTGGACCTTGGTGTGATTGGTAGTAAGGAGGAAGTAGGGGAGAAGCGAGGGGAAGGAGGGGGAAGGGCGGAGGTGAGCGGTATGCGGGCACAACACGTGTGTTTGTTATACGTGAGTGTTTAACAATAACATCACGGCGTTTTTACACGTAGCTGAGCTGCGGAGGGACTGTGTCCAAATCGATTGTGGTTTTTGAGATTAGCCATTGTACTATGTATAGATGCGGTATAGAATGAAAATACATTTACTTGACATAAGCCACAAACAACACAGAGGTAAATGAAATGTACTTACCTACCGAATACGGAACAACCTCAATATTTTTTTTATACGTCTAAGGTGACAAACAAACATACGGCCCGCCTGCTGGTAAGCAGTTACCGTAGCCTATGAAGGCTTGCAACACCAAGACCATAACTAACGCGTTGCAGACCCTGTTAAAAACATTTTAACTCCTTTCTTGAAAACCTTCATGTTGTAGTCTCTTATAATGTAGCAATTATAATAAATTTAGGTACTTACATAGGTAATTTATAAGCATTATAATTATATAACTAGCTGCTACCCGCAGCTCTGCCCGCGTGACTGTCGGTTATCGCATACTAATCATGAACATGTTATACATTCTTTTATTCCTTATTTTACCCTTTAAGCCATATTTAATAAAGCGATAAATGTTAGCCCATGTTGTTCCTCAAGATCTAGTATTCCTCTATACCAAATTTCATCAAAATCGATTCAACTGTTTAGGCGTGAAAGCGTAACAGACAGACAATTACTTTTGCATTTATAATATTAGTATGGATGTGTATGGTACATTGATAATGTGTGTATTAGTTTGTTAGCCTCATACATACATTAAATACTTATATTTATCGCACAGTACCCGATCCCAAATACCTCTATCTGTATAATACACACGCTTTTTACTCAAAATTCAAAGAGTCCTCGCACCCGAATTTTTTGTACTGTTAAACTTCAGCGAAGTGACGTCCATAACGATATGATATATCTTAATATTGAACTGAATATCTATGTTTTTAAAGTATATATTTGTTTGCAATAAAAACTTGTACAAAAAGTGTTGGTATCTACCTGAGAGATCCCCCTCTCGCGTCTCATTACCCCGCGCCGTCCTAAATGGAACGTAAAACTGCTGACTGAATTTTAAAAGAATTTTACAGTTGTATAGCTTATTAGCGACCCGCCCCGGCTTCGCACAGGTATTATGCGGATACTAAAAATATTACAGAATGTCTTTTTAAACAACGTTCACAGCTTTTTCGTCATTAGACAATACAAACATGGTCATTGTTTTCTTTAGAGGCCGGCGGCCTCGGGCCGGTACTGCCGCAACCGCTATGTCCCTGCATTACATTAGAAACCTCTAAAATTACCAGTGTTTCACTACTATATTTTGCACGTATTAAACATATAAACCTTCCGCTTGAATCACTCTATTTATTAAAAAAACCGCATCAAAATCCGTTGCGTAGTTTTAAAGATCTAAGCATACATAGGGACAGACAGCGAGAAGCGACTTTGTTTTATACTATGTAGTGATACATAAGACATGTCTGTTACGCTTTCACGCCTAAACCACTAAACCAATTTTAATGAAATTTGGTATGGAGATAGTTTAGAACTCGGGGAACAACATAAGCTATTATTTCCTCATCATCATGAAAGTTTGTATGAAAAATCGTCAATGTAAACTGAGTTTTAAAATAAATGGTATTAAAGGATAATGTTTTTTGGTACTGTAATGATCTGGCGATTGAAAAGAGTTGCGTTAGTTTCTTGCCAGTTCTTCTCACAGCTCTACCTCGTCAGCGAACTGGCTGTAGGTTAATTAGCTGACTTCATGTAATTTTGACTTTTCATAATCATCATACTTTATGATCAAAATGAAATAAATGCTTTGAGTTTGATGTAGCTACCAGAGTTGTATAAAAAATTGTTAGGATCTACTTACATATTGCCTTGATTGTCATACATTTTAGAATATAAACAATACTTACCTTTATTTAAGAAACATGTACTGTATCAAATTATAATTACCAAAGTAGACGTTATAATTTATTTGTTAATTAATTAAATGATGATTATATTAATTGTATTAGCTTCAATTTATTATTACTTTAATAAGTTACTGATCTGATCCATGAGGATATCATTGGGTTCGGTCGTCATGGCAACGTAATAACATAGAGGGAATTTCTAGAAAAATGCAGGGCAATGGATGTCTAACGATATTAATATTAATAAATGTAAAGTTTGAATAAAAACCAGTGTGAATTGAGTCGTTACAAGTTTTATTTCCACCTGACCTAAAAAAATAAACATATAAACATATAATGTGAACAGTGTTATGTAGTAACGTTGTCGTCGGTCGCCATTGTACACTTGTACGTTTACAAATCCTTACAAGTGCTAATTTTTAATTGTTTCCCCGCTTTTGTGGGCAAGTGAAACTTTGCTATTGTGTCCTGTATTGTGAACTCAGGGTCGTGCACGTGCGACCACCATTACATTTATTTATTACACAAAAGAGTGGTAACGTCGCAATTTAGTGACATATTTTCGTGTATATCTTTTATTATGATGTAATCGAAGCTATATTTTAAAAATGTTTTCAGAATACTTTTTAGAATTACGTTAAAGATGTATAAAAAAAAAAAGACGTGTGGCACTCGGGGACTGCCGCGGTAAGTTAATATGGTTTACGGTAGTAGGATCCACGCTGATTTCAGCATGAATGGGCCGGACCGTCCGGGGAAGTACTACCCTCTCATAGAAGATCGACTTAAGAGTAGTAGTATCCGTACTACTGCGTTTCGTTCGGTGAGTGAGAGCGCCGGAGGCCCAATTTCCCCCCTTTCCTCTTTCCTCACGTCCCTCATTTCCTTCCCCTAACTCCATTCCCAGCCGCCATAGTGGAGGCCACCATACCAGCAGTTTAAAACGATAGCTTTTGGTATAGTGGCCGCCACTTCTGGATTCCACTGACTGCTTACCATCAGGCGGGGTGGAGTCACTTTGGTAGGCTATTCTATAAAAAAAAAAAAAAAAAGCTATTGCATAGCATTTTGTATCAACTTATGCAATTATAATTTTATTTTTTATTCATGCAGTATTGCTTTTTCTTTGATATTAATTCAAGTTACACTTTTTGAGCGTGGTGACCGATAAAAACAAATTTTTCTATTATTAAATAAATAAAAAAAGTTAATATTGTTTAAAATATTTTTAATACGTCTTATCGCACGCACACAACGCCGTGTCGAAACTCGAAGACTGCCGAACTGAAACGACGTTAGACGATGCACGGCCTTCAAGCCACACCTCCTTGCCCGTCGGAGTGGGGAGCGTGAGGTTTTTTCGTTACGGAATTTCTGGATTCGGTCCCCGCGCTCAAGGCCCGCGATAGAAGCTATGCAATAGCTTAAAAGTAAGCAACCATAATGCTTTCAGTTATTTTACTATGAAAATAACACAATGGAAGTTTTCAATGTAATATTTGCATATAAAAAATGGAAACCACGAAAATGTGAACGCTTTTAACACAAAGTAATGTTACACAAAAACCTATGAAGCCCCTGGTCTCTGTTTCAATAACCAGCGTCTTTTACCAATTTATTTGCTTATGTCAACAATTAGCTTTTTCGCAACGCGGTTTAACCTGTCTTTGATTACTGTTCTGTTCCCGTAGCCAGTAGCGTGATGATATAATAACCTTCCTCAAGAACTGGACTTTCATATGCAAAAAGAATAATAATAATAAAAGAAAAAGCAGGATAAAAAATACGAAAAATCTAGAAATTATAATATTACGTAGTTTTATTTTATACAGCTTTGGTCCTGATGGTGAGTAATGATAACTATACCTTATGGATACGACCGTGTTTCTAAGTATTGCTGAAATAAATAAATTTGAAAAATAAAGAAAGTTTGTGTGTGTGTTTGTTACCACTCCGCGCCTAAACGGCAGAACAGATTTGGTGTTTCGAGACGGACATAGGCTACTTTTTATCTCGAAAATCGATCTGGTTCCCGAGGTAGACAAAACACGTTTTAGGCGCGAGCGAAGCCGTGGGGCGCAGCTAGTATAGAATATTTCATATTTTGGTATTTCCTCCATACTAAGCACCTACTTCTTGTCCTACCAGTGCAGAATGGGATCCCACTTTTGAATCCCAGTATTAGCCCACGTTCAAATTGTTTTTGCAATTAAGAACAGACCTGTTTAATTACTTTAACTACTTATCGATGAGTAGACGTGCTGTTGTTTGACTTGGTTGTAGGAATGTGTGTCTGTTTGTGTGAACTGTGACTGAACAATGCGGTGTCATTGTGCACGGAACGAGTGCAACTACGGAATGTGTCGCGTCACCCGCACTCACTCTCGGTACGTGGTGGTATTGGTACAACTTTGGTGTCAAACAAGCATACTTACCTGATGGTAAGTGGGAACCGTAACCTATAGAGATCAAACTCAAACTCAAAGCATTTATTTCATTTTGATTATAAAGTATGATGCTTATGAAAAGTCAACATTACATGAAATCAGCCAATTGACCTACAGCCAGTTCGCTGACGAGGTAGAGCTGTGAGAAGAACTGGCAACAAACTCACGCCACTCTTTTCAATCGCCAGATAATTACATTTTTTTGTATGAGTTACAATTTAAACACTCAACGCAACCAAAGAACCATACAAAGTAATTATTACAAATTAACCAATTAATATAATTACTAAGAAAGAAAAGAGAGGATTTTAATTATTTAGTTTCATCTAGTATGGTAATTTGACTACGTATTTTAGTTAAACTGGTAAATGCACCTCCTGGTCACATTGCACGACAAACAACGGATTATTCCCATCTGTTCCTCTGGTTTGTCCCCCTAGGGTGATAATAGGAATAAAAGGTCTATTTGTCTATTAAAAACGGGCTGACAGATAGAACTTCAATCACTCCTTAAAAGTTTTATGTGTCCTCTCGTTGTGAACAGGGGGACAGATAATTTTATGCCTGTTTGTGATAATTGCTTGTGAAAATATTGTGAGTGGCTCGTTCGTAAGGTCCATAAACAATTCTTATTTCTTACTAGGTACATGTCCGTCCTCGCTTCATTATCAAAAGTATCATTCGGTCCCACAATTAACGCCTACAGTAAATATCATAGGAATAGTGACGTATTGCATCATTCAGATTTACAAAGGCGCTTAAAATATTGAAATTTTGAAAATTACTGAAAAAAATTGTTAAATATAACAAAATATAGCCTGTGTTACCCGTCTTAATTATAGCTTTCTAAAGGTGAAAGAATTTTTTAAATCGGTTACATAGTTTTTAGTTAAATCGTTGCAAACAAAACAAATAAAAACACAAAAAAATCAAATCTTTTCTCTTTCTAATGTTAGTTTAGAATGAGGATGTTTAGGAAAATTTCGCCACCAGTTGGCACCACTGTGGTAAAAGGTCTTCCATTTTGACAGCGCTATCAAAACAAATATTTTCAGTGTACATTGTGGCAATATTAATGTTCAATTCTCAAAATGGATAATCACGTGCAACAAAACAAAAGAAAATTACAAAGAGGGTTTTCTAAAATGGTGCCCAGGAGATGGCAGCACGGATGCGTCAGGTCTAGCTGTCAAGCGCTTTTTGAAAGTTAGCCCCTGATTGGGCCAATGTGACAGTTGGAAGTGGCGCCAACTGGTGGCGAAATTTTTCCTAAACCTCATTAGATTACACGAAACCATAGACGGCTTGACCACAGACTAAAGCTAGCATTTACATTGTTGAAGTGACTAGAGGTGGCCATTCACTCCCACATAATATCACGCTTTTTATCTTTGAACAGGTAAACAGAGGCGTATGACATCCACGCTACGCCAACTTTGATTATCTATATTTATGTACTAGCTGAGCCCCACGGCTTTGCCTAAACACTACACACACATACCAATTTCCATCATAATGGGTTCAGCCGTTTAGGCGCTGAGTGGTGGCACACACACAAACTTCCGCATTTATAATATTAGTTGCATGTTTGTGTGTGTATACAATGTGTGTCACTAGCGGCGCAAGTGTTACAAGGTTGCTCGCGTCACACACCGCTTCCTAGTCGCGCTTCGATACAATGTACTGTTGGAACTGTCGGTACATATCATTTGTTACCTATTGTTCAAACGTAAAGCTTCCCGCAGCGCATTTTTACCTGCGTTAAGTTACATCTTTGGTTACTGCACTTATTTATGTCACTGCTGGGATAATGCTTGGCTCACTCTGGGTTAAGGTTTCTCTTGTTTGCACCACACCGCCAATTGTACAGCAATCACTTTTATCTGTGGTCGACGGAGTTGGTGGCACATTATTATACATCTTGCATGCATGTCAATTAATGTAATTTCTGTGTTCACCGTTTGTTGATCTTCAAAAAAAAAAAATAGAAACACCCAGACCAATACAAATAGACATGTTCATGCACACAAATATTTGCACTGAGCGGGAATCGAACCCGCAACCTCCGTACACAGTACCACCGAACCGTATATTATTGGTATGTGCTAATTACATTTTTATTACAACACTTGTTTCTAGGCGAGATTGAACGATACAATGCGATCTACAAGTTGAATGGCTTTGAATTTAGTGTCAATGTCACCGACGGCTATACAAATATAACTAGCACTTACAGACTACAGGAATAAAATATTATAATATTTGGTTTTTCACGTTCAGCGGTATTAGGGATGGCTTTTGGAATGAAAATTGGTATGTCATAGATTTGGTGCCGGAGACGGACATAGGATATTTTTTATCCTGACTGGCCTGTTCGTCTTCGATTCCCACCCAGAACTAATTTTTGTGTGATGTGCATGATTGTTTGTTCTGTGTCAGGGTGTAATTTATTTATTAATTTGGAGGCGCGCCACAAAACCAATTTTACATCGTTCGTGGTGCAGGCTTCAACTCCACAGCTAGAGACCTTCCTCAAGGAGGCGTTCTGGCCGAAGGGTGTCTTATATCGCCGTTTCCGCGGCCGGCTACTTGACACCCCGCAGCGTAACACGACGCCGACCTCTCGTGTACAGTAGTTTTTAATTTTAAATTATATAAAATATGTATTAGTTTATAGTATTTATTTTGTTATTTATGTATTGGTAATTTTATAGGCTCTAAATGCCTGAAATAAATGGTATTATTATTATTTATCTATAAAAAGTATGTTCTTACAAAAAAAATGTATTTATGTAGTATATCAGTTGTTTAGTACCCATAACACAAGCAAATATAATTGCTTAATTTGGGACTAGATGGCGCTGTGTGAATTTGGTAAAATATTATTATTATTATACTATATCCCAAAAATCGATAATGAAAATATATTTATTCATAAGGTTAATTAAATTAATACTTATGAACGTTAAAAATTACAAAATGTCAGCCAATTAATCTACAGCCAGTTCGCTGACGAGGTAAAGCTATGAGAAAAACTGGCAAGAAATTCAGGCCACTCTTTTTAATCGCCAGGTTATTAAAAATTTGTAGGTCACAATTTCAAGTAGCATGCAAAGTGACACAGGCAATACACTTAACTCTATAGGTAAGTAATTACAGCTATCTATATTGTAAAAAAAATAAAAAGTAATATGTAAGATCGGTCTGGTTTTCGTGTTACATTAATTAAATACATGCACGAATTGAGTGCACTCGTGGTGAGAGCAGAGCTCGATTTTACGTGATGAGCTCTTCTGTCGACAAATTCTAAGTAATTCGGGATTAAAAAATGGCAATACACCCTGTAACATAGAGCTGGTGAATCGAAAGTGTTAGAAGAAAAGATAAGTCAAGTAAAGCATCTTGCATAATCTTCGGCGCAAAAATTGCGATGTTCCCAAAAAACTTATGCGTCGTCTACAAGCGACAAGAGAGCCAGTAGGTGTTGTACGGACGCGGCCTTTTTTTATACAGCTTTGGTGGCAAAAGCATACGGCCCACCTGATGGTAAGTGGTAACCGTAACCTATAGAGATGGCTGTGTTTTCCAAGCATCGCAGTAGTAATAATACTTAAAACACAACCAAGCCGTTACTAACCACGAAGAGAATAGGTAGGAAAAGGGAAACGGAAGAGGACCGAGGGGGTATTTGGGCTGCCGGCGCTCTCACTCACTGAGCGAAACACATTAGCATGAAAACCCATTACGTGGATCTTCTATGAGAGGATAGTACTTCCCCGGTCGATCCGGCACATTCATGCTGAAACCAGCGTGGATCTACTACCGTACAAACGTGTGTGGGTCATTATTGGCTAGATAGATGTCGCTTCAAGGTGCACAAGCAAGAGGGCCAGTAGGTTACTCAAGAGTCAACACGGCCCTGGCCTGACACCGTCATGCACTAGTAGTGCGGCTTGACATTGTTTGTGATAAACAGTAGCTACTACTATGGTGTCGTGCGAAGGTTGTGAGTACAAAAACATTGTCGTTTGCAAAAAAATTGCAAATTGGTCACTGCGCGCCTATTTTCTCCAGCAGCTGCCCTACATAATAATATTAGCTTTTATATTATTCTTCTATCTTAATCTAGAAGTGGTGGCCACCATACCATCTTAAACTGCTGGTTTGGCGGCTGGGAATGGGTTTAGGGGAAGGGAATGAGAGAGGTGAGGAAAGAGGAAAGGGGAAAAAATGGGCCTCCGGCGTTCTCACTCACCGAGCGAAACGCAGTAGTACGGATACTACTACTCTTACGTCGATCTTCTATGAGAAGGTAGTACTTCCCCGGACGGTCCGGCCCATTCATGCTGAAACCAGCGTGAATAGAATAGAATAGAACAGAATAGAATAGATTCATTTATTTGCAAAGAATGTAGGTATGAGTTACAATGAGGTGTTACATAATTAGGAATCCTTGTACATTCTACCTGTGAGGCATGCAAAAATTGTTTATATAACAGTTTAAAACAAATTACTTAATGGCTAAATTGACTTATCAGCTAAAAAATCAGTAACAGAGTAATAACATTTATCAATTAGAAAATTTGTGAGTAGTCTTTTGAAAATTCTGAAAGATTGGTTTTTAATATCATTAGGTAGCTTATTATTATAAACAGTCGGTGCCATACAAATAACATTGTTTCGTAACAATGCTGTATTATGCGAACCCGTACATAGAAGTGTCTGATATTGAGATCTCAAGCTTGTGTTTCTTTTTCTGGTGTCATTTAGAGAAGGAAATAGGTTATTATTTGTTTTAACAAATATGGCGTAGATCTACTACCGTCAGCGTGAATCTACTACCGTCTACCGTATTAGCTTTCAGCGGCGCGTTTTAATCCGCGTATGCTTACTGTTCTGCTCCTGTCGCCAGTAGCGTGTTACATAGCCTATAACCTGCCTCGAGAACTAGACTATCATACTCAAAAGAAGTTATTCAAATCCGACTGGTAGTGTCAGAGATTAACGCGTTCAAACAAACAAACAAACTCTCCCGATTTATATAATAGTATACATTCCTAGATGCCGCCTTCGCTTCGCTTCGTTATCAAAAGTTTCTATTCGGTCTCACAAACCCGTACAGAAAATATCATAGCAATAGTGTCTTATTGCATCATTCAGATTTACAAAGGCGCTTAAAATATTGAAATCTTGAAAATTACTGAAAAATATTTTAAACATAATAAAATAATTGCCTATGTTACCCGTCAGATTTGTAGCTTTCTAAAGGATAAAGAAGTAGATTTTGAGTTATATCGCAACTTATAAACATACATTAAATAATACCTGTTGGTGTAGTGGTTAGTGACCCTGACTGCTAAGCTGGAGGTTGTGGGTTCGATTCCCATCCAGGACAAACCTTTGTGTGATGAGCATGATTGTTTGTTCTGTGTCTGGGTGTAATTTATCTATTTAGGTATGTATTTACAAAAAAAAATGTATATAAGTAGAATATCAGTTGTTTAGTACCCATAATACAAGCAAATATAATTGCTTAATTTTGAGCTAAATGGCGCTGTGTGCATGTGATTAGTGGTAGAATACCTTTTTTTTTTAATATATTAGCCTACCAAAGTGACTCCACTCTGCCTAATAGTAAGCAGTCAATGGAATCCAGAAGTGGCGGACACCATTCCAAAAGCCAAACTACTGGTATGGTGGTCTCCACTATGGCGGCTTAGTGAGATGCTTTTTTACGCCCCGTTTAAAAGACTCGGGATCTAAATTAGATCGGAATTTTAAATTGGGATTTTCTCTTAATATTATTTTAGATGTAACTAATGAATTATAGAGCTGTCCAGGTGTCTACGTACTGCTCGGACAAAATCTATGGAAGAAAACTCTGCGTTTTAATATAAATTTACAGACGAATGTTGTTTTTTATCATAATTTATTTATCTGTGAATCATGCAAATTGTATAAGTTTAAAGTATTTTATTTACCACTAGCTGTTGCTCGCAGCACCGTCCGCGTCAATGTCGGTTATATCATCCCCTATTTCAACACCTTTAAGCAATTTCCTCGCGATAAACTATAGCCTATGTTGTTCTACAATGTCTATTCTATTCCTATAACAAATTTCATCAAAATCGGTTCGGTGGTTTAGGCGTGAAAGCGTAATAGACAGACAGAGTTGATTTCACATGTTCACATAATATTTAATCCCGTTTGTTCTAAATTGATTACCTACATAAGTTAAGTAAATAATTGGGAGAAAACGCTACTAACGTAGGTACTTCAAGGAATATTATAAAAAAATAATTAGTGAAATCGGTTCAGCTGCTCTCGAGATTTGCGCATAGCAACATTCAGCGATTCATTTTTATATTATAAATTATTTCGCATTTATAATATTAGTATGGATTTACCTCTGCTCGTATAGTTTTTACCGACTACAATTCGTAGTCGGTGGTTCGCGTGGGTGATGGTGTGTGACGTCATCACAACTCAATCCTCGTAGAGCTACGTGCACGTGTGTGTGTTTACAGTTGGCACACGTGTCGAGCGAGTCTCGTGCGTGAACTAAGACACGTTCTTTAGTAGTTCATTGTTTATTACTTTAACTTCAACCGCGTTAAAGTGTTTGATTTGATCTTTGAAACATGTACTGGCGCTAGTATAATAATAATAATTGCTGCTCGACTCATCACGTATTCTAAGAGGTTCCTCTCTCTGTCTAGTCTCGTTGCCGGTGCTAATCTATTTTTTAAATATGTTTAAAAATGTAATTAATAAGAAAAAATATAAATAAAGAGAATCCGGATCGTCTGGGGAAGTACTACCCTCTCATAGAAGATCGACGTAAGAGTAGTACTATCCGTACTACTACGTTTCGCTCGGTAAGTGAGAGCGCCGGAGGCCCAACTTCCCTCTTTTTCCCCTTTCCTTACCTCCCTCATTCCCTTCCCCTAACCCCATTCCCAGCCGCCATAGTGGAGACCACTATACCAGCAGTTTAAGACTATGGCTTTTGGTATGGTGGCCACCACTTCTGGATTCCACTGACTGCTTACCATCAGGCGAGGTGGAGTCACTTTGGTAGGCTAATATATAAAAAATAATAATAATAATAATAATATCACAACGACCACACAGCGCCATCTAGACCCAAAGTAAGCATATATTATAGCTTGTTAAGGGTTCTAGAATGTGCATAAACATACTTATATACTTTTTTTTTGTAAATACATATATATTATACATAGAAACACCCAGACCAATATAACCATGTTTATGCACACAAATATTTGCATTGAGCGGGCATCGAACCCGCGACCTCTGCGTGACAGTCCATACACAGTACCACCGAACCACATGGGTGTACAAGCGTGTATAGTGTAGTGGGCGCAAGTAGCACAAGATCAACAGCACAAGGCGACGCCCAAGGTTTGAGTTTCGCAATACACTCAGAATCGCTATGAACTAAAGTTTTTATTTTGCCTTGTGCGGTTAAAAGTAAAAAAAGCTGTGATATCGTACGAAAAAAAAATAGTTGGTTTTAATGAAACTAGTTGTCCCCATTCAAGCATTTTTTTTTGCGATCTAAATAAATAATAAATAGCTAAATTTCATCAAAATCGGTTCATCGGTTTGGGCGTGAAAGCGTAACAGACAGTTACTTTCGTATTTATAATATTAATATGGATTGTAAATAACTTTTATTTTATTTAGATCGCGTGAGTAACATTGAACGTCAAACAACAAAATGTCAGCATAGCATAGGCTAATCGCCTACAGCCAGTTTGTTGACGATGTGGATCCATGAGAACTAACAATAAACTCAGGCCATTCCTTTACTTAAATACCTACCACCGTGTATTCCTCATCGTTAATCAGTAATGTGTAACAAGAAGCAATATATTTACAAGAAATATTTTATTAAAAATCAAAAAGCTCGCTTGTCTAAAACAAAGTACCCATTTAAGAAGTAAGAAGTTAACCAGTAAGAAGAAAGAAACCCCATTGCATTGTTCTTTAAAGCTGTCTAACATAAAAAAAAATATATATATATATACCCTATTAGTATGTCCCACAATAAATACGAATTTAATGACTCCTGATATTATGTTAAATCCATTAAGCGATTTAGGAAGTGAAATGACCCCTCACAAGGTGAACCGACGACCTTATAAAGGTGGCGGGCAACCGATGGATGAGGGCGGCGAAAGACTGACAACGGTTGCGAAAATTGGGGGAGGCCTATGTCCAGCAGTGGACGTCTTGTGGCTGATATGATGATGATTTAGGATGTAGAGCGTCCAAATAGACATACATACCCCATACATACGCTCGGGCAAAATACTTCACAATACAGGGTTCTTTAAAGCTGTCTAACATTAGGTGTGAGCGGCGTCGCGAGGGATCATGTCGCACGTAAACGACCATACTCGCAACATAGTAAATATTAATACTATGATAATAAACGAGTTATAAATAGGTGTGCGATAACGCCCTCCCTCCTCTTCCCCTCCTACGTACCGCGCTACGTGTGTGTGTGTGTGTGTGTGTGTTAGCGAGTTTAACGTACCTACCCGCCTTGTTTACATACAGACGTGAAGCATGTTACTTTCATTGTATATCTTGTAACAATAATACTGTGGTTAAGGATTGATACGGTATAGCACGCCTGTCTCCCTTAAATGGGGTAAGCAGACTATTGAACGCCATTTGCTGCGATCCAAACATACCTACTAGAGGCGCCTTTTTAACATTCATCCTAACTGTGATCTGTTTGCGGATGGATGGCAGAAAATATTGTCAGAGTGCTTGCGGTTCTGCGAGCGTGATGCATGAATGTGTTTTATCATATCATTTTTTTTTGTTTGCATTTTATTCCTATTTATCTGTGTTTATTGTTTTGAATCGTATATGGTGTAATAATTATTGTAATTGGTAGTAATTAACCGTTTTAATTATTATTATTAAATAAATAAATAAATAAATAAACATTCATTAATCTTTCCATACACACGTCGATTGTGCCGTTATTTTATCACTTATTTGGTCGGTGTATGTCCGTGTAAGGCGACCTCTATAGACTTTTCCAGGCATTTAGGCTCCATAAACAAGGATTAATAGTATAGAGATATTACCAAGTTTTGACTACATAATAATTATAATATTACAACAAAACACACAACGCCATCTAGACTCAAAGTAAGCATATATTATAGCTTGTGTTATAAGTTCTTTAATGCTGATATAACATACTTTAATACTTTTTTTTTGTAAATATATCTATTTACATATTATACACGATTGTTTATTTTTATTTTTATTTACTACGAAGCACGGGAGACGCTCAGATCAAATACCACTATCCGGTCACCCATCCATGTGCCAGCCGCACTGTTTGCTTAACACGCTGATCGTTTACCGATCAGTAAGCGCAACGAGCTATGAGCTCAATTATAGTTGTTCGCGTGACGTATAAACGTTGTACTTGATACAATCAACAATGAACAGAAACGGCGACCTTCACCCTCCCAGCGATCGGTAATCATCGTCAACCTTCGGCAACAATCGGCTCTCTCTGCAGAACAAGAAAACTCGCCTTGTATTGTATCGCCTTCCGCGAAACCCATCTCACTCACACGACTGTATACTACCATATGTGTAAGTGTGGTAACAACAATCACAGTTCCGTGATTACGTTCAAGTTTGTCGCCAACTTTGTGTGACCTAAAATAAACTTTATTACTATAGTATAAAACACATTTTGTATTAAAACATAGGTTATGTTAAATGGGACCTTATGTTTGCTGCAATATTGTGCAGAACAGGGAAACGAATGTCGAATATCTAAACACTAGCGACCCGCCCAGCTTCGCACGGGTGCAATGCTAACGCTGATACTAAATATACTACAGAATGTATACAATGTTCACAGCTTTTTGTCATTAGACAATACAAACATGTTACAGACGATTCTCTGGCTCTCTATGTCCATTTTGATTGACAGTTGATTACAATCATGCACAATGTATTTAAGGTACTTAATTGGATAAGTATTAATGCTGTATTGCTTAAAATCGCTTCGTAAATAAACCATTATTTCTCATAAAAAGTTAAGTATAAAAAATAGTTATTGTGGGTTATCCCTAAGAGATAGACATATACTATCGCAGACTTTTTTGTAGACCTTTTTAAGGTGTGCAATACTGTAGTACATTTTTTTGATCTATCTCGTAGGGTTCAACTAGCGTTTGCAATGTAAGCGCACAAAAATGTATTTATTTACGACATCACATTAGAAACCTCTAAAATTATCAGTGTTTCTCTACTATATTATGCATGTATTATACATATAAACCTTCCTCTTGAAGTACTCTTATCTATTAAAAAAAAACCGCATCAAAATCCGTTGCGTAGTTTTAAAGATCTAAGCATACATAGGGACAGACAGCGAGAAGCGACTTTGTTTTATACTATGTAGTGATAGTATAAAAAGAAGTCGCTGAAGAAAGGCTGTTTTTAATCACTAATCTTGGGAATGACTCAATGGATTTAGATGTTCTTTTTCATTGTTATATAGTGTTTTGCCGAGAAAGGTTTTGGTATTATAATACTTTAACCTATCACCTATAGGTGCTGAGCAGCAACGTTAGTGTGACTAACGAAACTACTTACATGCAAATCCGTAAATGTTTTAAGTAAATTACTTACAAAAATGACACCACTTTGGAAGGAAAGAAAGTTTATTTCTGACAGTTAGCCCTACAATAATATTTTAAATGCGAAAATTTGTGTGCTTGTTACTACTCAGCGCATATACGACTTTTTTTTTTTTTTTTTTTTTTTTTATATTAGCCTACCAAAGTGACTCCACTTTGCCTGATGGTAAGCAGTAAGTGGAATCCAGAAGTGGCGGACACCATTCCAAAAGCCAAACTACTGGTATGGTGGCCTCCACTATGGCGGCTTAGTGAGATGCTTTTTCACGCCCCGCTTAAAAGACCCAGGATCAAAATTAGATGGGAACACATGCGCTGGCAAAGAGTTCCAGGCTTTAATTGAGCGACAAAAGTATGAAGTGCTGAACCGTTTGGTTCGAGACCCTTTAGATTCCACTGTGAAAGGGTGGCACTTTAGTCCCGCACGTGTCGTTCTGGATAAAAAGGGAGAGGGTGGGATTAATTCAAAGAGCTCTTCAGAACACTCTCCATGGTAAAGGCGATAGAAGACGGCCATTGAGGCGATGTCTCTTCGCAGCTGTAAAGGCTCAAGGGTCTTAGTAGCCTCCGGGCTTCCGATGATACGGACTGCTCGCCGCTGCAACCTATCGAGTGCATCCAGTAAGTACTGTGCGGAGCCATCCCAAAGATGAGAGCAGTACTCCACGCAGGAACGAACCTGTGTCTTATAAAGAAGACAGAGCTGCTCGGGCGTGAAGTACCGCCTCACCCTGTTCAGGACACCGAGTTTACAGGAGGCGGTTTTAATGACGCACTCGATGTAGTTCTTGGGGTTGAGATCTCGGCTGATGTCCATACCCAGGATACTTAGGCTATCCTGTAGTGGTAACACTGTGTTCTGAAGAGAGGGAAGGGGAAGGAACGGAGATTTTTTTGCAGAGAACGCGCACACCTGTGTTTTCTTGGCATTGAACTCGACCAAATTCTCACAACCCCATTTAGAAATGCGGTATAATACTTGGTCGAGTTTAGCGACAAGTTCTAGGCGTTTTGCCTCGATGTCAGTCTGTTTAGCCGCAGGATGTCCGAGATATCGCCCATGCACTGTACTATCATCTGCATAGCAATGAATGTTGCCAAGGGACAACATGTCATTGACATGCAGAAGATACAGGGTGGGCGACAGGACGGACCCCTGAGGCACCCCAGCGTTGACCTGCAAATAATCGGAGGCCGATCCGTCACAAAGGACTCTAATGCGGCGCTCACGCAGGAATGCGGCAATCCAGTTGCACAGCTGGGGTGGCAGACCATATGCTGGAAGCTTGGACAGAAGCGAACGGTGCCAGACTCTATCGAAGGCTTTGGTTATGTCAAGGCTGATGGCCAAGGACTGTACCAATTTCGATGTAAATTAGTATGTAGATAGACTCGGTGCCGGAGACGGACATATACTTTTGATCCCAAATCGCTCTGTTTCCCTAATTACTTACATGAATTAAACACATACCAATTTCAATGCGGGCGACTCCGCAGGGCGCAGTTAGTTAAAATATATGCAAGAAAAATCACATGGGGTTCGGGTGTGGGTGGCTATATGAGATGCTTTTTTACACCAATGCAAATTGTCATGCACACAAATATGTGCACTGAACGGGAATCGAACCGAAATAATTTCATATTCGTAACTAAAACTTGTACTTAATATTTTTCACACAAGTTCCCTGATGCACAGCGGACTTTTTGTGTAAATATTCGACGGTGATGCCTTTCTAAACTGAACCCTATTTTTCTTAAATTAGAGTGTATATTACATTGTGTAGGTCGTAATTTGGGGCACGCGGGGCTCCCTAAATGCGTGCGGGGTGAACGACCTCGCAGCTTCCGCGAAACGCTCCACACGAGATGTCGCGACAGGACCTGATATCAGTGCTATGATAACACGGCTCGAACCAAACGCGTCTACATACTTTTGTCGCTCAATTAAATACTCTACCATTCTTTTGTTACTAGCGACTAAAGGACACAAGCCATAGCTGCACGCCTATTATCTTAAACGGGTAGGCACATTTCGCCATTTTTTATTTTGGGCCTCGTGTAACAGGGGGGCGAGCCTGTTGCCATATATCGGACACAATGCCAGACTCTGGGCTAGTACTAAAAATTTTGCGACAGAAAAACCTCATATCCCGGTGACCCGGGTATTTATATTATAATATTATTATACAAATATGGCTGTTGGTCTAGTGGTTAGTGACCCTGACTGCTAAGCCGGAGGTCGTGGGTTCGATTCCCACCCAGGACAAATCTTTGTGTGATAAGCATGATTGTTTGTCCTGTGTCTGGGTGATATTTATCTATAATATGTATATTATTTACAAAAAAAATATGTATTTAAGTAGTATATCAGTTGTTTAGTACCCATAACACAAGCAAAATAATAATTACTTAATTTGGGGCTAGATGCCGCTGTGTGAATGTGGTAGAATATTATTATTATATATAAGTTACTTAAGTAGCTGTTTGGAAAGTCGCCCCCTCCCTCCCCCCTCGCCCTGTGCTAAATCCCTTCGCGAGGAGCAAACAGGTTTGGTATAAAAACAACTTTCTTGTGTATTTCGGTCGAGCCGCGCCACATCACTGACCGTGTTGTTTTTGCAATTTTACATACTACAGTTATTAAGTACTACTTGATTTGGTTACTGATCTGCTCCCAACACCCCAGCAGCGTGATGTTACATAGCGTATAACCTTCCTCACGAACTGGGCTATCATACGCAAAAATAATTTTCAAATCTCTGGTAGTTTCAGAGATTAGCGCGTTTAAACAAACAAACTTTTCAGCTTTATATAGTAGTATGGATAGATCAGTGTTTCCCATTTGCCGGGTCGCGACCCAGTACCGGGCCATCAAAATAAAATACCGGGTCGCAACGTTCCCGCCTTGTTTTAAAAATACCTTGCACTAAAATTTGTGACTAAATAGGCGATACTATAGTATGTATGTAGGATTAATAATCTATTTAGATTAAAATGAATCCCTATTTCCCTTGGTCATGGCACCACGCGTGAACGGCTAGATCAATTTCGTTAATTCTTTTTTTGTTGTGTTTGTTATTGTCAGGAGAAGGTTCTTATGAAAGAAAAACTAAGATAACTGCTAAACCGATTTCGATGAAAATTGGTATGTAGATAGATTTACGCTACGGACATACGCTACTTTATATACCGAAAACCGCTCTGTTTCACGAGTTACATTAATTAAACACATAGCAATTTTCGTGCGGGCGAAGCTGCAGGGCGCAGCTAGTATAACATATGCATTTGTTGTACTTTATTTCGAAATAAATTATAATTATATATTATCTATCTATATATATATAAAAATGAATCGCTGAATGCGTTGCTAAGCGCAAATCTCGAGAGCAGCTGAACCGATTTCGCTAATTCTTTTTTTATAATATTCCTTGAAGTACGAGGATGGTTCTTACGTAAAGAAAAATTTAAAAATTTCCTAAAAAATAACACTTTTCTATATTGCCATACAAAAGTATCTATATTTATTCCAAAATTTATAAAATGTCCATCCGTTTTGACAACCTCTGTGGTTCGGTGGTACTGTATATGGACTGCCACGCAGAGGTCGCGGGTTCGATTCCCGCTCAGTGCAAATTTATGTGTGCATGAACATGGCTATTTGCGTTGGTCTGGGTGTTTCTATGTATAATATGTATATATTTACAAAAATAAAAGTATAATAAGTATGTATATCTGCATTCTAGAACCCATATCACAAGCTATTTATATATGCTTACTTTGGGTCTAGATGGCGTTGTTTGGTTGTTGTGGTATTATTACCCGTGCGAAGCCGGGGCGGGCCGCTAGTTGTGTATAATTTTACTTGGAACTAGCTTGGGTAAGTGTTAAATAGGGTCACGAAGGGGCAGTGTGATAATTACAAGGCCCTGGCAAATAATGTTCGGCAAACACTACTATACATAGATTAGAGCTCCAGCCTCCACCTCGCTTCCCATCGGCAAACTTGTTGAAATTTTCCCATTTGGTTCAATATTATCGTTGCTGCTCGGCTCCTTTAGGTGATAGGTTGATGTAATACCTAAACCTTCTTCAAGAAACTCACAATATAACAGCGAAAACCGCATCCGAATCTATTGGGTGATTTTCGAAATTAGCGCGTTTAGACAGACGCTTTTCTTGTCTGAAAGAAATCGCTCTTAGCGATAAGACCGCCCATCGTACAACTTCTGTGTATATCTCGTGTAATGTTATTGTGAACATGTAATTGGTGTTAATAAAGAATATTATATCTATCTATCTTTTCAGCGACCTTTTGTACTATGCTTATATAGAACTAGAACAATGCAAGTAGTCATTATTTACGCTGAGCGGTAATCGAACCCATTACCCTTGAATTAGCTGCCCGCTCTACTACTATGCCAGAGGTCTAATCACTACATAGTATAAAACAATGTCGCTTCTCGCTGTCTGTCCCTATGTATGCTTAGATCTTTAAAACTACGCAACGGATTTTGATGCGGTTTTTTTAATAGATAGAGTGATTATTATTATTATTTATGTATAAAACGTGCAAAATATAGTAGGAAAACACTGGTAATTTTAGAGGTTTCTAATGTAATGCAGAGACATAGCGGTTGAGGCGTTATATACCGGCTGGGAGCCACCGGCCTCTAAAGAAAACATGTTTATATAATGACAAAAAAGCTGTGAACGTTGTTTAAAAAGACATTCTGTAGTATATTTAGTATCAGCATAATACCTGTGCGAAGCCGGGGCGGGTCGCTAGTGAGTATATAATAATAAGTAATGAGATGTGCTTCTTTGTTAGTGTTACGCGGTTGACCTTCGAGCGGCCTCGCGCCGAGGTCACCACTCGACATTACGAACCAACTTCTTGTATCCAACTAACAATGATTGACAACAACTTTGCAGTCTGTGCCACTGTTAGACATGCTCCAGACCCATTCAAAAGAAATTCAATTTAATTCGTTTATTTCGTAAAACATTAGTTACAGGGATGGCACAGTCCGCCCATTGATACAAATAAGTTCTTCTATGATTCGCCAAGGCGGCATTCGCAAATTAAAAGTGTCATATTTATCAATACATTATCAAAAATAATTTAAATTATTATGGAACTAGCTGCGTTCCATGGCTTAGGTTGTGCCTAAAATGTGTTTTGTCTCCCTCAGGAACTAGACCGATTTTTGGATAAAAAGTAGCCTATGTCCGTCTCCGGCCGAATCTATTTACATACCAACTTTCATCGAAATCTGTTCAGCCGTTTAGGCGCTGAGTGGTAACAAACATACACAAGCGAGGGTGAGAGGGTTCTAGGTTTTTATGATTGCTATTTAATTTACTCCACATTTTTTTTTATCATTGTATTACACCATTAAAATCATCGACGAGTAGATTATTTTACAAATACAAATAAAAGGAGAAAAAGACGTTCTGACGTATGATTTACTATCGTCCAAAAAGTTAATTGAGTTAAATTTGATTTTTTATCATTAAAGTTGTACTACCATCCGTATGTTCCCTATATGTCGAGTTCCTTTACGTCGAGTCTGAGAATCGATTATTCTAGAACAATATACTCTATTTAATATCATGCTCGTCACAAAGACTCGACGTATGGGGACTCGACATAGAGGGAACATTTCATACTATCAGCTTACTTGGTATAGTGTAGCGATAAAACATGTTCTGTGTCGCGTTGCGGAGAACTTTACAAACGTGCATACATTCTATAAAGTACACCCAGACTCGGAAATAATATAATAATATCTCAACAACTACACACAACGCCATCTAGACCCAAAATAAGCATATATTTATAGCTTGTGTTAAGAGTTCTAGAATACGGATATATACCTACTTTTTTACATGCATATTATACATAGAAACACCCAGACTAATGCTAATAGACATGTTCATGCACACAAATACTTGCACTGAGCGGGAATCGAACGCGCGACGTCTGCGTGGTAGTCCATACACAGTATCACCGAACCACAGAGATAGTCAATATATTTATTGATTTTACAAAGTGTTGCCTGGTGTGGGAATCAAACCCAACCTTCGTATCAAGCCTAGTATTGTATAACTTAGATAAGTGTTGCTAGCCGTTAGTCACGGTCGAAGTCTTTTACGTAATATTAATTATTTAATTATACAAAATAATTGTAATGTGCACACAATGGGTAGTAATCGACGGCCTCTGTCGCTACCGCCATCTCTAACTGACGGCCTTTGTGCGCTGACGTCATCGCTTTGACGTCATCTTGTACAGGATACATTTTTTTGTTGTAAAATACAACTCTCGCTGTAGGGAACAAGCCCTGTGTCGCGGGGAACTTTACACGCAGACTCGAAATAAATATCTATGGATAACACAAAGTTTTGTCGTAAACAGCAGTTGTAGCAAACAGCCCACCTGATGGTAAGTGGTAACTGTCGCTCATGGACGACTCAGAGTCCCCAGCATTGCTCCTGCTATGCCAGAAGAC
This sequence comes from Parascotia fuliginaria, assembly GCA_963082885.1. Classification (NCBI taxonomy): domain Eukaryota; kingdom Metazoa; phylum Arthropoda; class Insecta; order Lepidoptera; family Erebidae; genus Parascotia; species Parascotia fuliginaria. The sequence continues at coordinate 119,655 of OY720199.1, read as the reverse complement.
TCTGCCTACTGTTAAGGGAGTGGGGTAGGTAAAGGGATTGAGGGGCGATGAGGCACAACGCTCTACCTTTGCTTCGTCCTTACATTGTTGCACTTAGACTCAAGGATCTTTTGAGTTGTCTAGATATAACAAGTTATATTATTGTGTATACTCACGTGTTTGCGTTTCTGTTGTTTACAGCGATGGCAGTAGCGCGGGCAGCCCTAAAGAGGCGTGCGTGGGGGCGTCCCCCCCGCCCGCGCCGCCACCGAGACCTGCGCGCCCCGCTCGCCCCGCGCGACCCGCTAAGCGCGACGTGCGCCACCCGCCTCATGCGCCCCATCCGCCCCATCACGCGTCACATCCTCCCCATCACGCGCCCCATCCACCCCATCACGCGCCTCATCCTCCCCATCACGCGCCTCATCCTCCCCATCACGCGCCCCATCCGCCCCATCACGCGCCCCACATGCCCCATCATCAACCACACCTGCCCCATCAGACGCATCACCACGAACACAACAGAGCGCTTAATATAGGTACGTACTGGCAGCGAACAAGCGCAACACTTAGGTCATCCACACATTACTCTGCATCACGCAGCGTAGCGCAGGCGTTACAATCACACGTGGTGCAACACACTGAAAGCGCATTCACGCGTGGTATAGATGTTTCTTGGCCACGCACCTCGCAGCGTAATGCAAGGCAGTATGTGGATCGCCGTAAAAGTATAGCCCGGGGCAATAGTAATGTCATTATGTTTGATGTCTAATAAAGCTTGCCCCGTGTTACATACGACCCGACAAATGAAATAAAAATAGAACAAAGAGTATGTAAGTCATGTTAAAAGGCTTTTACCCACCAGTAAGCTCAAAGCAGTGTAATAGGAATTTTTCAACGCTATAGATAATGCAATATTTGTTGGTGAGTTCTGGCCTGACAAAATCTAATTGCCATCGACACGCTCAGAAGAAGAGTGCAGTAGTATGCCTTTTATTGGCGTGTGTCAGTGCACAAACACCTTCTTGGTTAACCCTCAAGAGTATCGCAGGACTATGTAGTGAGTGAGTGTGAGTGTGTACAAGGGAGGGTGTGTTGTGTCACAGGAGGCGCGGGCGGATCGCGTCGCGCTGAGCGCCGCGCCGCCGCTGCGCCCGCCGAGCGACGACGACCAGGTACGAACACACGCGACCCAAAACATGGAGGTTTAAGTACAGGGTGCCTATTGCGAGTTGTCTAACGTTAATCCCATCTAAATGTTTGGCTCTCTGATTGATTAAGAGCTTGGAGCGAGCCAATCGAAGCACTGAATGTCATATATCGTAGATCGCGTTAACGTATAAACAACTTACACTAGGAATTAGACCTATACCATCCATCCATCCCACGCCGTGCTCGCCGTTACTTGACTTTGAACAGTCGAGACGTAGTGGTCATCTATGCTCACAGCTATGCAGCTTGTTGAACTTGGACGCACACACCAGCCTTTCTTTGTAGCTTTAACATCATCAAGCTGAAAACGTAGGCTTCTCCTAGAGGCAGATGTTTGCAGGGGTTGTGTCAGGAAAGATCAAAGTCAAAGTCAAAGTCAAAGTATTTATTTCATTTTGATCATAAAGAATGATACTTATGAAAAGTCAAATTACATGAAGTCTGCTAATTAACCTACAGCCAGTTCGCTGACGAGGTAGAGCTGTGAGAAGAACTGGCAAGAAACTCACGCCACTCTTTTTAATCGCCAGATAATTACAATTTTTTGTATGAGTTAACAATTTTAACAGATCAACGCAACCAAAGAACTATACAAAGTAATTATTACAAAACAACTAATTATTTAATAACATTTTTGAAAAAAGAAAAGAAACGAAAATAGAGGATTTTAATTATTTAGTTTCATCTAGTATGGTAATTGGACTACGTATTTTAATTAAAATTAAAAAAGTAAATGCATTTCCCAGTCATATTGAACTACAAGGTAATACTGAATTAAGTATTAAATGTATGCCATGCCAAGATTGACCAGTCATCCCAGGTAGCACCCGTTCATGAGCATGACGCACAGACCAGCCATCATTTCGTTAAAGGCCATTAAAGATACTCACGCGAAGAGACGGAATGGTTGGACTCACAAGATTACTATAACAGCTAAGGGAGCTAGTGGCCAATTCAATGCTTTTAGGAGCGCTAAACACTTAGCGGTCGAAAACCATACTATACTATAACCATGTATAGGACAAGTCGTGATAGGACACCATCAGGAGGACGTAATGCCAAGTAAAAGTTATATATTTTATCAGTTGCTAGATTTGTCAAAATTAGCTTTAGAGACTCAGAATATTCAGTTTTGAGTTTCAACTTGTGGTAGCTCTCGAACACTACTAGGGTATAGCACAAGTCATCAGAATCTTACCCCGGTGGGTGCGGCTTGAAGATAACGCGTGTGTGTCACGTTGCAGAGATGCGGTTGTCGCCGGGCGCCGCGGGCACGTCTGCCGAGGCGTCGCACGTCGCTGCACATGGACAATATCACCACATGGTCAGTATTACTAATCACCATATACCTACATCACCATAATCAGTGAGAACATGTCTAATGGACAGAACCCTCTCCGAAAATTTAGATTAAAAATCAGTGCCTGCAATAAGGTGGTGATACTTGGTACACGGGTGACCTGCTGCTTTGTTAAGCAGTTAGCGCTTAACATCAAATGACCCTGGCTGGGCCGTCAACAGAGCCAATCTTGAACTTCATACCGTCATGGCGTCATCGCAAGAAGTCAATAAAATAAAATATTTTTATATTTTGTATACTTGTGCAGTGTTGATCTTCTAACAAGTTAGAAAAAATATCTTTATCGTGATAAGTTCAGTTGAACGACGTTACACACACTTTTACCAAGTATCTCCACTGTCATTAGTACTGAATTTTTACATATTAATTTGTTCTAATTTAGATCCTGGGTCCTTTAAGCGAGACGTTAGATGATGGCTTTTGAAATGGTGTCCACCACTTCTGAATTCCACTGATTGCTTACGAAAGCAATCAGTTGGGTTCAGACGTGGCAGTGTGGTCAGAGTAGGGTCAGTCTAGCATTGTGTCTGTGCGTGCGTGTTTCAGGACACGAACCCTCTAGAGGGCTCTGCGGCGGAGTCTCTAGTGACTGGCGGCGCCGGCTCGTCCGACGGTGAGCTCTCTTCAAAGGCTGGCGACAGCCCCAGTAGAAAGCGACGCCGCATCTCCAGGCATCTGTCCTCCGGTATGTAGCAACCCTACGTCCCAAAATACATCCATCCATCTCACCTTATCACTAGATCGAGCTCTCGGAACGTTGTAGGAGTCATTATACGCATCACCATATCAAGCATGGCTATGGCTTTTGGAATGGTGGCCACCACTCTTATATCCCACGGACGGACTGCTTATTATCAGGCAGATTGGAGTCACTTTGTATGTTTGTATATAAAAAAAATGATGCTCCATTATATTATGTAATACAGGGGTACCAATTTCACGACATGGTTAGAAATCTTTTGTTTAATTATAAATTCTTTGATAGTGCACCTGAATATCATGACATTCCGTACTTTAGCGCAGAAACTGACTGACTTACCGCGGACTCTGTGGTTCGGTGGTACTGTGTACGGATTACCACGCAGAGGTCTCGGACCGACCGGGGGGGTCGGGTAAAGTGATATGGATTTTTCTGTTAAAATTTTCAGTACTAGCCCGGAGTCTGGAATTGTGTCCGATAAATGGCATCAGACTTGCCCCTTGTTACGTGGGACCTAGAATAAAAATCTACCCCATTGGGGATAAAAGACGTGGAGCTATGTATGTATGTAGCACGGAGACCAAAACATTGACTTTATATACATCACCAGCTTGAACAAATCCACCGCAGAATGTACTCGACCTGACTCGACGGACCTTTGCAGGCGAGTTGGTGACCGCACGTTTAGTTTTGTTCCTTCTTGGTGTATCCTTTAGTCTCGAAATCCTTGCAAGTCGCAAACAATCATTGTTTGCAAAACGTTCTTAAGATCCAAATTTCGAATCCTTAAAACGCAAGCGTGGTGATAAGGGACAGCTGTGTTCGGGAAAATCAGAAATGTTGAGTAAATTAATAGCTTCCAGGATGATGAAATGGGGAATAAATAATAAATAAAATTTACAAAAATTTCTTTACAAAATGACAGGATAATTTTCTAATAAAATTAATTCAAAAACCATTGCCAACCAGTTACTTTTAAAACGCTTAAATCAAAACCTATTTACTTTTGTCTTAATTATTTCTACACTTTTACATACATTCTACGTCCGCGTAAGTTGTGATTATGTTTCTATCAGGCGTTTTTCAAACAAACTGTACGTGGTAGGTCTGTACGCGGTGGGTCTGTACGTGTTGGGTCTGGTCGTGTTTCAGGTGAGAGCAACGTGTCGGTAACGGCGCCGCCCGCCGAGCGTCGTGCACCGAGACATCATTACCAGCCGCCGTGAGTACACACAATCATGTTTATCTCGTAACTTTTGTCTTTAAACTAGGGTAACTTGTTCAAAAGAAAGTGGTTTTATTTTTTTAGTATTTACATTTTGTCAGTTTAGAATTTTTATAGGTGAGCCATTTTGTTGATTTTTGACTGTCTGTCCATCGAAACTGATAGGAAACTGTCTACTTTTAAACTTTTGCATTGAATGATACAATAGTCGTTGTGCCGTGTTCACAAGCTGACTAACGTGGTCTGCTTGTGACCACGGCCGGTGTAACCCGGTCGAGAAGTATGTGGTATGAGAATTGCGTGTATTCTCGTATGTAATTCAAACGAAAGAATAATTTGTCTAAAGTTATTAAATTGGTGTTTTTCGTGATGCAACTGCAGTGAAGACCACTGGTCGTGTTCCAGTCGGCGCATGCGCTACATGGGCGCGGGCGGCGCGGGGCCCGGCGCGTGGGAGCGCGGCCTGGAGCTGCCGCCCCATGCGCCGCACGCGCCCCACGCGCCCCACGCGACCCACGCGCCCCACGCGCCGCATGCGCCCCACGCGCCCCACGCGCACCACGCGCACGCGCACCACACGCCGCTGCTGCTCGATATCAATCAGGTAGGACGCTCGAGGACGCTCGAGTGCAGTCACTTGCCCACTGCTGTGTGTGACGTGTTGAGCTGAGCTCGCGCTCCGCAGGTGCCGCGGCTGGGCGCGCTGGGCGCGGGCTGGGCGCCGCACGCGCCGCGCGACCACGCGCAGCGCACGCAGGTACGGCGCGGGACACTGGCGACTTTACTGTTACGTTCATAATTCCAGTATCACATAAGAATCTAATGATTAATGTACTTAACTTAATATTTTAAAGCACTTCTATTTGAAATTGTTTTGATTCTGTTTACGCGCAGGTGTAAGTATTCAATATAAAAAAATGATATAACAGTAGACAGTTTGCAGTACACATGACACGTTCCACATTACGAGCCGCTCGTCGAAGATCATATACTTTATACGTGTAATTCAATGATAGTGTTCAAGTTCAGTGTTGGCGGGAACGAGTGTCGTCTCACATGTTGTTAAACACGCAGAACAAAATGGTGGTGGAATGTTCGAGAATTTTATTAAATTATTCTAGAATTATGAAATGATCTATTAAAATTGACTTAATACACTTATGAACGTTAAAAATTACAAAATTTTAACCAATTAACCTACAGTTTTATATCTTTAAGCGTTTTTCTGTGTCTCTTTGTTAGTTACGATCTTTTTAAATGCAGCGATATATTAATAGTGTAAGTTCTCGAATGTTCCATAGTAATATGTGAGGTACAGTCTGTCCCGCGTCGGTAGGTGTTCGGCGACATGTTGAGTTGTCAATCTGGGCATAGCATAGGACGCGGCGACCTGCGCTCACACGTATAGTAGCCGACGAACATCGCGAACAACCTTGAATGCGCGTATCTAATTTTCCGGCCTTTTTGACGCATCTACGCTATTGGTACCAAATGACACTTAATGCCGCGCATTAAAATAATAGACTCGGAAATGCACATGCGTGAACTGAACCCACGATTGTTCAAGTTGTTCGCCGGGTACTATACACGGTGCGCACAGCCCGCTCGTTATGTTAGTTGTAAGTTAGTGTAAGTTGTGGGCGCTGGCGACCCCCTGGCCGGGGTCGCGCTGAGCTCAGAGTCACTGCGGTGCAGGTGAGCGTGCGCTCGCTGCCCGCCGCCGACCTGTGGGGCGCCGCCGCGCTCGCCGCGCTGCCCGCCAGGCGATACCACCAGGTACCACGCACACACGCACACACGCACACACACGCACACACACGCACACACACGCACACACAACATATATCATGTCGACTATGTCGAGACTAAATATTACTGACAGTCTCGTGGCGCGTGACATTACAATGACACTAAACATTCGATAGAAAGCGTATCTTTATGTCTTTAATCCTTTACAAAATGTTTGCAAAATATAAAAAATAGTGTCCAATTTGTACATCCCTAAACAGAATAAGGACTGAGATAGGTCGAAGCGATGAAGTGTTTCACACAGTATCTTGCGTGCACTAACATGTGCACGCGGCAGTACTCGATGGATGCTTTGACTTAGCACTCAAATGTCGATGATGAAAAATCTAGTAGCCGTCAAAACGAGAACATGACAAAAATTATACTGACAAAATGGGCCTTAATTAACAATATAAAGGATTTCCTAACGCTATACACATTAGAGATGGGCCTTTGTTTGAGACCAGATTTAACCGAATTTCGGCCGAAATTTCATTTAAATGCCGAACATTCGGCACTAGAACTTGCACATTTTTAAGAAATTAATGAAATGCGTATACAACAATAAAATAAAATGAAGTCTACGCTCATCGTCATTTATTTGGTTCCGTATAGTATATAGGAACATGTAAATCTTAACTCGCATGCGCTACAAATTTAATTAAATCAGTGCTTCTTACTTTTTTAAGTAAAAAAAATATATTTCATTAAAGAAGTCACGAAGTATCTCCCTGAGAACACTAGCTGAAACTGAATCAAAGTTCGGCCGATTTTTTTATTTTCACAAAATTTATAGCCGAAAGTTGTATTCGGCTCAAACCACATTCGGCCCATCTGTACACATAACACACTCGTGTGACGGTGTGTCACATTACTATACAAGTACAAAATAACAACAAATATACATATTTTAAACATTTACTACGTCGGTTCGCTTGGGCGCTTGTTCGTAACGGTGTGCGCGACATGTCGACAACATAACACTAGAAAATTTGTACAACTGTCTTATTATTGACGTTTATTTATACATTATTTAAAAACATTGTTTTATTTTACAAGACAAAGTGTGAACGCTGAAATATAGTTATGTATTCGGATAAGTTAGGTTATGAGTTTATCGAAAGATATTTAATACTAAATAGTTTATGAAAGTTGAAAATAATGGTCAACTGAACCGTGAACTTAAAAAAAAATATTTAAATAGGTAGTCAAAAATATAGATACAGGCGTCATCCTTAGGTATTAAAATGTATTAATCACACGCATAAACGTCACTATTCGTTATTTATGTGTATAAGTAAGATTGTTTACAATTGTTTATTTTGTATTAACATCGCTTGCAAATATCAGAAACATTTGTCAAAATTTATCCGAATAAACATTAACTATTAAATTCTCCAAAATATGTACTTTTGTGACGACATAATTCCAAAATTGCAAAGTTTATGACATGGATTGCATTTAATATAACTGAAATTTAACTTTATTTGGTCAATAATGGGACAGTTTTACATTACCTATATGAATAAGGGATCCAATTGTAATTACTACTTAATACTAGTTATAATTGTGCTGTGCGGGTGGCATTACTGCCCGTCACCTGCACACTACTACTGTAGTACACTCTATGTATTGTGACGTCACGTGTCCCCACCCCTCAGTACCGCCTCCTCTCCATGCACACAGTAACTTGGCTAGAGATGTTTGACTTTCTGTCTCGGCCGAAACCGAAATTTCAGCCGAAACTTGTCTATTAAAATTTTAGTATACCTTTAACTTTAAATAGCATGAGGCAATACTATACTGTAACTAAATCAAATAATACACTAAAATATAACTTGATTGTATAAGTTTCGTCTTTAGTCTCGTTTTTGTAAAGCCAAAATAGTTTTCCGCCTTATTCTCTCTCAGAGATGAGGTTTGGCTTTCTCATAACAATGTTAAATAAAAACAGTCGCAATATATTAGGTGTGTGCGCGTTCGGGAGGTGGGCAGAGGCTCAGGGGTAGCGTGTCGCCGCGGTGTGGTGCAGCTTGAGGTTGCTGGTCCTCTGTCGGCTTGTCACGCTCTGTCTCGTTACTTAATGTACTCATAGCGTTTAATACTACTGTACGATCGAGCGTCGCGCCCGCGGACTTATGTTTACTTATACCTACTATGAACACTGTAAGTTATGTATATTATTAATATCTCTGGTTGTGGATACTTACAAGTGGTAGTGACGCGGGCGCGGCGGTCGCGCTACACTAGTGTAAGTGCCACTGTACAGTGCGACGCGGTGGTCCGTCGTGTACGTATGTATAAGGCCCGGGCCGCCGCCATCACCCGCGCTTAGTTTGTTGACTCTAGTTTGTACTTGGTACTGTCGGTGTTATGTCGCCCACGTGCATGCCCAGATGTCGCCACCGAGGCCGCCTGGTGCGCCTCAGTGTTGCCACCCTCATACTCATCTGTCTACTGAATTTGGGACTTTTTGCGACAGATACAAAATGTATACATTTTTATATTTCACTAACACTAACTAAATGCGGTCAATTTATTAAAAAAGAAAAAACATCATAACTAACATAATTATGGTAAAAACAGAAATCTGATCAAAAATCAGATTCAAAAATTTTAATTGCAAAATATTAATCTATTTTTTTTTTACAAGTATTTAGTATGTGTTGGCAACACTGTGGCCGTGGCCAGAACGCTTCGACGCGAACTTTAATATTTGACGCCTCCACACTGTCGCTTAGTTGTCTAACGTCTCACACAACAACGTTTTGTACACCTACGTACGTTACATTCTATAGTTACTAGCGCTTCTGGTGATTCATACGTGTTTGACATTGTATACTTGTACTATATCCCTGCCTCCCCCTCCCCATCCTTTTCCCTTCCTTCCACTCCGCCACCAACCCCACGTGAATAACACTCTTAAACATTGGTTCATAATTTTATTTTTAGCCGAAAAAATGTGACTGCCGAAACCGAATATTATGTTTTCGGCTTAAAACTAAATTCAAGCCGAAACCTATTTCAAGTATCTTATGTTTGCTAGCTACTAAAATGATGTACTTTTTTTAAATTTTGGTTTAAATTTCGATCTCGGCCTTGATTGAATATTTAGTTTTGTTTGATAGTAAGGTATCGATAAATTAACGGTTATATGAGTGACGTCGCAATATACAAAGAGCGAGGGCTTTCAACAAAAGTTAGGACTCACTATGTCCTACTGAGGTATCGGGTTCGATTTCCGAGCAATTCTGCAATTGTGTGACTTACTCCTTTTACATGAGACCCGGAATGGTTGACGAAACGTGAGTGGTATACACTTTCAGGAAAATAAGACGTGAATTGGTATATAAGAAAATATTAATACAAAAAATATGTCAGTTCACATATTCAGCGATATTGAACCTTTATATTGAACCTATGGACCCTGATATTGAACCTTTTTAAAAGTGGCTCTACACTTGATCAATATATATTTGTTGAAGTATATAGATATTCGATAATTTTTCTATATCCCCTCTCCTTCCAGGAGAACTGTGTTGTGTGCGGGTTTGTTTAGAGAGCGAGCTTGTTAGGAACTACAATTTACATTTACATATTAAATCTGGAAAGGAGTTTTTCAGTAATCTAAATTATTTTGTAATAATAATATCTCCAGTGGAATGCAATATAGTTGGATACGCAATGACGTTTATTCGCCATTTTGGAATAGTTTATTTATTTATATCAATACGTAATTGTGCAAAATTCATGGTTTTAAAGAGTTGGTCTCATCAGGAATCTACGATTAACATGTAATTAACAGTAACAGTGTTCCGGTCCGCATGGCTATAGACAATTGCGGTCCGAGGCGACCTCCCCAAATATTTTTTTTGTTCAACTAACCTCACCATTAGATATATTTAGTATTAATCCTCTGCACTATGTGCTACGTATACCGCATGCAACGATTCTCTTCACTTTTGGATATCTTGTGAATGTGTTCCGTGTTCTTCGTCGTGTACGAGTCTCGGCCCGCGAGTCGTAGACGCGTGGGCCGAGACTACCGATAATTTTGCCACACTGTTTATTTAAGATTTTTGCCGCTAGCAACTCAAGCTTTGGTATTTTGTAGAAATAAATTAAAAAAAGAAATATTTGGCTGGTCGCTTTGATTAGAAGTTGGCTGTTTCGTAAGACTCGGTCTGTGTATGTGACACGCTCGTACTATCGATGCGGTGACCGTGGCAGGTGGGTGGCGTGGGCGGCGTGTTCGCGGGGCTGCAGTACCACGCGCCGCCGCCGCCGCCGCGCGCGCCCTTCGCCTCGCCGCCGCACCCTCACCCCCACGCGCACTACATCGCCAACTCGCAGGTCAGTACGACAATGGGTTCATCTATGATTTCTTTAAAAGATTTTTGACGTAGACTTATTAATCTACAAACGCCAGCTGCACGCACGAAAAAGTTACACGGACCGCCAAAATTATGTGTAGTGTTGCGAAAATGAGCTTCGAGTCGAAGCTAGGAGCTTTTAAAACTAGGGTCGTAGTCAAAGTGATAATAATTGAATTCAATTAATAAAAATATGCAATTTTTCATCAATGTTTTCAGGAGTTATTTATACAAATCTCTTGAACTTCTTTTAGCAATATCATTTTTGTGTTTGTGGTCTCAAATTTTATATTTTAATAATCAGAGATCGGCATTATCGGGCTAAAATACCTAAATTTCAAAGAACAGAAGCAAAAAAGTGAAGACTTCCTCATTAAAACAATTTTATTCAGCTTAATTGGGCCGAAAATTAGAACAATTGTCACAGTAAGCAAGTATAAAAAACAGAAAAAAAACCTTTTGCGCCTTTTTACTTACATTGTTGGAGTGACGGAAAAAATTACATAGTTTTTTTTCATAATACAAATCGTGCTGTCACATCCCTATTTTACATGCATTTTGTTGAATTGCAATTTTACCTAAATTGACGCATATACCTTACTGCAAATCAACATTATTTTACTAAATAAACTGAATAAATCGGGAATTTAGTTAAGTTATTATTATTTTCTAGTGCTGATATAATTTTAGGTCGACTACTACTCAAAATTGGTTTTCAGCAGTAAATCTAGAAAAAAAACTTTTTAATTAATCTTAGATATACTTTAGTAATGTCTCGAAAATCGAGAAAATTGGGCCGAAAAAATATTTAGTCCTAAAGCGTCTCCACTTGCCTCTGTTATTTTTCGAGGAATAGGTACTTCAGCCACCATAATGCCGATCACTGGTAATAACGTCATTTCTAAAATGTCAGCGGTTGGAGCACTTAGGTGACGCGGCGTGCGCGGTTGTAAATGTAATCATTGATAGAGAAGACGCGCCGCTTTGCTCGCTGTCTGTTCCCATTTTTAAGAATCGTCTTTGCAAAGAGTTTAGTGCAAATTTAAAGAAAGAGATAAACATTATAGTAGGGCTATTACTATAATGTTTATCTCTTTCTTTAAATTTGCACTAAACTCTTAGCGGCTTAAAGGATTAATAAGAGTTTTTTATCCATTAAATCTTTATTATTTGTTATAACAACATATAACTTTTTTAGTGCTTAATACATTATCTAAAGAATTATTAGCTATTTATATTAATATCTTTAGAACTATTACCATAAATAAAAAGAACAAAATATAAAAACCCTTCCAAAATCACAGTGATTGTCCAGCTGGCTCAATCATTGCCATATTTCTAACACAGCTATTGCACACCACGGTCTTCGAGTAATCAACTTTATTCTAATCAAAATTTATTAAATTCCGACTCCTGATTTCATTCAAGCTCATAATGATGAACCCAGGTTTCATCTACAGTAACAATTCGGCCAAAATTTCGTCCTTGTTATCAGCACAGAGGTACAAAAACTCGCAACAACTCGTCGCTGTTTTAAATGAAGCGTGAGCTTTCTGGGCACCAATCCTGCAGGATATTCAAAATAGTTGTATTTGATACTCCAATCAACTCTGCAAGCTGTTTCTTCAGCTTTTTCTACTTTAAACAGGCATCGTCCAATAATATTTTTAAATATTTATTGACCTTGCCTCGTCAGGTCGTCCTTACCTAGGGTCATGTTCTAGTGAATCTCTACCTTGCTGTGCCACTAGTACTTAAACCATGGTTTTACCAGGGCAAGAGTCCCTGTAAACAGAATCTCTTCCAGCCTGAGGAGGTTTTCCTTGTAAGGAACTCGATGACAGCGCGGCATTCGATTCTCTACATGCTTCTAATTTTCTGCCGGATTAGCTTGTTTGTTTTCCTATAACTCAATAAATATGCTGAGCAATTACTATAGAGGTTTCCCTATTTGTTTTTACAGTAGAACAAGTTAATTATGTTTTTGTATTTTGCAGAGATATGCTATTTAGGTAATATAAATAATTTATATTTAAAAGTTGTTGTAGAACCAAAATTATTTGTAATGTGGTCCCAAATGTGATCCTTGAGGTATCCCGCTTACAAATTTACGTTAATGATTGGTAAAGAAATTAATCGATTATGATATTGTGATAACAGTTCATATTACTTTATGAGTTAGGTACAAATTCCGTTACGACAAAATTATTCTATGACAATGTATGTAGTATTATACGTTCTCCATTATGTCAAACGTTTCGAAGAAAACATTTGTGTGGCGTAGCCACGCGTTCACACAGTACGCCCGTGTCTACAGAATCAGTTCTAATTTATTTATTTATTTATATCCAATTTACAACACTACCATTACAAGAAAATCTTAATGCGATAGCGTGGCTCACTTTAACGTAATTAATTAATTATACCTAATAATATTTTATTTACACATTTTAATTTTATACATTTATATCTAAACTACCCGTTACCATAACAAATTATAAAAAACGTTATCCTTGTAAATTCACAAATAGTGCAACAGAACAGATCTATTTTATCCTATATTAATGGATATGTAGCTACAGAAAATAATGTATATACAACATTTACAGGATCGTTTATAATTTATATAGCGTTGTAAATGGTCTGTAGTGTTTGGGTAGGACATGATTTAAAAAAGTTTGTAAGAGTAACCTCCTTTATGTACTGAGCCATTACAATGTCCTACTTCAAATGAGGCGCAGCGTAGTGAAGCTCCGCAATACGTTTGAAGTTTGATGTTAATATGAGAACTTGCCTCTCTCATGTTCCATCGTCCTCGTACGACGTTCGACTGGCACTGGCGTCGACCACCTCGTAACGCGAACCCCACGCGCGGAGCAGACTCTTAGAACGTGCATAATAGTGATAAAACGAAACGCGACATAAAAGTTGAAGTACATTTATACATTTGTACATTTTATAATGCAGTGCCGCTCTTCATTTTAACGTCATGTACGGAAGAAATGTACGACTTTTTTTATGTCCTACCCAACATTAACGGTCTGTAACTCGTGTGTGTGGGTGCTGCAGCGCACGGAGGGCCCGCTGGAGGACTCGCTGTAGGTAGTATATATCGGTCTGTAACTCTGCGTGGGTGCCGCAGCGCGCGGTGGCTCGCTGTAGGTAGTATATATCGGTCTGTAACTCTGCGTGGGTGCCGCAGCGCGCGGTGGCTCGCTGTAGGTAGTATATATCGGTCTGTAACTCTGCGTGGGTGCCGCAGCGCGCGGTGGCTCGCTGTAGGTAGTATATATCGGTCTGTAACTCTGCGTGGGTGCCGCAGCGCGCGGTGGCTCGCTGTAGGTAGTATATGCCGGTCTGTAACCGTGTGGGTGCCGCAGCGCGCGGTGGCTCGCTGTAGGTAGTATATGCCGGTCTGTAACCGTGTGGGTGCCGCAGCGCGCGGTGGCTCGCTGTAGGTAGTATATGCCGGTCTGTAACCGTGTGGGTGCCGCAGCGCGCGGTGGCTCGCTGTAGGTAGTATATGCCGGTCTGTAACCGTGTGGGTGCCGCAGCGCGCGGTGGCTCGCTGTAGGTAGTATATATCGGTCTGTAACTCTGCGTGGGTGCCGCAGCGCGCGGTGGCTCGCTGTAGGTAGTATATATCGGTCTGTAACTCTGCGTGGGTGCCGCAGCGCGCGGTGGCTCGCTGTAGGTAGTATATGCCGGTCTGTAACTCTGCGTGGGTGCCGCAGCGCGCGGTGGCTCGCTGTAGGTAGTATATATCGGTCTGTAACTCTGCGTGGGTGCTGCAGCGCGCGGTGGCTCGCTGTAGGTAGTATATGCCGGTCTGTAACTCTGCGTGGGTGCCGCAGCGCGCGGTGGCTCGCTGTAGGTAGTATATATCGGTCTGTAACTCTGCGTGGGTGCTGCAGCGCGCGGTGGCTCGCTGTAGGTAGTATATATCGGTCTGTAACTCTGCGTGGGTGCCGCAGCGCGCGGTGGCTCGCTGTAGGTAGTATATCTCGGTCTGTAACCGTGTGGGTGCCGCAGCGCGCGGTGGCTCGCTGTAGGTAGTATATATCGGTCTGTAACTCTGCGTGGGTGCCGCAGCGCGCGGTGGCTCGCTGTAGGTAGTATATATCGGTCTGTAACTCTGCGTGGGTGCCGCAGCGCGCGGTGGCTCGCTGTAGGTAGTATATGCCGGTCTGTAACCGTGTGGGTGCCGCAGCGCGCGGTGGCTCGCTGTAGGTAGTATATGCCGGTCTGTAACCGTGTGGGTGCCGCAGCGCGCGGTGGCTCGCTGTAGGTAGTATATGCCGGTCTGTAACCGTGTGGGTGCCGCAGCGCGCGGTGGCTCGCTGTAGGTAGTATATGCCGGTCTGTAACCGTGTGGGTGCCGCAGCGCGCGGTGGCTCGCTGTAGGTAGTATATGCCGGTCTGTAACCGTGTGGGTGCCGCAGCGCGCGGTGGCTCGCTGTAGGTAGTATATGCCGGTCTGTAACCGTGTGGGTGCCGCAGCGCGCGGTGGCTCGCTGTAGGTAGTATATGCCGGTCTGTAACCGTGTGGGTGCCGCAGCGCGCGGTGGCTCGCTGTAGGTAGTATATGCCGGTCTGTAACCGTGTGGGTGCCGCAGCGCGCGGTGGCTCGCTGTAGGTAGTATATGCCGGTCTGTAACCGTGTGGGTGCCGCAGCGCGCGGTGGCTCGCTGTAGGTAGTATATGCCGGTCTGTAACCGTGTGGGTGCCGCAGCGCGCGGTGGCTCGCTGTAGGTAGTATATATCGGTCTGTAACTCTGCGTGGGTGCCGCAGCGCGCGGTGGCTCGCTGTAGGTAGTATATATCGGTCTGTAACTCTGCGTGGGTGCCGCAGCGCGCGGTGGCTCGCTGTAGGTAGTATATGCCGGTCTGTAACCGTGTGGGTGCCGCAGCGCGCGGTGGCTCGCTGTAGGTAGTATATGCCGGTCTGTAACCGTGTGGGTGCCGCAGCGCGCGGTGGCTCGCTGTAGGTAGTATATGCCGGTCTGTAACCGTGTGGGTGCCGCAGCGCGCGGTGGCTCGCTGTAGGTAGTATATGCCGGTCTGTAACCGTGTGGGTGCCGCAGCGCGCGGTGGCTCGCTGTAGGTAGTATATATCGGTCTGTAACTCTGCGTGGGTGCCGCAGCGCGCGGTGGCTCGCTGTAGGTAGTATATATCGGTCTGTAACTCTGCGTGGGTGCCGCAGCGCGCGGTGGCTCGCTGTAGGTAGTATATCTCGGTCTGTAACCGTGTGGGTGCCGCAGCGCGCGGTGGCTCGCTGTAGGTAGTATATATCGGTCTGTAACTCTGCGTGGGTGCCGCAGCGCGCGGTGGCTCGCTGTAGGTAGTATATATCGGTCTGTAACTCTGCGTGGGTGCCGCAGCGCGCGGTGGCTCGCTGTAGGTAGTATATGCCGGTCTGTAACCGTGTGGGTGCCGCAGCGCGCGGTGGCTCGCTGTAGGTAGTATATGCCGGTCTGTAACCGTGTGGGTGCCGCAGCGCGCGGTGGCTCGCTGTAGGTAGTATATGCCGGTCTGTAACCGTGTGGGTGCCGCAGCGCGCGGTGGCTCGCTGTAGGTAGTATATGCCGGTCTGTAACCGTGTGGGTGCCGCAGCGCGCGGTGGCTCGCTGTAGGTAGTATATGCCGGTCTGTAACCGTGTGGGTGCCGCAGCGCGCGGTGGCTCGCTGTAGGTAGTATATGCCGGTCTGTAACCGTGTGGGTGCCGCAGCGCGCGGTGGCTCGCTGTAGGTAGTATATGCCGGTCTGTAACCGTGTGGGTGCCGCAGCGCGCGGTGGCTCGCTGTAGGTAGTATATGCCGGTCTGTAACCGTGTGGGTGCCGCAGCGCGCGGTGGCTCGCTGTAGGTAGTATATGCCGGTCTGTAACCGTGTGGGTGCCGCAGCGCGCGGTGGCTCGCTGTAGGTAGTATATGCCGGTCTGTAACCGTGTGGGTGCCGCAGCGCGCGGTGGCTCGCTGTAGGTAGTATATATCGGTCTGTAACTCTGCGTGGGTGCCGCAGCGCGCGGTGGCTCGCTGTAGGTAGTATATATCGGTCTGTAACTCTGCGTGGGTGCCGCAGCGCGCGGTGGCTCGCTGTAGGTAGTATATGCCGGTCTGTAACCGTGTGGGTGCCGCAGCGCGCGGTGGCTCGCTGTAGGTAGTATATGCCGGTCTGTAACCGTGTGGGTGCCGCAGCGCGCGGTGGCTCGCTGTAGGTAGTATATGCCGGTCTGTAACCGTGTGGGTGCCGCAGCGCGCGGTGGCTCGCTGTAGGTAGTATATGCCGGTCTGTAACCGTGTGGGTGCCGCAGCGCGCGGTGGCTCGCTGTAGGTAGTATATATCGGTCTGTAACTCTGCGTGGGTGCCGCAGCGCGCGGTGGCTCGCTGTAGGTAGTATATATCGGTCTGTAACTCTGCGTGGGTGCCGCAGCGCGCGGTGGCTCGCTGTAGGTAGTATATGCCGGTCTGTAACCGTGTGGGTGCCGCAGCGCGCGGAGGGCTCGCTGGAGGGCGCGCTGTACGTGCGGCCCGCGGGCGGCGCGCGCTGGCCCGGCGCCGCGCTTCCAGCGCTGCACGCGGGCGTGGTGCCGCTGCACGTGCCGCTGGCGCCGCCGCCCACCTACCAGCTGTTCCTCAACCTGCTCGCCATGTTCCCGCTGTCGCACGTGGAGGCGCGCCCGCCCGCCGACGAGCCCGAGCCCGAGAACTACGAGGCGCTGCTGTCGCTGGCCGAGCGCCTGGGGGAGGCCAAGCCGCGCGGGCTGGCTCGCCACGACATCGACGCGCTGCCCTCCTACAAGTACGCGCCCGCCACGCACCGCGGCGACCAGAACTCGTGCGTGGTGTGCATGTGCGAGTTCGAGGCGCGCCAGCTGCTGCGCGTGCTGCCCTGCGCGCACGAGTTCCACGCCAAGTGCGTCGACAAGTGGCTCAGAGTACGTATCTACCGCACGGGACACGCGACACACTCACATTACTCATGTACACCATTACTTCACACTAAATACTCTTTAGGAACTCTTTACCAGCGCATGTGTTCCCATATTATGATCCTGAGTCTTTTAAGTGAGGCGTGAAAAAGCATCTCACTAAACCGCCATAGTGGAGGCCACCATACCAGTAGAAGTCACTTAAGTAGACAAATATTCAATTCAAATCATTTATTCAAATAAAAATAGGTATACAATGACATAGGTAGGTAAATAAATCTTTTAAAAATAGGCTAAGAATATTGTGTGCCTGTACTAGGCATAATATAAAAAAATATTAAAAAAGCCACTCCGGAAAGCTAACGCCTCGTAAAACCACACACTATTTTTGGACCTTAATTGGTAATTGAAGAAGACGACACAGTTTTAAAGTTACTTAACTGATGTGATAGTTTGAATAAAGCACCATTCTTGATACGAAACTAGTACATCAAAAGTAGATGTTAAATTACAAACATATTTAATGTATTTAATGTGACGTAAGCGTGACAATATGGCGACCTGCCTCCCTAACTCCTTTGCACACCGTCATTCCATACATTTGGAATGTAATAAAACAACATTCTTGTTCCCATCCTCGTTAATATTGGCCATAATGATAAATTTACACTATACATGATACAATTAATTTCTTGATGACATTATATTACATATCGATACCTCGGAACTCAAAGGGCGTAACCACCATTTACCGAAATTTATTTGTTTATTTGGACAACCAGTAGTTGTTACATTATTTTTTTACAAATATTATAAAGTTGTTTTAATTAATTTGAATGTACATTTCAAGGTGTCACATCTTGCACAAATGAGCGGTTAAATGTTATTAACAAAAATAGGATTATTTACGGAATATATGAAAAACAAACTAAAATAGTAATAAATAAACGAAATGCAAAATAAAATTAAAAATCAAATGACAGTAAATCTTACAAGATACTTTTAACTAGAAATTTAAAAAAATAATTATTTAATTTTTTTAAAATTTAAGTTCATACTAAATATAATTTTATAGTGTTCTGCTTAGAAGACTTTTATCATAAAATGATCTGAAAATATGTAATAAATATCTTTTTTTTTTTTGTTATTTAAAAGGATTATTGATGCTTACGTTGTTTGAGCCCCGAGTTATCGACATATATATGTGTTTATTAATCTGTGTCGTTTGACTTTGCAGTCGAACCGCACGTGTCCGATATGTCGCGGCAACGCGTCCGAATACTTCTCCAACTCTGAGTGACTCCTGTATATTACTTACATAATAAATGTACGACGCGAAACTTTACATTAATTAGTTTAACGCTTAAATAACAATTATGTGATATTCAGTTGAAAATGTATTTGTTTTTTTTTTATTAAGAATTAATTATGCATTGTTACAAATGGCGATCTCACTCGACTGGTCTGAAGTTAGCGTGAAACGTCGCAGTAAATATTTTGTGGGCGTAAAATGGTGAAAAGGGCGAAGGTTTGAGGCCGATAAGAATGGGCGGAATTTTACAACTAACTTCAGAGTGGTCAAGTCGTCCCGATGTATAAAGGTGCTGATAGACTTGAGCATTCACTCGTAATGAGCATTCTTCAATGTTATATTACAGAAAAATAATTGGTAACGTTTTAGCGAGCGTTTTAGTGTAAGGACAGTAAATATTTTTGTCAAGCTGAGTAATTCTGACATCCGAAAAGTTCTTTTTCGCATGTTGTCATTTTTGACGAGCATAAAGCAGGGGTCGTCAAATGGCGACCTGTTTGTGCGGACCTTATTTATGATTAAATAAGGTCCAGGTAAAGTTGGTAAACTACTTAAACCCCTGGTTTACATCAGTAAACCAGGGGTTTAAGTAGTTTACCAACTTTACTCCAAAGTTCAAACAGTACAAAGCTAAAAATATTTTTTTCTCAACAATGTAACGAATACCTTAGTTCTTTTAATTAACTCTAAATGTAGTTTTGGATCGTGATGGTCCTTTTTTTTTACCGCCTCCAAATGAAATTGGTGACCCCTATAGCAGAGCGTTCGCTAGAATTATCGTACAAATGTTCGTTTTACAGCTCGACAGTTAAAAATGGTGAATACTCTTAGTTCTGTTACAAGTGAATACTCAAGTGCATCACACTAAGCGATATGAGGCCGCGGTATACGTGATGGGTTTTTATACGGTCGGAACGGGCAATTTTGGAAATTTCGTTTCATACAAAATGTATATGAAAGAGCATATGTGACGGAGTGACGGACGGGGCCCCGTAAGTGACACGTTCCCGTCCCAGGTATTATCTCGTCACGTATGCAGCGGCTTGTAGTCGTGACAAGGCAAGTGTGTGAGGCGTGAAGCTTCATACTCGACATTATAAGCGCTGTGCACTGTACAACATACATTGCTCGCTATGTACTATTGTTAGTGTTGGTCGTGTGAACAAAAGCGTCGTTGTACAGAGTACATTGCGCGGTGTGCAGTTACCGCCAGTTCGCGGCCTTAGTTCTGTGTAAGTGTGTGTATAATATAACGTTAGGTGTGTGTCAGGTTGTTAGGCTAGTGTGTACAGTTTGTGTCGCCGTGGACTCATTTCCTCTTCCTTTTCCTTCCTATTCCTTCCTTTTCGTTCGTTTGTGTAGTATAAGGCACCTAACAATGCATGAGGCGCGTTTGCGGATTAATTTGAGGTAGTTGTTTAACAGGCGTTTTCTATACGATCTTTAAGATCCCTGATTTATTCAATGGATCGTTCAGCTGCATCGCTTTTTCAATATCTTTTTTTACAAGTCTTCAGCACTTAACAATTTATTGCATATAATCAGGATTTTAAAGAATCTTAGATTAAAGATCGAAAGCGGCCGCGATTGCCGTTTTGTATATAGTTACTTGTCGCAATTATTACTTATGTTTCTAACGAACATTGTATCGCTTGTTTGTCACTAACTCCTCCGGACGTGAGGTGACGCGCCACTGTCGCTCAACTGTCGCGCAACAGTTTTAGTTGTTAAATAAAATATGTGATTGTATATTTTAAATTTATACTGTTTCTTTTCTTGTATTGTGGGTGAATAAACTAATTGTTGCTGTGTAGTTGCGCGACAGTTGCGCAACATTCGCGCGACGTGTGCCCAAGTCTTCCATTATAACGAGTTATTATATAATTTAGTACAATTGATACATTATGTAGTTTGCATTGTATTTACTCGCACGTTGGCGCCCGTTTGTGTTATATACGTACGAAGAAGGCGCGGTCTATCCCTGGGATCAGTCGGCGACCCTGCGAGGTCGACTCGATGGATCTGTTGGAGTATATTATTATTTGTCAATTATAATGTGTCGATATGAATCAGCTTTAATGTGTTTGTAGCGTTGTCGGCTCGATGTGTGTGTGTGTGTGTGTGTGTGTGTGTGTGTGCAGGCAGGTCGATTGTTAGCTTATGTATTTCTCAATGGTATTATTTAATTGACGGTGGTATGCGAGCAGCGACGCGCTATATAGTTAGTGTTGCTAGAAGCGTCGCGCCAACGTACCGAGTGTTGCACCTTGCGCCGTGCTGACCTTGACCTTGCACTTTGTAAAGGAGACTCTGACCTTTGACCGTGACAGTGTCACATCATATATAGTTCGGTGTGAGGTGTGTCGTTTCTGTTTGTTGTTCATTCCATTAATAGTTGAGGTTGACATTGTGGCGGATCTTCCTCATACTAACACAAGGGCCGCGTGCCGAGCGACATGACTGTGGCGCGATCAGTTGAACTATTGCATTGCAACGACATTGTATTGTTGATTAATTATATGTAGTATGGGTTTGATACGTATGTATGTGCGTTTAGAACGTCTGAACGACTTACCCCCAGTTTCTGAAAGGCTAATCAATGAAAAATTAACAAATCAACTGTTAAATCTCATGTGAAGTACTAATTGTACTACTAGTTGTACTAATTTGCTCATTGAAGGGATTTCATAAATAAACTTGTACATGATATAATTACAATATAATTTACTCAGTAACTATAATGAGTAAGGTGACAACGGGCGAGCACTGTGATTGTGTGAACTTTCCTATACTAAAATACAACGTAAGCACAACGTGTCGTTACGATACAAAAAATATATGATTATTTAGTGGGAGAGGGAGGGGATATCAGGAAATTTATCTGTTTAGAATTGAAGTGTCTCAATATGTATGGCAAAATTATTAATACGCATTAGTTGCAACGTAACGGTTGGTCGCAATCGTGACGCCATCGTATCGCCGTCGTGTCGCAGTCGTGTTGCTATATTTTACATATCGCTTGTATAATATGTTTATAGTTAAATGCAATAATTGTAGCTGTAACGTTAATATGTCCGAGTGCCATGGGTATGTGTGTGTGTTTTGTATTCGGCTGCTTGATCTTCCGTCTCGCGCTCCTTATGTTACTACTGTTTACTCGACACTCAACACCACACACTATGTGTCACAGTTTGCGTGTGTGTGTGTGTGTGTGTCAGTGTCGTGTACGGTGTATGTGTGTGTGCCGGCTCGACGCGGCGCGTTGCAATAATTACGTTCTACAATATTGGTATTAATTTTAAACTATGTCTTAGCGTAAGTTTTATAACTAATTATAAAAAAATAATAAAATGTAGCCTAAAGACATTGTGTACGTGTGTGTGTGTGTGTTGTGTCGGGCCGAAGCTTTCCACTATTTAGTTAGTTGTCCGTTTAGTTTAGTATGTTAGTGTTATTTTAACGTGCATTTCCCCGCGTGTCGCAGTACCACATCACCACACTACATACGTGTGTGTGTGTGTGTGTAGTACGCTACACGCGGGGTGGTGAGGGCTTCTTCCACTATGTTTATGTTCTGTTCGTTTGCGCCGCTCCCGGTTACGTTTGTTGTTTGTTAACTGTCCCGCGTTGCGCCGGCGGCGGCCGCACGTGGCACGCAATTGTCCCGCACGTGGCACGCAAGTGTCCCGCACGTCGCCCGCGGTCGCCGCCGGCGCAACTGTTCGTTGCTCAATATGTATTCTTTACGTTATATTTACTATTGGTGTATTATGTTGTAACTGATGTATCTTCCTCGCGCTTGCATGTA
This sequence comes from Parascotia fuliginaria, assembly GCA_963082885.1. Taxonomy (NCBI): domain Eukaryota; kingdom Metazoa; phylum Arthropoda; class Insecta; order Lepidoptera; family Erebidae; genus Parascotia; species Parascotia fuliginaria. Next base: position 96,965 of record OY720199.1, on the reverse strand, counting down.
ACCGTATCTTGTAGTTACGAGGTTTTTTACTGAATCAATTGTGTAATCGGTCCATTGCGCGTGCCTATCAGCGCGACATTGTCAGCGCGACAGTGTCAGCGTGACATTGTCAGCGCGACAGTATCAGCGTGACATTGTCAGCGCGACATTGTCAGCGTACCAAAGCATTGTAATAGATGATAGAAGTGTAAGTGGCAGCGCCGCGACGCTCCGCCTCGATGTGCTCACTCGTTTTTATTTTATTAAATGCACTGCTAATGTATTTTATGTTATTTTATTTTGCATTATTCCTCCATTATACTCCAACCCCAATTACAATCCGTCCAAAAGCACAAGATGAGAACGAATTATTACATCTTTAAAAGTTATTATTTTATTTTGTCTATAATCTATGAACAAAGAACATAGCGTACGACAATGTTTTTTTTTCATAGAACCACAGAATAGTTTTAATGACAACTAAATGTCTAAACTAAATGCCAATGTTTATGCACTTTTAAAACGATGTATTAGTTTAATGACATACTGATTCACAAATCCAATTTACAATTTAAATGGTCATAATTTTATACAATGATAGCAATTTTTTTGCGTAATTTTTTTTGAGCTTGTGATCTGTTTCCTATGTATGAGCGACATGACAACACTAAGTTCAAAGTGTTTCTGTCGACTAATTTTGATTTTTCATAAACTATCTTAAAATTTCTAATTTTAAACTTATGGTTTTTGACCCACTGGGACCACGAGTAACGAACTCTCTAAATTCATATATACCTACTGTAGCCTAAACTGAACTGAGATATGTAATGAATAATGGACTATGGCGTACTGCGTAGAAACGACGCAGTATTCAAAGGCGTGCAGGGAAGGCTACACGGCGGCTTTAGTGTGTACACAGCTTTATGTCAAACTAGAAAGTCATGATATTACAACCGAGATATAGAGGAGAAAGGAAAGGAAGGGGAATGAGAGGGGATAAAGGATTGTACAGATATGGTATTGTGACCTGTTAGTATTACCCTGCTCTCTCCCCTAGGTGTAGATATAATGATTCGTGTAAGTGCGTTTACGCACTTGCGTCTTATTTCGTGGTTTTCAATTTCTTAAAATCGGGGCTTTATTTTAAAAATATGCACTGTCTTTATGCTAGAATTAGGTGAAAGCTATATAAGAAGTAAGAAATCATTGCGTTTACAGTTCTATTTAATATGCAAATAATACATTTGAAACTTAAGTTGCTATATTTGCATAGGAAAATAAATGTATGTTACTTACTTTTTATACAGCTTTCACATAATTCTAACATAGACAGAACAATTTTAAAATACAGCCTCGATTAAATGACCACGGAGTACTAGATTGCGACGTTGCCACTCATGACGCGTAAACCCTCGGGTGTGTTGTATGTGTTGCGTGTGTGCTAGCTACATATCACTCTTAAATCGATAGGTGCCCTGTTTGTCACACGTACTAGTAGGTACTCGTCTAGTGCCCATTTCGATCATTCAATTATTAGTAACGAATTTATTGAGGCCCGTTATATTGTAATCTCCCTTATCATAAAAATCTTAGCCATTATAGTTAAAATGGGTTTTGTCTCTTTCTTACTAGTACAAATGTTAAGGTGACAGATAAAGACAAACGAAATTTAAACCTATTTTAGCTAAAAACTTAGATGTTTAAGATGATAGGGGTAGGTCTGTACTTGTATTGTGACTTGAATATATGCGATCAAATGGGACTTAGATGACTATTATTAGGTAAGTACCTATATATTATTAGAACTCCAGTTCTATTGTGAATATACGACGAGTTTTTAGTTGAGAGTATAATTAGGTAGGTATATGATATAGTGAATGTGGGTAATTGGAAACATTTTCAGTAACTGTTCTTCTTCTTTTTTTTGGCAAAGCCGACGATTGTGTCAGCTATTTCTGCCAGCGTCAAGTGTAGAATAATATTCTTGTTGATGATATTAATGGTATATTACAATGATTAAATAGAAAAATGTGTATGAAATTAAATTTATCGAAAACAAAATAACCTAAAAACTATTATGTCACCTGTCTGATCAAGATACCACAGATATTAAAGTAAATATACATACATGACAGTTGACACTGACCACTCAAAATAGAGGTCAAAGACACACTAAAGGCAGAAACATACTTGTAAGACGCGACGCAACGTATCGACACATCGATTTGGTCAATCACCGACTACCTATCATCACTAAACTTTAGATGCATTCCGTTGCACTAAGAATAGTTTCAGAGTTATCAAAACTATTGGCAGTGTTTACATTTACCCACATTGAGTTTAGATAAGTGATCAGTGAGTGCGCTCGTGAGGTCAGTTAGCTAGCTTGTCGTTGGTTGTGAACCAAGCCCGCGCATTTGAACTGCACTAAGTCTGCAAATTTGTAGTTGGTACGACTGCAATAAAACTGCAAACTATCCCTGCAGTCTGAACGAAGGAAGTAACAAAATAATCGACACAATTGAGCAATGGGCTGCACGGTTGGTTTGCAGTCGTACTGCATTCAAACTGCAAATTTGGTGACAGAGTGCAGTTGAAACGCAGTCCAGCTGTTGAAAGCCGTAATGTGGCGCACTCACTGCATATTCCATACGTAAGTGTCAATTGTGACGTCCTACTGCGGCAGACGCAGTGTAGTGTATGTATGTACATTGTGTTACGCTTTTGTATAAAGTCCAAGTATTTTTCCATTTCGTGTAAAACTTGCCAAATGTTAGCGTTGCCAGTCACCGCTTGTAACACGGTCCAGTGTTAGCGTGTACATAGCGCGTGTATCTATGTACTATATATATAATCTATATAAAGTATTTTTGCATGACTTATGTAAAGTATCCGGTCGTGTCGTGCGTAGCGCTGCGTCTCGCTCGCACTCGCCTGTACTTCGCTTATGTAACTAACTTAGTAACGTGTAAGTAATGTGTATGTCGCGAATATAAATATAATTATATTTACAAGAACGTGTGTGAGTCGCGCGTCATCGCTGAAATGGCGTTTTAATGCAATAAATTTTCTATGCGATGAGTGAACGATAGTAGGTATGTTGTGTCGACAGTCGGCGCGATCACTGTTCATATTGTACCTAACCTTCGCTAACTGTACTTAAAGAGAACACCAACTATCGCGATCATTTGTTTTGTGAATATCTTTCAAATAAAATGAATTTGATCTTTGTACTTAGTTACAAGTTTCTTACACACTTGTTGCTGCGTCCGTTTTTATAAACTAAAGCTTCACTATATAAATTTAAATGTGTCCAAGATTATTATCATTTGCTAATCCAGCTATTTTAACATGAGACAAGAGTACGCTGACGTAGCATGTTGATGTCTTGTTTTAATTAAACACGCTCTAACAATATAATGAATAATGTACTTAATAGCTGCCGACAGCGCTAGGTGCATCTTATGAACCGCTCGACAAATAAACCGAACAGTAAATGGTAGATGTAATGACATTTTATATATTTTTACTAAAAGATTCGCCGACATTATAAATAAAGAGTATTATATAAAGATGATATTATACATAGTTTCACGTGTCCCCTGTACTTAGCCACTGTTTCAAGTCTCGCTCGGTGTAGCCGCTAGTGTTGCCCTGCGGCCGTAGCGCAGGTAGTGCAGGTACAACTGTATAGTACAGGTACAACAGGCAACATGCGCCCTCTGCGGCGAGTTCTAAATATTTTGTAATACTAGAGTATTTAGCGCATAGACGAGGCGAGTGTCTCCAACACCAACTAATGAATTTATTATAGTTTGTATTGTACGTTTGTATCTAACGTAAATTTATGATTATACTGTATTCGTTATACACACACTAGTGTGCGGCGTCGGCTTCACTCAAGCCACGTTGAGCAAACCGATGTTTGTAGTAATGACGCGACACCGCACATTACACGCGCGATTCATAGATTATCCCATGCTGTGCTGTGATTGGCTATTTGAACGTCAAGAATACAAATGTATCGAAATGCACCAATCGTAGAGTTCATTACGAATAACGATTATGAGTCGCGCGTCTGTTGCCCTGGTAGTGCTTCTACACTGTGTGGTGTACAGCGGAGTTACAATGTGACCTATCTGCAGATGAGTGGCAGTCAGCTAACGTATAGTAGTTCGTGAAGTACTTTCAATGCACCTCTTAATGCCCTAGTGTCACCGCCTGGCTGCGCTCGCATCTCGCAGAGAGATCATGTCAATTGTTCTACAGTACAACAGTATAAGTATGAGCGTGTCTATGAGCGACCACGACAATTGGTCTAATTTCGGTCACATATAATCAAGTGCCTATTAACTATCATCATTAATGTGATTTAAATATAAAGTGACTGGGTGCCTGGACAACAAAATGTCGCCGAAATTTGATCACAAAATAATTACTGAAATGAAGCGCACCAAAAGTATTACTAGAAACGCAACATTATATACCTAGTAGTAATATTTTTTGTCAGTGCACCAAAAGGGTGCGACTCGAGGATTACCTTTGGTGCGCTTCATTAGGTGCGTTTTGAGAAATACCCCGTCACGATCTATAATGGCGAGTCTAACGATTGGTTGTTGTAAGTGGTCGCTCTCGTCTCAGCGCCTCTGCCAGTGTCGTGTTCAGTCCACGTCATTGGACACTGTCAGCGCTGTCAGGAATGATTGTCAGCGCGGGGCGAGCTGATCACTTTATTGTTATATTTTAAATGTATAATATAATAGTTTACAAACACTGGCCAGTGATGCTGGCTCTACACACACAGGCATACAGGCGCGGGTGACGAATAACTCATACCGATTCTTTTCTATGTGTTACAAATAATAATAGTCGTTAATTTTAAATAAAACGCAATAAATAGTTATAAAACTCGCTCCGAATTTAATCTGTGCATTATATTTTTAATACAGTGCTACCATAAATTATAGATGTTTCGTATTGTACGGTTGGCAGCACTGACGGTGTTGCCAGCGTCACGAGTGTACCTACTTGGTAATATTTGGTGTGTGTGTTGTAACTGCTTGCTTGAACCCGGGTTGAGCTCGCTGGGGTTGTTGCTCCATCCTAAGATAAGATGAGATGTGGCCCGCGCATGCGCTGTGCGGGCCGGGCCGCGGCGTGGTACCACACTACTGCAAATAAACTCATTTTGAATAGCGAAACCAAGTTTTATTGTACCTCACTTGTACCTCTCGTCGTTACACACATCTATACTTACTGATGCTTTGGCGGATAGCTATGACAGCAATTATAACAAGGACTACTAAATAGAAGTCTATCTTAGGCTTCAACTGATGGTAAGTGGTAACCGCTATGGACTTGGCTGCTGTTATCTAAGCATTAATGCTTTATAAGGAATGAGGGAGGGATAGGTAGGGGACCATGAGGGTATTTACGACCTCCGCGACTCACTGAACGAAACGAATTATATATGACAACTACAATGAGAACACAACTTTTGTTACTAAGGCCGGTATTACATTATCATATTTAAATCATATAAATGTGATTTCATATCTGTCAAATTCTATGATCATAGTTTTATGATGACGTTCTTCATTTTTACATATTACATAACATCATCATAGAAATGTCATATACCATCAAGCCGTGTTTTCCGTTGCTATGGGATCCTTTCCCTTCCCTTCAAATCAACACACTAGCACCGTCTATTTACATACAGACTGTGCTAGTGTGTTGAGTATGATCCTACTTGTACGCTAGCTGTCAAAAAGGATCCCCTAACTATGATCATAGAGAATATGAATCACATGTAGTTATTATACCGTCATATGTTCTTCATATAAAAATGACTCACACATCTATGATCATATTTCTATGATAGTCTAATAGCGGCCTAAGACGTGTTATTCAGTCAATTCGGTAGGTATACCTATTCATGCTAAACAGCTAAAACCAACGAAGATTCACCTACTGGAGAAACATTGGTGATCTAAGTAAAGAAAACAATTCTTTTAAATACTTCTGACATCATAAAGAAATAGGTAAGTATTATTACTGGTGTATTAGGGCAATTAGCATGATTTACCGGAGTTCGTTCGAATATATTGGTATCTGGGTGCCGGGTTCGAGTTTTTATTACGTTAACGCGATCGAAATATTTACCGCGTTTGACTCTCTGATTGGTTAAGAGTTCGAAACAGGCCAATCGGAGCACCGAACGTCATAAACCTCGTTAAAGTTAAACAAACTGTGCTTAATTTAATAAAAAGAAGAAAAACAAGCATACTTAAAGAAAAAGACTGCATCGTTGGTCCAGTGGTTAGTGTAACTGACTGCGACGCCGGGTGACGTGGGTTCGATTCTCGCGAAAGGCTATTATTTGTCTTCAGTCTGGGTGTTTTCTATGTATTATATTTCAGTTATCTAGTACCCATAAACACAAGCTCTGGTTAGCTTGGGACTAGATGACGGTGTGTGACAATGTCCACATATAAAAATGTTACATAAGTACATACTTATAATCTCGAACCCGGCGTTCTTATGAACGAGCTAACAGCTTAGAAATGTTAAAAGAAAAACAATCTTTCTGATATATTAAATGTAAATGGTAAGGAACACCTATCTGCTGGGTTTGATTTACGATGCATCGTGTGTGAATCCGCTGGCGGCTGCTGTCAATAAGGTTAGAAATCGCGTGCACTCCTTTTTTAAATTTGCCAGTTAAATTGCACGATTTATCAAACTTAACATCAGCTTATGTGAAACCTGATCATTTGCCCAAATTGAAATACTTTGAAGACTGGTAGCTTTTTTTTTTTTTAGTCTGGTAGATTTTTATGACTGGTAGATTTTATAGGCTAGTGAAATTTGGCAATTGGTAGATTTTGATAATTGGTAGATTTTGAAAATTGGTAGATTTTGAAAATTAATCGATTATACAGACTGGTAAATTTTAAGACTGGTAGATTGTTAAGACCGTTACACTTTAATTTTATAGACAGTTAGATTTTGAGGACTGGTAGATTTTGTAGACTGGTAGAATTTGGAAATCGGTAGATTTTCAAAACTGGTAGATTGTAAAGACTGTTAAACTTTCAAAACTGGTAGATTTTAGTCTGGTAGCTTTTTACGACTTGTAGATTTTATAGGCCAGTGAAATTTGGAAATTGGTAGAATTTGGTAATTGATAGATTTTGAAAATTGGTCGATTATATAGACTGGTAGATTTTGAAGACTAGTAAATTTTGAAGACTGGTAGATTTAGTAGACTGGTAGAATTTGGAAATTGGTAGATTTTCAAAACTGGTAAACTGTAAAGACTGTTAGACTTTGAAGACTGGTAGTTTTTAGTCTGGTAGCTTTTTATGACTGGTAGATTTTATAGGCCAGTGAAATTTTGAAATTGGGAGATTTTAAAAATTGGTCGATTTTATAGACTGGAAGATTTTAAGATCAGTAGATTGTCAAGACCGTTACTCTTTAATTTTATAGTCAGGTAGATTTTGAAGACTGATAGATTTTGTAGACAGGTTGATTTGGAAAATTAGTAGATTTTGAAAATTGGTAGATTTTAAAAATTGGTCGATTATATAGACTGGTGGATTTTATAGACAGGTAGATTTTGAGGACTGGTAGATTTTGTAGACTGGTAGAATTAGAAAATTGGTAGATTTTAAAAATTGGTCGATTATATAGACTGGTGGATTTTATAGACAGGTAGATTTTGAGGACTGGTAGATTTTGTAGACTGGTAGAATTAGAAAATTGGTAGATTTAGAACATTGATAGATTAATTATATACTGGTAGATTTTAAGACCGGTAGATTGTTAAGACCGTAACACTTTAATTTTATAGAAAGTTAGATTTTGATGACTGGTAGATTTTGTAGACTGGTAGAATTTGGAAATTGATAGATTTTCAAATTTGGTAGACTGTAAAGACTGTTAGACTTTGAAGAATGGTAGTTTTTGGTCTGGTAGCTTTTTATGACAGGTAGATTTTGAAATTTGGTAGATTTTGAAAATTGGTCTATTTTATAGACTGGCAGATTTTAAGATCAGTAGATTGTCAAGACCGTTACACTTTAATTTTATAGACAGGTAGATTTTGAAGACTGGTAGATTTTATAGACTGGTAGATTTTGAAGACTGGTAGATTTTGTAGACTGGTAGAACTTGGTAGTTGGTAAATTTTGAAAATCGGTAGATTTTAGTCTGGTAGATTTTGGTCTGGTAGATTTTTTTTTATGACAGATTTTGAAGTAGAATTTGAAGATAAGATAAGATAAGAAAACTGGTGCAGCCTCCACTGGGTGGTACGGTGCTGGGTGGGTACGGTGTTAGCGTCTCAGCCCCATGACTGGGTTAGGTTTGGGTTAGAATAGGTTTGGGTTAGGTTAGGTTAGGTTAGGTTGCGGACGCGGTGGGGCCGCAGGGGAAGAGGAGTGTCGGTATTGCGATGCGCCGTTCTCCCTATCCTCTGCGGCCGAGTTGGCCTGCGGGCGGCGATCGGGCAGTCGCCGCCCGAACAGCACGGGCCCGAGACGGCAGTGCGCGTGTTCCGCACGCGCCTCTCGAAGGAGGGGGGGCTAGGCCCCTAAATCGGACGGGGCCCGCTCGCGGTGAGCGGGCCATGGCCCGTCGGGGTCGCGGATGAATGCGCAAGCGACTCCCGTGACCCCGACACTCTGGCCGTCTGGAGGAACACCGTGGGTTTTAGTCGGTATGCTGGCCGCGCTTTGAGTGCGGTCGGAGAGTCCGTCATAACCCCCGCCTTGCCCGGGCGGGTGCGTATGCGTAATGCATTTCCCACGTATAAAAAAAAAAAAAAAAAAAAAAAGGTTTGCGGGGTCTAGGGCACGCCACGGTGGTGGCGGTAAGTCCCGTCCTCGAGGAGTGGCTGGAGAGGAGGCACGGCGTCCTCACGTTCCGGCTGACACAGGTACTCACCGGTCACGGGTGCTTCGGCACGTACCTGTGTCTCATAGGCCGGGAGCAGACGTCCGTCTGCCACCATTGCGGGGTCTGCCCGCGCGACACGGCGCTCCACACGCTCGTGGAGTGTCCAGCGTGGGCGGACCAGCGCCGCGACCTAGTTGCGGCGCTCGCGACGGCCCAACTCTCGCTGCCGGCCGTGGTTCTGTCCATAGTCCGCAGCGAGAGGGCTTGGGAGGGGGTCGCCTCCTTTTGCGAGCAGGTAATGCTCGCCAAGGAGGCGGCCGAGCGGGAGAGGGAGCGGACCACCTTGCTCCCCGCCCGTCGCGTCCGCCCCGGACGTCGCCGTGGGGCGCTCCGGGATCTCCAGCCACCGTAGGAGGATGCCTGCGGGCGGCGATTGGGCAATCGCCGCTCGAACAGCACAGGCCCGAGAAGGCGGCGTACGTGTTCCACGAACGCCTCTCGATGGAGGAAGGGGGGCTAGGCCTCCCAAATCAGACGGGGCTCGCTCACGTTGAGCGGGCCGTGGCCCGTCGGGGTCGCGGATGAATGCGCGAGCGTCTCCCGTGACCCCGGCACTCTGGCCGTCTGGAGGAACACCGTGGGTTTTAGTCGGTATGCCGGCCGCTGTCTTCTATCATGTCATATCATATGTCATTCTTTCTAATGGGTAGGACTCCCATTTACATATCTATCTATTCTATTCTACTTACTATTACTATTTTCTTTATTTAAATAACTTTCTTAATGCTACTAACACGGGGGCAATGAGGGGGGAAAGCAGGAATATCTTTTTATTTTAATAACAATTTTTCTTACTGTCTAAACTTATTCTACATTTCCTTAAAACTACTATTTACAAGAGGCAGTACAATCTTAGCTTAGGACAGAACTGATTAAAATGAACTAAAGTAATATACTACGAATTGTTTTATATAAGTGTAATTTTATATATTACAATTAGGATCTTATAACTAACTTACTTCTATGCTCCTTAGATTAATTTCTGGGTTATATATGTTAGCCTAAATATACTGGGTGGCGCAAAAGTACTGGCACTAAAGAAAATACTTTTTTTTTTATATATGACATTTTCTGTCATTCTGTTGTTGAAAATTGTGTAGAGAACAAATGTAAAATACACTGAAAATAAACATGGACCGTTTTACTCCCCAAGAACGTGGAATAATTGTGTCAATGTTCTTACGGAATAATTCATCAGTGATAAGAACACAACGTGAATTTCGTCGACGATTTCCCCACCGTCCGGCACCGATTGGTCGCACAATTCGACGCTTTGCCACACGCCTTGAAGCAACTGGCTCAACATTGGATAGACCTAAGTCTGGGAGACCAAGAACAGGCCGTTCAGCTGAAAATATCGATGCTGTGCGCGAAGATGTGGAAGAGTGTCCAGAAACATCAACGAGGCGACGTGCCACGCAATTGGGCATTTCCAGACGGACCCTGCAGCGTATTTTGGTGAAAGACTTAAAGATGTTCCCGTATAAAACTCAAATGACTCATCAGCTGCTGCCTGCTGACCACCGAGCTCGTCTAGATTACTGCCAGCGCGTCATAAACCTCAACCTTGAAGAGGATGATTTTCCTTCAAAATTGGTTATGAGTGACGAAGCGCATTTCCATCTCTCAGGGCATGTCAATAAGCAGAATACTCGGTTCTGGGGCACTGATAATCCGCGCATTATTCAAGAAACACCTCTACACCCACTAAAAGTTACTGTATGGTGTGGCATCTGTGTTGACAGAGTGATCGGACCCTATTTTTTCGAAGACGCTGGAGGCAATGCGATTACTGTCACTGGAGAACGCTACAGAACCATGTTACGTGAGTTTTTGATACCCAGTTTGGACGAATTGGGGCTGGAGCACATCTGGTTTCAACAAGACGGCGCTACGGCACACACAGCGCGCGACACTATGGACTTAGTGAGGGACGCTTTTCCAGGCCGAGTTATCTCTCGTTTTGGCGATTTGCCTTGGCCTGCAAGATCACCCGATCTGACCAGTCCAGACTTCTTTCTTTGGGGTTTTTTGAAATCTCGGGTGTATGTGAACAAGCCACAGACTCTCGCAGCTCTAAAAGAAAACATTCGTCAAGAAATAACGAACATATCGCAGGAAGTGTTACGGCAAGTTATGCAAAATGTCATAAATAGGGCTCAAATGTGTATCAACTCTGGAGGTCACCATTTAAAAGACATCATCTTTAAATCCTAATGGTACGAAATTTAATGGCACAAATATACATTTAAAAAAATCTAAATCTAGTTTTCTAATTTAGAAAAAATGTTATAGCTGAACCAAATAGGGTCTTTACTTTTGCGCCACCCAGTACAACTATAGTTATCTAACATACCTTTCTTATGCCTTGTTCCTATTATTTACAATTTTACAAATTTTTATACAATATTCAAGGAACATGTTTCTGTCCTTTCTACCTATTATTTCCGAGATAGAATTTCGGTCTAACTTAATGTCTAACGTGAACTCCAACCTCTGCCTCTCGCGATCATGGGCCGGGCAGTCCAGAAGGACGTGGAGGACAGACTCCAAACACGCAGGATCGCAGATGCACGATGGACTCTCCTTGCGCTTGAAGCGATGCAAGTACTCGGAGAATCCACCGTGCCCCGTCAAAACCTGGGTGAGGAATCTGTCCACCTTTATTTTACCGATGATCCGGTATGCGGCTATCACGTCGAGGAAAAACACCTTGGTGACTCCAGCCGTTTCGCCGGCACGGTACCGCTGGTTCCATTCATCAAGCGATTGCATACGAATGCTCCGCCTGATGAATGAAACCGGGCAGCTGTCGTAGTCAAAGGCGCGTTTTAGCTTCAGCGCCGCCTCCTTGGCCAGATAGTCGGCACGCTCATTCCCCTCTAGTCCTGCGTGAGCTTTGATCCAGAACAAACGGACACGTTTGTCCTGGAGCAGAGCCCTTCGCAGATGACCCCGCGCCTCGACGGCCAGGGGATGGAGGGCTTTCGGGTTTTTAAGAGTGAGCAATGCCGACAAAGAGTCGGAATAAATCCCGACTGATCCGGCCAAGTGGTCCGCGGCCATCCGCGCCGCCCGGCATATCGCCAGGAGTTCCGCCTGGTATACCGTACAGTAGGACGGCAGAGCTAGCTTGAGGGTTTTGGTTTCGGCGGCACCGGTCCATACGGACAACGCCGCCCCCACTTTGCCCTCAATCTTGCTGCCGTCCGTAAAGATGTTGTAGGTATTGGCGCAGTTCGCGTCAAATTGCTCCTGGTCTGCCAGGTACTTGAACTCCAGGTCGATATGACAGGCGGGGTGCGGAGACCGGAGAGCCAGGGTCATCCGTTCCACCTCTCGATCCCCTATCACCCGTTGGGGCACCCCCCTCCTCGCCTCGTATAAGGTCGCGGCTTCGCGAACACGGAGGTCGAGGGGGAGTATCCCAGCCAGCAACAGTGCCGAGTTCAGAGAGGTGGTCCGGTATGCCCTACATAACTTCTGCGCGAAGCCCCGCTGGACCACGTTTAGCTGCTTGCGGATACCTAGTTTGTCTACGGCCGGCGCCCAGACGGCAGCCGCATACAGGATCACGGGCTCAACCACCGCTATGTATATGGTGCGGATTACTTCAGGATGGAGGCCCCAGCTGACCTTAGCTGCACGGGCCAGCTGGTGGTAGAAAGCGACCGCGCGCTTGCAGACGCTCGCGACGTGGGCGTTGAAGGTGAGTTTACGGTCTATGACGACCCCTAGCAGCTTAATTTCGTTCGTCATGACAATGTCGACCCCGCCCATACGGAGACGCGGGATGTCATACTTCAGTTTGCGCGTCACAACCATAGCATTTGTCTTGTGAGGCGCAAACCGAAGTTTATTAAATGCACCCCACTCCCTCACACGCTCAAGGGTGGCATTGGCATGACGTTCGATTTCGAGGGCCGTCTCACCCTCAAACACCAACACCACATCGTCGGCAAACGCCTGCGCGTAGTCGCCTTTGGCCTCCAGCTCCTGAAGCAGTGGATCCAGAATCAGGTTCCACAAAATCGGCCCGCCGATAGATCCCTGCACGCAGCCCTTCCCGGTGTCTCTTCCGTGCTCCTCCCCCAAGTACCTCACCCTAGCCCGCCTGTCGCTCAGGTAGCTGCCCAAGAGCCGCCGGATGTTAATGGGGCACTTTTCCTCAGCCAGCCTGACTCTAATCTTAGGCCACCATGCGTTGTCGAAGGCGCCCTCTATATCCAGCGAGACCAGAACAACAATTCTTTTCCTCTCCAGATTGTGTCTGATATGTCTCACCAGGGTATAGAGGGCGTCCTCGGTGCTTCGCTGGGGCATAAAGCCAAACTGGCGGGTACTTAGTTTGGGCACTAGATGGTGTTGTAGCCTGGCGACTAGCATTTTCTCCAAGATTTTCCCAAGCACCGGAAGGAGCCCGATTGGACGATACGACTTGGGAGTCGCGTAATTGGTCTTCCCCGGCTTGCGGAGGAATATCACCGTGGCCTCCTTCCAGGGCCTAGGAAAATAGTGGAGTTCGAGGCACTTGTTGAAGACGCACAAGAAGAGGTCCGGGTCCAGTTCAATCGCGTGCAGACATATATCGGCAGTAAAACCGTCCGCACCTGGGGCTTTTTTCGGGTCAAAAGACCGACTGGCCAATTTTAACTCAAGGTGAGTAAAGGGTGGGTCACCCTGGCCCGAAGAAGCGTCGATGTCGGTCCGCTCGGCCAGGACCCTCACCCGGCGGTGCTCTTCGGAGTCATGTTCTTCGGAGTCCTCCGGGTAGAAGGTCTCAGCCAAGAGTCGAGCCGAGCCCCTGGCGTCTAGCTCCTTATCGTTTACCACTAGCGGTGGATCTACGTCTCTTCTGGTAGTTCTGCCGAGGACCCTATATATACCCCCCCACACAGATTCCCCGTCCTGTCGCTCGCAAAAGGAGACCCAGCTGCGCGTTTGCGCATGCCTTACCTCGGTCTCATACCTCTCCTTCGCTTCCAGGTACTCTCCGACAACCTTGTGACGCCTGACCGGCGCAGCACTCCTAATCCTACCTTTCTTGGTGGCCACCTCGCGCTTGAGCGCTGCCAACCCCTCGTTCCACCACGGCATCGAAAGAACCTCCTTATGTTTAATGTGTGGTATAGTTTCTGTGCATGTTTTGTGTATGATGTTCTCTAATTTCGTGACTGTTTCGTCCAAATGTGTTGGTGTTTGTATATTTTGGATTGTGTCTATTGTGAAGTGTTCTTGCGTTTTAATTTGACCCATTTTCTTACGAAACTGGGCCCAATTCGCCTTTTTTGTGTAAAATTTTCTAGTGGTTTGTCTAATAGTGTTTGTGTTTATGTGTCTAGTGTTGATTAAGAAGGTTATGGCGTTGTGGTCCGAATTGGTCAGGTCTTCGCGCACGCGCCAACCGTCCACCAATCCAAGCAGGTCAGAAGACACAGCTGTTACATCAATGTAACTGCTGTACCTTTCGCCGCCCCGGATAGTGTCAAAGGTGGGGGTTTCCCCTTGGTTCAGGAGGCAGAGACCGAGATCCTCCAGGAACCCGCGTAGTTCTTCGCCTCGGCGATCTGTCACGGGGCTGCCCCACCAGACGCATTTGGCATTGGAGTCGCCCCCGATAACAATGCTCCGAGCTCCCGTCTCACGCTGCACCCGGCGCAGATGTGCTAGGTACGAGTCCATCGGCAGGTCAGGCTCAAAGTAGAATGAGATCAGGATAATCTCCCAGTTGCGAATACGGATCCCCACCACTGAGATGTTAGTCGTGGTGAGTTTCGGGTATTGTGTAATGTTTAGGTCCGCGTCAAATACTATGATCGCGGCCTTCACAGTCCCACTTCCCTGGTCAGCGCACTGGAAGACCCTGATCCCACTCTGACTCTTCACTCGCCCTATCCCCCCGACATATGGTTCTTGCACCAAAGCAATCCGCGTACGCAGGTTAGAGGCTTCGATTAGGAGGTCGGAGTGTGCCAACCTTTTGCGCTGGAGGTTCGCCTGGAGGATGTTTAGACCCACTGTGTCCGCCGGCCTGCCCTTAGCAATATGCTACGGATGAGCGGGCGATGTCATCCCACCTCCTCCTGACGGGACAGTCCTCGCTAAAGGCGTTGTGTTCTACATGGTCGAACTTCGCCCGATGACAGTTCCGGCAGGAAGGTGGCAACACCGCCAGCGCATCCGGGCACTTAACCTTTAGGTGCGGCCCACCGCAGTGACTACAAAGGTCTGCTGGTTCCTTGCAGTACTTGCGTCCGTGGCCAAATCCTAGGCATCGCGTGCATTGGACCAGTGGAGACTGGTCCTCTGCTCGCACCCTCTGCAAGTCGACGTGGACCGAGCCCAATCCGGTTATCCGAGCCCACAGGGTGGGCGACGTACTGATGACTATGTGGGCCACGTGGGGGTTCCTTGCTCTCCTGCGATACTTCACCAGAAGGCGGTCTTCCTCGGGGCCGAGGCCGTCAAAGAGGTCCCGATTTTGGTTTCTTAGGGCCTTTATAACGTCATCATCAGTGTTTACTGCCAAGACGCCTCTAAGGACCAAAAGTGGGTCTCTGTTTTTGACATCCTCGACCACGAGGCCCGTTCCTTCTTTTGCCAGCTTTTGTTTGGCCTTTGTCCTCTCCTCGACAGTCCCAAAACCCATGATCACCTTGCGATCTTTGGCCTTCCGAACCCGGTCAACCTTTACCCATCCTTCTTTTGCGTCGATGGTCTTTCTCACCTTACCAAGAACCTCGTCCGCCGTCTCTTGGTTGTCTTCCGAGGTGACGACCACCGAGTGCAGAGCTGCAGGCCGCGGATGTGAAGGTGGCTGCGATCTTGAGGAGGTCACACTGGCGTAGCTTCGCCGCTGCTCCTCAATCGCCTGGTTGCACTTTGCCAGCTCCTCCTGGAGAGCCTTCATCCCCTCTTTGTGCTCTAGTAGCAGCCGAGAGTGCTCCTCGAGGTTTTTGCTCAGTCCGGAGTCCGGGGGGACCGTGAGCGGGGCGCCGCTGCTTGTATTCACCGGCACCCCATCCACAGAGCCCCCGTTCCCTGTCCGAGCCCCGTCGGCCTCGCGTTCCGCCTCGGCGTCGGCAACTAGCTTTTTGAGCTTGTTTAGGACGTCCACGAACGTTTCTTTTATTTCGCTCTTTAGGTTTTTGGACTGACCCAAAGCGATTTTCGCCCTTGACACTTGCGCGGTCGCCTCTTGCACTCTACTCTTTTTGGTGGTCGCCACAGATGTGTGTACCTGCACTTCACCCCCTTCCTTGGGACTGTCCGTCAATTTACGGATTGTATGCCCTTTTGGTTTGGAGGTGGTCGGCGCGCCCTGTACCTTCGTAAAGGTAGAGTCATTAGCGGCCGGCTCCCACTTTTCCAAACTGCGTCGAGTCAATTTATGAGGTCCTTTGGGAGGTGGGGGGGGGTAGGTGGTAGGTTAGTGCCCTCCTGCTTTTTTGTCGGTGTCCGGTAAGTAGCCATTATGGCTGAGGTAGAGGTCACGTCAGTCAATAAAATAAATAAAAATATATAAAAATATAAAATGTAAAATTAAATATAAATTATTTGCCGCAATAGCGGTTTGTAAAGGACAGAGACTAAAAATGGTGGGCAATATGCCCTGCCTTAAAATCAACTAATTCTAACCTTAAAACTATAAAAAGTAGCGAAAACGCTACCTTTTGTCTATTGACTCTAGGTAGAGTCACCCCTGTTGTTCGGGTAACTGTAACCGAACACCTTATATTGTATGCATGCGCACATCAGCAATACCTAATGCTAATAAATTAACTAAAATTAATATCTAAATCAGTACTGCTTTTACTCGCGCGTGTACCGGGTGCCTACCGCGGCAAACTGTCGTACTCATCATTAACATTAACATTATTTTGTAACATTCTTCATAACATTTAACTATCCTAATTTATAATTAACATAACTTGTGTGTGAAGTAAATATATTCTTTACATTTCAAATAAACTTATTATCATTTCTCAACCCCACTACACTCCGCCACATATTGGTCCTTCGAGCCCCTCGCGCGTTCGGGTGTATCGGTATATCGTGTTTCCGTCGGGCGAGGTTGAGAACTAACAACAAACAGTGTAGTGTAGTGTAAGGATTGCAGTGTTAACAATCAACATCTAGACAACAATAGGAAGGAGACGGCAAGTTCAGAACGTCGTTAAACTTCGAACAACAGGATTTTCAAGTAACATTTTTCTTTTTTTATTTAAACAACATATTATACTAACATGGAGGGCGTAATGGAGAATCAATCCATGATCTACGAGAACATCGTTAAAGTTGGAGTTAACATTAAAAAGGATAGTGCAGATAGGAAAACATTAGACTACTTTAAAAGGCGATTGAATATTCTGGAGCAATATTGGAAGGAATACCAAATAAATCATGCAAACATTAAGGAGCAGGTGAGTCGATCACATCCTTATTTTACGGAACTAGAACATACCAAAACATTTGAAGCGTACGAGTCGGTGAAAGCTATTATAAATCAACAATATCAGCAACTTTTATCAAAACTAGAAAATCCATCCACTAGTGGGCAGGAATATAAAGTTCAACATCAAATGGAGGAGTACCACGCGACTTTTGAAGAGGCTTCTCAAGAATTGTTGAAGGAACAGGATAGCACCAGACCTGCCACTTCCAATCAAGGTACGAATAGCAAGTTAGACGACTTGATGCGTAAGCAATACGCAAATTTTAAGGCATTTGTTAGAACAGCGGCTAACATAGAGATAGATACGATAGAAAATAAATGGGAATTTGAGGATGCCTTAAAATCTCTACAAACAAGATGGTCTACGATAGATTCCCTACACTTGGATATTGACATGGAGCTAGATGGGGAAAATCAAGCCTACGAAAACATGTTTAACAAATATGAAAAACAGTTTATTATGTTGAAAAAGGCTATCAACATGAAAATGTGGTCTGTTGTACACAAAGAGAAATCAACCCCTAAATTAGAGATCCCAGCTTTTAGCGGAAACTATAATCAATGGGTATCCTTCAGGGATTTATTTACAGAGGCTATTCATAACAACAGTTCTCTCTCCAATGGCCAAAAGATGCAATTTTTTGGAAAGGTCCGTGGAGAGGCTGAACGATTGATTCAACATTTACAAATAAGTTCGGATAACTATTTAGTGTGTTGGGAGATTCTCAACAATCGTTATAATAATAAAAAACTAATATTTTCATCACATATGAACATATTACTTGGACTCCCCATCCTACAACAGCCTTCCCTACAACAAATTAAGAAAATCCATGATACAACATTAGAGTGCTTAAATGCCATTAAAAACTTGGACATTGATACATCTACGTGGGATCCCATGATTATTCATATACTTAGCCAAAAACTGGATACAGATACCTATTCCGATTATATTGAATCTTTGAAAAACTCTAAAGAGCTTCCTATCTTGAAAAACTTTCTAGACTTCCTGGAGGGGAAATTTACTAGCCTAGAAACAGTGACATCACGTCGCAAAGAAAATTTTTCACAAAGGAATAATTATAATCAAACATCATTTAATTCTAAAAAGTACAACTCAAAGGCATCGAACTCCAATAATTATAATAATCATCAAAATCAAAACTACGCTAACAAACCTATTGCGAAAACATTATGCGCTTCAAATTTCAAGTGTCCGCTTTGTAATAAACAACATGGAATTTATAATTGCAAAACATATTTAGAAATGCCAGACGAACAAAAATTGAAAACTGCATACAAATTAAAATTGTGTACTAATTGTCTATTTAGTCACAATGGAAATCAATGTACGTCTACAAAAAAATGTCACAAATGTTCTGCATCACATAACACTATTTTACATGATGCTTTCTCAAAATCAAAACCATCTTCCTCTGGCGAACAGAGTTCTAAACATAACGAACATATGACAGGGACTTCGCACGCTTCTCAAGGGGAGAGTTCCGAGATTTTACTAGCCACCGCTTTGATAAAAGTGAAGAGCGCAGATGGGACCTATTACAAATTGAGAGCATTAATCGATCAAGGCTCCCAGATTTCTTTGATAACGGAGAAAGCTGCTCAACTTCTAGGAATCAAGAGGCAACAGTGCAAAGGAATTATTTACGGCGTCGGAGAAAAAGAAAATAATTGTAAAGGCATGATAGAAATAGTATGCGCTTCAATGGTCAGTGATTTTACCTTCGTCTCAGAAGTTTTCATTATGAATAACCTCATAAAAAACCTACCTAACAGAACATTTTCTAAACCATCATGGTCATACATTGAAAATTTATATTTAGCAGACCCTGAGTTTTACAAAAGTCGCTCTGTGGATCTGTTGCTGGGGGCTGACGTTTACGCAAACATTATATTAGGAGGAATTATAAAAGGAGATAGCGACAATCAACCGATAGCTCAACAAACTCACCTAGGCTGGTTGTTATGTGGTAATGTGAAAACATACCATTGCCACGTAGTGTTGAATAACATGGAGGAGATACATAAATTTTGGGAAGTGGAAGAAGTCACTGAACAATCGACCTTATCTGTAGAAGAGCAAGAGTGTATTAATTTTTATTCGAAAACAACAGTACGGAACAAAGACGGTCGCTACGTCGTCCGGTTGCCGCTGAAAGAAGAATTAAAACATAAGCTTGGAGCGTCTAAGCCAATGGCTTTAGCGCAACTTAGAAACTTAGAAAGGAAACTTGTAAAACAGGAATATTTGGGACAACAATATAGAGCTTTTATGCAAGAATATTTAAACTTAGAACATATGAAACATAGCAACAGTGAACATGAAACGGATTGTTATTTACCGCACCACGGCATTCAACGGGAACTATCAACACCAACAAAATATAGAGTGGTATTTAATGCATCCGCCAAAACATCAACAGGGTACTGCCTGAACGATATTATGCACAAGGGACCAAACCTACAACAAGATTTGCAGTCATTACTATTGCGCTGGAGACAATATCCTATTGCATTCACCGCGGATATTGAAAAAATGTATCGACAAATAAGGATAGCAGACAGTGATCACCATTATCAGAAAATACTGTGGCGAGATTCCCTTGCGCAACCAATACAGTCGTTTCAACTAACAACGGTTACCTACGGCACAAAGGCTGCTCCCTTCCTGGCCATGATGACGCTGAAAAAACTAGCACAAGATGAGCAAAATAATTATCCGGAAGCATCCCGTGTGGTAGAACGGTCTCTATACATGGATGACGTCGTCCATGGGGTTTTCAAGGTCCCGGTCGGTAAGAAGCTAATAGGCGACCTAAACCAGTTATTGCAATCAGGAGGTTTTAAGCTCCATAAGTGGTCATCTAATAGCGCTCAGTTGTTAGAAAACATCACAACACAGAGTCAAGGCCAAGGACTATTTAACTTTAAAACAGAATCAACTTCTAGAACATTAGGTCTGTGTTGGGACGCTGAGAAAGACGTATTTACATTCAGTTGTGAATTTACAGAAACAAATACGAGACCAACAAAACGCAGCTTACTATCTAATATATCCAAACTCTTTGACCCGCTAGGCTGGTTGACTCCCTTGTCTACAAAATTAAAACTTCTTTTTCAAAAATTGTGGAAAACTAACACACATTGGGACGAAGAGGTATCGGATAACATTTGGCAGGAATGGTCCAAGTTAAAAGAAGATAGCCAAAACATAAAACATTTTAAAATACCAAGGTGGCTTTTATGCCAAGAAGAGGATACTATAGAGCTTCACGGCTTCTGTGATGCGTCAATGGAAGCGTATGCATGTGTTGTATATGCCCGTATAAAACATCAACAAAACATTAGTCTTATTGCCGCAAAAGCGAAACTTGTACCACACAAAAAGGTTATAACATTACCCCGCTTAGAATTATGCGGTGCGTTGTTGTTATCGAAACTTATAAATAAAATACAGGAAAGTTTAAATTGTAGAACAGAAATTTTTGGATGGTGTGACTCCATGGTGGTGTTAGGGTGGTTACAAGGTGAACCTAACCGGTGGAAACCATTTGTAGCTAACCGAGTACAGGCCATAACAAATATTATACCAACAAAATGCTGGCGCTATGTAAAGTCGGGAGAAAACCCGGCTGATTGTGCTAGTCGTGGCATCAATACTTCCCAACTGTTGGCTCATTCTTTATGGTTTCAAGGGCCAGCTTGGCTCCCAACCTATGACCAGACAAAGGGACAAGAACTAACATTTTATAAAACAGAAGAAGACATGAAAAACAGTAAACAAGTAAATTATATACAACAAAACAGTCCTAACATAATTGATAACTTATTACAACATTATAATTCATTTTATAAAATAACTCGTATATTAGCATGGATCGTCAGAGCATTGACTCCTGTTTCGCAACGTAAGCGCTTACCATCGTACCTAACATTAGAAGAATTACGAAAAGCTAAATTGACAATTGTGAAACACGAACAAACGAAACAATTTACAACGGATATAGAAAGTATTCGCAAACATGGCAAAATTAATTTGAAAAGCCAAATAATAAAATTAAATCCATTCTTAGATCAGAACGGTATTTTGCGTGTAGGAGGACGTTTAAGTAACGCGAACATGAATTACGAGGCAAAACATCCAAAAATTATCTCCCATAAGAGTCGTTTGGCAGAGCTTTTAATAGAACAAGCTCATCTGTTAACATTCCATGGAGGACCACGACTAACTATGGCCACACTCAGGCAACAATTTTGGATAACAAGTGGATACAACTCTGTGAAGAAACAAATAAGAAGATGTGTAATTTGTCGAAAGCAAGACGTTCAAAAACATTATCAGTTGATGGGAGACTTACCTGGAGCCAGAACCAAACCTGCCTCCCCCTTTTTTCATACCGGAGTGGATTACACAGGGTTTATGGATATAAAGATCAACAAGGGAAGAGGTGTTAAAACAAACAAAGGGTACGTGGCGGTCTTTGTTTGCATGGTCACTAAGGCGGTTCATCTGGAAGTGGTATCAGACCTTACCAGCTCTGCATTTTTAGCCGCCCTGAAGCGAATGGCAGCAAGACGAGGAACGCCGCACCATATATACAGCGACCAGGGAACAAACTTTATTGGTGCTAACAGATTATTACAGGAAGAGATGAACGAAATTAAACAAATTTTCAATGATAGTTTTATAACAGAAGTCACAGCGATGAACATTGAATGGCACTTTAATGCGCCATCGTGGCCAAACGCAGGCGGCTTATGGGAAAGAGCCGTGAAAAGTTTGAAATTTCATCTAAAAAGAGTTGTGGGAGAACAAAAACTAACATTCGAAGAGTTTTCTACACTATTAGCACAATTGGAAGCGTGTCTGAACTCACGACCCTTGTGTTCACTAACCGAAAACATAGAAGATTTGGATTACTTATCCCCCGCTCACTTTTTAACAGGAAGATCAGATTGAACAGTTATACAAACAAAAGAAGATGCCAGAACAAGGTGGCACTTAACAAACGGACTTTTTAAGGAAATTTGGAAAAAATGGAAACTTGAATATTTAAGCCAATTAACAGCAAGAGAAAAATGGTATAGACCTCAGAAAAACATGAAAATAGGGGACTTAGTTATTATACGGGAAGATAATATGCCTTCGGGTAAATGGGCAATGGGCAGAGTGGTTGAGCTACACCCTGGCAGTGATGGCTATGTCAGAGTAGTCACCATAAAAACAAAAAACGGCTTTCTGAAGAGACCGATAGTAAAACTTTCAATTTTACCCATCGAAACTTTGAGCGAGGAAGGTCAACCTAAGAGCTTATCTTCTGCTGAACAAGATTATAAGAAGCCTAGTCCCAAAATAAGAACACAAAAATCAAAAGTACCAAAATTGTCAAAAATAGCTATGGCGTTAATATTTTTTGTTACGTTGTGTGGAGCTGCACAAGGACAATACAACATTACTAAATTAGGAGACAATCAGTCACTATACTTTGACCCGATAAAAGAAGTTACGCTAGTTAAGGATACATGGAAATTAGTAGTATTTTATAATATGGCTCCTTACTGGAACGGAATGACAACATTTAAAAAAGCCATGACCTATCTTAATAAAACATGCATAACAATAAGCGCCACTCAGTGCAACCTGATAGTCCCGCAATTGTCGCACGAGTTCAACGAATTAAAATACTATAATACACTACTAATGACACAACAGGTGTCGGGTCACGAGCGACGACGGCGCGGGCTTATCAATGGGATTGGCTACGTGGCAAATTCTTTGTTCGGAGTATTGGACGAAAGATTCGCAGAAAAATATACCCAGGACATTGAACTTATAAGACGTAATGAAAAACATTTGTTAAGTTTATGGAAAAATCAAACATCAATTGTGGAGTCAGAATATAATATCTTGAAACGGACGGAAGAACTAATGAATAAACAAAACAATATTATTACTCAACATTTATTAAATGTCGATAAAACAGTTAACAAGATTCAACAGGAAATTGACAACATTACTGCAGTTCAACAGTTTACTTTAATGGCATTAGCAACGAACAATTTGTTCCTTAACCTAAAGAGAAGTCAAGATCTTCTGCTGGATATACTTACTGACGTACATCACGGTCAGTTCAACATACACTTGCTGATTCCGGAACAACTACAACAAGAGATCCGACTTATTTCGTCACAACTATCTACTGATGTCACCTTGCCTGTTGAACTATCTAACATTCGAAAAATTTACCCGCTCTTAAAGTTAAAGGCAAGGATAACAGAAGATTATTTCTTATTCGAAATAACATTCCCTCTTATTAATAGGGACAGATATAAATTGTATAAAATCGTTTCCATACCACATCAATTAGGCAACGATATGATACAATTTACACCAACATCAGAATATATCGCTACCGATTTAAAAAAGGATTCCTTCTTATCCCTAAGCGCTGATGACCTATCCACCTGTTTTGATCAAGAAGAGGAGTATATCTGTGATTTAAAGAAACCTATCTATCATCTGAGCAGCGATAACAACTTTTGTGAGATTGACAGAAATACCGAGAAGTGTAAAGTTACACAAACAAAATGTCATAATGAGTGGATACCACTAACTAACCCCTCACTCATGCTATATCACGTCTGCGGTAACTACACGATTAAAATAATTTGCAGTGATCAGGTCACTATTCAATGGTTGAGCCAGGCTGGCATTATACACTTAGAAAACGGCTGCTTACTTAAAGGTCATGACTATACATTCCATATACCGAAATATCACCAAAACAAACTGGACATTTCGGCAAACGTCGACGCGCCTAATGCTGACCAATTGAACTTCATCGTCAACACGACGATGCCTCTGGACAGCATCCAAAACATTACCGACACAAAGGAGGTACAAGAAGCCTTACATAAACTCCATCAGCGTATAAATGAGATGAGAGGGAGTCAAGTGGAGTTAGAAGAGAGCATCTCTCCGCATAACATACACCATTATGTGGTCAACTATGTGTTGGTCGCCGTGGCTGCGGTAGCAGCCGCCGCGCTGCTCTGGCGCTGGAGGCGACGTCAGCACGAGCAGGGCGCCCACATCACGGAAGACATCGAGATACGGCCAGTACGATCAGTGCAACAAGTGAGTGTCAGTGCGCGAAAACATAGGGTTGAACGACAACCCAGTGCCGATTATAGTGAAGTGAGTGAAAGGGTTCAAAAGACTGAAAACAAATCGTGCTCACCAATACCACGCACACGTCTAGGGACTAAAGTGGAACATTAGTAATTAATTAATGTAGGTACATACTTAATGTGATTGTAATATGTACCCTTCTATTATTTTCATTAATTATTTTAACTTTTTACTCTTTTATTTACAACATTTTATACTATTGTGTTATTTTAAAATTTTGCTATCATACTAATTATTGTAAACATGGTTTTAAGATCATTGTCATAACTGATGTATGTTTTCATCTAGTTCATCTTGTGGGCCCCGGAATATGTTCGGGTAACTGTAACCGAACACCTTATATTGTATGCATGCGCACATCAGCAATACCTAATGCTAATAAATTAACTAAAATTAATATCTAAATCAGTACTGCTTTTACTCGCGCGTGTACCGGGTGCCTACCGCGGCAAACTGTCGTACTCATCATTAACATTAACATTATTTTGTAACATTCTTTATAACATTTAACTATCCTAATTTATAATTAACATAACTTGTGTGTGAAGTAAATATATTCTTTACATTTCAAATAAACTTATTATCATTTCTCAACCCCACTACACTCCGCCACACCTGTACTTGCAAATTGTGGCCCCAAAGGAGGGTTTCACTACCCTGAAAACCGCGCGGCTCTACGACCAACGGTTACCGAGATATTTTGCTTCAAAGTTTTTCAAGATGGCGTCCGCGCAGTGTCAATTTCTTTAAAAATTTATATCTAGAGAACCGCTGATCGCAGAACAGCGTGCGACGGCTTCCCGTGTTGGCCCCTTCGAGATCTACACAAATCCGTCTCTTAGAGCAAAGTCAGGGGTCGACTCTATATAGAGTCCTACCTCATACCAGGAGGTACGCGTAATTGTGACTTACGCAGTAGCGAAAGCCGCGTCTTGCTACGACTTATAGGGCCGGAGTTATTAAAGTTTTAATATTTTCAAGATGGCCGCCAATATGGCCACCACTTGTCAAAATTTTTTCCTAAATCCGCAATTTTTGGTCTAGGACGACCGTGTTTGGGCTCTATTGAGAGGTCTTATTTATATCTATTGAATAGCCTAACACACTTGTTTTTAAAAATAACCCCTAATGTATGGGGTGCGAAAAACACACTTTTTTTACAAATATATTAAATAAAAAATACTAAAAATAGTCCTAAAAATCTAGAAAAATTTTAATAGCTTAATCTAACTATATACAATTTTTTCAGCAAGGTTCCGGTGAGATTAGACCAAGGGTTGCACCCCCACGTGTACACCCCTAATTTTCGAAAAATTTTTACAGCAAAACTACTGGGCCAAAAATTTTGAAATTTTATACTAAGCTAGACCTTGATAAATTCTATAGAACACAATAAAATAATAGGGGGGTCGTCGCTTTACTTTTTTATTTATTTAATTTTGAAATTTTTAGAAATATTAAAATTCAAATTTCACCGGAACCACTGACCTTAGAAGAATGTGCGAAGTACCGTTGAGTTGGTCTCGCTGTGCCGCGTCTAATGGTGTAATCAGCTTTCCCCTCACCTTGCTGGATCCAAAAACACGTGGCCACGTGGTCGAGGGTTTTTTGTAAATATTTCCGCGAGTTTCCGCAGGAAAAATCCAAGTCACGTGTCAAATTAAAGGGCTCCACAGGCCCCGTCTGGCGATATAAAAATATCAATAGGTTCTCGATCGCGTTCACGCAGCGTCTTCGTTCAAAGTTTTTTAAAACACAATTTTTCACTGTTTTCCACTTTTTCAATCACTTTTCACAATTTTCCACAAATCAAGATGCACCACCTTGTAGAGCGCACAATTGCGCAACTTTTGATGTATCGCACTTAACTATTCGTTGCGAAAAAACCACTTTTAGGATTTTTTAAAGACGGAGCACGGCAAAAACGTGGCGTTCTCGGCTAAGCGCACGGCGAGACTGGTTAGGTTAGGTTAGGTTAGGTTAGGTTAGGTTAGGAACGGGGGGTTCCCGCCTTGTCGTGGCGTGGGGGCTTAGTAGCCGTGGAACGTTTTTCCACGGTGAAGCTAAGAGGAACCAACAGGACGTCCCCTACATGACGTTAAACTGTAGCACGCCCTATGACATGGCGTAAAACTGTCCAAAAAAAAACTATGATGTCGGCAAAAAGTATTGTATTACCCCAGGAGGGTACCGGGCGTCTATCGCCCGGAGAATCCCTCACGGGGCGCTCGCGCTCCGTCAGCCCTTCGTATTCTGGGGAGGGCAACCGCCATCTTGTCAGCGCAGTGCCGCGCGAAAAATCGGGCACAGATTTGCCGGAGTCCGATACGGATTCCGTCTTGGTTTGCGTCTCAGGGACGCAGGAGAGGAAGAACAAGCGCAAGCGCCGCCCCCCAAAGATTCAGTCTGGATCTGGGGGAGATTCCAGCACAGCGCCGATGGCTAAAGTACCAGCCGTGCGGAGGGGCAGAGGCAGACCTGGCGCACCAATTGTCGGTCTAACATCCTTCGCAACAGAAACACCGACGCAGACGGCGGCTCTACCGAGGGCCCAAAATGTCTTCAACAGGCGGGAGTTGATCGCCCGCTCACGTGAAGAGGGAGAACGCGCTGCAGAAGACAGCGTAACGCAGCCTCTAGAGACGGTCCAGGTGCCTGGTCTTGGTACCGAACAGGCACCGGATCTCGTTCGATCCGCTGAAGACTCTGTGGCCGCCATCATTACGGTGGCCACAAAAAGTCGAAACCTCAAGGGCACTTTTGTTAGTGCCCTCAAAAAAGCGGCCTCTCACCTCCAGGAGGTGGTACAGACGCTGGCGGAGCGTACCACCTCAGAGGAGACAAAGTGTTTGAGGGCGGCCAACGACCGCCTAAAGGAGGAGGTCGCCGAGCTCCGCGCCGAGCTTGTCAAACTGAAGTCTGCCGTGCGGCAGACTCAAGCCGGTTCTGCCCCGGCAGAGGAGCAGCGCTCTTCATTAACTGACGCACAGCTGCGTCAAGTGATGGTTTCCGTCGGGACCATGCTTGACGCACGTCTGGGGAGTCTGGAGGCGAGGCTGCCTCTAGAACCACGCCTCCGTCCGCCGTTGGCTGCAGACAGACGTCAGCTGTCTGTGGGTGGAGGTTCGGCACCAGCCGGCAGGACCTTTGCGGCTATGGCATCGACGTCGGTGCCCACGGGTGCATCGGGATGCGGGACCCCGGGTGGAAAGAAGGTGCTTCCCAAAGCCCCTCCGAAGTCTCAGAGGGACTTTCCGCCCCTACCTTCAACGGCACCAGCGGGTTTTTCTCGCGTTTCGGCGCCTGTGCCAAGCAACAGGATGGTGGCACCCGGTCCTAGTGCGCGGGTGAGTACCTCTGCTGCCAGTAGCTCTGCGCCTACTGGTGAGGGTTGGCAGGCAGTCGGGGAGAGAGAAGAGGCTCAGCGCCAGAAGAGACGCGAGAAGAGGAGCGCTGCGAAAGTAGCGGCTGCCGCCAAAGAAGCGGCAAAGAAAAAGCCTGGGAGGCTCCAGCCGCCCAAGTCGGCCGCCGTGGTGATCACGGTGGCACCGGAGGCGTTGGAGCGTGGTCTCTCGTACGCATCCGTGTTCAAGCAGGCGCGGGAACGAGTCAGTGTAGCAGATTTGGGCCCTACTGGCGTAAGGACTCGTCTTGCTCGCACCGGGGCTCGAATTTTGGAGTTTCCCGGCGCTGACGGAAACAAAACGGCTGACGTCGTAGCCGAGAGGCTACGAGGTTTGTTTGCGGCGGAGGATGGCGTCAAAGTCGCCAGGCCCATCAAATGTGCGGAAGTGCGCATCTCCGGTCTGGACGACTCGGTGACACCTGACGAGGTCCGGGAGGCGATTATAGCTACCACTGGCTGCGCCCCGGAAGCCGTCAAGGTTGGCGCCATCCGCCCTGGTCCAGGGGGTGTTGGAGCTGTGTGGGCGCAATGCCCTGTCGTGGCGGCCAACGGTCTGGCCACTGCCGGCAGACTCCTTGTGGGTTGGAGTTCAGCTAGAGTCACCTTGCTAGCGGCCCGGCCAGCAAGGTGCTTCAAGTGTATGGCCACGGGGCACGTGCGTGCTACCTGTACCAGTAGCCTCGACTGCAGCGATCTGTGTTATCGCTGCGCTGGACCAGGGCACAGAGCGACGGACTGTACCGCCGCTCCCCGCTGCCCTATATGTGCAGCGGCCAATCGGCCCGCCAATCACGCGATGGGGCGTGAGGGATGCAAGCCGCCCTCTCAAGCTTTTAAGCCCAAGCCGGGAACCAGCCAATTGACCCCGGCTGCTTCCGGTATTACTCGACCGCCGTCGCGGATGGAGGAGGACATCGCAACAGTGTCCCAATAATGGACGACTCTTACACCCTCCTTCAGGCGAATCTTAACCACTGTGCTGGTGCGCAGGACCTTTTCCTGCAATCCATGGCAGAGTGGTCGATAGGCGTGGCTGTAGCCGCGGAGCCGTATTACGTTCCTCCCCGTCCAAACTGGGTGGGTGACTGGGACAGCTCCGTGGCAATCGTCAGCTCCACGGCACCTCGTTCCCCGCCCTTGTCGCCCAGAGACAAGGGCTCGGGATACGTCGCTGCCGAATGGGGCGGAATCCTGCTCTACGGAGTGTATTTCTCCCCCAACCGGAGTCTGGCAGATTTCGAGGCCTTCCTTACATCCCTGGAGGCCTCGATACGGCGTTTGGCACTGCCTCGTGTTTTAGTTCTGGGGGACTTTAACGCGAAATCGGAGGCGTGGGGATCCCCTAGGACTGACGCCCGCGGCAGAGCGGTCGAGGAGTGGGCTGATTCGGTGGGCCTCTGTCTCTTAAACAGAGGCACCGCCAATACGTGCGTTAGGCAGCGGGGTGGGTCGATAGTGGACCTTTCGTTCGCTACCCCTGCCGTCTCAGCACGCGTAAGAAACTGGCGCGTCTTGGAGGAGGTCGAGACTCTCTCGGACCATTTGTACATCCGAGTAGAGCTCTCCCGGAGCACCCAGGACCCCAGTAGGAGTCACATGACAGGCAGAGCTTCCCGGTTTCCGCGGTGGGCTGTGGGTGGTTTGAATAGGGACCTACTGGCGGAGGCAGCCATCGTTCAGGCTTGGCTGTCCTCACCACCTCCCTCCGAGGGAGTAGACGCTGCGGCTACCTGCGTTAGCAGTGCTTTTACGCAGATCTGCGATGCGGCAATGCCGCGTGTCCGACGTCGGC
This sequence comes from Parascotia fuliginaria, assembly GCA_963082885.1. Classification (NCBI taxonomy): domain Eukaryota; kingdom Metazoa; phylum Arthropoda; class Insecta; order Lepidoptera; family Erebidae; genus Parascotia; species Parascotia fuliginaria. The sequence goes on along the minus strand of OY720199.1, from coordinate 67,153 downwards.
CTCCCAGGAGGGAGGTCTATTGGTGGTCTCAGGAGTTGGCGGATCTCCGTGCAATCTGTATCCGTGCCCGAAGGTCCTACACCCGCAGCCGGCGGCGTCGCCGCGATGACGATAGGGATGGCCAGCTGTACGAGGCTTACCGCACTTCTCGGGAGGCCCTCAAGCTGGCCATCTATCGCGCCAAAGAAAACGCAAGAAAGCAGATGCTGGAGGGACTCGACCGTGACCCCTGGGGCCGCCCTTACCGCGCGGCGCTAAACAAGCTCCGCGTGCGGGGTCCCCCCCTTACCGAGTCTCTCCAGCCCAGCTTCCTCACGCAAGTGGTCGAGGGTCTCTTCCCGCAACAGGCGGAGCACGTGCCTCCGGCGATGGCCGCTCAGGCTGAAGTCTGGGAGGCCCGTGAAAATGCTCCACCTGTCACAGATGCGGAGTTGAGGGCGGCTGTTCAGCGAATTCGTTCTAAGAACACCGCCCCTGGGCCGGATGGCATTCCGGCCCGTGTGTTGGCACTGATCCTTTACCACATGGGGGGCCGCCTCAGGGACCTCTTCGACGCCTGCCTGGTGTCTGGAAGGTTCCCTGAGTCCTGGAAAATGGGGAAGCTGGTGCTCCTACCCAAGCCGGGAAGAGCCTTGGACTCATTTGCAGCCTACAGACCCATCGTGTTGCTGGATGAGGCGGGTAAATTGCTGGAGAGAATTCTCGCTGCCCGCATCGTCCGGCACCTAAACGAGGTCGGCCCCGATCTGTCGAGCGCCCAGTTTGGTTTCCGTGCCGGACGTTCGACGGTCGACGCCATTTTAGCGGTGAAGGCCGCGGCGGAGGATGCTGTAGGCTCCGGAGGTGTGCTGTTGGCGGTGTCACTGGACATCGCCAACGCATTTAACAGTCTGCCATTCAGCACTATCGGGGAGGCGCTCCGGTTTCATGGAGTGCCCGCATACGTCAGGTTGCTGGTGGCAGACTACCTCGAGCGACGGAGCGTCCTGTACGAGGACCGAAATGGAGGCGTCACGCGCAAGGTGATTACGGCCGGTGTTCCACAGGGGTCTGTTCTTGGCCCTCTCCTGTGGAACATCGGCTATGACTGGGTCCTGCGTGGTACCCTTCCCCTCGGGCTGAGCGTATTCTGTTACGCTGATGATACACTTGTCGCAGCCCGTGGTGGTAACTTTCAAGAGGCGGCCCGCCTGGCCACCATTGGTGTCTCTCAGGTGGTCGAGCGTATTGAGGCGCTAGGGCTTAGGGTGGCCCTTAATAAGACCGAGGCCCTTCTGTTCCATGGGCCCCGCCGCGGTCCACCCGCTGGCGCCTCGATAGTAGTTGGTTCGGTCCTCGTACGGATGCAAGCCCAGATAAAGTATCTGGGCTTAGTGTTGGATGGGCGATGGCTCTTCGACGAGCACTTCGGCCAACTAGCGCCGAGGCTGGAGGGGGCTGCGTCCGCCTTGGCACGGCTGTTGCCAAACCTGGGCGGTCCCAGCGTCACCTGTCGTCGGCTTTACGCGGGGGTGGTCCGGTCGATGGCGCTTTACGGCGCACCGGTGTGGGCAGAGTCTCTGACCACCCAGAATAGGCTGCGACTGTGCAGACCGCAGCGTGTCATGGCGATCAGGGCCATACGCGGCTACCGCACCGTGTCGGCAGACGCGGCGTGTGCATTAGCCGGAACACCCCCGTGGGATTTGGAGGCGGAAGTGCTCGCCGATGTGTATAGGCGTGCAGTTCAAGTTCGGGCAGAAAGGCGGTCTCCTCTGCCCGAACAAATTCGCGAGTGGCGCGAGGCCGCCCGCGTGGCCATGATGGCCAGGTGGTCCACTCGGCTGGAGACACCGCGCGCCGGTTTTAGGACCGTGGAAGCGCTCCAGCCGATTCTGTCGTTGTGGGTTGGGAGGCAGCACGGGACCCTTTCCTTCCGACTGGCGCAGGTGTTGACCGGGCATGGTTGCTTCGGTCATTACCTGCACAAAGTTGCGAGGAGGGAGAGGTGTTCTGCCTGCCACCACTGTGACTGCGACGACGACTCGGCGCAGCACACACTGGAGTCTTGTCCGGCGTGGGCGTCTCAGCGTCGGGACCTCGTCGCAGTCATCGGCGTCGATCTGTCGCTGCCGGCCGTGCTTCGCTCCATGGCCGGTAGCGATAGATGTTGGAGTGCGATCGCATCCTTCTGTGAGGACGTCATCTCGCAGAAGGAGGCGGCGGAGCGGCTCAGGGAGGAAAGTCTTCTCGCTGATCCGATCCGCCGCCGGCGAACGGGGCGCCGTCGGCGCGCATACGCGCACGCGATGCCGCCTTAGTGGGGTTGCCGGTGGGGGAGCGGGGCCTATCACCCCTATCCGCAACCTTCCATGTAGGGACAGCGTTCCTGGTGTACCCGGACGCTGTCACAGGTGTTGGTGCCCGCACGGTGCGGGCTGGCGCTGGGTAGGCCGCTGATGTAGTATCAAGTTCCGGCGGCCTATCCGTTAAGGCGAAAGCAGGTGCACAGGGGGGTTTTAGTCGGTATTTCGGCCACCTACCATCTTAGGCCAGCGAGTCCGACATAGCCGCCTCGTTTCCCCGGACGAGGAGGTATGCGTAAATGCATTTCCCCTCTTAAAAAAAAAAAAAAAAAAAAAAGGTTAGGTTAGGTTAGGTTAGGTTTTGGTTGGGCGACCGGGACGGCCTGGTCGCAATCACATCGCGGTCTTCCACAGACTCCCCTCCCCTCTCGCTCTTAGAGAGGGGACCGGGATACGTGGCCGCCGCGTGGGGGAATGTGGCCCTAGTTGGGGTCTATTTCTCCCCAAACCGCCCCCTCTCAGACTTTGAGGACTTCCTCGAGGTCCTCACTGCAGTCGTGGGGAGGGTGGTGCCGCGCCAGGTCGTCGTGTTGGGCGACCTGAACGCCAAGTCGGCGGCCTGGGGCAACCCGGCTGCCTCATGTGACGTCCGGGGACGCGCCGTCGAATTTTGGGCGGCGTCATGCGGTGTGTCCCTCCTCAACAGGGGGGACGGAGGAACTGGCGGGGCTCCGTGCCGCCTGTGTGGCGGCCAGGCGGGCCTACACGCGGAGCCGCCGACGCAGCGCCCGTAGTCAGTCGGACGAGGACCGCCTCTATGCCTCGTACCGAGAGGCGAAGACGGCCCTCAAGACGGCTATGTGCGCTGCCAAGGACTCGGCGAGAGGCGAGATGCTGGAGGATCTGGACAGGGATCCCTACGGGAGACCATACAAGGCGGCGCGGAACAAACTGCGCCCCCATGGTCCCCCTCTGACGGAGACTCTCGAGCCGGCGCTGTTAGATGGGGTGGTACGGTCCTTGTTCCCGCGCAGGACCGACTTCACCCCACCAACGATGGACCCTCCGCCGCATGCGGCCCCACCGGAGGAAGAGGTCCCTCCGGTGACTGCGGAGGAGTTCCACGCGGAGGTCCTCAGCCTCCGCGCCAAGAAGACGGCCCCTGGACCGGACGGCGTCCCTGCTCGGGTGCTGGCCATAGCTGCCACTCAAATGGAGGACAGGTTTCGGGACCTTTTCAGCGCGTGCTTTACGGCTGGAAGGTTCCCGAAGCCTTGGAAGGAGGGGCAGCTGTGCTTCCTCCGTAAAGAAGGACGCCCAGTCGATTCCCCCTCGGCATACCGGCCCATCGTTCTTCTCGATGAGGTCGGTAAAATGTTCGAGGGGATCATCGCCGGCCGGCTCAACAACCATCTGCGGGGAGTGGGGCCGGACCTGTCGGACGCCCAGTTTGGTTTCCGACATGGCCGGTCCACCATCGATGCGTTGGACTTACTCAGGGGCCAGGTGAAGGAGGCAGTAGTAGTACTCGGGGCGGAGTGTTGGCGGTGTCATTCGACATAGCCAACGCCTTCAACTCCGTGCCCCACTCGACTATATTGGGGGCACTCCGATATCACGGGGTGCCTCAGTACTTGAGGGCCCTCCTGGCCAACTACTTGGAGGACCGCGAGGTCCTCCTCGTAGACAAAATGGCCATAATGAGGCGGTATTGCGCGGAGTCCGGCGTTCCACAGGGGTCGGTGCTGGGGCCCACCCTGTGGAACATCGGGTTTGATTGGCTCCTGCGGGGAGCCCTCCTCCCGGGCACGAGTGTCATATGCTACGCGGATGACACTCTCCTCACTGCCCGGGGGAGGAATTTCAGGGAGGCGGCCAATTTGGCGTCGGCTGGCGGATCCTTGGTCGCAGGGAGGATCCGCCGCCTTGGGTTGAGGGTAGCGCTGAATAAGACCGAGGCCGTGTTCTTCCACGGGCCTCGGCAGCGCTGCCCTCCTGACGCCCACATAGTCGTGGAGGGCGTCAGTATAGGGGTCCGGCCCCAGATGAAGTATCTGGGCCTGGTGCTGGACAGCAGGTGGCGCTTCGGCCCGCACTTCAGTGGGCTGTTTTTGCGCCTGCTGAAAGCCGCTGACGCCCTCTCGTGGCTCCTCCCCAACCTGGGAGGGCCCAGCGCACGATGCCGGCGTCTGTATGCCGGCATCCTGCGGAGCATGGCCCTGTATGGGGCCCCCATCTGGGCGGACTCCCTCCACAGGAGGGAGAATGCCACCGCTCTCCGCAGGCCACATAGGGCCATTGCACAGCGGGTGGCGAGGGCCTACCGCTCAGTGGGCTTTTCGGCGGCGTGCGCACTGGCGAGCACCCCTCCTTGGGAGCTCGAGGCGTGGGTCCTCGCCAGAGTGTACGAGTGGGCGGCGCGCCGAAAGGCGCTCGGAGAGCGCCCCGTTGCGGAGGAGCGGGAGGCCGTGAGGCGGGAGGCGAGGGACGCCATCGTCGTCCACTGGACGGACGACCTCGCCACCGCCACCTTTGGCCGCCGGACCCTGGACGCGCTCGGGCCAGTTCTGCGGGAATGGCTCGAGCGGCCGCACGGTTTCCTCTCGTTTCGTCTTGTGCAGGTGCTGTCAGGGCACGGCTGCTTTGGCTCGCACCTGCACAGGATCGGGAGGGAGGAGACCCCGGCGTGCCACGACTGCGGCGCGGCGGAGGACACAGCGCAGCACACCCTCGAGGTCTGCCCGGCTTGGTCTGAGCCGCGCCGCAGTCTGATTGCGGAGATCGGCCAGGACCTCTCGCTTTCCGGCGTAGTTCGTTCCATGCTGGGAAGCGAGGGGGCTTGGGCTGCGGTCGCCTCCTTTTGCGAGGACGTCGTTTCGCAAAAGGAGGCGGAGGAGCGCGCGCGGGAGGACGACCCTCTCGCTGCGCCGCTCCGAAGGCGAAGAAGAGGTCGGAGAAGACGCCACCTTCTCCCTCCTTGCGGTGGTGATGGGCGGGCGATAGGCGCGGGGGCGCCTGCGCTCGCATTGCACTCCACACCACCTCCGCCGGACATTCCCGACCCTCCCCCCATGGGGAGGACGTGAGGGGCCCGCCATGAAGGCGGGCAATCGTCGGAGGGGGACTGGACGTAAAGGCTACGCCGGTTTCCCAGTTCCCCCCCAGTCAGACGATGCGGGAATGCCGCTGGGTCGTTTTAGTGGGTATACCGGGCTGCCAGCCCGGGGAGTCCCACATAACCCCCCATTCCCCCAAATGGGCGGGTATGCGTAATTGCATTTTTCCCAGCGCAAACAAAAAAAAAAAAAAAAAAGGTTAGGTTAGGTTAGGTTAGGATAGGTGGGGGCTGCGAGGAAGAAAACCTCTATAAAAAATTACCCTAGGAAGGGCCTGGCATGCATTCTGCTGCCAGGCATTTCATCTCGTAATCCTGACCCAACGGTGTCGGGAGCGAGGGCCGCCACCCTTCGGGGTGGGGGCTGCGAGGAATAAAACCTCTATAAAAAATTACCCTAGGAAGGGCCTGGCATGCATTTGCTGCCAGGCACTTCATCTCGTAATCCTAACCCAGCGGTGTTGGGGGCGAGGGCCGCTACCCTTCGGGGTGGGGGCTGCGAGGAAGAAAACCTCTATAAAAAATTACCTCAGGCGGGCCTGGCATGCATCCTTGCTGCCGGGCATCGTGTCAGGGGCGACGGACTTGTTCTGATGCAGACAACCGTTCGGCCCGACCCGTAATCCTGAACGGACAGGGATGGGGGTCTTCGGACCGCGTGGAAGAAAACCACTATAAAAAATTACCCGAAGCTCAAGCTTGGCGCCGGCCAGGGGCTGCATGGCCGAGGGGAACTCGGTCCCAAGGCGTCACCGAGGGAACTCAGGGTGAGTTCCGCCCTGAGTTCCTTCGGGTTCTCAAAAACCCTCGAGGGAACCCACCCTCGTTAATAAAAGTAACTAAAATCATGCATAAGACGAAAGGTAATACAACTACCCAGGTGGGTTCCGTCTGCACCGCAGACGGGGAATCCCACACCGGCGGAGTCCCGCCGGTCAGCCCCCATCGTATTCTGGGGGGGGGCAACCAATCGTCCCGCTGTTTCAGGATGTAACAGCAAAACAAAAGACCCGGAGGTGCTGCGCACGCCCAGTCCTGCGCGCCCGGGCAGTACACAGTCGTGTAGTATGGAGGAGTTAGGCGCGCTGTCTTCGGGCAGCGAGCCGATGATCGTCGCGGAGGGTGGCGCTCCATCCAGGGAGTTCTGGAGGAAGCGCTCCCACACCGACGAGAGCAACCCGGGGTCGGATTCGGCCTCGGGTTCGGAGGAGGCGCCGGTTGGCTCGCGCACCAGAGCCTCAAAGCGTGGACGGGGCCAGGGTGCCCTAACCCACGGGAAATATGTCGGTGTAGGCCAGGCCCGCAAGGAGGCGGCAGAGGCCAGGCGCGCGGCGGCCAAGGAGGCTGAGGAGGCTGACTCGGACCGCCGTATCGCCGAGGTCACCCAGCGGGTCACGGCCGACAGGGCATCCCGGCTGTCGGCGGCGTTGGCGGACCCCTCCGACGTGGAGGAGCTCTCGGCTGGTGCCTTAAAGGAGCGCTTGGAGGTCGCGGTAGGTGCAATTCGCACCATTGCCAAGATCTCCAAGCACCTGAAGGGCACCAGCAGTTCTGCCTGCTGCCGCTCGACCGGGTCCTGCGAAGAAGAAAACAGGAGGACCGGCGCCTGCGCAGGCTGCGACTCCCGCTCCCAGGTCCGGAGAGGGCGGATGGGAGAAGGCGGGAGCCAAAAGAAAGCAGCAAAAAAAGAAGAAGAAGGCAGCGAGGAAGGCCGCTAAGAAGCAGGCGGCACTACGCGCTCCCCGCTCGGCTGCAGTAGTACTTACACTGCAGCCGGCGGCTGTCGAGAGGGGGGTGACGTACGCCAAAGTATTGGCCACGGCTAAGGCCCAAATAGACCCTGCCCAACTGGGTATAGCGGCGGGTCTTCGGTGTAAGACCACCCGCACCGGAGCCCGTCTGCTGGAGATACCCGGCACCACCAGTGGCGACAAGGCGGACGCTCTCGCCGGGAAGTTGAGGGTGCTGTTCCCGGCGGAGGACGTTCGAGTCTCCAGGCCGATTAAGACCGCGGACCTTCGCGTGTCGGGCCTGGATGACTCCGTCGCGGCGGGCGAACTGGTCGCCGCCGTCGCAAGGGATGGGGGCTGTGCTCCAGAGCTCGTGAAGTCCGGCGAGGTAAAGCCGGACCGCAGCGGGCTGGGCACGGCCCTTGTGAGCTGTCCCGTGGCGGCGGCCAAGAAGCTGGCCGACGCCAAACGCCTGTTGGTGGGCTGGGTCTCCGCCCAGGTCAGGCTGCTGGAGGCCAGGCCGACCCGATGCTTTCGGTGCCTGCAGATTGGCCACGTAGGTGCTGGCTGCAAGGCGGAGGACCGCAGTGGGTGCTGTTTCCGCTGCGGTCAACCCGGGCACAAGGCCGGCACCTGCGAGGACGCGCCGCACTGCGTGGTGTGTGCGGCGGCAAGCAGGCCGGCGGATCACCGGGTCGGCAGGGCCTGCAACAGGCCGGCCAAAAAGAAGGGCAAAGGGCCAAAAGCCGTGGCCAAGCCACGCCAGCCGGTTTGCTGGCTGGCGGCAAAAATGCTGATCGTCCCGAGGAGGGAGCGGAGATGGACTGCCAGTGATGGCTCCACTCCGCTTCCTCCAGGGGAATATAAACCACTGCGCCAGGGCTCAGGACCTCCTCCTGCAGACCATGGCGCAGTGGAACATAAATGTGACGGTGGTCGCCGAGCCGTACTACGTTCCACCCCGGGATGACTGGGTGTCGGACGGGGATGGCTCGGTGGCCATCATGTCGTCGCCCACAGTGCCCCTCGTTTGCTGTTCGAGGGGCCAGGGCTTTGTGGCAGCGCGCCTGGATAGCGTCCTCGGGGACTTCAATGCCAAATCCTTGGCTTGGGGTTCCCCGGCCACGGACGTCAGGGGTGAGGTGCTCGAGGAGTGGGCCGTGGCACACGGTCTACTCGTTCTCAACCGGGGAGCCGTAAACACGTGCGTGCGTCAGCGGGGCGGGTCGATTGTCGATCTCGCCTTCGCCAGCCCCGCACTAGCCCGCCGTGTTGTGGACTGGCGCGTCATCGAGGAGGTGGAGACTCTGTCGGATCATTTATACATCCGATTCGACGTCTCCACCGAAAACCATGGCGCGCCGGCCAGAGCGGCCCCGGGAGAGAACAGTCCGCGTTGGTCTTTGAGACAACTGGATCGGGAGGCGCTCCTGGAGGCTTCCATCGTTCAGGCCTGGGTGAGAGCACCGGACAGGCCTGAGAACATCGAGATGGAGGCCGAGTGGTTCCGGGAAGCGATGTCGCAAATTTGCGACGCGGCGATGCCGCGGGTCCGACGCAGACCCGCGAAGCGTCAGGTGTACTGGTGGTCGCAGGAGATCGCGCAACTGCGTCGCGACTGTGTCGCGGCGCGCCGCCAGTACACCAGACACCGCAGGAGGCGTCGCCGCCCTCCCGATGCCGAGGCCAGGGAGGCAGAACTGTACGAGGCGTACAGAGCAGCCAAAAAACGGCTGCAAGTGGCCATCTCGCGGGCTAAAGATCAGGCCCGCGAGCAGTTCTTGGAGGCTCTGGACCGTGATCCGTGGGGGCGCCCATACCTTTTGGTACGGGGCAAACTTCGCCCGTGGGCGCCTCCACTGTCCCAGAGTCTCCAGCCACAGCTGCTGGAGGAGGTGGTGGCTGCTCTGTTCCCTCAGAGGGCGGAGCACCCTCCTCCGCTGATGGTTCTGCCTCCCATGGCTCCCAACGCGGACGACGACGACGTACCCGAAGTGACCCGGGTAGAGCTTCGAGCTGCGGTGAAGAGGCTTCAAGCCAAAAACACCGCGCCAGGACCGGACGGCATTCCAGGCCGTGCGTGGGTCCTGGCCCTTCGGGAGCTCGAGCCCCGACTGTTAGGGCTCCTCAGTGCGTGCCTTGAGGAGGGCCGATTTCCGCTGCTGTGGAAAACCGGCAAGCTGGTCCTCCTCAAGAAGGAGGGGCGCCCGGCGGACTCTCCGTCCGCCTACCGGCCCATTGTGCTTCTCGACGAGGTGGCGAAGCTCTTCGAGCGTATCGTCGCTAGCCGCCTCGTCGAGCATCTCAGGGAAGTAGGGCCGGATTTGGCGGACAACCAGTTTGGTTTCCGCCGCGGGCGCTCCACCGTGCATGCAATCATGCGCGTGAGGAGTCTGGCGGAGGACGCGTTGTCCCGGGGCGAGGTGGTGTTGGCGGTGTCGCTCGACATCGCCAACGCGTTTAACTCCTTGCCCTGGAGTTGCGTCAGGGAGGCACTCGTGTACCATCGGGTGCCGACCTACCTCCGCCGCATTGTCGGGGCCTATCTTAGTGATAGAGCGGTAGTTTACCCGGGTCGCAATGCTCTCGGTCGGCGAGAGATGACCTGCGGTGTTCCACAGGGATCGGTCCTTGGTCCGCTCCTGTGGAACATCGGTTATGACTGGGTCATACGAGGCGTCCTTCTCCCTGGTGTCGTCGTGACTTGTTATGCCGACGACACCCTTGTCACGGCTCGGGGGAAGGATTACAGGCGCGCTGCCATTTCAGCTACGGCTGGTGTCGCGCAGGTCGTGGGTCGCATCCGGCGGTTGGGTCTCGAGGTGGCCCTGGCCAAATCGGAGGCCGTTTGTTTTCACGGTCCCCGAAAGGGGCCACCTCAGGGCTCCCACATTATTGTTGGGGGCGTACGGATCGGCGTCGAGTCGACGCTGAGATATCTCGGCGTCGTCCTCGACAGCCGGTGGAATTTTGTCGAACATTTCCGCCGGCTGGCGCCCAAATTATTGGGCGCCGCCGCCGCCCTGGCGAGGCTGCTCCCCAACCTCGGGGGGCCCAGCTCAACCTGCCGGAGACTGTATGGACCGGGGACTGTGTGTCTCATAGGCCGGGAGCAGACGTCCGTCTGCCACCATTGCGGGGTCTGCCCGCGCGACACGGCGCTCCACACAACTCTCGCTGCCGGCCGTGGTTCTGTCCATGGTCCGCAGCGAGAGGGCTTGGGAGGGGGTCGCCAAGAGAGCGTGTTTGCAAAGTGCAAGCTCAGTTTGCAAGTTAATAAACCGCTGCTGCACTGTAGTGCAGAGCTCAGCCATATTTTTATATAGACGGAGACGGCAAATGACAGCACACACATACCTACCCAACACAAAGGAAAGAAGCAGCTAATACAAAGACGACACAACAAGGAGGACAACAAACGGATCGAAACAAAAACAACAAGTACCCCTCCATCGTGCACACTGCACAGGCCGACACTGGAAGCCGACCACGGCGCTTTACCAACTTCTCCCTCGAAACGGAGGGAGGCTGCTAACGGCACCTTTCTCTGGCTTGCATTTATCACAATGTAGTCCAAGAGAAAGGGCCGTGCAGGTCCTGGACTGCGCCGTGGTGCGGTGCTGGTGAATGTAGAGTGCGGACTGTACAGTATGCACAAACGGACCACGCACGGCAAGCTTGTGTATCTGGGCCGTGCACCGGCAGCCTCGCTCCAGTGGGGCACCTTAGCAATAGGCCACTGCTGACCTTGCCAAGGTGTCCCACTTTCTCCGGACTGGGCACTGCGAATCGAAGGCGTTGTGCCCTGTGTCAGGACACCCGGCCTTCGTGCAATTGCAGCAGGAGGGCCGCTCCGCAAGCTTCTCCTTGCACGCATCTTTGCGGTGCGGCCCCCCGCAATGGCTGCACACGTCCTCGGTGTCCTGACACAGCCGCCTTGTGTGCCCGTAACCTAAGCACCGAGAGCACTGCACCAGGGGGGACTGGTCCTCGACTCTGACCCGCTGGAGGTCAATATGGACGGCCCCGGCCCCCGTCAGGCAGCCCCACAATCGGGGTGACACCTTCACCACGATGTGGGCCACCAACGGGTTCCTGGTCCTCTTCCGATATCGGACCTCCATCCGGTCATCGTCCCCGCTGATGTCCTTGAGGAGGTGCTTGTTCTGCGCCCTTAGCGCCTTCAGCACCTCCTCATCGCTGTTGTAGGACATTACGTCCTTAAGGACGATCAGCGGGTCCCTGCCTGCAATGCTCTCAATGTGTAGGTCCTTTCCATTTGCCCGGAGCTTGGTCTTCACACGTTCAAGCTCTTCTGCCGATGCACAACCCAGGATCACTCTTTGGTCCTTGACCTTTCTAAGTCTGTCCACCTGGACCCCTTCTTTTATAGCCTCTGCGGCGCTTCTAATTTTTGCTACAACTTGGTCACCGGTGTCGATTGTGTTGATTTCAACCACCGGATCCTTGGCCAATGTCTCAACCTTCCCACCACGTTCGGCCGCCTGCTCCTTCACAATCTGATACAGCCTATCAACGGCCTCCAGCACGTCGTTCTTGATGTCAGTGCGGAGGTTGCGGCTGTTGTTGATTTGGGTTTTAGCCCTTATCAACAACGCCTTGGCCTCCGCGAGACGGCTGGGATGTTTCGGTTTGGTCTCCTTGACGACCGGAGCCGGGGCCGCCTTGTTTGTGCCAACGCGGACGACGACGACGTACCCGAAGTGACCCGGGTAGAGCTTCGAGCTGCGGTGAAGAGGCTTCAAAAAAAAAAAAAAAAAAGCCAAAAACACCGCGCCAGGACCGGACGGCATTCCAGGCCGTGCGTGGGTCCTGGCCCTTCGGGAGCTCGAGCTCCGACTGTTAGGGCTCCTCAGTGCGTGCCTTGAGGAGGGCCGATTTCCGCTGCTGTGGAAAACCGGCAAGCTGGTCCTCCTCAAGAAGGAGGGGCGCCCGGCGGACTCTCCGTCCGCCTACCGGCCCATCGTGCTTCTCGACGAGGTGGCGAAGCTCTTCGAGCGTGTCATCGCTGGCCGCCTCGTCGAGCATCTCAGTGAAGTGGGGCCGGATTTGGCGGACAACCAGTTCGGTTTCCGCCGCGGGCGCTCCACCGTGCATGCCATTATGCGCGTGAGGAGTCTGGCGGAGGACGCGTTGTCCCGGGGCGAGGTGGTGTTGGCGGTGTCGCTCGACATCGCCAACGCGTTCAACTCCTTGCCCTGGAGCTGCGTCAGGGAGGCACTCGTGTACCATCGAGTGCCGACCTACCTCCGCCGCATTGTCGGGGCCTATCTGAGTGATAGAGCGGTAGTTTACCCGGGTCGCAATGCTCTCGGTCGGCGAGAGATGACCTGCGGTGTTCCACAGGGATCGGTCCTTGGTCCGCTCCTGTGGAACATCGGTTATGACTGGGTCATACGAGGCGTCCTTCTCCCTGGTGTCGTCGTGACTTGTTATGCCGACGACACCCTTGTCACGGCTCGGGGGAAGGACTACAGGCGCGCTGCCATCGCAGCTACGGCTGGGGTCGCGCAAGTCGTGGGTCGCATCCGGCGGTTGGGTCTCGAGGTGGCCCTGGCCAAATCGGAGGCCGTTTGTTTTCACGGTCCCCGAAAGGGGCCACCTCAGGGCTCCCACATCATTGTTGGGGGCGTACGGATCGGCGTCGAGTCGACGCTGAGATATCTCGGCGTCGTCCTCGACAGCCGGTGGAATTTCATTGAGCATTTCCGCCGGCTGGCGCCCAAGTTATTGGGCGCCGCCGCCGCCTTGGCGAGGCTGCTCCCCAACCTCGGGGGGCCCAGCTCAACCTGCCGGAGACTGTATGGAGGGATCGTGCGGTCCATGGCCCTATACGGAGCGCCCGTATGGGCTGCCAACCTGGCAGCCCGGAACGTTGCCGTATTGCGGAGGCCGCAACGGGCCATGGCCGTGCGCATGGTGCGCGGCTACCGCACGATCTCCTACGAGGCTGCGACCCTATTGGCCGGATCCCCGCCCTGGGACCTGGAAGCCGAAGTCCTCGCGTCGTTATTCCGATGGCGCGAGGAGGCGGCGGAGCGGGACCTGCGACCTCTGCCTCGAGAAATCGAGGCGCAGCGGTCCCAGCTCCGCACAGTCCTAGTGGCGGAGTGGAAGGCGCGACTTGCGCGACCAAGTGCAGGGCACGCCACGGTGGTGGCGGTAAGTCCCGTCCTCGAGGAGTGGCTGGAGAGGAGGCACGGCGTCCTCACGTTCCGGCTGACACAGGTACTCACCGGTCACGGGTGCTTCGGCACGTACCTGTGTCTCATAGGCCGGGAGCAGACGTCCGTCTGCCACCATTGCGGGGTCTGCCCGCGCGACACGGCGCTCCACACGCTCGTGGAGTGTCCAGCGTGGGCGGACCAGCGCCGCGACCTAGTTGCGGCGCTCGCGACGGCCCAGCTCTCGCTGCCGGCCGTGGTTCTGTCCATGGTCCGCAGCGAGAGGGCTTGGGAGGGGGTCGCCTCCTTTTGTGAGCAGGTAATGCTCGCCAAGGAGGCGGCCGAGCGGGAGAGGGAGCTGACCACCTTGCTCCCCGCCCGTCGCGTCCGCCCCGGACGTCGCCGTGGGGCGCTCCGGGATCTCCAGCCACCGTAGGAGGATGCCTGCGGGCGGCGATTGGGCAATCGCCGCTCGAACAGCACAGGCCCGAGAAGGCGGCGTACGTGTTCCACGAACGCCTCTCGATGGAGGAAGGGGGGCTAGGCCCCCCCCCAAATCAGACGGGGCCCGCTCACGTTGAGCGGGCCGTGGCCCGTCGGGGTCGCGGATGAATGCGCGAGCGTCTCCCGTGGCCCCGGCACTCTGGCCGTCTGGAGGAACACCGTGGTTTTTAGTCGGTATGCCGGTCGCTGTCTCATTGTGGCCGGAGAGTCCGACATAACCCCCGCCTCGCCCAAGCGGGTGCGTACTCGTAATGAGTTTCCCACGAAAAAAAAAAAAAAAAGGTTAAGGCAAGAAGACGGTGCCGGCCGCCTCTGCCATCCCCGCCACCATGACCCGCAGTCAGTCGCAGACTGGCGGGGGTAAGAAGAAGGGGAGGGGGAAAGGGGGGAATAAGGGCAAACTTGTTCCCCCAAAGACCGCAGCCGTCGTGGTGACGCTCACCGCGGAAGCTGCGGAGCGGGGTGAGACGTACGCATCCGTATTGCTGCGGGCGCGTGCCAATGCCGAGCCCACCCAACTGGGTATAGGCAAAGTTTCTTGCAGGCGGACCCAAACCGGGGCTCGAATCTTCGAGTTCCTGGGGCCGGGGGAAGGTAACGCCAGTGCTGACCTCTTCGCAGCCAAGCTGCAGGAGGTCATAGCGGACTCGGCGAAGGTGGCCCGCCCGGTGAAGATGGCGGCCTTAGAGGTGACCGACCTCGACGATTCGGTCACCAAAGAGGAGGTGGTGGCGGCGGTCGCAGCGATCGGGGGCTGCAGCGTCGCAGCGGTGCAAGGCCGGGACATCAGACCCGGCCGCGGCGGCATGGGCACCATGCGGTTCGAGTGCCCAGTCGCCGCTGCCAAAGCCGTTCTTGAAAAAGGACGGCTTTGTGTTGGTTTCAGCTCGGGTGCGGTCCGGGCACTTGTAGACACGCCTCTGCGCTGCTACAGGTGCTTCGGCATTGGCCACACCCGAGCCCTCTGTCCGTCCACGGTGGACAGGTCGGACAGCTGCTACCGCTGCGGCAAGGACGGCCACAAAGCCGCCTCCTGCACGGCCGCCACGCCGCACTGCGCGGTCTGTGCCGCCAGTGGCCGCCCGGCGGGCCACGTTATGAAGGGGAGGATGTGTAATCCTCCCCCCAAGAAGGGCAAAGTACAGGCGCCGGTCGGGCCTGCTACTAACGCCGTCGTTCCCGAGGCGGGAACCTCGGCGGCTGCGGAGGAGGAGGGTGCGATGTCCGACTGATGGATAGGGCCATCGAACATCGCATCCTCCAGGCGAACACCAACCACTGCCGGGCAGCCCAGGACCTGCTGATGCAGACCATGGCTGAGTGGTTGGTGGACTTGGCGGTGGTCGCCGAGCCTTACTCGGTCCCCGGACATTGGCTGGGCGACCGGGACGGCCTGGTCGCACTCACATCGCGGTCTTCCACAGACTCCCCTCCCCTCTCGCTCTTAGAGAGGGGACCGGGATACGTGGCCGCCGCGTGGGGGGATGTGGCCCTAGTAGGGGTCTATTTCTCCCCAAACCGCCCGCTCTCAGACTTTGAGGACTTCCTGGAGGTCCTCACTGCAGTCGTGGGGAGGGCGGTGCCGCGCCAGGTCGTCGTGTTGGGCGACCTGAACGCCAAGTCGGCGGCCTGGGGCAACCCGGCTGCCTCGTGTGACGTCCGGGGGCGCGCCGTCGAATTTTGGGCGGCGTCATGCGGAGTGTCCCTCCTCAACAGGGGGGCGGTCCACACGTGTGTGCGGCAGCGGGGAGGGTCGGTGGTTGACGTCTCGTTCGCCACCCCCGTGCTGGCCGCACGCATCGTGAACTGGCGGGTGGAGATGGTGGAAACCTTGTCGGACCACCGATACGTGCGGTTCGACATTTCCACCCAGGGTCCCCGGGGGCAGTTGGCCCGCTCTTGTAGGTCACCCTTCCCTCGGTGGGCTCTCACTCGCCTGGACCGGGAGGCAGCCAGGGAGGCGGCCTTCCTCCAGGACTGGCTGTCGCCCCCTGTTGAGGCCCCGGACGTCGACGCCGCAGCGGTCCGGCTCAGGGGATCCCTGACCGAGGTATGCAACTCCAGCATGCCTCGCTCTCGCCATCCGCCTCCCCGTCGGGCCGTGTATTGGTGGACGGAGGAACTGGCGGGGCTCCGTGCCGCCTGTGTGGCGGCCAGGCGGGCCTACACGCGGAGCCGCCGACGCAGCGCCCGTAGTCAGGCGGACGAGGTCCGCCTCTACGCCTCGTACCGAGAGGCGAAGACGGCCCTCAAGACGGCTATGTGCGCTGCCAAGGACTCGGCGAGGGCCGAGATGCTGGAGGATCTGGACAGGGATCCCTACGGGAGACCATACAAGGCGGCGCGGAACAAACTGCGCCCCCATGGTCCCCCTCTGACCGAGACCCTCGAGCCGGTGCTGTTGGATGGGGTGGTACGGTCCCTGTTCCCGCGCAGGACCGACTTCACCCCGCCGCGTGCGGCCCCACCGGAGGAAGGGGTCCCTCCGGTGACTGCGGAGGAATTCCACGCGGGGATCCTCAGCCTCCGCGCCAAGAAGACGGCCCCTGGACCGGACGGCGTCCCTGCGCGGGTGCTGGGCATAGCTGCCACTCAAATGGAGGACAGGTTTCGGGACCTTTTCAGCGCGTGCTTTGCGGTTGGAAGGTTCCCGAAGCCTTGGAAGGAGGGGCAGCTGTGCCTCCTCCGTAAAGAGGGACGCCCGGTCGATTCCCCCTCGGCATACCGGCCCATCGTTCTTCTCGATGAGGTCGTAAATTGTTCGAGGGGATCATCGCTTGCCGGCTCAACAGCCATCTGCGCGGAGTGGGGCCGGACCTGTCGGACGCCCAGTTTGGTTTCCGACAGGGCCGGTCCACCATCGACGCGCTGGCCCTACTCAGGGACCAGGTGAAGGAGGCGGTTGAGGTGGGGGGTGGAGTGTTGGCGGTGTCATTCGACATAGCCAATGCCTTCAACTCCGTGCCCCACTCGACTATATTGGAGGCACTCCGATATCACGGGGTGCCTCAGTACTTGAGGGGCCTCCTGGCCAACTACTTGGAGGACCGCGAGGTCCTCCTTGTGGACAAAACGGCCAGGCTGAGGCGATATAGCGCGGAGTCCGGTGTTCCACAGGGGTCGGTGCTGGGGCCCACCCTGTGGAACATCGGGTTCGATTGGCTCCTGCGGGGGGCTCTCCTCCCGGGCACGAGTGTCATATGCTACGCGGATGACACTCTCCTCACTGCCCGGGGGAGGAACTTCAGGGAGGCGGCCAATCTGGCCTCGGCTGGCGGATCCTTGGTGGCAGGGACGATCCGCCGCCTTGGGTTGAGGGTAGCGCTGAACAAGACCGAGGCCGTGTTCTTTCACGGGCCTCGGCAGCGCTGCCCTCCTGATGCCCACATAGTCGTGGAGGGCGTCAGCATAGGGGTCCGGCCCCAGATAAAGTATCTGGGTCTGGTGCTGGACAGCAGGTGGCGCTTCGGCCCGCACTTCAGCGGGCTGTCGACGCGCCTGCTGAAAGCCGCTGACGCCCTCTCGTGGCTCCTCCCCAACCTGGGAGGGCCCAGCGCACGATGCCGGCGTCTGTATGCCGGCATCCTGCGGAGCATGGCCCTGTATGGGGAACCCATCTGGGCGGACTCCCTCCACAGGAGGGAGAATGCCACCGCTCTCCGCAGGCCACAGAGGGCCATTGCACAGCGGGTGGCGAGGGCCTACCGCTCAGTGGGCTTTTCGGCGGCGTGCGCGCTGGCGGGCACCCCTCCTTGGGAGCTCGAGGCGTGGGTCCTCGCCAGAGTGTACGAGTGGGCGGCGCGCCGAAAGGCGCTCGGAGAGTGCCCCGTTGCAGCGGAGCGGGAGGCAGTGAGGCGGGAGGCGAGGAACGCCATCGTTGTCCACTGGACGGACGACCTCGCCACCGCCACCTTTGGCCGCCGGACCCTGGACGCGCTCGGGCCAGTTCTGCGATAGAGCGGTAGTTTACCCGGGTCGCAATGCTCTCGGTCGGCGAGAGATGACCTGCGGTGTTCCACAGGGATCGGTTCTCGGTCCGCTCCTGTGGAACATCGGCTATGACTGGGTCATACGAGGCGTCCTTCTCCCTGGTGTCGTCGTGACGTGCTATGCCGACGACACCCTCGTCACGGCTCGGGGGAAGGACTACAGGCGCGCTGCCATCGCAGCTACGGCTGGTGTCGCGCAAGTCGTGGGTCGCATCCGGCGGTTGGGTCTCGAGGTGGCCCTGGCCAAATCGGAGGCCGTTTGTTTCCACGGTCCCCGAAAAGGGCCACCTCAGGGCTCCCATATTATTGTTGGGGGCGTACGGATCGGCGTCGAGTCGACGCTGAGATATCTCGGCGTCGTCCTCGACAGCCGGTGGAACTTCGTCGAGCATTTCCGCCGGCTGGCGCCCAAGTTATTGGGCGCCGCCGCCGCCTTGGCAAGGCTGCTCCCCAACCTCGGGGGGCCCAGCTCAACCTGCCGGAGACTGTATGGAGGGATCGTGCGGTCCATGGCCCTATACGGAGCGCCCGTATGGGCTGCCAACCTGGCAGCCCGGAACGTTTCCGTATTACGGAGGCCGCAACGGGCCATGGCCGTGCGCATGGTGCGCGGCTACCGCACGATCTCCTTCGAGGCTGCGACCCTATTGGCCGGATCCCCGCCCTGGGACCTGGAAGCCGAAGTCCTCGCGTCGTTATTCCGATGGCGCGAGGAGGCGGCGGAGCGGGACCTGCGACCTCTGCCTCGAGAAATCGAGGCGCAGCGGTCCCAGCTCCGCACAGTCCTAGTGGCGGAGTGGAAGGCGCGACTTGCGCGACCAAGTGCAGGGCACGCCACGGTGGTGGCGGTAAGTCCCGTCCTAGAGGAGTGGCTGGAGAGGAGGCACGGCGTCCTCACGTTCCGGCTGACACAGGTACTCACCGGTCACGGGTGCTTCGGCACGTACCTGTGTCTCATAGGCCGGGAGCAGACGTCCGTCTGCCACCATTGCGGGGTCTGCCCGCGCGACACGGCGCTCCACACGCTCGTGGAGTGTCCAGCGTGGGCGGACCAGCGCCGCGACCTTGTTGCGGCGCTCGCGACGGCCCAACTCTCGCTGCCGGCTGTGGTTCTGTCCATGGTCCGCAGCGAGAGGGCTTGGGAGGGGGTCGCCTCCTTTTGCGAGCAGGTAATGCTCGCCAAGGAGGCGGCCGAGCGGGAGAGGGAGCTGACCACCTTGCTCCCCGCCCGTCGCGTCCGCCCCGGACGTCGCCGTGGGGCGCTCCGGGATCTCCAGCCACCGTAGGAGGATGCCTGCGGGCGGCGATTGGGCAATCGCCGCTCGAACAGCACAGGCCCGAGAAGGCGGCGTACGTGTTCCACGAACGCCTCTCGATGGAGGAAGGGGGGCTAGGCCCCCCAAATCAGACGGGGCCCGCTCACGCTGAGCGGGCCGTGGCCCGTCGGGGTCGCGGATGAATGCGCGAGCGTCTCCCGTGACCCCGGCACTCTGGCCGTCTGGAGGAACACCGTGGGTTTTAGTCGGTATGCCGGTCGCTGTCTCATTGTGGCCGGAGAGTCCGACATAACCCCCGCCTCGCCCAGGCGGGTGCGTACTCGTAATGAGTTTCCCACGAAAAAAAAAAAAAAAAAAGGTTAGGTTAGGTTAGGTTGGGGGACCCCCCACAGTGCTTACGTCCTCGTCGTGTCCCCTGGTAACGACCCAGTCCTGACCACCGTAACGGAGTGGCAGGCTGGGCTCGGCTAAAGTGCACTGTGCATCGTAGCTCTATTGTGTCTTGCGTGCTGCGATTGTGTTGGATAATATGCCTAAACCTGCGCGGGACGCCCTCGGGCGTTTCTTAAAACCCAAAAAAGGCCCTTCTCAGGGCCAACCAAAAGACCCCTCACAGGGCCAATCTGACGCATCGGCGTCCGAAGCTAGCCGCGCGCCGTCTGCAGCCAGCTTCTTCGGAGGGGTTGAGAACTCTGACAACGAGTCGCTCAGCTCACGCGGCGTCTCGGACGCGGGTGAGCCCCGGTCAGTGTCGCGTAAGCGCGCCCACCGGAAAGGAGGATCCGAGAGCTCCTCAGTTTCGGGCTCGGCGGGGCTGTCGAAGGCAAAAAAGCCTGCAACAGCCGCCGACACCCACGTTGTGGGTCTGGCGGACGCCCAACGTCAGTTGGATCTGGCTCGGCGGGAACAGCTCCAACAAGAGCTGGAGGAGCGAGTTGCTGCCAAGGAGCAACGCGCGCGTGCTGCTCGGGCCAGGTCCGGGTACGGCGCTTCCCTCGTGTTGTACTCGGACCACTCCCTGGCTGAGCTGGAGCGGATGGCGGAAGAGGACGAAGAGGAGATAGTGGAGGTCGCCTCTAAGTCCTCAAACCTTAAAGGGACGTTCCAGAAGGCCCTTAAATGCCGGGCCGCGAGCATGCGGGGCATCGTCGAAGAGCTCGTCAGAAGGACGGCGACCGACGAGACTCGGCAATTGCAGGCGAAAGTCGATCGCCTGCAGTCGGAGGTCAGCCAACTCCACCAGAAGCTGGCTGACGCCACCGCCCGGCCGAACCAGGCCGCACCACTGCCTGCATTGGAGGCCCCCTCCTCTAACCTTGAGGATATCATCCGCAAGGTTATAATGGAGGAGCGAGCCTTCACTAGAGCCTGCCTAGCGGGCATTGAGGACCGGCTCTTACCGGAGAGGCGCCTCCGACCGCCACTTGCGGCGGACAAGCGACGAGAGCCGGGGCCTTCCTCGCAAAGGGAGGACGCCACTCTCCCTTCCGCCACTACGTCCGGCCAGCAGGGCTGGACCGAAGTGGTCAGGAAAGGGAAGGGCAAGGGCAAGGGAAAGAAGACCCAGCCTTCCACCCCCATCCTTGCCGCTACGCCCCCCAGCCAGTCGCAGACGGCTGGAGGGAGAAAGGGGAAGGGGAAGGGAAAAGGGAAGAAGACGGTGCCGGTCGCCCCTGCCGTCCCCGCTGCCACGTTCCCTAGTCAGACGCAGACTGGCGGGAGTAAGGGGAAGGGGAAGAGGAGAGGGGGGAATAAGGGCAAGCTTGTTCCCCCAAAGACCGCAGCTGTCGTGGTGACGCTCACCGCGGAGGCTGAACAGCGGGGCGAGACGTACGCGTCCGTACTGCTGCGGGCGCGTGCCAATGCTGATCCCACCCAGCTGGGGATTGGCAAAGTCTCCTGCCGGCGGACCCAAACCGGGGCTCGAATCTTCGAGTTCCCGGGGCCGGAGGGTAACGCCAGTGCAGACCTCTTCGCAGCCAAGCTGCAAGAGGTCATAGCGGACTCGGCGAAGGTGGCCCGCCCGGTGAAGATGGCGGCCTTAGAGGTGACCAACCTCGACGATTCAGTCACCAAAGAGGAGGTAGTGGCGGCGGTCGCAGCGATCGGGGGCTGCAGCGTCGCAGCGGTGCAAGGCCGGGACATCAGACCCGGCCGCGGCGGCATGGGCACCATGCGGTTCGAGTGCCCAGTCGTCGCTGCCAAAGCCGTCCTTGAAAAGGGACGGCTTTGTGTCGGATTCAGCTCGGGTGCAGTCCGGGCACTTGTAGACACGCCTCTGCGCTGCTACAGGTGCTTCGGCATTGGCCACACCCGAGCCCTCTGCCCGTCTACGGTGGACAGGTCGGACAGCTGCTACCGCTGCGGCAAGGACGGCCACAAAGCCGCCTCCTGCACATCCGCCACGCCGCACTGCGCGGTCTGTGCCGCCAGTGGCCGCCCGGCTGGCCATGTTATGAAGGGGAGGATGTGTAATCCTCCCCCCAAGAAGGGTAAAGTGCAGGCGCTGGTCGGGCCTGCTGCTGACGCCGTCGTTCCCGTGGCGGGAACCTCGGCGGCTGCGGAGGAGGAGGGTGCGATGTCCGACTGATGGATGTCATCGAACATCGCATCCTCCAGGCGAACACCAACCACTGCCGGGCAGCCCAGGACCTGCTGATGCAGACCATGGCTGAGTGGTTGGTGGACTTGGCGGTGGTCGCCGAGCCTTACTCGGTCCCCGGGCATTGGTTGGGCGACCGGGACGGCCTGGTCGCAATCACATCGCGGTCTTCCACAGACTCCCCTCCCCTCTCGCTCTTAGAGAGGGGACCGGGATACGTGGCCGCCGCGTGGGGGAATGTGGCCCTAGTTGGGGTCTATTTCTCCCCAAACCGCCCCCTCTCAGACTTTGAGGACTTCCTCGAGGTCCTCACTGCAGTCGTGGGGAGGGTGGTGCCGCGCCAGGTCGTCGTGTTGGGCGACCTGAACGCCAAGTCGGCGGCCTGGGGCAACCCGGCTGCCTCATGTGACGTCCGGGGACGCGCCGTCGAATTTTGGGCGGCGTCATGCGGTGTGTCCCTCCTCAACAGGGGGGCGGTCCACACGTGTGTGCGGCAGCGGGGAGGGTCGGTGGTTGACGTCTCGTTCGCCACCCCCGTGCTGGCCGCACGCATCGTGAACTGGCGGGTGGAGATGGTGGAAACCTTGTCGGACCACCGATACGTGCGGTTCGACATCTCCACCCAGGGTCCCCGGGGGCAGATGGCCCGCTCTGGTAGGTCACCCTTCCCCCGGTGGGCTCTCACTCGCCTGGACCGGGAGGCAGCCAGGGAGGCGGCCCTCCTCCAGGACTGGCTGTCGCCCCCTTTTGAGGCCCCGGACGTTGACGCCGCAGCGGTCCGGCTCAGGGGATCCCTGACCGAGGTGTGCAACTCCAGCATGCCTCGCTCTCGCCGTCCGCCTCCCCGTCGCGCCGTGTATTGGTGGACGGAGGAACTGGCGGGGCTCCGTGCCGCCTGTGTGGCGGCCAGGCGGGCCTACACGCGGAGCCGCCGACGCAGCGCCCGTAGTCAGTCGGACGAGGACCGCCTCTATGCCTCGTACCGAGAGGCGAAGACGGCCCTCAAGACGGCTATGTGCGCTGCCAAGGACTCGGCGAGAGCCGAGATGCTGGAGGATCTGGACAGGGATCCCTACGGGAGACCATACAAGGCGGCGCGGAACAAACTGCGCCCCCATGGTCCCCCTCTGACGGAGACTCTCGAGCCGGCGCTGTTAGATGGGGTGGTACGGTCCTTGTTCCCGCGCAGGACCGACTTCACCCCACCAACGATGGACCCTCCGCCGCATGCGGCCCCACCGGAGGAAGAGGTCCCTCCGGTGACTGCGGAGGAGTTCCACGCGGAGGTCCTCAACCTCCGCGCCAAGAAGACGGCCCCTGGACCGGACGGCGTCCCTGCTCGGGTGCTGGCCATAGCTGCCACTCAAATGGAGGACAGGTTTCGGGACCTTTTCAGCGCGTGCTTTACGGCTGGAAGGTTCCCGAAGCCTTGGAAGGAGGGGCAGCTGTGCCTCCTCCGTAAAGAAGGACGCCCAGTCGATTCCCCTTCGGCATACCGGCCCATCGTTCTTCTCGATGAGGTCGGTAAAATGTTCGAGGGGATCATCGCCGGCCGGCTCAACAACCATCTGCGGGGAGTGGGGCCGGACCTGTCGGACGCCCAGTTTGGTTTCCGACATGGCCGGTCCACCATCGATGCGTTGGACTTACTCAGGGGCCAGGTGAAGGAGGCAGTAGAGGTGGGGGGCGGAGTGTTGGCGGTGTCATTCGACATAGCCAACGCCTTCAACTCCGTGCCCCACTCGACTATATTGGAGGCACTCCGATATCACGGGGTGCCTCAGTACTTGAGGGCCCTCCTGGCCAACTACTTGGAGGACCGCGAGGTCCTCCTTGTAGACAAAATGGCCAGGCTGAGGCGATATGGCGCGGAGTGCGGCGTTCCACAGGGGTCGGTGCTGGGGCCCACCCTGTGGAACATCGGGTTCGATTGGCTCCTGCGGGGGGCCCTCCTTCCGGGCACGAGTGTCATATGCTACGCGGATGACACTCTCCTCACTGCCCGGGGGAGGAACTTCAGGGAGGCGGCCAATCTGGCCTCGGCTGGCGGATCCTTGGTCGCAGGGAGGATCCGCCGCCTTGGGTTGAGGGTAGCGCTGAACAAGACCGAGGCCGTGTTCTTCCACGGGCCTCGGCAGCGCTGCCCTCCTGACGCCCACATAGTCGTGGAGGGCGTCAGCATAGAAGTCCGGCCCCAGATGAAGTATCTGGGCCTGGTGCTGGACAGCAGGTGGCGCTTCGGCCCGCACTTCAGTGGGCTGTCGACGCGCCTGCTGAAAGCCGCTGACGCCCTCTCGTGGCTCCTACCTAACCTGGGAGGGCCCAGCGCACGATGCCGGCGTCTGTATGCTGGCATCCTGAGGAGCATGGCCCTATATGGGGCCCCCATATGGGCGGACTGCCTCCACAGGCGGGAGAATGCCACCGCTCTCCGCAGGCCACAGAGGGCCATTGCACAGCGGGTGGCGAGGGCCTACCGCTCGGTGGGTTTTTCGGCGGCATGCGCTCTGGCGGGTACCCCTCCTTGGGAGCTCGAGGCGTGGGTCCTCGCCAGAGTGTACGAGTGGGCGGCGCGCCGAAAGGCGCTCGGAGAGTGCCCCGTCGTAGAGGAGCGGGAGGCCGTGAGGCGGGAGGCGAGGGACGCCATCGTCGTCCACTGGACGGACGACCTCGCCACTGCCACCTTTGGCCGTCGGACCCTGGACGCGCTCGGGCCAGTTCTGCGGGAATGGCTCGAGCGGTCGCACGGTTTCCTCTCTTTTCGTCTGGTGCAGGTGCTGTCAGGGCACGGCTGCTTTGGCTCGCACCTGCACAGGATCGGGAGGGAGGAGACCCCGGCGTGCCACGACTGCGGCGCGGCGGAGGACACAGCGCAGCACACCCTCGAGGTCTGCCCGGCTTGGTTTGAGCCGCGCCGCAGTCTTATTGCGGAGATCGGCCAGGACCTCTCGCTTTCCGGCGTAGTTCATTCCATGCTGGGGAGCGAGAGGGCTTGGGCCGCGGTCGCCTCCTTTTGCGAGGACGTCATTTCGCAAAAGGAGGCGGCGGAGCGTGCGCGGGAGGACGACCCTCTCGCTGCGCCGCTCCGAAGGCGAAGAAGAGGTCGGAGAAGACGCCATCTTCTCCCTCCTTGCGGTGGTGATGGGCGGGCGATAGGCGCGGGGGCGCCTCCGCCCGCATTGCACTCCACACCACCTCCGCCGGACATTCCCGACCCTCCCCCCATGGGGAGGGCGTGAGGGGCCCGCCGTGAAGGCGGGCGATCGTCGGAGGGGGACTGGACGTAAAGGCTACGCCGGTTTCCCAGTTCCCCTCCAGTCAGACGATGCGGGAATGCCGCTGGGTCGTTTTAGTGGGTATACCGGGCTTGCTCGGGGAGCCCCACATAACCCCCCATTCCCCCAAATGGGTGGGTATGCGTAATTGCATTTTTTCCCAGCGCAAACAAAAAAAAAAAAAAAAAAAGGTTAGGTTAGGTTAGGTTAGGTTAGGTTTTTTTTTTTTTTTTTTTTTTTTTTTTTTTTTATTTAATGTGACCGCACTTAAAGTGCAGCCGGCCAAAAGATCCTCTAACATTATTAGAGACCTGGGTTGCTAGTTGATTTTAAGTGCTTTATTAAATTTATATTAGGTTTGGGTTTGGGAATGTACTTGATTTCTTTACAATTTTAATATTTTTACAGTTTGCCAAATTTCTAGTTTTAGTTTTTACTTTTATTTTACAAAATTTTTACCTATACAATATTTTATTTTACGGACAAACATCAAATCAAATCATTTACAAAACATACTCCACGAAATAACTTAATAAATAAATACAGCAAATACTTTTTATACAATACATAAAACAAGTCCCACTATAAGTCTGCACCACAGTGCAGGGCGTGTTTGCAAAAGTGCAAGCTTAGTTTGCAATTCTAGAAGCCGCCTCTGCACTGTAGTGCAGAGTTTAAAAGTTCTTTACTTAAAGACAATGAAAGGCCTCTTCTTCGTGTTGTATTTTCGTTGTGTGCTCCTACAACGAAAATACAACACGAAGAAGAGGCCAACACATAATGACATAAAACAACAATTGCCCCTCCATAGTGCACACTGCACAGGCCGACACTGGATGCCGACCACGGCGCTTTGCCAACTTCTCCCTCGAAGCGGAGGGAGGCTGCTAACGGCACCTTTCTCTGGCTTGCATTTATCACAATGTAGTCCAAGAGAAAGGGCCGTGCAGGTCCTGGACTGCGCCGTGGTGCGGTGCTGGTGAATGTAGAGTGCGGACTGTACAGTATGCACAAACGGACAACGCACGGCAAGCTTGTGTATCTGGGCTGTGCACCGGCAGCCTCGCTCCAGTGGGGCACCTTAGCAATAGGCCACTGCTGACCTTGCCAAGGTGTCCCACTTTCTCCGGACTGGGCACTGCGTGTCGAAGGCGTTATGCGCTGTGTCAGGACACCCAGCCTTCGCGCAGTTGCAGCAGGAGGGCCGCTCCGCAAGCTTCTCCTTACACGCGTCTTTGCGGTGCGGCCCCCCACAATGGCTGCACACGTCCTCGGCGTCCTGACACAGCCGCCTTGTGTGCCCGTAGCCCAAGCATCGAGAGCATTGCACCAGGGGGGACTGGTCCTCGACTCTGACCCGTTGGAGGTCGATATGGACGGCCCAGGCCCCCGTCAGGCAGCCCCACAATCGGGGTGACACCTTCACCACGATGTGGGCCACCAGCGGGTTCCTCGTCTTTTTACGATACCGGACCTCCATCCGGTCATCGTCGCCGCTGATGTCCTTGAGGAGGTGCTTGTTCTGCGCCCTAAGCGCCCTCAGCACCTCCTCGTCGGTGTTATAAGACATTACGTCTTTAAGGACAATCAGCGGGTCCCTGCCTGCAATGCTCTCAATGTGTAGGTCCTTACTATTTGCCCGGAGCTTGGACTTGACACGCTCAAGTTCTTCCGCCGATGCACAACCCAGGATCACTCTCTGGTCTTTCACCTTCCTGATCCTATCCACCTGCACGCCCTCCTTGATGGCCTCCGCTGCGCATCTAATTTTTTTGTACGACTTGGTCACCGGTGTCCATCTCGTCATTGGATTTTATAATAATCGAGTGCATGGCCGACGCTCCCCAAGCTTGAGGCTTCGGGGGTCCGGCCACTGCACTCGCGTAAGACACCGGTGCCTTGCGCAGCTCCTCCCTAAGGCCTGCCATTTCCTTTCTATTTTCCTCTAAAAGCTTGCCGTGTTCCTCCAGTTTCGTAATAAGCGTTGTCTCATTTGTCGGCCTCTTGTCCTGTTGATCCTCGACCACAGGATTTTTGGCCACAGACTCTACCTTCTCACCATGCTCGGCCGCCTGCTCCTTTACAAGTTTGTATAGCCGCTCGACGGCCTCCAGCACGTCGTTTTTGATGTCCGTGCGGAGGTTTCGGCTGTTGTTGATTTGAGCCTTGGCTCGCATCAACAACGCCTTGGCCTCCGCAAGACGGCTGGTGTATTTTGGTTTTGGCTCCTTGACGACCGGAGCCGGGGCAGCCTTGTTTTTCGGCGCAGCGGTTTTTAGGGGAGGCGACGTCGAAGACCTCAGCTTCGACTCGATCTCCCCTATGCTACGCCTGACCTGCGCTACCCCGGAACCGGTCGCCACAGGAGCCGCCGTCTGCGACGTGCTGGGCTCTTTTGTGGGCGTACGGAAGCCGAACATGGTGAGCCTAACTATTTGTGTTAACAATCAAAAATAAAAATAAAAGTTTGTATAAGTTGTATAAATTTGAATGATTAAATAATAATTAAGATTTAATAAATAATATAATTATAATTAAAATGCAAAAGCAGGACAACACAATTAACCTAATAACTTGTGGTCAATAAACCACAAGTTAAACAAATAAATAAAATGAAATTAAATAATTAAAATTGTCAAAATAATAATTTTTAAAATATAAATTAGTCAATATAAATTTCTAGATAAATAAAATTGTCAATGTAAAAAATTTTTTAAAAGAATAATAAAATTGTAAAGACAATAGTCAGACAATGGTCAATAAAACGAATTAAATTAAAATTAAAATTAATAATTGTTTAAAATTTTTCGTTTGTTCTTTTATTTTTATACCCCTTGTAGGTGTACAGCTTAAAAGCTTTACTGTCGTATTAAAGAAAAATTAAAGGGTGGGTTTGGGAAATTTTTTTGAAATTTTCAAGTTCCCTTCGCCCGATCTGGACGCGAGGGGTGTCAAAAGACGCGGCTGATCACCAGCTACAAGACGAGACTATCCCGGACACCACCAGGGTTCACGGTCAAAAGTTATTGGCGACTTTGTTCAAAAATTTACTGAAAAGTATGCGGTGACACCACTGTTTTAACTATTTTTGTGTGTTTCAGAGGGTGCAGAAGCGATCCAGAGGTATCCCTAGATAGGTCTCACCGTCCTCAAGCCAAAACAAATGATACACAGGAATTTGGAATACGTCTAGTGCTATAGAAAAATTAAAAACTGCAAAAATTTCGTCAAAATGTACTAAGTTCCTGAAAGATGTGTAATTTGACACGTGTTCCCGTTGGAGTATAACCAAGGGATAAAAACTACCTGCTAATTAGTCAACAAACAACATAAAACCAAAAGAAAATTTCAAAAAATAGCAAGTAAAATTTCTAACATCAGCTCCCTAAGGTAGACTTTTGTATGTATATATGTATAAGTGTATAGAACACGAGTCTACGAAAACGTCAAATTTTTCAAGTTCCCTTCGCCCGATCTGGACGCGAGGGGTGTCAAAAGACGCGGCTGATCACCAGCTACAAGACGAGACTATCCCGGACACCACCAGGGTTCACGGTCAAAAGTTATTGGCGACTTTGTTCAAAAATTTACTGAAAAGTATGCGGTGACACCACTGTTTTAACTATTTTTGTGTGTTTCAGAGGGTGCAGAAACGATCCAGAGGTATCCCTAGATAGGTCTCACCGTCCTCAAGCCAAAACAAATGATTCACAGGAATTTGGAATACGTCTAGTGCTATAGAAAAATTAAAAACTGCAAAAATTTCGTCAAAATGTACTAAAGTCCTGAAAGATGTGTAATTTGACACGTGTTCCCGTTGGAGTATAACCAAGGGATAAAAACTACCTGCTAATTAGTCAACAAACAACATAAAACCAAAAGAAAATTTCAAAAAATAGCAAGTAAAATTTCTAACATCAGCTCCCTAAGGTAGACTTTTGTATGTATATATGTATATGTGTATAGAACACGAGTCTACGAAAACGTCAAATTTTTCAGGTTCCCTTCGCCCGATCTGGACGCGAGGGGTGTCAAAAGACGCGGCTGATCACCAGCTACAAGACGAGACTATCCCGGACACCACCAGGGTTCACGGTCAAAAGTTATTGGCGACTTTGTTCAAAAATTTACTGAAAAGTATGCGGTGACACCACTGTTTTAACTATTTTTGTGTGTTTCAGAGGGTGCAGAAACGATCCAGAGGTATCCCTAGATAGGTCTCACCGTCCTCAAGCCAAAACAAATGATTCACAGGAATTTGGAATACGTCTAGTGCTATAGAAAAATTAAAAACTGCAAAAATTTCGTCAAAATGTACTAAAGTCCTGAAAGATGTGTAATTTGACACGTGTTCCCGTTGGAGTATAACCAAGGGATAAAAACTACCTGCTAATTAGTCAACAAACAACATAAAACCAAAAGAAAATTTCAAAAAATAGCAAGTAAAATTTCTAACATCAGCTCCCTAAGGTAGACTTTTGTATGTATATATGTATATGTGTATAGAACACGAGTCTACGAAAACGTCAAATTTTTCAGGTTCCCTTCGCCCGATCTGGACGCGAGGGGTGTCAAAAGACGCGGCTGATCACCAGCTACAAGACGAGACTATCCCGGACACCACCAGGGTTCACGGTCAAAAGTTATTAGCGACTTTGTTCAAAAATTTACTGAAAAGTATGCGGTGACACCACTGTTTTAACTATTTTTGTGTGTTTCAGAGGGTGCAGAAACGATCCAGAGGTATCCCTAGATAGGTCTCACCGTCCTCAAGCCAAAACAAATGATTCACAGGAATTTGGAATACGTCTAGTGCTATAGAAAAATTAAAAACTGCAAAAATTTCGTCAAAATGTACTAAAGTCCTGAAAGATGTGTAATTTGACACGTGTTCCCGTTGGAGTATAACCAAGGGATAAAAACTACCTGCTAATTAGTCAACAAACAACATAAAACCAAAAGAAAATTTCAAAAAATAGCAAGTAAAATTTCTAACATCAGCTCCCTAAGGTAGACTTTTGTATGTATATATGTATAAGTGTATAGAACACGAGTCTACGAAAACGTCAAATTTTTCAAGTTCCCTTCGCCCGATCTGGACGCGAGGGGTGTCAAAAGACGCGGCTGATCACCAGCTACAAGACGAGACTATCCCGGACACCACCAGGGTTCACGGTCAAAAGTTATTGGCGACTTTGTTCAAAAATTTACTGAAAAGTATGCGGTGACACCACTGTTTTAACTATTTTTGTGTGTTTCAGAGGGTGCAGAAGCGATCCAGAGGTATCCCTAGATAGGTCTCACCGTCCTCAAGCCAAAACAAATGATACACAGGAATTTGGAATACGTCTAGTGCTATAGAAAAATTAAAAACTGCAAAAATTTCGTCAAAATGTACTAAGTTCCTGAAAGATGTGTAATTTGACACGTGTTCCCGTTGGAGTATAACCAAGGGATAAAAACTACCTGCTAATTAGTCAACAAACAACATAAAACCAAAAGAAAATTTCAAAAAATAGCAAGTAAAATTTCTAACATCAGCTCCCTAAGGTAGACTTTTGTATGTATATATGTATATGTGTATAGAACACGAGTCTACGAAAACGTCAAATTTTTCAGGTTCCCTTCGCCCGATCTGGACGCGAGGGGTGTCAAAAGACGCGGCTGATCACCAGCTACAAGACGAGACTATCCCGGACACCACCAGGGTTCACGGTCAAAAGTTATTAGCGACTTTGTTCAAAAATTTACTGAAAAGTATGCGGTGACACCACTGTTTTAACTATTTTTGTGTGTTTCAGAGGGTGCAGAAACGATCCAGAGGTATCCCTAGATAGGTCTCACCGTCCTCAAGCCAAAACAAATGATTCACAGGAATTTGGAATACGTCTAGTGCTATAGAAAAATTAAAAACTGCAAAAATTTCGTCAAAATGTACTAAAGTCCTGAAAGATGTGTAATTTGACACGTGTTCCCGTTGGAGTATAACCAAGGGATAAAAACTACCTGCTAATTAGTCAACAAACAACATAAAACCAAAAGAAAATTTCAAAAAATAGCAAGTAAAATTTCTAACATCAGCTCCCTAAGGTAGACTTTTGTATGTATATATGTATATGTGTATAGAACACGAGTCTACGAAAACGTCAAATTTTTCAAGTTCCCTTCGCCCGATCTGGACGCGAGGGGTGTCAAAAGACGCGGCTGATCACCAGCTACAAGACGAGACTATCCCGGACACCACCAGGGTTCACGGTCAAAAGTTATTGGCGACTTTGTTCAAAAATTTACTGAAAAGTATGCGGTGACACCACTGTTTTAACTATTTTTGTGTGTTTCAGAGGGTGCAGAAACGATCCAGAGGTATCCCTAGATAGGTCTCACCGTCCTCAAGCCAAAACAAATGATTCACAGGAATTTGGAATACGTCTAGTGCTATAGAAAAATTAAAAACTGCAAAAATTTCGTCAAAATGTACTAAGTTCCTGAAAGATGTGTAATTTGACACGTGTTCCCGTTGGAGTATAACCAAGGGATAAAAACTACCTGCTAATTAGTCAACAAACAACATAAAACCAAAAGAAAATTTCAAAAAATAGCAAGTAAAATTTCTAACATCAGCTCCCTAAGGTAGACTTTTGTATGTATATATGTATATGTGTATAGAACACGAGTCTACGAAAACGTCAAATTTTTCAGGTTCCCTTCGCCCGATCTGGACGCGAGGGGTGTCAAAAGACGCGGCTGATCACCAGCTACAAGACGAGACTATCCCGGACACCACCAGGGTTCACGGTCAAAAGTTATTGGCGACTTTGTTCAAAAATTTACTGAAAAGTATGCGGTGACACCACTGTTTTAACTATTTTTGTGTGTTTCAGAGGGTGCAGAAACGATCCAGAGGTATCCCTAGATAGGTCTCACCGTCCTCAAGCCAAAACAAATGATTCACAGGAATTTGGAATACGTCTAGTGCTATAGAAAAATTAAAAACTGCAAAAATTTCGTCAAAATGTACTAAAGTCCTGAAAGATGTGTAATTTGACACGTGTTCCCGTTGGAGTATAACCAAGGGATAAAAACTACCTGCTAATTAGTCAACAAACAACATAAAACCAAAAGAAAATTTCAAAAAATAGCAAGTAAAATTTCTAACATCAGCTCCCTAAGGTAGACTTTTGTATGTATATATGTATATGTGTATAGAACACGAGTCTACGAAAACGTCAAATTTTTCAGGTTCCCTTCGCCCGATCTGGACGCGAGGGGTGTCAAAAGACGCGGCTGATCACCAGCTACAAGACGAGACTATCCCGGACACCACCAGGGTTCACGGTCAAAAGTTATTAGCGACTTTGTTCAAAAATTTACTGAAAAGTATGCGGTGACACCACTGTTTTAACTATTTTTGTGTGTTTCAGAGGGTGCAGAAACGATCCAGAGGTATCCCTAGATAGGTCTCACCGTCCTCAAGCCAAAACAAATGATTCACAGGAATTTGGAATACGTCTAGTGCTATAGAAAAATTAAAAACTGCAAAAATTTCGTCAAAATGTACTAAAGTCCTGAAAGATGTGTAATTTGACACGTGTTCCCGTTGGAGTATAACCAAGGGATAAAAACTACCTGCTAATTAGTCAACAAACAACATAAAACCAAAAGAAAATTTCAAAAAATAGCAAGTAAAATTTCTAACATCAGCTCCCTAAGGTAGACTTTTGTATGTATATATGTATAAGTGTATAGAACACGAGTCTACGAAAACGTCAAATTTTTCAGGTTCCCTTCGCCCGATCTGGACGCGAGGGGTGTCAAAAGACGCGGCTGATCACCAGCTACAAGACGAGACTATCCCGGACACCACCAGGGTTCACGGTCAAAAGTTATTGGCGACTTTGTTCAAAAATTTACTGAAAAGTATGCGGTGACACCACTGTTTTAACTATTTTTGTGTGTTTCAGAGGGTGCAGAAGCGATCCAGAGGTATCCCTAGATAGGTCTCACCGTCCTCAAGCCAAAACAAATGATACACAGGAATTTGGAATACGTCTAGTGCTATAGAAAAATTAAAAACTGCAAAAATTTCGTCAAAATGTACTAAGTTCCTGAAAGATGTGTAATTTGACACGTGTTCCCGTTGGAGTATAACCAAGGGATAAAAACTACCTGCTAATTAGTCAACAAACAACATAAAACCAAAAGAAAATTTCAAAAAATAGCAAGTAAAATTTCTAACATCAGCTCCCTAAGGTAGACTTTTGTATGTATATATGTATAAGTGTATAGAACACGAGTCTACGAAAACGTCAAATTTTTCAAGTTCCCTTCGCCCGATCTGGACGCGAGGGGTGTCAAAAGACGCGGCTGATCACCAGCTACAAGACGAGACTATCCCGGACACCACCAGGGTTCACGGTCAAAAGTTATTGGCGACTTTGTTCAAAAATTTACTGAAAAGTATGCGGTGACACCACTGTTTTAACTATTTTTGTGTGTTTCAGAGGGTGCAGAAACGATCCAGAGGTATCCCTAGATAGGTCTCACCGTCCTCAAGCCAAAACAAATGATTCACAGGAATTTGGAATACGTCTAGTGCTATAGAAAAATTAAAAACTGCAAAAATTTCGTCAAAATGTACTAAAGTCCTGAAAGATGTGTAATTTGACACGTGTTCCCGTTGGAGTATAACCAAGGGATAAAAACTACCTGCTAATTAGTCAACAAACAACATAAAACCAAAAGAAAATTTCAAAAAATAGCAAGTAAAATTTCTAACATCAGCTCCCTAAGGTAGACTTTTGTATGTATATATGTATATGTGTATAGAACACGAGTCTACGAAAACGTCAAATTTTTCAGGTTCCCTTCGCCCGATCTGGACGCGAGGGGTGTCAAAAGACGCGGCTGATCACCAGCTACAAGACGAGACTATCCCGGACACCACCAGGGTTCACGGTCAAAAGTTATTGGCGACTTTGTTCAAAAATTTACTGAAAAGTATGCGGTGACACCACTGTTTTAACTATTTTTGTGTGTTTCAGAGGGTGCAGAAGCGATCCAGAGGTATCCCTAGATAGGTCTCACCGTCCTCAAGCCAAAACAAATGATACACAGGAATTTGGAATACGTCTAGTGCTATAGAAAAATTAAAAACTGCAAAAATTTCGTCAAAATGTACTAAGTTCCTGAAAGATGTGTAATTTGACACGTGTTCCCGTTGGAGTATAACCAAGGGATAAAAACTACCTGCTAATTAGTCAACAAACAACATAAAACCAAAAGAAAATTTCAAAAAATAGCAAGTAAAATTTCTAACATCAGCTCCCTAAGGTAGACTTTTGTATGTATATATGTATATGTGTATAGAACACGAGTCTACGAAAACGTCAAATTTTTCAGGTTCCCTTCGCCCGATCTGGACGCGAGGGGTGTCAAAAGACGCGGCTGATCACCAGCTACAAGACGAGACTATCCCGGACACCACCAGGGTTCACGGTCAAAAGTTATTAGCGACTTTGTTCAAAAATTTACTGAAAAGTATGCGGTGACACCACTGTTTTAACTATTTTTGTGTGTTTCAGAGGGTGCAGAAACGATCCAGAGGTATCCCTAGATAGGTCTCACCGTCCTCAAGCCAAAACAAATGATTCACAGGAATTTGGAATACGTCTAGTGCTATAGAAAAATTAAAAACTGCAAAAATTTCGTCAAAATGTACTAAAGTCCTGAAAGATGTGTAATTTGACACGTGTTCCCGTTGGAGTATAACCAAGGGATAAAAACTACCTGCTAATTAGTCAACAAACAACATAAAACCAAAAGAAAATTTCAAAAAATAGCAAGTAAAATTTCTAACATCAGCTCCCTAAGGTAGACTTTTGTATGTATATATGTATATGTGTATAGAACACGAGTCTACGAAAACGTCAAATTTTTCAAGTTCCCTTCGCCCGATCTGGACGCGAGGGGTGTCAAAAGACGCGGCTGATCACCAGCTACAAGACGAGACTATCCCGGACACCACCAGGGTTCACGGTCAAAAGTTATTGGCGACTTTGTTCAAAAATTTACTGAAAAGTATGCGGTGACACCACTGTTTTAACTATTTTTGTGTGTTTCAGAGGGTGCAGAAACGATCCAGAGGTATCCCTAGATAGGTCTCACCGTCCTCAAGCCAAAACAAATGATTCACAGGAATTTGGAATACGTCTAGTGCTATAGAAAAATTAAAAACTGCAAAAATTTCGTCAAAATGTACTAAGTTCCTGAAAGATGTGTAATTTGACACGTGTTCCCGTTGGAGTATAACCAAGGGATAAAAACTACCTGCTAATTAGTCAACAAACAACATAAAACCAAAAGAAAATTTCAAAAAATAGCAAGTAAAATTTCTAACATCAGCTCCCTAAGGTAGACTTTTGTATGTATATATGTATATGTGTATAGAACACGAGTCTACGAAAACGTCAAATTTTTCAGGTTCCCTTCGCCCGATCTGGACGCGAGGGGTGTCAAAAGACGCGGCTGATCACCAGCTACAAGATGAGACTATCCCGGACACCACCAGGGTTCACGGTCAAAAGTTATTGGCGACTTTGTTCAAAAATTTACTGAAAAGTATGCGGTGACACCACTGTTTTAACTATTTTTGTGTGTTTCAGAGGGTGCAGAAACGATCCAGAGGTATCCCTAGATAGGTCTCACCGTCCTCAAGCCAAAACAAATGATTCACAGGAATTTGGAATACGTCTAGTGCTATAGAAAAATTAAAAACTGCAAAAATTTCGTCAAAATGTACTAAAGTCCTGAAAGATGTGTAATTTGACACGTGTTCCCGTTGGAGTATAACCAAGGGATAAAAACTACCTGCTAATTAGTCAACAAACAACATAAAACCAAAAGAAAATTTCAAAAAATAGCAAGTAAAATTTCTAACATCAGCTCCCTAAGGTAGACTTTTGTATGTATATATGTATATGTGTATAGAACACGAGTCTACGAAAACGTCAAATTTTTCAGGTTCCCTTCGCCCGATCTGGACGCGAGGGGTGTCAAAAGACGCGGCTGATCACCAGCTACAAGACGAGACTATCCCGGACACCACCAGGGTTCACGGTCAAAAGTTATTAGCGACTTTGTTCAAAAATTTACTGAAAAGTATGCGGTGACACCACTGTTTTAACTATTTTTGTGTGTTTCAGAGGGTGCAGAAACGATCCAGAGGTATCCCTAGATAGGTCTCACCGTCCTCAAGCCAAAACAAATGATTCACAGGAATTTGGAATACGTCTAGTGCTATAGAAAAATTAAAAACTGCAAAAATTTCGTCAAAATGTACTAAAGTCCTGAAAGATGTGTAATTTGACACGTGTTCCCGTTGGAGTATAACCAAGGGATAAAAACTACCTGCTAATTAGTCAACAAACAACATAAAACCAAAAGAAAATTTCAAAAAATAGCAAGTAAAATTTCTAACATCAGCTCCCTAAGGTAGACTTTTGTATGTATATATGTATAAGTGTATAGAACACGAGTCTACGAAAACGTCAAATTTTTCAGGTTCCCTTCGCCCGATCTGGACGCGAGGGGTGTCAAAAGACGCGGCTGATCACCAGCTACAAGACGAGACTATCCCGGACACCACCAGGGTTCACGGTCAAAAGTTATTAGCGACTTTGTTCAAAAATTTACTGAAAAGTATGCGGTGACACCACTGTTTTAACTATTTTTGTGTGTTTCAGAGGGTGCAGAAACGATCCAGAGGTATCCCTAGATAGGTCTCACCGTCCTCAAGCCAAAACAAATGATTCACAGGAATTTGGAATACGTCTAGTGCTATAGAAAAATTAAAAACTGCAAAAATTTCGTCAAAATGTACTAAAGTCCTGAAAGATGTGTAATTTGACACGTGTTCCCGTTGGAGTATAACCAAGGGATAAAAACTACCTGCTAATTAGTCAACAAACAACATAAAACCAAAAGAAAATTTCAAAAAATAGCAAGTAAAATTTCTAACATCAGCTCCCTAAGGTAGACTTTTGTATGTATATATGTATAAGTGTATAGAACACGAGTCTACGAAAACGTCAAATTTTTCAAGTTCCCTTCGCCCGATCTGGACGCGAGGGGTGTCAAAAGACGCGGCTGATCACCAGCTACAAGACGAGACTATCCCGGACACCACCAGGGTTCACGGTCAAAAGTTATTGGCGACTTTGTTCAAAAATTTACTGAAAAGTATGCGGTGACACCACTGTTTTAACTATTTTTGTGTGTTTCAGAGGGTGCAGAAGCGATCCAGAGGTATCCCTAGATAGGTCTCACCGTCCTCAAGCCAAAACAAATGATACACAGGAATTTGGAATACGTCTAGTGCTATAGAAAAATTAAAAACTGCAAAAATTTCGTCAAAATGTACTAAGTTCCTGAAAGATGTGTAATTTGACACGTGTTCCCGTTGGAGTATAACCAAGGGATAAAAACTACCTGCTAATTAGTCAACAAACAACATAAAACCAAAAGAAAATTTCAAAAAATAGCAAGTAAAATTTCTAACATCAGCTCCCTAAGGTAGACTTTTGTATGTATATATGTATAAGTGTATAGAACACGAGTCTACGAAAACGTCAAATTTTTCAAGTTCCCTTCGCCCGATCTGGACGCGAGGGGTGTCAAAAGACGCGGCTGATCACCAGCTACAAGACGAGACTATCCCGGACACCACCAGGGTTCACGGTCAAAAGTTATTGGCGACTTTGTTCAAAAATTTACTGAAAAGTATGCGGTGACACCACTGTTTTAACTATTTTTGTGTGTTTCAGAGGGTGCAGAAACGATCCAGAGGTATCCCTAGATAGGTCTCACCGTCCTCAAGCCAAAACAAATGATTCACAGGAATTTGGAATACGTCTAGTGCTATAGAAAAATTAAAAACTGCAAAAATTTCGTCAAAATGTACTAAAGTCCTGAAAGATGTGTAATTTGACACGTGTTCCCGTTGGAGTATAACCAAGGGATAAAAACTACCTGCTAATTAGTCAACAAACAACATAAAACCAAAAGAAAATTTCAAAAAATAGCAAGTAAAATTTCTAACATCAGCTCCCTAAGGTAGACTTTTGTATGTATATATGTATATGTGTATAGAACACGAGTCTACGAAAACGTCAAATTTTTCAGGTTCCCTTCGCCCGATCTGGACGCGAGGGGTGTCAAAAGACGCGGCTGATCACCAGCTACAAGACGAGAC
Organism: Parascotia fuliginaria; assembly: GCA_963082885.1. NCBI lineage: Eukaryota > Metazoa > Arthropoda > Insecta > Lepidoptera > Erebidae > Parascotia > Parascotia fuliginaria. The sequence continues at coordinate 28,942 of OY720199.1, read as the reverse complement.
TATCCCGGACACCACCAGGGTTCACGGTCAAAAGTTATTAGCGACTTTGTTCAAAAATTTACTGAAAAGTATGCGGTGACACCACTGTTTTAACTATTTTTGTGTGTTTCAGAGGGTGCAGAAACGATCCAGAGGTATCCCTAGATAGGTCTCACCGTCCTCAAGCCAAAACAAATGATTCACAGGAATTTGGAATACGTCTAGTGCTATAGAAAAATTAAAAACTGCAAAAATTTCGTCAAAATGTACTAAAGTCCTGAAAGATGTGTAATTTGACACGTGTTCCCGTTGGAGTATAACCAAGGGATAAAAACTACCTGCTAATTAGTCAACAAACAACATAAAACCAAAAGAAAATTTCAAAAAATAGCAAGTAAAATTTCTAACATCAGCTCCCTAAGGTAGACTTTTGTATGTATATATGTATAAGTGTATAGAACACGAGTCTACGAAAACGTCAAATTTTTCAAGTTCCCTTCGCCCGATCTGGACGCGAGGGGTGTCAAAAGACGCGGCTGATCACCAGCTACAAGACGAGACTATCCCGGACACCACCAGGGTTCACGGTCAAAAGTTATTGGCGACTTTGTTCAAAAATTTACTGAAAAGTATGCGGTGACACCACTGTTTTAACTATTTTTGTGTGTTTCAGAGGGTGCAGAAGCGATCCAGAGGTATCCCTAGATAGGTCTCACCGTCCTCAAGCCAAAACAAATGATACACAGGAATTTGGAATACGTCTAGTGCTATAGAAAAATTAAAAACTGCAAAAATTTCGTCAAAATGTACTAAGTTCCTGAAAGATGTGTAATTTGACACGTGTTCCCGTTGGAGTATAACCAAGGGATAAAAACTACCTGCTAATTAGTCAACAAACAACATAAAACCAAAAGAAAATTTCAAAAAATAGCAAGTAAAATTTCTAACATCAGCTCCCTAAGGTAGACTTTTGTATGTATATATGTATAAGTGTATAGAACACGAGTCTACGAAAACGTCAAATTTTTCAAGTTCCCTTCGCCCGATCTGGACGCGAGGGGTGTCAAAAGACGCGGCTGATCACCAGCTACAAGACGAGACTATCCCGGACACCACCAGGGTTCACGGTCAAAAGTTATTGGCGACTTTGTTCAAAAATTTACTGAAAAGTATGCGGTGACACCACTGTTTTAACTATTTTTGTGTGTTTCAGAGGGTGCAGAAACGATCCAGAGGTATCCCTAGATAGTTCTCACCGTCCTCAAGCCAAAACAAATGATTCACAGGAATTTGGAATACGTCTAGTGCTATAGAAAAATTAAAAACTGCAAAAATTTCGTCAAAATGTACTAAAGTCCTGAAAGATGTGTAATTTGACACGTGTTCCCGTTGGAGTATAACCAAGGGATAAAAACTACCTGCTAATTAGTCAACAAACAACATAAAACCAAAAGAAAATTTCAAAAAATAGCAAGTAAAATTTCTAACATCAGCTCCCTAAGGTAGACTTTTGTATGTATATATGTATATGTGTATAGAACACGAGTCTACGAAAACGTCAAATTTTTCAGGTTCCCTTCGCCCGATCTGGACGCGAGGGGTGTCAAAAGACGCGGCTGATCACCAGCTACAAGACGAGACTATCCCGGACACCACCAGGGTTCACGGTCAAAAGTTATTAGCGACTTTGTTCAAAAATTTACTGAAAAGTATGCGGTGACACCACTGTTTTAACTATTTTTGTGTGTTTCAGAGGGTGCAGAAACGATCCAGAGGTATCCCTAGATAGGTCTCACCGTCCTCAAGCCAAAACAAATGATTCACAGGAATTTGGAATACGTCTAGTGCTATAGAAAAATTAAAAACTGCAAAAATTTCGTCAAAATGTACTAAAGTCCTGAAAGATGTGTAATTTGACACGTGTTCCCGTTGGAGTATAACCAAGGGATAAAAACTACCTGCTAATTAGTCAACAAACAACATAAAACCAAAAGAAAATTTCAAAAAATAGCAAGTAAAATTTCTAACATCAGCTCCCTAAGGTAGACTTTTGTATGTATATATGTATATGTGTATAGAACACGAGTCTACGAAAACGTCAAATTTTTCAGGTTCCCTTCGCCCGATCTGGACGCGAGGGGTGTCAAAAGACGCGGCTGATCACCAGCTACAAGACGAGACTATCCCGGACACCACCAGGGTTCACGGTCAAAAGTTATTAGCGACTTTGTTCAAAAATTTACTGAAAAGTATGCGGTGACACCACTGTTTTAACTATTTTTGTGTGTTTCAGAGGGTGCAGAAACGATCCAGAGGTATCCCTAGATAGGTCTCACCGTCCTCAAGCCAAAACAAATGATTCACAGGAATTTGGAATACGTCTAGTGCTATAGAAAAATTAAAAACTGCAAAAATTTCGTCAAAATGTACTAAAGTCCTGAAAGATGTGTAATTTGACACGTGTTCCCGTTGGAGTATAACCAAGGGATAAAAACTACCTGCTAATTAGTCAACAAACAACATAAAACCAAAAGAAAATTTCAAAAAATAGCAAGTAAAATTTCTAACATCAGCTCCCTAAGGTAGACTTTTGTATGTATATATGTATATGTGTATAGAACACGAGTCTACGAAAACGTCAAATTTTTCAGGTTCCCTTCGCCCGATCTGGACGCGAGGGGTGTCAAAAGACGCGGCTGATCACCAGCTACAAGACGAGACTATCCCGGACACCACCAGGGTTCACGGTCAAAAGTTATTAGCGACTTTGTTCAAAAATTTACTGAAAAGTATGCGGTGACACCACTGTTTTAACTATTTTTGTGTGTTTCAGAGGGTGCAGAAACGATCCAGAGGTATCCCTAGATAGGTCTCACCGTCCTCAAGCCAAAACAAATGATTCACAGGAATTTGGAATACGTCTAGTGCTATAGAAAAATTAAAAACTGCAAAAATTTCGTCAAAATGTACTAAAGTCCTGAAAGATGTGTAATTTGACACGTGTTCCCGTTGGAGTATAACCAAGGGATAAAAACTACCTGCTAATTAGTCAACAAACAACATAAAACCAAAAGAAAATTTCAAAAAATAGCAAGTAAAATTTCTAACATCAGCTCCCTAAGGTAGACTTTTGTATGTATATATGTATATGTGTATAGAACACGAGTCTACGAAAACGTCAAATTTTTCAGGTTCCCTTCGCCCGATCTGGACGCGAGGGGTGTCAAAAGACGCGGCTGATCACCAGCTACAAGACGAGACTATCCCGGACACCACCAGGGTTCACGGTCAAAAGTTATTGGCGACTTTGTTCAAAAATTTACTGAAAAGTATGCGGTGACACCACTGTTTTAACTATTTTTGTGTGTTTCAGAGGGTGCAGAAGCGATCCAGAGGTATCCCTAGATAGGTCTCACCGTCCTCAAGCCAAAACAAATGATACACAGGAATTTGGAATACGTCTAGTGCTATAGAAAAATTAAAAACTGCAAAAATTTCGTCAAAATGTACTAAGTTCCTGAAAGATGTGTAATTTGACACGTGTTCCCGTTGGAGTATAACCAAGGGATAAAAACTACCTGCTAATTAGTCAACAAACAACATAAAACCAAAAGAAAATTTCAAAAAATAGCAAGTAAAATTTCTAACATCAGCTCCCTAAGGTAGACTTTTGTATGTATATATGTATATGTGTATAGAACACGAGTCTACGAAAACGTCAAATTTTTCAGGTTCCCTTCGCCCGATCTGGACGCGAGGGGTGTCAAAAGACGCGGCTGATCACCAGCTACAAGACGAGACTATCCCGGACACCACCAGGGTTCACGGTCAAAAGTTATTAGCGACTTTGTTCAAAAATTTACTGAAAAGTATGCGGTGACACCACTGTTTTAACTATTTTTGTGTGTTTCAGAGGGTGCAGAAACGATCCAGAGGTATCCCTAGATAGGTCTCACCGTCCTCAAGCCAAAACAAATGATTCACAGGAATTTGGAATACGTCTAGTGCTATAGAAAAATTAAAAACTGCAAAAATTTCGTCAAAATGTACTAAAGTCCTGAAAGATGTGTAATTTGACACGTGTTCCCGTTGGAGTATAACCAAGGGATAAAAACTACCTGCTAATTAGTCAACAAACAACATAAAACCAAAAGAAAATTTCAAAAAATAGCAAGTAAAATTTCTAACATCAGCTCCCTAAGGTAGACTTTTGTATGTATATATGTATATGTGTATAGAACACGAGTCTACGAAAACGTCAAATTTTTCAGGTTCCCTTCGCCCGATCTGGACGCGAGGGGTGTCAAAAGACGCGGCTGATCACCAGCTACAAGACGAGACTATCCCGGACACCACCAGGGTTCACGGTCAAAAGTTATTGGCGACTTTGTTCAAAAATTTACTGAAAAGTATGCGGTGACACCACTGTTTTAACTATTTTTGTGTGTTTCAGAGGGTGCAGAAGCGATCCAGAGGTATCCCTAGATAGGTCTCACCGTCCTCAAGCCAAAACAAATGATACACAGGAATTTGGAATACGTCTAGTGCTATAGAAAAATTAAAAACTGCAAAAATTTCGTCAAAATGTACTAAGTTCCTGAAAGATGTGTAATTTGACACGTGTTCCCGTTGGAGTATAACCAAGGGATAAAAACTACCTGCTAATTAGTCAACAAACAACATAAAACCAAAAGAAAATTTCAAAAAATAGCAAGTAAAATTTCTAACATCAGCTCCCTAAGGTAGACTTTTGTATGTATATATGTATATGTGTATAGAACACGAGTCTACGAAAACGTCAAATTTTTCAGGTTCCCTTCGCCCGATCTGGACGCGAGGGGTGTCAAAAGACGCGGCTGATCACCAGCTACAAGACGAGACTATCCCGGACACCACCAGGGTTCACGGTCAAAAGTTATTAGCGACTTTGTTCAAAAATTTACTGAAAAGTATGCGGTGACACCACTGTTTTAACTATTTTTGTGTGTTTCAGAGGGTGCAGAAACGATCCAGAGGTATCCCTAGATAGGTCTCACCGTCCTCAAGCCAAAACAAATGATTCACAGGAATTTGGAATACGTCTAGTGCTATAGAAAAATTAAAAACTGCAAAAATTTCGTCAAAATGTACTAAAGTCCTGAAAGATGTGTAATTTGACACGTGTTCCCGTTGGAGTATAACCAAGGGATAAAAACTACCTGCTAATTAGTCAACAAACAACATAAAACCAAAAGAAAATTTCAAAAAATAGCAAGTAAAATTTCTAACATCAGCTCCCTAAGGTAGACTTTTGTATGTATATATGTATATGTGTATAGAACACGAGTCTACGAAAACGTCAAATTTTTCAGGTTCCCTTCGCCCGATCTGGACGCGAGGGGTGTCAAAAGACGCGGCTGATCACCAGCTACAAGACGAGACTATCCCGGACACCACCAGAGTTCACGGTCAAAAGTTATTAGCGACTTTGTTCAAAAATTTACTGAAAAGTATGCGGTGACACCACTGTTTTAACTATTTTTGTGTGTTTCAGAGGGTGCAGAAACGATCCAGAGGTATCCCTAGATAGGTCTCACCGTCCTCAAGCCAAAACAAATGATTCACAGGAATTTGGAATACGTCTAGTGCTATAGAAAAATTAAAAACTGCAAAAATTTCGTCAAAATGTACTAAAGTCCTGAAAGATGTGTAATTTGACACGTGTTCCCGTTGGAGTATAACCAAGGGATAAAAACTACCTGCTAATTAGTCAACAAACAACATAAAACCAAAAGAAAATTTCAAAAAATAGCAAGTAAAATTTCTAACATCAGCTCCCTAAGGTAGACTTTTGTATGTATATATGTATATGTGTATAGAACACGAGTCTACGAAAACGTCAAATTTTTCAGGTTCCCTTCGCCCGATCTGGACGCGAGGGGTGTCAAAAGACGCGGCTGATCACCAGCTACAAGACGAGACTATCCCGGACACCACCAGGGTTCACGGTCAAAAGTTATTAGCGACTTTGTTCAAAAATTTACTGAAAAGTATGCGGTGACACCACTGTTTTAACTATTTTTGTGTGTTTCAGAGGGTGCAGAAACGATCCAGAGGTATCCCTAGATAGGTCTCACCGTCCTCAAGCCAAAACAAATGATTCACAGGAATTTGGAATACGTCTAGTGCTATAGAAAAATTAAAAACTGCAAAAATTTCGTCAAAATGTACTAAAGTCCTGAAAGATGTGTAATTTGACACGTGTTCCCGATGGAGTATAACCAAGGGATAAAAACTACCTGCTAATTAGTCAACAAACAACATAAAACCAAAAGAAAATTTCAAAAAATAGCAAGTAAAATTTCTAACATCAGCTCCCTAAGGTAGACTTTTGTATGTATATATGTATAAGTGTATAGAACACGAGTCTACGAAAACGTCAAATTTTTCAAGTTCCCTTCGCCCGATCTGGACGCGAGGGGTGTCAAAAGACGCGGCTGATCACCAGCTACAAGACGAGACTATCCCGGACACCACCAGGGTTCACGGTCAAAAGTTATTGGCGACTTTGTTCAAAAATTTACTGAAAAGTATGCGGTGACACCACTGTTTTAACTATTTTTGTGTGTTTCAGAGGGTGCAGAAGCGATCCAGAGGTATCCCTAGATAGGTCTCACCGTCCTCAAGCCAAAACAAATGATACACAGGAATTTGGAATACGTCTAGTGCTATAGAAAAATTAAAAACTGCAAAAATTTCGTCAAAATGTACTAAGTTCCTGAAAGATGTGTAATTTGACACGTGTTCCCGTTGGAGTATAACCAAGGGATAAAAACTACCTGCTAATTAGTCAACAAACAACATAAAACCAAAAGAAAATTTCAAAAAATAGCAAGTAAAATTTCTAACATCAGCTCCCTAAGGTAGACTTTTGTATGTATATATGTATAAGTGTATAGAACACGAGTCTACGAAAACGTCAAATTTTTCAAGTTCCCTTCGCCCGATCTGGACGCGAGGGGTGTCAAAAGACGCGGCTGATCACCAGCTACAAGACGAGACTATCCCGGACACCACCAGGGTTCACGGTCAAAAGTTATTGGCGACTTTGTTCAAAAATTTACTGAAAAGTATGCGGTGACACCACTGTTTTAACTATTTTTGTGTGTTTCAGAGGGTGCAGAAACGATCCAGAGGTATCCCTAGATAGTTCTCACCGTCCTCAAGCCAAAACAAATGATTCACAGGAATTTGGAATACGTCTAGTGCTATAGAAAAATTAAAAACTGCAAAAATTTCGTCAAAATGTACTAAAGTCCTGAAAGATGTGTAATTTGACACGTGTTCCCGTTGGAGTATAACCAAGGGATAAAAACTACCTGCTAATTAGTCAACAAACAACATAAAACCAAAAGAAAATTTCAAAAAATAGCAAGTAAAATTTCTAACATCAGCTCCCTAAGGTAGACTTTTGTATGTATATATGTATATGTGTATAGAACACGAGTCTACGAAAACGTCAAATTTTTCAGGTTCCCTTCGCCCGATCTGGACGCGAGGGGTGTCAAAAGACGCGGCTGATCACCAGCTACAAGACGAGACTATCCCGGACACCACCAGGGTTCACGGTCAAAAGTTATTAGCGACTTTGTTCAAAAATTTACTGAAAAGTATGCGGTGACACCACTGTTTTAACTATTTTTGTGTGTTTCAGAGGGTGCAGAAACGATCCAGAGGTATCCCTAGATAGGTCTCACCGTCCTCAAGCCAAAACAAATGATTCACAGGAATTTGGAATACGTCTAGTGCTATAGAAAAATTAAAAACTGCAAAAATTTCGTCAAAATGTACTAAAGTCCTGAAAGATGTGTAATTTGACACGTGTTCCCGTTGGAGTATAACCAAGGGATAAAAACTACCTGCTAATTAGTCAACAAACAACATAAAACCAAAAGAAAATTTCAAAAAATAGCAAGTAAAATTTCTAACATCAGCTCCCTAAGGTAGACTTTTGTATGTATATATGTATATGTGTATAGAACACGAGTCTACGAAAACGTCAAATTTTTCAGGTTCCCTTCGCCCGATCTGGACGCGAGGGGTGTCAAAAGACGCGGCTGATCACCAGCTACAAGACGAGACTATCCCGGACACCACCAGGGTTCACGGTCAAAAGTTATTAGCGACTTTGTTCAAAAATTTACTGAAAAGTATGCGGTGACACCACTGTTTTAACTATTTTTGTGTGTTTCAGAGGGTGCAGAAACGATCCAGAGGTATCCCTAGATAGGTCTCACCGTCCTCAAGCCAAAACAAATGATTCACAGGAATTTGGAATACGTCTAGTGCTATAGAAAAATTAAAAACTGCAAAAATTTCGTCAAAATGTACTAAAGTCCTGAAAGATGTGTAATTTGACACGTGTTCCCGTTGGAGTATAACCAAGGGATAAAAACTACCTGCTAATTAGTCAACAAACAACATAAAACCAAAAGAAAATTTCAAAAAATAGCAAGTAAAATTTCTAACATCAGCTCCCTAAGGTAGACTTTTGTATGTATATATGTATATGTGTATAGAACACGAGTCTACGAAAACGTCAAATTTTTCAGGTTCCCTTCGCCCGATCTGGACGCGAGGGGTGTCAAAAGACGCGGCTGATCACCAGCTACAAGACGAGACTATCCCGGACACCACCAGGGTTCACGGTCAAAAGTTATTAGCGACTTTGTTCAAAAATTTACTGAAAAGTATGCGGTGACACCACTGTTTTAACTATTTTTGTGTGTTTCAGAGGGTGCAGAAACGATCCAGAGGTATCCCTAGATAGGTCTCACCGTCCTCAAGCCAAAACAAATGATTCACAGGAATTTGGAATACGTCTAGTGCTATAGAAAAATTAAAAACTGCAAAAATTTCGTCAAAATGTACTAAAGTCCTGAAAGATGTGTAATTTGACACGTGTTCCCGTTGGAGTATAACCAAGGGATAAAAACTACCTGCTAATTAGTCAACAAACAACATAAAACCAAAAGAAAATTTCAAAAAATAGCAAGTAAAATTTCTAACATCAGCTCCCTAAGGTAGACTTTTGTATGTATATATGTATATGTGTATAGAACACGAGTCTACGAAAACGTCAAATTTTTCAGGTTCCCTTCGCCCGATCTGGACGCGAGGGGTGTCAAAAGACGCGGCTGATCACCAGCTACAAGACGAGACTATCCCGGACACCACCAGGGTTCACGGTCAAAAGTTATTGGCGACTTTGTTCAAAAATTTACTGAAAAGTATGCGGTGACACCACTGTTTTAACTATTTTTGTGTGTTTCAGAGGGTGCAGAAGCGATCCAGAGGTATCCCTAGATAGGTCTCACCGTCCTCAAGCCAAAACAAATGATACACAGGAATTTGGAATACGTCTAGTGCTATAGAAAAATTAAAAACTGCAAAAATTTCGTCAAAATGTACTAAGTTCCTGAAAGATGTGTAATTTGACACGTGTTCCCGTTGGAGTATAACCAAGGGATAAAAACTACCTGCTAATTAGTCAACAAACAACATAAAACCAAAAGAAAATTTCAAAAAATAGCAAGTAAAATTTCTAACATCAGCTCCCTAAGGTAGACTTTTGTATGTATATATGTATATGTGTATAGAACACGAGTCTACGAAAACGTCAAATTTTTCAGGTTCCCTTCGCCCGATCTGGACGCGAGGGGTGTCAAAAGACGCGGCTGATCACCAGCTACAAGACGAGACTATCCCGGACACCACCAGGGTTCACGGTCAAAAGTTATTAGCGACTTTGTTCAAAAATTTACTGAAAAGTATGCGGTGACACCACTGTTTTAACTATTTTTGTGTGTTTCAGAGGGTGCAGAAACGATCCAGAGGTATCCCTAGATAGGTCTCACCGTCCTCAAGCCAAAACAAATGATTCACAGGAATTTGGAATACGTCTAGTGCTATAGAAAAATTAAAAACTGCAAAAATTTCGTCAAAATGTACTAAAGTCCTGAAAGATGTGTAATTTGACACGTGTTCCCGTTGGAGTATAACCAAGGGATAAAAACTACCTGCTAATTAGTCAACAAACAACATAAAACCAAAAGAAAATTTCAAAAAATAGCAAGTAAAATTTCTAACATCAGCTCCCTAAGGTAGACTTTTGTATGTATATATGTATATGTGTATAGAACACGAGTCTACGAAAACGTCAAATTTTTCAGGTTCCCTTCGCCCGATCTGGACGCGAGGGGTGTCAAAAGACGCGGCTGATCACCAGCTACAAGACGAGACTATCCCGGACACCACCAGGGTTCACGGTCAAAAGTTATTGGCGACTTTGTTCAAAAATTTACTGAAAAGTATGCGGTGACACCACTGTTTTAACTATTTTTGTGTGTTTCAGAGGGTGCAGAAGCGATCCAGAGGTATCCCTAGATAGGTCTCACCGTCCTCAAGCCAAAACAAATGATACACAGGAATTTGGAATACGTCTAGTGCTATAGAAAAATTAAAAACTGCAAAAATTTCGTCAAAATGTACTAAGTTCCTGAAAGATGTGTAATTTGACACGTGTTCCCGTTGGAGTATAACCAAGGGATAAAAACTACCTGCTAATTAGTCAACAAACAACATAAAACCAAAAGAAAATTTCAAAAAATAGCAAGTAAAATTTCTAACATCAGCTCCCTAAGGTAGACTTTTGTATGTATATATGTATATGTGTATAGAACACGAGTCTACGAAAACGTCAAATTTTTCAGGTTCCCTTCGCCCGATCTGGACGCGAGGGGTGTCAAAAGACGCGGCTGATCACCAGCTACAAGACGAGACTATCCCGGACACCACCAGGGTTCACGGTCAAAAGTTATTAGCGACTTTGTTCAAAAATTTACTGAAAAGTATGCGGTGACACCACTGTTTTAACTATTTTTGTGTGTTTCAGAGGGTGCAGAAACGATCCAGAGGTATCCCTAGATAGGTCTCACCGTCCTCAAGCCAAAACAAATGATTCACAGGAATTTGGAATACGTCTAGTGCTATAGAAAAATTAAAAACTGCAAAAATTTCGTCAAAATGTACTAAAGTCCTGAAAGATGTGTAATTTGACACGTGTTCCCGTTGGAGTATAACCAAGGGATAAAAACTACCTGCTAATTAGTCAACAAACAACATAAAACCAAAAGAAAATTTCAAAAAATAGCAAGTAAAATTTCTAACATCAGCTCCCTAAGGTAGACTTTTGTATGTATATATGTATATGTGTATAGAACACGAGTCTACGAAAACGTCAAATTTTTCAGGTTCCCTTCGCCCGATCTGGACGCGAGGGGTGTCAAAAGACGCGGCTGATCACCAGCTACAAGACGAGACTATCCCGGACACCACCAGAGTTCACGGTCAAAAGTTATTAGCGACTTTGTTCAAAAATTTACTGAAAAGTATGCGGTGACACCACTGTTTTAACTATTTTTGTGTGTTTCAGAGGGTGCAGAAACGATCCAGAGGTATCCCTAGATAGGTCTCACCGTCCTCAAGCCAAAACAAATGATTCACAGGAATTTGGAATACGTCTAGTGCTATAGAAAAATTAAAAACTGCAAAAATTTCGTCAAAATGTACTAAAGTCCTGAAAGATGTGTAATTTGACACGTGTTCCCGTTGGAGTATAACCAAGGGATAAAAACTACCTGCTAATTAGTCAACAAACAACATAAAACCAAAAGAAAATTTCAAAAAATAGCAAGTAAAATTTCTAACATCAGCTCCCTAAGGTAGACTTTTGTATGTATATATGTATATGTGTATAGAACACGAGTCTACGAAAACGTCAAATTTTTCAGGTTCCCTTCGCCCGATCTGGACGCGAGGGGTGTCAAAAGACGCGGCTGATCACCAGCTACAAGACGAGACTATCCCGGACACCACCAGGGTTCACGGTCAAAAGTTATTAGCGACTTTGTTCAAAAATTTACTGAAAAGTATGCGGTGACACCACTGTTTTAACTATTTTTGTGTGTTTCAGAGGGTGCAGAAACGATCCAGAGGTATCCCTAGATAGGTCTCACCGTCCTCAAGCCAAAACAAATGATTCACAGGAATTTGGAATACGTCTAGTGCTATAGAAAAATTAAAAACTGCAAAAATTTCGTCAAAATGTACTAAAGTCCTGAAAGATGTGTAATTTGACACGTGTTCCCGATGGAGTATAACCAAGGGATAAAAACTACCTGCTAATTAGTCAACAAACAACATAAAACCAAAAGAAAATTTCAAAAAATAGCAAGTAAAATTTCTAACATCAGCTCCCTAAGGTAGACTTTTGTATGTATATATGTATAAGTGTATAGAACACGAGTCTACGAAAACGTCAAATTTTTCAAGTTCCCTTCGCCCGATCTGGACGCGAGGGGTGTCAAAAGACGCGGCTGATCACCAGCTACAAGACGAGACTATCCCGGACACCACCAGGGTTCACGGTCAAAAGTTATTGGCGACTTTGTTTAAAAATTTACTGAAAAGTATGCGGTGACACCACTGTTCTAACTGTGCTGCGGAGGCCGCAACGGGCCATGGCCGTGCGCATGGTGCGCGGCTACCGCACGATCTCATTTGAGGCTGCGACCCTTTTGGCCGGATCCCCGCCCTGGGACCTCGAAGCCGAAGTCCTCGCGTCACTATTTCGATGGCGCGAGGAGGCGGTGGAGCGGGACCTGCGACCTCTGCCTCGAGAAATCGAGGCGCAGCGGTCCCAGCTCCGCATGGTCCTGGTGGCGGAGTGGAAGGCGCGACTTGCGCGACCCAATGCAGGGCACGCCACGGTGGTGGCGGTAAGTCCCGTCCTCGAGGAGTGGCTGGAGAGGCGCCATGGCGCCCTTACGTTCCGGCTGACGCAGGTACTCACCGGTCACGGGTGCTTCGGCACGTACCTGTGTCGTATCGGCCGGGAACCGACGTCCGATTGCGTCCATTGTGGGGCCTGCCCACGTGACACGGCGCTCCACACTCTCGTGGAGTGTCCAGCGTGGGCGGACCAGCGCCGCGACCTAGTTGCGGCGCTCGCGACGGCCCGACTCTCGCTGCCGGCTGTGGTTCAGTCTATGGTCCGCAGCGAGAGGGCTTGGGAAGGTGTCGCCTCCTTCTGCGAGGAGGTGATGCTCGCAAAGGAGGCGGCCGAGCGGGAGAGGGAGCTGACCACCTTGCTCCCCGCCCGTCGCGCACGCACCGGACGTCGCCGTGGGGCGCTCCGGGATCTCCAGCCACCGTAGGAGGATGCCTGCGGGCGGCGATTGGGCAATCGCCGCTCGAACAGCACAGGCCCGAGAAGGCGGCGTACGTGTTCCACGAACGCCTCTCGATGGAGGAAGGGGGGCCAGGCCCCCCAAATCAGACGGGGCCCGCTCACGTTGAGCGGGCCGTGGCCCGTCGGGGTCGCGGATGAATGCGCGAGCGTCTCCCGTGGCCCCGGCACTCTGGCCGTCTGGAGGAACACCGTGGTTTTTAGTCGGTATGCCGGTCGCTGTCTCATTGTGGCCGGAGAGTCCGACATAACCCCCGCCTCGCCCAGGCGGGTGCGTACTCGTAATGAGTTTCCCACGAAAAAAAAAAAAAAAAAGGTTCTCCCAGCGGGGCACTAATATGGACAACCTCCCCGTGTGCCTGGATGCCGTGGTTCCTATCTGGATACGTCCGGTGGGAAGTGCATGTGTTCAGGCCGGTGTGCCCTGGGCGTCTGTCAATCATTCCCAGGCTTGATCTCGGGCCTGGAAATGATTGGCAGATGGCTGATAGTCCTACGGGGTGGTGCTATGTCGGAGTTTCTCCAGACACTGTGCCGCCCCTGCAGAGGGGTCTCCTTGGAGACCTCCAACTCGTAAGCCTGGTTTTCTTGCGAGAACCAGGACCGAGAGCCGCCACCTTTAGGGGTAGTTTAGGCTAGGCTAGGTTAGGTTAGGTTAGGTTAGGTTAGGTTAGGTTAGGTTAGGTTAGGTTAGGTTAGGTTAGGTTAGGTTAGGTTAGGTTAGGTTAGGTTAGGTTAGGTTAGGTTAGGTTAGGTTAGGTTAGGTTAGGTTAGGTTAGGTTAGGTTAGGTTAGGTTAGGTTAGGTTAGGTTAGGTTAGGTTAGGTTAGGTTAGGTTAGGTTAGGTTAGGTTAGGTTAGGTTAGGTTAGGTTAGGTTAGGTTAGGTTAGGTTAGGTTAGGTTAGGTTAGGTTAGGTTAGGTTAGGTTAGGTTAGGTTAGGTTAGGTTAGGTTAGGTTAGGTTAGGTTAGGTTAGGTTAGGTTAGGTTAGGTTAGGTTAGGTTAGGTTAGGTTAGGTTAGGTTAGGTTAGGTTAGGTTAGGTTAGGTTAGGTTAGGTTAGGTTAGGTTAGGTTAGGTTAGGTTAGGTTAGGTTAGGTTAGGTTAGGTTAGGTTAGGTTAGGTTAGGTTAGGTTAGGTTAGGTTAGGTTAGGTTAGGTTAGGTTAGGTTAGGTTAGGTTAGGTTAGGTTAGGTTAGGTTAGGTTAGGTTAGGTTAGGTTAGGTTAGGTTAGGTTAGGTTAGGTTAGGTTAGGTTAGGTTAGGTTAGGTTAGGTTAGGTTAGGTTAGGTTAGGTTAGGTTAGGTTAGGTTAGGTTAGGTTAGGTTAGGTTAGGTTAGGTTAGGTTAGGTTAGGTTAGGTTAGGTTAGGTTAGGTTAGGTTAGGTTAGGTTAGGTTAGGTTAGGTTAGGTTAGGTTAGGTTAGGTTAGGTTAGGTTAGGTTAGGTTAGGTTAGGTTAGGTTAGGTTAGGTTAGGTTAGGTTAGGTTAGGTTAGGTTAGGTTAGGTTAGGTTAGGTTAGGTTAGGTTAGGTTAGGTTAGGTTAGGTTAGGTTAGGTTAGGTTAGGTTAGGTTAGGTTAGGTTAGGTTAGGTTAGGTTAGGTTAGGTTAGGTTAGGTTAGGTTAGGTTAGGTTAGGTTAGGTTAGGTTAGGTTAGGTTAGGTTAGGTTAGGTTAGGTTAGGTTAGGTTAGGTTAGGTTAGGTTAGGTTAGGTTAGGTTAGGTTAGGTTAGGTTAGGTTAGGTTAGGTTAGGTTAGGTTAGGTTAGGTTAGGTTAGGTTAGGTTAGGTTAGGTTAGGTTAGGTTAGGTTAGGTTAGGTTAGGTTAGGTTAGGTTAGGTTAGGTTAGGTTAGGTTAGGTTAGGTTAGGTTAGGTTAGGTTAGGTTAGGTTAGGTTAGGTTAGGTTAGGTTAGGTTAGGTTAGGTTAGGTTAGGTTAGGTTAGGTTAGGTTAGGTTAGGTTAGGTTAGGTTAGGTTAGGTTAGGTTAGGTTAGGTTAGGTTAGGTTAGGTTAGGTTAGGTTAGGTTAGGTTAGGTTAGGTTAGGTTAGGTTAGGTTAGGTTAGGTTAGGTTAGGTTAGGTTAGGTTAGGTTAGGTTAGGTTAGGTTAGGTTAGGTTAGGTTAGGTTAGGTTAGGTTAGGTTAGGTTAGGTTAGGTTAGGTTAGGTTAGGTTAGGTTAGGTTAGGTTAGGTTAGGTTAGGTTAGGTTAGGTTAGGTTAGGTTAGGTTAGGTTAGGTTAGGTTAGGTTAGGTTAGGTTAGGTTAGGTTAGGTTAGGTTAGGTTAGGTTAGGTTAGGTTAGGTTAGGTTAGGTTAGGTTAGGTTAGGTTAGGTTAGGTTAGGTTAGGTTAGGTTAGGTTAGGTTAGGTTAGGTTAGGTTAGGTTAGGTTAGGTTAGGTTAGGTTAGGTTAGGTTAGGTTAGGTTAGGTTAGGTTAGGTTAGGTTAGGTTAGGTTAGGTTAGGTTAGGTTAGGTTAGGTTAGGTTAGGTTAGGTTAGGTTAGGTTAGGTTAGGTTAGGTTAGGTTAGGTTAGGTTAGGTTAGGTTAGGTTAGGTTAGGTTAGGTTAGGTTAGGTTAGGTTAGGTTAGGTTAGGTTAGGTTAGGTTAGGTTAGGTTAGGTTAGGTTAGGTTAGGTTAGGTTAGGTTAGGTTAGGTTAGGTTAGGTTAGGTTAGGTTAGGTTAGGTTAGGTTAGGTTAGGTTAGGTTAGGTTAGGTTAGGTTAGGTTAGGTTAGGTTAGGTTAGGTTAGGTTAGGTTAGGTTAGGTTAGGTTAGGTTAGGTTAGGTTAGGTTAGGTTAGGTTAGGTTAGGTTAGGTTAGGTTAGGTTAGGTTAGGTTAGGTTAGGTTAGGTTAGGTTAGGTTAGGTTAGGTTAGGTTAGGTTAGGTTAGGTTAGGTTAGGTTAGGTTAGGTTAGGTTAGGTTAGGTTAGGTTAGGTTAGGTTAGGTTAGGTTAGGTTAGGTTAGGTTAGGTTAGGTTAGGTTAGGTTAGGTTAGGTTAGGTTAGGTTAGGTTAGGTTAGGTTAGGTTAGGTTAGGTTAGGTTAGGTTAGGTTAGGTTAGGTTAGGTTAGGTTAGGTTAGGTTAGGTTAGGTTAGGTTAGGTTAGGTTAGGTTAGGTTAGGTTAGGTTAGGTTAGGTTAGGTTAGGTTAGGTTAGGTTAGGTTAGGTTAGGTTAGGTTAGGTTAGGTTAGGTTAGGTTAGGTTAGGTTAGGTTAGGTTAGGTTAGGTTAGGTTAGGTTAGGTTAGGTTAGGTTAGGTTAGGTTAGGTTAGGTTAGGTTAGGTTAGGTTAGGTTAGGTTAGGTTAGGTTAGGTTAGGTTAGGTTAGGTTAGGTTAGGTTAGGTTAGGTTAGGTTAGGTTAGGTTAGGTTAGGTTAGGTTAGGTTAGGTTAGGTTAGGTTAGGTTAGGTTAGGTTAGGTTAGGTTAGGTTAGGTTAGGTTAGGTTAGGTTAGGTTAGGTTAGGTTAGGTTAGGTTAGGTTAGGTTAGGTTAGGTTAGGTTAGGTTAGGTTAGGTTAGGTTAGGTTAGGTTAGGTTAGGTTAGGTTAGGTTAGGTTAGGTTAGGTTAGGTTAGGTTAGGTTAGGTTAGGTTAGGTTAGGTTAGGTTAGGTTAGGTTAGGTTAGGTTAGGTTAGGTTAGGTTAGGTTAGGTTAGGTTAGGTTAGGTTAGGTTAGGTTAGGTTAGGTTAGGTTAGGTTAGGTTAGGTTAGGTTAGGTTAGGTTAGGTTAGGTTAGGTTAGGTTAGGTTAGGTTAGGTTAGGTTAGGTTAGGTTAGGTTAGGTTAGGTTAGGTTAGGTTAGGTTAGGTTAGGTTAGGTTAGGTTAGGTTAGGTTAGGTTAGGTTAGGTTAGGTTAGGTTAGGTTAGGTTAGGTTAGGTTAGGTTAGGTTAGGTTAGGTTAGGTTAGGTTAGGTTAGGTTAGGTTAGGTTAGGTTAGGTTAGGTTAGGTTAGGTTAGGTTAGGTTAGGTTAGGTTAGGTTAGGTTAGGTTAGGTTAGGTTAGGTTAGGTTAGGTTAGGTTAGGTTAGGTTAGGTTAGGTTAGGTTAGGTTAGGTTAGGTTAGGTTAGGTTAGGTTAGGTTAGGTTAGGTTAGGTTAGGTTAGGTTAGGTTAGGTTAGGTTAGGTTAGGTTAGGTTAGGTTAGGTTAGGTTAGGTTAGGTTAGGTTAGGTTAGGTTAGGTTAGGTTAGGTTAGGTTAGGTTAGGTTAGGTTAGGTTAGGTTAGGTTAGGTTAGGTTAGGTTAGGTTAGGTTAGGTTAGGTTAGGTTAGGTTAGGTTAGGTTAGGTTAGGTTAGGTTAGGTTAGGTTAGGTTAGGTTAGGTTAGGTTAGGTTAGGTTAGGTTAGGTTAGGTTAGGTTAGGTTAGGTTAGGTTAGGTTAGGTTAGGTTAGGTTAGGTTAGGTTAGGTTAGGTTAGGTTAGGTTAGGTTAGGTTAGGTTAGGTTAGGTTAGGTTAGGTTAGGTTAGGTTAGGTTAGGTTAGGTTAGGTTAGGTTAGGTTAGGTTAGGTTAGGTTAGGTTAGGTTAGGTTAGGTTAGGTTAGGTTAGGTTAGGTTAGGTTAGGTTAGGTTAGGTTAGGTTAGGTTAGGTTAGGTTAGGTTAGGTTAGGTTAGGTTAGGTTAGGTTAGGTTAGGTTAGGTTAGGTTAGGTTAGGTTAGGTTAGGTTAGGTTAGGTTAGGTTAGGTTAGGTTAGGTTAGGTTAGGTTAGGTTAGGTTAGGTTAGGTTAGGTTAGGTTAGGTTAGGTTAGGTTAGGTTAGGTTAGGTTAGGTTAGGTTAGGTTAGGTTAGGTTAGGTTAGGTTAGGTTAGGTTAGGTTAGGTTAGGTTAGGTTAGGTTAGGTTAGGTTAGGTTAGGTTAGGTTAGGTTAGGTTAGGTTAGGTTAGGTTAGGTTAGGTTAGGTTAGGTTAGGTTAGGTTAGGTTAGGTTAGGTTAGGTTAGGTTAGGTTAGGTTAGGTTAGGTTAGGTTAGGTTAGGTTAGGTTAGGTTAGGTTAGGTTAGGTTAGGTTAGGTTAGGTTAGGTTAGGTTAGGTTAGGTTAGGTTAGGTTAGGTTAGGTTAGGTTAGGTTAGGTTAGGTTAGGTTAGGTTAGGTTAGGTTAGGTTAGGTTAGGTTAGGTTAGGTTAGGTTAGGTTAGGTTAGGTTAGGTTAGGTTAGGTTAGGTTAGGTTAGGTTAGGTTAGGTTAGGTTAGGTTAGGTTAGGTTAGGTTAGGTTAGGTTAGGTTAGGTTAGGTTAGGTTAGGTTAGGTTAGGTTAGGTTAGGTTAGGTTAGGTTAGGTTAGGTTAGGTTAGGTTAGGTTAGGTTAGGTTAGGTTAGGTTAGGTTAGGTTAGGTTAGGTTAGGTTAGGTTAGGTTAGGTTAGGTTAGGTTAGGTTAGGTTAGGTTAGGTTAGGTTAGGTTAGGTTAGGTTAGGTTAGGTTAGGTTAGGTTAGGTTAGGTTAGGTTAGGTTAGGTTAGGTTAGGTTAGGTTAGGTTAGGTTAGGTTAGGTTAGGTTAGGTTAGGTTAGGTTAGGTTAGGTTAGGTTAGGTTAGGTTAGGTTAGGTTAGGTTAGGTTAGGTTAGGTTAGGTTAGGTTAGGTTAGGTTAGGTTAGGTTAGGTTAGGTTAGGTTAGGTTAGGTTAGGTTAGGTTAGGTTAGGTTAGGTTAGGTTAGGTTAGGTTAGGTTAGGTTAGGTTAGGTTAGGTTAGGTTAGGTTAGGTTAGGTTAGGTTAGGTTAGGTTAGGTTAGGTTAGGTTAGGTTAGGTTAGGTTAGGTTAGGTTAGGTTAGGTTAGGTTAGGTTAGGTTAGGTTAGGTTAGGTTAGGTTAGGTTAGGTTAGGTTAGGTTAGGTTAGGTTAGGTTAGGTTAGGTTAGGTTAGGTTAGGTTAGGTTAGGTTAGGTTAGGTTAGGTTAGGTTAGGTTAGGTTAGGTTAGGTTAGGTTAGGTTAGGTTAGGTTAGGTTAGGTTAGGTTAGGTTAGGTTAGGTTAGGTTAGGTTAGGTTAGGTTAGGTTAGGTTAGGTTAGGTTAGGTTAGGTTAGGTTAGGTTAGGTTAGGTTAGGTTAGGTTAGGTTAGGTTAGGTTAGGTTAGGTTAGGTTAGGTTAGGTTAGGTTAGGTTAGGTTAGGTTAGGTTAGGTTAGGTTAGGTTAGGTTAGGTTAGGTTAGGTTAGGTTAGGTTAGGTTAGGTTAGGTTAGGTTAGGTTAGGTTAGGTTAGGTTAGGTTAGGTTAGGTTAGGTTAGGTTAGGTTAGGTTAGGTTAGGTTAGGTTAGGTTAGGTTAGGTTAGGTTAGGTTAGGTTAGGTTAGGTTAGGTTAGGTTAGGTTAGGTTAGGTTAGGTTAGGTTAGGTTAGGTTAGGTTAGGTTAGGTTAGGTTAGGTTAGGTTAGGTTAGGTTAGGTTAGGTTAGGTTAGGTTAGGTTAGGTTAGGTTAGGTTAGGTTAGGTTAGGTTAGGTTAGGTTAGGTTAGGTTAGGTTAGGTTAGGTTAGGTTAGGTTAGGTTAGGTTAGGTTAGGTTAGGTTAGGTTAGGTTAGGTTAGGTTAGGTTAGGTTAGGTTAGGTTAGGTTAGGTTAGGTTAGGTTAGGTTAGGTTAGGTTAGGTTAGGTTAGGTTAGGTTAGGTTAGGTTAGGTTAGGTTAGGTTAGGTTAGGTTAGGTTAGGTTAGGTTAGGTTAGGTTAGGTTAGGTTAGGTTAGGTTAGGTTAGGTTAGGTTAGGTTAGGTTAGGTTAGGTTAGGTTAGGTTAGGTTAGGTTAGGTTAGGTTAGGTTAGGTTAGGTTAGGTTAGGTTAGGTTAGGTTAGGTTAGGTTAGGTTAGGTTAGGTTAGGTTAGGTTAGGTTAGGTTAGGTTAGGTTAGGTTAGGTTAGGTTAGGTTAGGTTAGGTTAGGTTAGGTTAGGTTAGGTTAGGTTAGGTTAGGTTAGGTTAGGTTAGGTTAGGTTAGGTTAGGTTAGGTTAGGTTAGGTTAGGTTAGGTTAGGTTAGGTTAGGTTAGGTTAGGTTAGGTTAGGTTAGGTTAGGTTAGGTTAGGTTAGGTTAGGTTAGGTTAGGTTAGGTTAGGTTAGGTTAGGTTAGGTTAGGTTAGGTTAGGTTAGGTTAGGTTAGGTTAGGTTAGGTTAGGTTAGGTTAGGTTAGGTTAGGTTAGGTTAGGTTAGGTTAGGTTAGGTTAGGTTAGGTTAGGTTAGGTTAGGTTAGGTTAGGTTAGGTTAGGTTAGGTTAGGTTAGGTTAGGTTAGGTTAGGTTAGGTTAGGTTAGGTTAGGTTAGGTTAGGTTAGGTTAGGTTAGGTTAGGTTAGGTTAGGTTAGGTTAGGTTAGGTTAGGTTAGGTTAGGTTAGGTTAGGTTAGGTTAGGTTAGGTTAGGTTAGGTTAGGTTAGGTTAGGTTAGGTTAGGTTAGGTTAGGTTAGGTTAGGTTAGGTTAGGTTAGGTTAGGTTAGGTTAGGTTAGGTTAGGTTAGGTTAGGTTAGGTTAGGTTAGGTTAGGTTAGGTTAGGTTAGGTTAGGTTAGGTTAGGTTAGGTTAGGTTAGGTTAGGTTAGGTTAGGTTAGGTTAGGTTAGGTTAGGTTAGGTTAGGTTAGGTTAGGTTAGGTTAGGTTAGGTTAGGTTAGGTTAGGTTAGGTTAGGTTAGGTTAGGTTAGGTTAGGTTAGGTTAGGTTAGGTTAGGTTAGGTTAGGTTAGGTTAGGTTAGGTTAGGTTAGGTTAGGTTAGGTTAGGTTAGGTTAGGTTAGGTTAGGTTAGGTTAGGTTAGGTTAGGTTAGGTTAGGTTAGGTTAGGTTAGGTTAGGTTAGGTTAGGTTAGGTTAGGTTAGGTTAGGTTAGGTTAGGTTAGGTTAGGTTAGGTTAGGTTAGGTTAGGTTAGGTTAGGTTAGGTTAGGTTAGGTTAGGTTAGGTTAGGTTAGGTTAGGTTAGGTTAGGTTAGGTTAGGTTAGGTTAGGTTAGGTTAGGTTAGGTTAGGTTAGGTTAGGTTAGGTTAGGTTAGGTTAGGTTAGGTTAGGTTAGGTTAGGTTAGGTTAGGTTAGGTTAGGTTAGGTTAGGTTAGGTTAGGTTAGGTTAGGTTAGGTTAGGTTAGGTTAGGTTAGGTTAGGTTAGGTTAGGTTAGGTTAGGTTAGGTTAGGTTAGGTTAGGTTAGGTTAGGTTAGGTTAGGTTAGGTTAGGTTAGGTTAGGTTAGGTTAGGTTAGGTTAGGTTAGGTTAGGTTAGGTTAGGTTAGGTTAGGTTAGGTTAGGTTAGGTTAGGTTAGGTTAGGTTAGGTTAGGTTAGGTTAGGTTAGGTTAGGTTAGGTTAGGTTAGGTTAGGTTAGGTTAGGTTAGGTTAGGTTAGGTTAGGTTAGGTTAGGTTAGGTTAGGTTAGGTTAGGTTAGGTTAGGTTAGGTTAGGTTAGGTTAGGTTAGGTTAGGTTAGGTTAGGTTAGGTTAGGTTAGGTTAGGTTAGGTTAGGTTAGGTTAGGTTAGGTTAGGTTAGGTTAGGTTAGGTTAGGTTAGGTTAGGTTAGGTTAGGTTAGGTTAGGTTAGGTTAGGTTAGGTTAGGTTAGGTTAGGTTAGGTTAGGTTAGGTTAGGTTAGGTTAGGTTAGGTTAGGTTAGGTTAGGTTAGGTTAGGTTAGGTTAGGTTAGGTTAGGTTAGGTTAGGTTAGGTTAGGTTAGGTTAGGTTAGGTTAGGTTAGGTTAGGTTAGGTTAGGTTAGGTTAGGTTAGGTTAGGTTAGGTTAGGTTAGGTTAGGTTAGGTTAGGTTAGGTTAGGTTAGGTTAGGTTAGGTTAGGTTAGGTTAGGTTAGGTTAGGTTAGGTTAGGTTAGGTTAGGTTAGGTTAGGTTAGGTTAGGTTAGGTTAGGTTAGGTTAGGTTAGGTTAGGTTAGGTTAGGTTAGGTTAGGTTAGGTTAGGTTAGGTTAGGTTAGGTTAGGTTAGGTTAGGTTAGGTTAGGTTAGGTTAGGTTAGGTTAGGTTAGGTTAGGTTAGGTTAGGTTAGGTTAGGTTAGGTTAGGTTAGGTTAGGTTAGGTTAGGTTAGGTTAGGTTAGGTTAGGTTAGGTTAGGTTAGGTTAGGTTAGGTTAGGTTAGGTTAGGTTAGGTTAGGTTAGGTTAGGTTAGGTTAGGTTAGGTTAGGTTAGGTTAGGTTAGGTTAGGTTAGGTTAGGTTAGGTTAGGTTAGGTTAGGTTAGGTTAGGTTAGGTTAGGTTAGGTTAGGTTAGGTTAGGTTAGGTTAGGTTAGGTTAGGTTAGGTTAGGTTAGGTTAGGTTAGGTTAGGTTAGGTTAGGTTAGGTTAGGTTAGGTTAGGTTAGGTTAGGTTAGGTTAGGTTAGGTTAGGTTAGGTTAGGTTAGGTTAGGTTAGGTTAGGTTAGGTTAGGTTAGGTTAGGTTAGGTTAGGTTAGGTTAGGTTAGGTTAGGTTAGGTTAGGTTAGGTTAGGTTAGGTTAGGTTAGGTTAGGTTAGGTTAGGTTAGGTTAGGTTAGGTTAGGTTAGGTTAGGTTAGGTTAGGTTAGGTTAGGTTAGGTTAGGTTAGGTTAGGTTAGGTGTTAGGTTAGGTTAGGTTAGGTTAGGTTAGGTTAGGTTAGGTTAGGTTAGGTTAGGTTAGGTTAGGTTAGGTTAGGTTAGGTTAGGTTAGGTTAGGTTAGGTTAGGTTAGGTTAGGTTAGGTTAGGTTAGGTTAGGTTAGGTTAGGTTAGGTTAGGTTAGGTTAGGTTAGGTTAGGTTAGGTTAGGTTAGGTTAGGTTAGGTTAGGTTAGGTTAGGTTAGGTTAGGTTAGGTTAGGTTAGGTTAGGTTAGGTTAGGTTAGGTTAGGTTAGGTTAGGTTAGGTTAGGTTAGGTTAGGTTAGGTTAGGTTAGGTTAGGTTAGGTTAGGTTAGGTTAGGTTAGGTTAGGTTAGGTTAGGTTAGGTTAGGTTAGGTTAGGTTAGGTTAGGTTAGGTTAGGTTAGGTTAGGTTAGGTTAGGTTAGGTTAGGTTAGGTTAGGTTAGGTTAGGTTAGGTTAGGTTAGGTTAGGTTAGGTTAGGTTAGGTTAGGTTAGGTTAGGTTAGGTTAGGTTAGGTTAGGTTAGGTTAGGTTAGGTTAGGTTAGGTTAGGTTAGGTTAGGTTAGGTTAGGTTAGGTTAGGTTAGGTTAGGTTAGGTTAGGTTAGGTTAGGTTAGGTTAGGTTAGGTTAGGTTAGGTTAGGTTAGGTTAGGTTAGGTTAGGTTAGGTTAGGTTAGGTTAGGTTAGGTTAGGTTAGGTTAGGTTAGGTTAGGTTAGGTTAGGTTAGGTTAGGTTAGGTTAGGTTAGGTTAGGTTAGGTTAGGTTAGGTTAGGTTAGGTTAGGTTAGGTTAGGTTAGGTTAGGTTAGGTTAGGTTAGGTTAGGTTAGGTTAGGTTAGGTTAGGTTAGGTTAGGTTAGGTTAGGTTAGGTTAGGTTAGGTTAGGTTAGGTTAGGTTAGGTTAGGTTAGGTTAGGTTAGGTTAGGTTAGGTTAGGTTAGGTTAGGTTAGGTTAGGTTAGGTTAGGTTAGGTTAGGTTAGGTTAGGTTAGGTTAGGTTAGGTTAGGTTAGGTTAGGTTAGGTTAGGTTAGGTTAGGTTAGGTTAGGTTAGGTTAGGTTAGGTTAGGTTAGGTTAGGTTAGGTTAGGTTAGGTTAGGTTAGGTTAGGTTAGGTTAGGTTAGGTTAGGTTAGGTTAGGTTAGGTTAGGTTAGGTTAGGTTAGGTTAGGTTAGGTTAGGTTAGGTTAGGTTAGGTTAGGTTAGGTTAGGTTAGGTTAGGTTAGGTTAGTTAGGTTAGGTTAGGTTAGGTTAGGTTAG